>BSBM01000234.1:1468687-2203030 GCA_027924585.1 Larix kaempferi | reverse complement strand
TATCCCAGTCTAATATACAAGAGTTCCCGTGAAGAACTTCACCCAAACTACCATTTGGCATATACTCATACAAAAGAAGATTTGATTCCTGATGGTAGCAGAAACCATACAGCTTCACAATATTACGATGCCTAATCTTACCAAGAGTTGATATCTCAGTATTGAAACTATTTTCCATGTTGGATCCTTCACGATTAGAAGCTAACTTCTTGACAGCGATAAATTCCCCAGAAGGCATAGTTGCTTTATAAACAGTGCCACAAGCTCCTCTTCCAATCACAGCACTTTCAGAGAAGTTGTTTGTTGCGTCTACAAGATCCTGGAATCTGAAGTTCTCCTTTGGGGAAAAGTAAAGATCTGAAGCGGCAGGTTTAGGATGGTCTTCGAATGGAACAAGCACATGTACAGGCTTCCTCATAAACCAGCAAATTGCCAGCATGGTACACAATGAGACAGCCCCAACTGTTGCAGCAATTATACCAATAATTTGCTCCGTGGAGGTTTTTGTCTCCTGCAACAAAGGGGAAGAATTGGATGACTGTGCATCCAGACCTTCACATGCATTCAACATAGATCCTCCACATAGTCCTTTGTTTCCCATAAAACTGCTCACATCCATATTCTTGAATATGGTTGTCGGTGGAAGAGGGCCTGTTAGCTTATTATACGAAACATTGCACACAATCAAACTAGACAGTTGTGAAAACGCACTAGGGATTTGGCCAACAAGTTGATTGTTATTCAAATAAAGGAATTCCAGCAAACTCAGGTTGCCAAGCCCAGCCGGTATCTCTCCTGAAAAAACATTATGACTGAGATTAAGAGCAATCTGCAAGCTTGAAAGTTGACCAAGCTCTGCGGGTATAGAACCTGAAAAGTTGTTTCCTCCCATTTGCAATTCTGTTAAACGAGGAAGACTGCCCAGTGAGCGAGGTATACTTCCAGTCAACCTGTTGTCAGAGAGCTTCAGCAATTCTAAATGGACAAGAGTGCCAAGCTCTTGCGGTACATGACCAGCAAAATAATTCCTGCTAAGGTCAAGCCTTTGGAGCTTGGTACAATTTCCAAGATCCGGAGGAACGCTTCCAATGAGCTCGTTTGAGGAGATATTGAAACTGACTAGCTCTGACAGTTTCCCTATCTGTGGAGGAAGGAAGCCTACAAAAAAATTACTGGATAAGTCAAGCCTCTCCAGACTTCTGCAGTTCCCTATTTCTGGTGGAATTGGCCCAGTAAATTGATTCTGATCGAGTTCAATAGCAGACAAATTTGCCTGTTTTGTAAGCTCAATAGGAAGACTTCCAGTGAGCTTGTTATCACCTAATCGTAGCTGAACGAGAGATTTGCATGTCTTCACGCCATATGGAATATTTCCTGTCAGCTTATTGGACCAAAGGTTCAACAAAATCAACTTCTCAAACTTGCAAACATGAGTCGGTATGCTACCTATAAGATGATTCTCTGAAACATCGAGCACTGATAGATTACTGTACTTGCCAATCTTTGGAGGAATAGTGCCTTCCAATTCATTATCAAATAGCTGCAGGTATACCAAAGAAGTCGACCTTTGGAATTCAAGTGGAATGCTTCCTACAAGTTTATTGATAGAGAGGTCCAACTTCGACAAATAAAGAAGTTGGCTTAGCTCTGTTGGAATGATACCACGGAGGTAATTTTCAAACAGGTGGAGCAGCTGAAGATTCTTCATGTTGCTTAGCTCAACTGGGATCGTTCCAGTCAGCTTGTTCTCAGAAAGATCAATCTCAATTGCATTTGTGCAGTTGCCCAGCTCCCTCGGAATGGTGCCATTCAAATAAGTCCTATAAATGTACAGCTTCTTTAGCGATCTCAGATTCCCAAACTCCATTGGAATATCTCCGACCAAATTGTTATCATACAGAGCCAGCATCTCCAAGTGGCTGCAGTTTCCAAGCTCAGCTGGAATTCTACCAGAGAATTCATTTTGCCACAGGATCAGATTAGTCAGCCTCTGAAGCCTCCCAAGCTCCTTGGGGATTTCACCCTGAAGCACGTTCTGAGCCAAACCAAGGAACTGCAGGTTCTCGCATCCGCCAATCTGTGCTGGTATAGGACCGGACAGCCAATTCTGCCCTGCACGGATAACTTGTAGATTCGTAAGATTCCCAATTGTCTCAGGAATCTTACCGGTAAGATTATTGGTGTAAATAACAAGCTCCACAAGAGATTTCAGCTTACCAAGCTCTGCTGGCAGACTTCCATAAATGGTATTATCATACAGGTAAAGCTGAGTCAGTAATGATAAACGTCCAAGCTCAGGGGGTATTCTAGAGTTGAATTCATTGTTGCTCAGATCAAGAATCTCCAACTCTATGCATAGGCCAAGCTCAGGAGGGATTTCCCCTGATAGCTTGTTCTTGGACACATTCAATACCTTCAACGAAACCAACTTTGAAATGTGGGAAGAGATATTGCCTGACAAATTCATCTGGCTGAGAAAGAGCGAACTTACCTTGCCATCTCTGCTGCAATTAACACCTTCCCATTTACATGGGGACGATGATTCCGATTGCGAGGCATTCCAACTCCCGAGTCTATGAAATGGGTCATCCAGGCCGCTCTTGAACTCCAGGAGGGCCTTCCCTTCTTCATTCAAACCATCAATGCTGACGACCCCAAGTGCAGAGAGTAATAAAATGGCTGCCAATACCTTGAATCCTCTGAATTGGGCCATGCTAAACGAATGCTGCAGCTCAGTAATAATAATAATACTTCCTCCTTCATGGTGCATGTGGAAGAAGAATCAAATACCGAGGTGAAAAAGAAGAAGAAGAAGAGTCCTGGAAGTGGTGAGGACCAAGCAAGTGCGTGCGTGATGTAATGCATTGCATGGTTGTCCCATACTGTCATGATTATATTTAAGTGGGGTGGGATTCGAACATCTGACCAATAGGATTTGCCGCAAAGCAAGGCAATCCCTTCTACACTTGTCTCGATTTTCTACCTAACTGCTCCTTGTTGGATTGAGTGCATCGTGAACATATGGTTGAATAATGGAAGAAACGCACGCACGTCCACGCTGGGGTCAGTATTATATGCCAACAGTGTGTCGTATTAAATGCAATATACGTTTACAGTTCTGTTTGAGTTACAAGTATTTCAAATCAGTTCAGTTTGAGGTACAAGTACTTCAAATCGAAGGGATGTTGGAATTTAGGGATCACTTTCGACTGTGATGGTATGATAATTTCATTTTTTTTATCGCAGATTGGTTGGCTGATGGATTAAAACCCTAATCATAAAATTTGGGCATTGATCGAAACTGAACATCGATCTAAATGCGTATTGATTGCCCACCTCGCCACACAAAATGAAAATGGATGAAGCTTTGAAGGAAATCCCATGAGATCTCATCGATTCCGTGATTGAAACAAGAACCATTATTGATTTTACAGCACTAACTCCTCCACCACCAACACCTGCCTTTTCTTTCTTCATGTGAAGTCAACAACTTTTTCACTGCAACTTTTTTCATCTCAGGGGACCCGCGCGCATGTTACCAACTTCCCCTGCATTACATCTCTCCTTTTATTATGCAACACCCACATGATTTATTATTATTTTAATGGGTGAACGTTTTTGTTTGATACGTGGGGGTTTATGCATCTCAATAACATGGTGCACACGTTTAATATCTCGACTAAAACTTTCAATCTCCACATAAAATTTTGGTTTTGGAAATAAATAAACGAGGATACCACTGTCTATGGCTGGCCATTGAATTTTCGGTATAAAAATTTGGTTTTTTGGAAAAAAATAAACGAAGCTACCACTGTTCATGGCTGTCCATGTGGAGAATTACGTCACACGGTTGAAAGGGTAAGAGATAAGGTTGGTGGGTCGGTGTGTATCTCCATATCCATAAGACAAATCTAATGCGTTGGCTATGATGTGACACAAATTGCTATGCATCCCCTCGCTCCTTCCCTAGGTGGATGAACATTCATCACAAGTGAGAGAGTAGAGTACGCAATACTTGTTAGGTACTTATTCCATCCACTGAAAGTAACTCCAAGCTCTATAGTGTTGATTTTTGTGTGTGGTGAAGAGTGGAAATCGTTGGACAAGGGGAATGTGGAAAGATATTGAGTAAGAAAAGAATCAAGAAATAGTGGAATTATGAAAGAAATAATGGAATTATGAAAGTTATTGAGTAAGAAAAAAATGAAGAAATAGTGGAATTATGAAAGCTATTGAATAAGAAAAAAAGAAGAAATAGTGGAATTATGAAAGCTATTGAGTAAGAAAAAAAAAAAGAAATAGTAGAATGTTTGGTTTTGTTAATTTACAACTTAGAGGTCTAGATCCTCACAACTCTTTATGTAATCTTTGCATTGCATTCTCCTATATTTCAAATTCATTCATCAACACGAAATTGGAAATTCAAATCCTTGTGACCATGGCACCATTGGGCTTGGGTTTCTTGTCATTGATCGACATGACCTTCAATCCCATTGCATACCCACTCTTTTCAACTCAAAATCTAAACACATGGACACGAGTTCATCCAATCCGATGCTTGCATCATTTAAATCTAGCATGTTAGCTTACATGGAAGGCTTGAACCAGGCCAAAGAAAACACTCATAATGTCTTAGTCATGTATTGGTTGCTTAAGGACCTCTTGTTCATGCTCTTCATTATTTCCTATGTCCCAAAAAAATCCTAAAATGGGAACTCCTACTGGCAAAAACAGATGAGAATTGATCAAGAACTATATAGATGACAATGTTAAGCTCCTACGCATGCACAATGTCCTCAAGGAGAGCTTCATAGATGTGGAGAGCTACCATATGTTAGTTCAACTCAGCCTTCACTCCTTCAATAACAAGGACAACCTCGATGAGAAGAACTTGAACAAGGCTAAAAACATTCTCCATGAATGCATCAAGGCCATGAAGAAGAAAGGCAAAGACTTTCACAAAGAAGGGTAACAAAGATCAACATTGGATAATCATAGCTCCATGCTTAGGAGAATGGAGGAGAATTTCACCTCATCAATTTCCCTCATTGGGTCAAAGGTTTTCCCCTTATTCGCTACCATGTATGGGGCCAAGGCCACTACTTTTATATGTGGGTTTGTTGTCACTTCCCTATTTGTTAAACCCAAAAAGGTCTTTGCCCACTCTTTGGGTGACCAATTATTATCCCTCTTTAGCTTTTTCAATGCTTAAATTGCAAACTAAAGCAAGGAAAAGATCAACAAGAGGAAGTTGAGTGTGTCCTCCTCTACTCTTCTCCATGAATTGGTTATGTGCATTATTGTACATTATGTTGAACAAAGTGCTAGTGGAAAATACCAATGTCGCTTTGAACTAGGGGAAGATAAAAAATATAAAGAAGTAGGTTGGACAATGAAAAAGATATGGCGATGCATTATATAAAGGTATGATTCCGTTATGTGCATTCTAAGGTCAAGAAGTTGTACATTGTGCTAGACAAGGCACTAGTGGAAAAGACCAGTGCTGCTTTGAACTAGGGAAATATGAACAAGATAAAGAAATAGGTTGGACAATGAAAAAGATATGACAAGGCATTGCATAAAGGTGTGTTTCCTTTATGTGCATTCTAAGGTTAAGAAGTTGTATATTGTGCTAGACAAGGCACTAGTGGAAAAGACTAGTGTTCCTTTGAATTAGGGGAAGATGAACAAGATAAAGAAATAGGTTGGACAATGAAAAAGATATGACAAGGCATTGCATAAAGGTATGTTTCCTTTGTATATTCAAATGAAGGTATAATAAAATTGTTGGTAGAAAGAAAATATTCATATAAGGTTTCAAAAATTACTCTTTCTTAGGGATATAATATATCTAAACTAGTAAACATATATTTTCATAAATATCATCGCTACCACATTATTTTAATATTGGTTAAAAGCCTTCCTTGTACAATAGTAAAAAACTATGGTGTCTTTTAATACTAATACAAGTAGTAATGATAATTTCTCAAACTATAGTTTAGTGGTTGAAATGGAGCACCGCCACATTAATGATCGATATTCAAACTCCAATAAACTTAAGTCTTTGAACTATGAATTTTAAAGTTAACATGGAACATGTGTTGGAGCCAAGGCCGCAGCTATGGTAAAAGCTGTGAATTTTGAGGAAAAAGCATAAGTATGGAAGAGTGCTAAGTTTTGAATAAGCGCCAATTTTGGGACAGAAGAAGACGGTGCGTAGTACGGTGCCAGATGGATAATCTCAGTGTAGATTACGGACCGGAAATCGTGGAGCTCGCGCGCACGTCAGAAGAGAATGAAGGTAGCCGAGTGGAAAGCCCAGCTACCACAATCAATGAAGCAATGGAGTAGAGGGCTCAGCTACCCTCATTAAGGCTAAGTACAGAAGTTATGGTTGCTCGGATCAAGGAAGAGCCACGGACCAAAGCATTGAAGGCGAAGGACGAGGCACCCATACCCGTAAGCTGCGCCAGAATTCATGGAGCCTGCAGGAAGCGGCGACATGACTGCAAGCGGCGCCTACAGTACACCTAGCCATGTGCGTGGTTAGGGTTTTTGGGGATTACTGCTGGGAAAGGCCCACAGTTTTGTAAAGGTGCGACCACCATGGCCACCTATATATATGTATAATTGAGAAGGGTAGATGTTAGTTGGTTAGACAGATAGCTAGCTAGTCAGTAAGCTGGTTAATTAGTGAGTCAGTTAGCTAAGCCTGTGAATGAGCTAGCTAAGGTAGTAGATACTGGATGTAAGAAGGATTGATCGAGTTGATCATCCTCTGTTACGATCCTGTTGATTGTTTTCTACTGTGTTGCTAGAAAACAGGAGTTAGATTTGGTTAGCAGTGAAGCTAATCCTTGAGTCGCAGATAGTCAGAGTCGACGTCTGAACTATTGTAACCTCTAGAGAGAGAGAATAGATCGAGAGAAGGGCTCCCAGCTGTGTGCGTGGAGTTTCCTGGACAGATCTAAGGCTGCAGCTGTGTGCGCAGCATATTGTATTAGTCTATCATTTTCTGGTTAATATAAGATACTCCCGTGGGCGTGGATTTCCCCGTGGAGGTGGACTTCATATTACTCGTTGTGTGATGTTGAGATTGAAATGATTGCCTGGTTTAAGTTTCTTAACAATATGTACAGGAATGTGCATTATCTTGATGAATGTGTTGAGTAAGTTCTTAAAGCTTCCTTGGGAACTATAATCGTTAAGAGTCGAAGGAATCGACAAGACGACGTCGCCGTTGCGATAGGAGAACCTGTTGCTGCGACGAGCACGCAAGTGACTACGCATAGAGTATCTGCGCAGAGGATAATCGGCCCTAGCGCAGGAGTGGAAGTACCGCGCAGTTCAGCTGCCGAGTAGAGCTTGAGAGCTGTTGCGCCCGTAAGTCAGAAGGGTCAGACATTCACCTTAGAAGAATCGTCCAAGGAAAGAGAACAGTCTCCGCGTCGCATAGGTTAAGGAAACCTGATTCCTTAGCCTCCCCATAGCCACTTCGGGTGAGACCTCGAGCTGCCGCGCAGCTCGTTGCCGAGAGGGCCAGTGCGCCAAGGGGTTTTGTTGTTGCGCTTCATTAAAACCCGGGTCTGTCCAAAAAGCAGCCAACAAATGGTTCCATTGCCGCGCGAATGAGACTTGTTATTTCAGCGACACGCGAGATCGAGGCGAAACCCAGAGAAAGAAAGGAGCCAACAAATGGTTCCGTTGCCGCGTGACTGAGACTTGCTATTTTTGCGACATAGAAGATTGTTGCAGAAGCCAACAAATGGTTCCCTTGCTTTGAACCCTGTTGTGGAGCCAACAAATGGTTATGTTGCCTTGAGACTGCTCAGTTAACAAATGTGTTACTGGAATCCTACAGTTACAGAAATTCAGGAGTGGTTCGATTTAAAGGCTAACGAGTTTGCTGAACAAGAAAATAGAAGCTCTAGGCTTAAGCCAGAAGAATGGTTGCAGAAGTATATCTATACTGACCTTCACGAAATTTTCTTTGTTACATTTGCACTTGAGTTACATGCTTGGATAGCCAAGTTAGCAGCTACTAGACCCACTGTGCATATTGATCGACCAGTCGCTTGGACCCCTGAGCTAGTCCGTATTTTGAAGCGGGTAGATAATTCTGTATCCCGCGCAGTAGACTTTTGGTTGAATAGTCTGCTGGAAGGTTTCATCACTGAGTTTGCAGTGGATACAAGAAAAAGTTTCAGTGAAGCTGAGAGGAGTTTCTTTCAAGCACCTAGAGGTAAGTTCTTAAATTCTTTGAACTTATGGATTAAAATGCTTCTGTATGAAAAAGCAAAACTATGTATAGCTTCAAATGAATAGTATAGACAAGTAATGTCTGTAGACTCTGATAGTGACCCTGAAGATATTGGTTGCACTCGTAGTGGAAAACGGTATAAAGTAGGCCTTGACCAACATTCTTTTGAGTCGAGCCCAGAAGACAATCAAGTTCCTAGAGCAAGCCATATAGAAAGACAAGGGAGCGTCCATATCCCATACCACCCTTTTACGCCACAAAAGCCAGACAAAGCTCAGTATAATCCCGCAGTAACACCTTCTAGTAGCCCACACGGTACTTCTAGTACCTCTGTACCACCTTTGTTCGACCAGTCCAGAAGAACTGCTACAGCACCTACACCTCAACCTAGCGCAAGAAAGATGGGTGATGACATGAAACTACCAACTTTTAGAGGAACAGGAATAGAAGACCCTGAGCAACACTGGTTCCTATGTGAAGCCATTTGGACAATTAAGCAAATTAATGATGATGTTGTTAAACTGGTTCAGTTAGCAACCACACTAAGAGAAAGAGCCTTAACTTGGTTCATGAAATACTCAGCAACACAGAATAGAACGCTTGCTGAGGTAAGAAATGCTATGATTAGAGAATTCAAGAAACCTAAATCAGAATCACAGTGTATAACAGAGCTCAAAGACTTCAAGCAGTTACCTACAGAGTCAGTATGGGACTTTGACCAAAAATTCAAAGCTTTGATAGATCAAGTAAGCTTTGAGTTTGCACCACAACAGCATAAAGAATGGTTCATTGCTGCGCTGCTTCCACACATTAGACTTCCTCTTATGCAACAGAATCTCACTACTCAGGAACAAGCTCTAGAGATGGCTATGAAACTAGAAGCTTCGCCAATTGCTGGAACAAGCAACGATGTTGCGCAGTTGCAGAACCAATTAGCAAACTTAACCCTGCAAGTGCATGATATTAAGAAAGGCAAGGATGTTAAGGAAGAAATATGGTGTACAAAATGTAAAGCACAAGGTCATTCAAAGGACCACTGTCCCGTTTTCATAGAGTATATTGCAACTGGAGCACCTAACCCTTTACCACAGCCACAAGGGCCTTGGTGTGAAATCTGTAGAACTAGAGGTCATAGACCACAAGAATGTCACTTACTTCAGAAATATGTACAAACTCCAAAGAATCTATACTGTAATTTCTGTAAATCAGTAGGCCATGATGAGAACAATTGCAGAGCATATGACCTTATGATGGAAAGAAACATGATGTTTATAGAGTACAGTCAGAAGCACAAGGACCCGTAGCAGGTCCACAGTATGACCAAACTCGCGACGGTCGAACAGGAAATTACAGAGGCCGCGGACGTACAACAAATTTTGGCCGCGGAAGAGGCCAGATCACTTGTTATAATTGTGGAGCACAAGGCCATTTTGCAAGAGATTGCCAAAACCCTACAACCCTCTGCAGATATTGTAAATCTTATGATCATATCATTGAAGAATGCCCTCAATTGATGACTAAAATGCAAGCAAAGACGCCACAGGTCAACCAGAATATTCAATTGATTGGAGCAGAAAAAATGGAACCAGACCGTACAGTTAATATTGTGACGCGCAGTGGAACAACCACTGGTGCGCTAGAGTTGGGAACTGGAAAGCAAGCAACGCAATGGGTGCGCCGCGCTAATATTAAACCAACCCCACTTAGTCTGCAGAAGCAAAAAGAAGCATTCAAGCAAGCCCAAGAGTATTTCTCGGATCCCAAAGCTTCAAGTTCTGTCGCAACTCCACATAATGATATTAGATCGCAAGTGCTAAGACAAGACAACCTGGCACAAGAACAGGCCACTACATCCGGAAGGCCCGATGAAGAAGATGCACTAGGTACTGTCCATAATTTTTTAAGGAACTGCTTAAAGTTGTTGCGCAATGAAAAAGCAACTATGGAACTTCAACACCTATTGGATAAATGTCAACAATCTGCTTCGACCAACACGTCGCAGCGTGCTGTTCACCAGATTGGGAGTCACACTAGAACTGGAAAAGAGATGAGGCTCATAGCGCAGATTGGAGCATTTGAGATGGACGAAGTCATTTTAGATTTGGGCTCAGAAGTTAATGTTCTCACCATGCAGACATGGGAACAGATGGGAAGTCCTCAACTTACCATATCCCCCATCCAGCTAAGACTCGCGAACCAGCAACGAGTCTCTCCATTGGGCAGATTACCCAATGTACCTATTGATATTGAGGGAGTAAGAAGTTCTGCAGACTTTGAAGTAATCAAAATTCTGGATGATAGTAGACCTTACCCAGCACTTTTAGGTATAGACTGGGCATTTGATAATTTGGCTGTCATCAATTTGAAGAAAAGACAGATGACCTTCGAGGATGACCAGATTAGGGTCATTGCACCACTTGATCCTATTCAAGGACCAAGGTATATAGAACCCATTCGGGTAGAAGAAGAAGCGCGCCAAATGGAAAGTTTGTATCAGATGACTGCTAGTCAGAGTGACTATGTCAATCCCACAGCAGATGGCCATATCAGCTGGCGATGCGATAGCTCGTGCACATCAGACTCAGAGGTAGGATTGGAAAACTGGCAGAATCGCTTACATGAGGTTTCTACAAGACGTTGCGCCATGATGACTAAATCCATTCGATGGATTGGCACAGAATTGACTGATATTCCAATTTTTGATGGTTTAACTGAAGTAAGCGAATTCATACAGGCATATGAATAATAGCTTCCAGAACAGCAGCGCATACAGGCATTAGATGTATCACTGCGCGCTACACCCGCAAGATGGTGGGGTGCGCATAAAGAGAATATTCATACATGGCAAGACTGTTGCAGATTGATACTGTGCAGATTCCCGGACGCTACACCAGAAGTGTCGCGCAAATATGAGGGATAGAGTGACCCCAGGTCACACATTGAAGCATGCATTCAGCAATGGTCGGATATTCCGGACGATGAGTGGGTTCACCTATTCATCCACACATTGGACACAGTTCTAAGGAACTGGTACACTGAAACAGAATTGCGCAGAGGCACTCTTAGTTGGCCTCTTATGATAGAAAGTTTTCAACTTACCTTCAGCTTTGAGTCAGAGCATCCAAGTATTGATCAGGCTCTGAAGTGTATTAAAAAGAAGGTATTTGAACCATGTCTATTACCAGAATATTCCCAACCAGATTGGGCTGTTCAGATAGAACATGCCCTGGAATGCTATAATTTCACCACTGAAGAAGAGGAGGATGATCCTCGCAACATCAACATCCCAGAATCAGAAGGGACACGCAATATTGAAGGTCCTCAGCTTGATATCCCTGCCATTACAGAACACATCAAGCTCAAAAAGGTTAACATTGGTACAAAAGCCGAACCCAAGTTTGCTTCTATAGGAGACTATTGGGATGATGAAACTGTTGGGCATATTTTCGATTTATTACGTGACTACCAGGATATCTTTCCTACCAAGTTCACAGAAATGAAAGGCATCCTAGGAGACTTAGGAGTGATGCGCATACCTCTGAAACCAGATGCCAAGCCAGTAAAGCAGCGCCCATACAGGTTGAACCCGCGCTATAAAGAAAAAGTCAAAGAAGAAATTGACAAGATGCTAGCAGCAGGTATTATTGAGCCAGTCGAAGAAAGCGATTGGATTAACCCTATGGTTGTACAAGAGAAGAAGACAAAAGGTGAAATAAGAATTTGCGTGGACCTGCGCAAACTCAATGACACATCAGCGCATGATCCATTTCCTACGCCCTTTACAGATGGAGTGCTTGATAATGTTGGAGGACAAGAGGCTTACTCCTTCACTGATGGATTTTCGGGATACCATCAGATCAGAATCCATCCAGACGACCGCCATAAGACTACTTTTGTGACTGAATGGGGCTCATTCCAGTACACGGTAATGCCCTTTGGTCTTAAAAACGCTCCTGCTATCTTCTCTAGAGTCGTTGTTGCTGTTTTTAAAGAATTCATCCATAAGTTCTTAGAAGTCTGTTTTGATGACTGGACTGTATTTGGCTTATTAAAAAACCATATAGCGAACTTGCGAATGATGTTAGAAAAATGTAGACAGCATCAAATTTCCCTTAACTTGAAAAAATGTATCTTCTGTGCTCCTTTTGGTATTTTGTTGGGTCATATTGTATGCAGACAAGGACTCCTGATGGATCTTGCGAAGGTTGCCATCATCGCTAACTTACCTGCGCCCAACTCAGTCAAACAATTGCGCACTACATTGGGACATACTAGATACTACAGAAAATTTATCAAAGGTTATGCAAAGATCACAGCACCTATGGAAATATTGTTGAAAAAGGATTCGAAATTCCAATGGACAGAAGAATGCCAACAGAGCTTGGACACACTTAAAGACAAGATGATCACTGCGCCAATTCTAGTTTTCCCAGGCTGGAATAAACCCTTTCATGTTCATGTCGATGCTTCTTCCATAACATTGGGGATCGTACTTACACAACCAGGAGAAGGAGGTATTGATCACCCCATTGCTTACTCTAGCCGGAAGTTGTCCACAGCCGAGAAGAACTACACTACTACAGAGAGGGAAGGACTAGCTATGGTGTACGCCCTACAGAAGTTCAGACACTACTTACTGGGCGCACATTTTAAAATGTATACTGACCATTCTGCTTTGAAATACTTAGTCAATAAGCCAGTGTTAGGGGGAAGAATTTGCAGATGGCTACTACTCTTTCAAGAATATGATTTTGAGGTTATTGTAAATCCAGGTAGATTGAATGCAGGACCTGACCACTTATCTAGGATCGAGTCAGGAGAAGAGCCTACAAATCTGGAGGACAATCTGCCTGACGCGCAGTTGTTCTCTATTCAAGCAGCAGACGAATATTATTCTGATATCCTTGAGTTTCTTACTACTGGACAAGCGCCAGTTGAGTTTACAATCCAGCAGAAGAAACAACTTGTCGTCAAAGCCGCAGACTTCACTTTGATAGCAGGCCAGCTTTATAAGTTGGGCCCCGATGAAGTCTTGCGCAGATGTATTCTACCGCATGAAAAGAACTCTATCATCGCAGAAGCGCACTCAGGTACCGCAGGAGGCCATTTCGCAGGAAAGCCAACCGCTTAGAAGATCTTAACAGCAGGTCTTTGGTGGCCGACATTGCATAAAGATACTAAGGAATTTTGCAAATGTTGCGATGTGTGCCAGCGAATAGGAAAACCTTCAAGAAGAGATGAAATGCTGCTAAGACCTCAGATAACACTACATGCTTTTGATAAATGGGCCATTGATTTTGTAGGTCCTATCAACCCTCCAGGAAAGAGAACCGGCGCAAGATACATCATTACAGCTACTGAATACCTCACCAGATGGGCTGAGGCTAAGCCAGTAAAGAACTGCGACGCTGCTTTGGCCGCGCAGTTCATTTTTTAGAATATTATCACTAGATTTGGATGTCCATTGATTCTAATGAGTGATCAGGGTACACATTTCCTCAATAAGACTATAGAAGCCCTTACTGAGGAATTCCAAATTAGTCACCATAAGAGTACACCCTACCACCCTCAAGCTAATGGCACAGTGGAGGCATTCAATAAAATTCTTGAGAATGCCCTGACAAAGATCTGTAATCAACAAAGAGATGATTGGGACCTTAGAGTCACAGCTGTATTATGGGCTTACAGAACCACCTGCAAGAAATTAACAAGCCACACACCTTTCAGTTTGGTGTATGGACAAGAAGCAGTTATGCCTATGGAA
Source organism: Larix kaempferi (assembly GCA_027924585.1). NCBI lineage: Eukaryota > Viridiplantae > Streptophyta > Pinopsida > Pinales > Pinaceae > Larix > Larix kaempferi. Next base: position 2,189,006 of record BSBM01000234.1, on the reverse strand, counting down.
TACATTATTCCCAGTCTCAGAATTGCGCAAATTACAGAAATGACAGATCCTGATACTATGAGCGCAAGACTCTCACAACTGCTTGCCTTAGAAGAAGACAGACTCTTAGCCGGATTCCATCAACAGGTACAGAAGGCAAGACAGAAAGCAAGACAGAAAGCTTGGCATGACAGGCATATTAAGAATAAAGTCTTTCAGGAACGAGACTTGGTACTCCTCTATGATAGTAAATTCACCAAGTTTCCAGGCAAGTTTCGTGTACACTGGTTAGGCCCTTTTCAGGTAATAAAGATAACAGAAGGAGGAGCAGTTCAGCTTGCGAAGCTGAATGGAGAAGTACTGCCTACAAAGATCAACGGGAGTCGGCTTAAGCTTTACCGCGACGGCCACTCCGCCCTGTCGACTTAAATAGCTGATCAGAGATGCAGATGCCCAGTGTAGTTGAAAGAGGCATCGCATTCAGTCTACACGGAAGTCGCGAGAACCTCAGTCTCTGGCTTCCCGCGCACTTCTTTGAAACATCCGCGCATGTCTATAAAGTTTGGTTGGAGCGAACCTAATTGCGCTCTTGCGAAGTTTTTCGGATGGTCAAACCATCGCTTTTGCGAAGTTCCCTGTGTCAATTTGCCGCTTGAAGAATTCTTGTTGTGGACCCCTATAGGCACAGTTCCCTAAGTTGAAATGCCCGCCGAAAATTTTGAATTACAGCAGTTATGTAGCTGCGTCTGAGAAATAAATGAAGGATAAACCCGCCATTTAAGTGTAGCCGCTCTGACAGATTCGAATTGATCTCCGTAAGATTTGCATTTAACCCATGGGCCGAAAGTTTTAGCTTCTCCCGGAAGGCTGTCAGAACCCGTCCATCACAATAAATGCACCGCAGAGGCGAGGGGGATAGAAGGGTTGTCAACTCATGCATAGCCGCCTATAGCTAGGAACCCCACTTGTCCGCTTTTACTATCACCTTTGGCTATAAATACCCAACACTTGTATAATTTCGAGTTACTTTTCTCGAGCTGCATAGTCTTGTTTGAGAATCTACGCCATTGTTTTCAGAGCCGAGTTGTGCAGAGTGTTTCCTTGTAGTCAGCGTCCATATCCCACGCTGTCCCGCTGTTTCTGTCCACGTTCTTGTTACCTATACCCGTTCACGACGGAGAACCTGTCGACTGAAGAAGTTGTTCGTCAATTCCTGCGCCGAGGCCTGGATTTCGGCATGACTACCCCCGTGACCGCTTCGACTTATGTACACCCTGGTTCTCAGGATCCCAGACAATCTCCGACCACGAGAGCGTCCCAGCCACAGCCAGAAGAGCCCGTTCCAGAGCCGTTGGCCACTATGGTGAATTACATTCCGCCGCGTCCAGACGATGCACCAGAGGTGCATATTCCGAAAAATGCAAAGTACCCACTTCCGTTACCTCCATTACTGGCTGGCGTGAGAATAGAAGGGTCCCTGCTCGGACACCTTCCACTAGTCAAATTCTCTGATTTCAACCTGGGAGACTATAAGACATATCCTCAGTTCGCGCTAGACCGATATCTGACGGTAGTGCATAATCCCACCAGAAAGGTTGACGAATTCATCCCGAAGGGATTTGCAGCAAATCTTGAGCGCCCTGGACTCCTGAACCTGTTAAAGCTACCACATTTCGGGTGTAGCAATGAAGTGAACGCAGTTGTAAAGACACTGCTATCTTGCGTTCATGGAGGTTACCTTTGGCTCGGGAGGCCAATCGATTTGAATGTCGATTTGATTCATCGCATTACTGGCCTGTCTAAGGTTGGTAAGGATCCCAATATCCATTTTATGGGAAAGGAGAAAGATAGAAAACTGGCTGCAAAGCTGGTGCAGAAATACAACCTTACAAGAGGAGGTCGGGCTTATGACCTCACAATAGTAGAAGACGAAGCACTTAGATTTACAGGAAGTTTGCTCGCGGGAAGACTTCTCACGAAGTGCAGACCGAAGGAAGTTACTGGAGCTGTCGTGGAACTTGCCATCGCAGCTGCGGAGGGAGAGCAGTACAACTGGTGCCTCTTCCTCCTCAATTCTTTTTTGGAAGACTGTCGGAACGTCCAAGATAACCCCGGTTAGTCATTCCATTTTTCTTGGCTTTTAATTTTATGTGCTCTCGTCGGGTGGAAGGAGCCCCCGAACACTCAGTTCCTTCCGCGCCGCGCAGGAGAACCTGCCGAAATTCGCTATGTTAACCTTTGGGAATCTCCTAATCCCGCAAAGCGCAAGATGAACCGCGCTGTATTTTGTGAATACTACTATCTCCTCAGAGATACCATTTAGGAAATGCCAAGGATGAGTGAGGAGACAGCGAGGATATATGAAGGAAAGTTGGCCTTTACTGCCGACTTACATCAACTTTACCTCCGTCCCTGCGGCATTCAGGAGGAATGGGCCGTAGGTCTTTACAGGATGACCACAGAAGATGTCGAAGAAACAATCAAGTCTTGGTCGGACGAATGGAGAGAAGCCGCCGACATCACATCCGCGATGCCACCCGCCGCTGCGCAAGAGAAGGATAAGGGCAAGGAAGCCCCTGAGCAAAGAAGTGATGAAGGCTCGACAGAGCCAGCAACCAAGAAACAAAAGGTGTCGCATCCCTCTGAGGCCATTCCCTTGGGGATCGACCAATATTTGAAAGAGCAATTTCGCGAGATGTGGAATACGCATGCTCACATCAGAAGTGCTCTAGACCTGCAGTTTGTGGAAATAAAGGGTCTCGCAGGAAGGATTGCGCAGACTCATGCGCCAGCATCTACTTCGCAGGCGCCACAAGTAAGTCCAAGTACCGAGCGAGTTGAAGAACTCGTAGAAAGGCATACTGTCGTGCACATTCCGCCTACAAGCATGACACTTCCGGATCCGCTAGCCGCACTACAGGTAAGCGCCGTTGGGCCCGTTGAAATAAATTTGTCTCTAATTCCTATAGAGACTTTACAGCTAGTGCATGAGAAAGTTTCTCTTGAGTTGAGAGCTAGAGAGCTCTCTACATTCCAGGAAAATCAACGACTGCAATCGCAAGAGATCGAGCTGAAGGAAAGCCACAAGAATATCTCCGAGAAACTTGCACTTTATGAGGCGCAAGACATTGGCATAAGAAACGCAGTGGATGAGATTGCCCAGGAATTGCCGGCTTGCGAGATTCAACCAGACCTCCCTCTGGTTGCGAAAGTTCAAATTATTGGAGGAAGGGTGAAAATCCTGGAGCATGAAATCATTGCTATGGCTGAGAACCATAGAACCCAAATCGCTGAGCTAGAAGCTCGTGTTGCCGCGCAGTTTACAGATGATGCGCAGGAACAATTCGAAGCGCTGAGCAGAGCTTCCACACAGATGAAAGACAGAATACAGGAAGCTGAGAACCTGATGAGCCAAGCTATGGAAGCTTGGACGGAGCTTGAGAAGCTCCCTTTTAAAGTTGGTCTTTTGGAACAGGTGCAAGCCGCAGAACAGTCCCTAACTGTTCTGATTGAAGAAGTTAAGGCCTTAACAGGCTTACCAAAAATGAAGAAAATGAGTGAAGTGCGCAGAATGCAACAGCAACTGCACAAGCTCAGAACTGAAGATGAGAAGCTCACCAACAGCATTCAGCCATTTATGGATGAGTATGTTGATATCGTTGGCCAAGTCGAGGCAAAAATCAAAGAGATTGCTGAATCTCAAGAGGTGATTGATGCCATAACTAAGGAGGAAGCCACCGCAGAAACGGTGCAGTCAGCTGTGGAGTGTGTTGATGAATTGGACTCCGCTATTGCGCAGTGGAAGAAAACATTCACGGAAACCCAAGCAAGAGCAGATGCGCAAGTAAGGCGACCACACGCTAGTGCGAGTGGCTCGAGGGCGAGCCACAAGTAAGTGTTAGGGGCCTGTTGGAGCCAAGGCCGCAGCTATGGTAAAAGCTGCGAATTTTGAGGAAAAAGCACAAGTATGGAAGAGTGCTAAGTTTTGAATAAGCGCCAATTTTGGGACAGAAGAATACGGTGCGCAGTACGGTGCCAGATGGATAATCTCAGCGTAGATTACGGACCGGAAATCGTGGAGCTCGCGCGCACGTCAGAAGAGAATGAAGGTAGCCGAGTGGAAAGCCCAGCTACCACAATCAATGAAGCAATGGAGTAGAGGGCTCAGCTACCCTCATTAAGGCTAAGTACAAAAGTTATGGTTGCTCGGATCAAGGAAGAGCCACGGACCAAAGCATTGAAGGCGAAGGACGAGGCACCCATACCCGTAAGCTGCGCCGGAATTCATGGAGCCTGCAGGAAGCGGCGACATGACTGCAAGCGACGCCTACAATACACCTAGCCATGTGCGTGGTTAGGGTTTTTGGGGATTACTGCTGGGAAAGGCCCACAGTTTTGTAAAGGTGCGACCGCCATGGCCACCTATATATATGTATAATTGAGAAGGGTAGATGTTAGTTGGTTAGACAGATAGCTAGCTAGTCAGTAAGCTGGTTAATTAGTGAGTCAGTTAGCTAAGCCTGTGAATGAGCTAGCTAAGGTAGTAGATACTGGATGTAAGAAGGATTGATTGAGTTGATCATCCTCTGTTACGATCCTGTTGATTGTTTTCTACTGTGTTGCTAGAAAACAGGAGTTAGAGTTGGTTAGCAGTGAAGCTAATCCTTGAGTCGCAGACAGTCAGAGTCGACGTCTGAACTATTGTAACCTCTAGAGAGAGAGAATAGATCGAGAGAAGGGCTCCCAGCTGTGTGCGTGGAGTTTCCTGGACAGATCTAAGGCTGCAGCTGTGTGCGCAGCATATTGTATTAGTCTATCATTTTCTGGTTAATATAAGATACTCCCGTGGGCGTGGATTTCCCCGTGGAGGTGGACTTCATATTACTCGTTGTGTGATGTTGAGATTGAAATGATTGCCTGGTTTAAGTTTCTTAACAGTATGTACAGGAATGTGCATTATCTTGATGAATGTGTTGAGTAAGTTCTTAAAGCTTCCTTGGGAACTATAATCGTTAAGAGTCGAAGGAATCGACAAGACGACGTCGCCGTTGCGATAGGAGAACCTGTTGCTGCGACGAGCACGCAAGTGACTACGCATAGAGTATCTGCGCAGAGGATAATCGGTCCTAGCGCAGGTGTGGAAGTACCGCGCAGTTCAGCTGCCGAGTAGAGCTTGAGAGCTGTTGCGCCCGTAAGTCAGAAGGGTCAGACATTCACCTTAGAAGAATCGTCCAAGGAAAGAGAACAGTCTCCGCGTCGCATAGGTTAAGGAAACCTGATTCCTTAGCCTCCCCATAGCCACTTCGGGTGAGACCTCAATCTGCCGCGCAGCTCATTGCCGAGAGGGCCAGTGCGCCAAGGGGTTTTGTTGCTGCGCTTCATTAAAACCCGGGTCTGTCCAAAAAGCAGCCAACAACATGGATCTTTAAAAAAAATACCATGCAATTGAAATATTGATTTTTTAACATATATTAATTTGAAAATAACACGTGTTCCACGACCTATCTTGGGTTGGGAATGCATGTAGCTGGATAGATATGGATATGTCATTATTCATTGTACCATGGTAACATATATCTGGAGTGCTTTTGTAACATCCTCCATCATGTGACTACTAACTATGCCCACCCAAAATTTTAGAACACACACACACACATGTATATATATATAAACTTGAACGTTGTCAATGGTGCCTACCTCAGCATTTGCAAACATTGCATGGAATATGACAATGCTTAAAAATTAATGAAATAAATATCATTCATCTATAATTAAAAACATTTAGAAATAAATGTCCTTCTTTAATTAAAAAAATTAGAACTTCAAAATTATTTTTGAGATTAATTCTTCATGTTATTAATCATTTAAAGTTTGGCGTTACCCTCTTATCCTCGGTTTCAGTTTTGGTGATTATAGGCTTAAATTTTAGCAAGCAAAAATATTATTTTATTGCATTATAATATGTTATATATTTCGTAAAGTATGAGGGTGAGAATTATTTATTATGTATATCTTTTGCTTGAAACTTTGAAGTGATAGATAGGATCAATCATAGTCATAATGTTTTTAAGGTTCCAACTAGAATCTATGTTACTTGATCAAAGTTTTGAGTAGAACGTTTAAATGGTACTTTTTCCAAGCATTATTATTAACACTCTTGGCATGTGAAATTTTGATTCTTCTACACTCTTTTTGCCTAGATATGGACAATTTCGCATTATCTAATATCTCTATTCTTGAGCATATATTCGTAGATCAACTAAGGAGGCTCATCGAACGTACTTGATTCCAACAAGAGAGTCATTTTCTCGTAAACTTTATCAGTGTTTTTTTCCAAGGAAAACCTTGTGGGGAACCCTGGGCACTTTTCTACATTTCACAAAAGGTACCTAGTGTAAATTTGATGACATTGAGTATGGACCCTAACTTGACAGGGTCGTAGAGTGAGGCATGCAGTAGAGGCATCTACCCTAGGGTATCCAACTCGAGGTTTCGTACATGAATCTCAAAGCACTCAACCACTTGAGCTCGTCCATCAAACTAATAAATTTTATTGGTGTTATTATACTTATTTTTTTTAGATTGAGAATGACTATATCTTCACTCTAAGCTATTTTTAGGTGTCAGACCTCTCCATAATGTTTGGTTTTATCTCTAACAATTTGGGGTATATTCTCACTATCTATGAATGGTCTAAATCAATAATCACATACTGAAAACTATGTAACAGGAAGCTCAAATTGAAAAACTACCATGTTTTCTCTTGTTCAACATATACCATGGAAATTTTATTGCCTATTTAGAGGTTGTTTCACTTTGAGATCCTATATTCATTGTGAAGACCAAAAATGTGTTACCTTTTGATATCTTCACACTTTGCAAAGATCTTAGATCAATTTGTCTTTTCATTAAAAAATATATTTGGCTCCAAATGATGTTGTTACATACCCCTAGATCAAATTCCATTTAAAACTTCTTCAATAACAACTTAAATATTCAAGCAAATAAAAGCACACACATAGATCACCTTCATAGGAGCATTTAGCATCAAAACTCTTCGCTAATCCAAAGCTGATTTTTTGTCGGGAGCACAATATTGCTGCAACATATTACTTTTTTATTTTAATATAAAATGTTAAGAAAAACACTCTTTCCATATTTCTTCATAGACCTTTTGTTGAGCTTAATCTTTCATTTATCTTTATGTTTCATCTCTCATCATTATTTCTCTAATTCCTTCTAAAAAGGTAATGATATAAATAATTTCCTCTTTTAGAGTTATTTTGGTTGCTCCCATTTTCTTTTCATGTATCTTGTGTACTAAGTTGTATTCACAATACCAATTGCTTATAAACATTAATATTAAATTAAATCAAATTTAATTAAATTAAGAGAGCAAATATTGTCTATAAATGTCACAATCTTACATTTTCCAAATTTTATTTCACTTTCAATTTTGATATGAAAATCAATCATTAAAATTATTTTATTAAATGTGAATGGTAGCCATCTAACTCGATTTTAAATAGCCACATGTTTATAGACTAGTCTAGAAATAACTATGTGTAATATTAACATGAAGTTAAGTCAAGTTAGGGATGTTGTTTTTTCAACAACCGTTCTCTTCTAAACCTAGGAGAGAGGAGAGGAGTTTGTATAGTTGTAGCAACTATCCCAAGGTTAGAGGGTATTTTTTCATTCGATGTGTTGATTACTACTTATTGAATTGTTGAAGTGTTGACAAAACAATTTCCAAAACTATAATGTTTCAACTTAACAATTGAGTAATAAATATTTTAAATTTCTACATAAATCAATTAAATATCTTTTATTCAATGACATTGGTTAGTAACTTTGAGGCCTTATTTCTATTGTTTTTTAAAACTTTATTATATTCCCATTTAGGCTCTCATTTACTCTAGCATTTCCAACTTGAAAATCATTGTACCACAAACACTATAGCAAAACATTGTGATTGCATGTCTCAATACTCTACTCATAAGCATGAGTGCAAGTGCAACATAACATATCCAACAAGGTGCATGGGTGTTGGTGCAACATAGCACCACTATGAAAGAAAGCATGTCTTTTGCATGCAACTCACTCTTCCCTTCTTGTGACATCACCAACCGCGACTCTCTTCCCACCTAAAACGCAATTCCTCTCCCATAAAACATGCACATAAAACCTATCAACTCTAAATTTTGAATCCCTCCTCCTTGACCACATTCATCATCATTCAATTGATATCTTAAGTTTCATCACTATGTTTATATTTGGTTCCATGTTGTTATTAGCTACAAGGTCATGAAATTTTATGGCATTCTGACTCGAACCATTGTCTCCTTATTCTTCCATTTAATTGACTATGTTTACATAAAGTAGAATATACATGCTTCATACAAACAATTTTGTTGCACAAGTAGAGTCATGGTTATGTCTAATCATAAACAACAAGTTAAGGAAGAATAAAATGTAGTAAATAAGATGATTGTGGAATACTTTGAATTTTGTTGAGATAAGGTAGAAAAACTATATCCTAGTCTTATCGTCAAACTCTTGTTCTTTAGTCATATATTAATACATGTATCAATTGCAAGTTTCTTATCAACTAAAGGCTCTATTTTAATATTCAATGAAATGCAAGGAGATTGGTGGAAAAGGCTTAAGCCATTTCAACAATATATTCATCCCAATGATATCAATATATAATACATGGATGTAACCACCACTAGATCCAAACATTCCCTCAAACTAACAACTCATCAATAGATAAGGATGACATCTCATCAAGAGATGAGGATAACAACTCAGGTGATCTAGGGCTTTGTGATTGTCTATAGACTCACAGACTAACACTCTAGACTTGTAACTTTATCTCAAATTTTGGGACCCAAAATTCCAAGGAGCACTCTAGGAAGATGTTTGAAGGTAATACCTCCCAACTATTCCCCTACGCACATAGATATTCATGGCGTCCTAATATACAGGTATAACTTGCTTTGTATATTCTCATATCTCTCCACAACGCTGAAAATATGGCTTGAATGCATCTTTTCTAGAATTTGTTTTCTGAATCTGATTTAGTATTAGATTGTAGCAGTGATACTAGTCTCTTTCAGGCTTCTTGATAAAAATAGAAATAAGGATAGGACTTCATCTTTCCTTTTTTTCATGAATTTTGCATCTTCTTCTTATATATATGAGATATTAAGTGATATAGGGAAAGCCTTGACGAAAGAATTCATATGTTTCCAAGGTTATGATAGAGGACATCTAGGATAAATAAGTAATGGCAACATTGAATCTCGCTTGAGTGATGGTGCTTAAGTTAAGAATTTGAATTGAGGTATCAAGAAAATTTAGGTTATTTGGCTGAAATATCTCTTCTTTGGAATTTAGTTTCCAGCTATTGGTGATGGCTTTCTGAAAATAAAAAAGCTTCAAGTTGATGAGGAAAATAACATGTAGTTGTTTTATCACTCACAGTCTTCCATCATGACGTGTAAATATTCACTCCATCATGATGTGTAAACCTTCATTGCATGTGACTTACCAAGACTTTCATATCTAACTTGGAAACTTGCATTTGAAGATCATCATGCTTACACTAAATAAATGCTCCAACTTTTTCATGAAATCTATATAATAAGCACATAAGAGATTATTACTCAACTTCCACGTGGATGTAGAAAAATGAACTAGAGCTTACTAATAAATCTATCAATGTTGTAGTTGGAAGCAATGTTGAATCACTCCTAAACAAAATATAGATATATACAAACATAAAGGAGACAGCATAAATTGGAAAGTGATGCTTCTATTTCAACTTATACAAGTTTGGCATTCTCATTTGATATATTAAAGATGTCCTCATGTGTCTTTGCTTGAAAAATGCTATCCCCATAGTTACACAATAACATGATGGTATTACCTACCAAATCCTTTGAATTTAGAGAAAGGAACCATGTATCATCCCTCACATGAGACACTATCTTCTAAATGTTATGAGAGATCTCTACCAAAGCCCTCTCACCTCTACTAATGTCCATATTTTCATGACCAACATCTAGAAATTGTTGGAATACATCCATTCCATTCAACTTAGTAACATCATGACTCTCTATCTATTTAATATGTTTATCTTAAGGAAGGGAGACATAAAAAGGAACACACAAAAATTGTATTCAAGATTACTAGAATCGATGAGATATAACACTCACTAAGATTGTTATGGTGGTTACAAGTTACACAAATTGACAAGGAAACAATATAATGTTTTTTTCCATCCTTCTTTCTTAGTTTTTATATGTCTAATTGGTGCTATTTCATTTTATTGTTTACTTTTTATGATTATGGCACCGCATTGTACCATAATTGATGATTTTAACACCATTAAATACCATTATCAATTATTTAGGCACTGTTACATACCATTACAAAAATATATACACATTGCACACACAATTAATTGTAATTAGAACAATGTTGAGTAGTTAACAACACATGCATATGTACAAGAATCCATTACAAAAATATATACACATTGCACATACAATTAGTTGTAATTAGAACAATGTTGAGTAGTTAACAACACGTGCATATGCACAAGAATCCCTAGGGCATATCCCGTAAACAATTATTCAATGTCATGACATGGATCCATATTAAATACAAACAATAGACATTATTGGATCAAAATGTTAACATCATAATTCCTTAGTTAATAAAGTTGTAGAAATTTAAGTCACATGGTCAAAAATTTATAAATAAATATTTGTATATATTTCAAAAAGCGTGGCACTTTAAACTTGTTTATTAATGAAAAATAACAACTTATTTAATCAAATTGTCAAGCATTTAAAACATATTTAGAAAAGAAAAAAAAACTTTTATAAAAAAACTTATGGAGAAGCAAATTTCCATGTTAAGTGATCTTATTATCCAGAAAAAATAAAATTAAAACTATTTAGCGAAATTGAAAGGATTGTTACTACAAAGTTTGACAAATGTTAGGTATAGGTAGGTAGGTATTTATAATCCCTATGCAATTTTATAGTGATTTTGTTCTATAGTTGTAATGGGGGTGGGTTTTATATAAAATGAAGCTTGATTTTGTTATATAGTTTTTTTTTAACTGAAATGAGTATTTGATATTAAAAAAAAAAGAGTTACATGAGTTGTAGCTAGAGTCAAAATCGGCTAATCATTAACAATTTCTCTATGATCTAAAAGTTAGGCATTTTCATATAGAAATAGATTTCTATAAAACAGGTTACTTTATACCCCACTGAGTTCCTTTGAGAATGATCTTCTCGGTGCTACAAATGTTTGTCAATTGAACTGCATGGAATTCAGTTCTCTGTTTTGGGCTTGATTCCTTCAAATCACGGATTGGTCCTTCAATCAAAGATCAGTTTCAACTGCTACGTTCTCTGTAGTCCAACATCCATAAAGTTTCCTTCATTTGCTACGATTTGATCCTTCATTTGCTACGATTTGACCCTTCATTCCAAGCTCAGCATCAACTACTATGTTTTCAAAACTCCAAATGCTACTATGAATTTGTGTGGCCCAAAATCAAAAGTTTTAATTACAGCATCGATTTGCTTCCTATTGTTGTAATCTGTGTTTTGTATCTTGCTTCTATTGAGCTCGCAGTTCCAGTTGACCATGGTCTTACAAATTCAATTTACTTTGAAGAGTTAACATTTCTTTCATCATCCATTTAATCTCTTTGAATGTTGCCAGAACGATAGAAAGGAAGCCAAGATTCTGAATCGGTCATTGAACATGAAAATGTTATATGAGTTCTGTTGTTCATTTGCTGAGTACGATGGAAATTTTCCAGATCGCTTGTCAGGTAGCCATATTTCTAAATTGATCAAAGCTCTTTAGATTGCTGAAAGAAGGGAAATTATCTTTCTAGTACATGAGACAGTGAGGACATAGACGGGGTTGTCTGTTCTTGAAGACGAATGCACTGTATTCTAGGCTAAGTAGTAGAATCAAGGAATTTGATGAGATTCATTAGCATTGTTAGAAATTCTAAGAGTACCCTGTATGAGATTGGATCCAGCATTATCTTCTGTATCTGCTTCATTGTTTAAATTTCTTAAGATGTGATAGGTTCTGAACTCAGTAAATGTGCTCGAAATGCTTTGTATTTGTTGTATGATCGATTTAGTGTAAGATTGTTGAGGTTGTTTTTTACGTTGATTGATCTGATAATTAGCATAGAGTCTCCAAACGCTTGTAATTTATCGATCTTGTGCTCTGTGGCGATTTGACAGCCTTTCAACAAGGCTAATGCTTCCGCTGTTTTGTTTGAGCAGATACCTAAACCCCATCTATACTTCAGTCTCAATGTTCCTCCAATTAGCCACAAGACTCCTCCAGCTCCTACTACACCGGGATTTCTCTTGGAAGCATCGTCGAATTGAAGGTTGTCCATTGCTTGGTTGTTTCTCCAAGCAAGAAATTCAAAATTAGATAATCTGATTTCCATTATGGAGGTTGTCGCTGATAGATGATTGTGCTTGGGCTAGGAAGAGTGACTGCAATCCAATTCTTTTTAGCCCTGTTGAGGGTTGCATCTGACTTGTAATTGGAATTGATGAGAGACTCAATCAGCAGACCTTGGGCTTTGCCTGCAATTTGCATTGGAGTGTAGTGCTTGTCTTGAAATATGATATTGTTTCTTGCGATCCAGACTTTCCAGCATATGTATTTGGGGATTGAAATCCAAATAAGATTCCAGGTTTTCTTTTTGGAAAGGGAATAGGGATACAAGGATTTCTAATCTTTAAAAAGTTGGGTGATGGAAGAGAAGGACATCATGGAGAAATTGAGATCAAGAAGCATGCGATTCCAGACAAGATTGGTATACTTACATTCTATAAAGAGATGATTGAGAGTTTCGTTACTATTTCTGCAGAAGGGACACCAAAAAGGCCCATGGAAACCTCTCTTAGTGAGATTTTCTCCTGTGAGGACTTTGCAATGGATTAGAGTCTAGGTAAAGAAATTGATTTTGGGGAGTCCAAGAGGGTCCCATACTAATTTCCATGTATCTTTTCTTTCGTTCTCATGAGTTTGCAGAGCTTTGTATCTGAGGATAAAGGTATAGGAACTAGTGGGGCCCCAGCCCCGTTCGTCTTTGGCCAACAGATGTATGGGGGCGCAACCATTCGGGTTATCGATGAGATTGTTTTCAGGCGACTCAAGCTGTGAGGGGATGATTCTACTATTCCAGCTTTTCCAGTTTCCATGCCTGTCCCAAGCACTGAAATCCTTCAAAGTAGTGATCCCATTTTGCTTAAGCCGGACTGCAATATTATCTAGTTCATGAGTGCTTTGTAATGTTTTATTGTTCATGATCTTATCCATGAAGATATCTATTTTGTTTCCATTACCTTTGGAAGCTGGCTTATGGTCAAGACATCTTAACCTATTACCTTGTAAGTATTTCTTTCTGAGCACAAGACTGACTTGATGGCCTTTATTGTGCATAAGCTGCCATAGAATCTTGTCGCCTAGTGCTAAATTTGCTTGGAATGGATCACGAATTTGAAGGTCCCCTGAGGATTTTGGTTGCTTTATGATCTCCCACTTCACTAAGTGGATTTTTTTTTCTTTATTTTTTCCACCATACCAAAGGAAGTCTCTCAAAAGTTTACTTATCAAATCTGACACTCCTTTTGGATCTAGGAGGATGGAGAATTGATATATAGGCAGCACGGAGAGAACTGAGTTTATAAGGATCAATTTTCCAGCCTTGTTGAGCCAGTACCCTCCCAATCTTCTAATTCTGTTTTTTTATTTTTTTTATCGTATCTTCCCAATTTCTAGTTTTTGAGAGACCTTGTGTGATTGGGAGGCCGAGATACAAGAATTTGTCCCAATGATTGTAGACTTTGATGCCGAGTATTCTGTTGATTTTGGCTGCAACGTTGTCTTTTAGATTCCAACAGTAGACAACACTTTTATGCAAGTTGATCTTGCCTCTAGATGCATTGCAGTACCATTTCAGGTTTCGAATAAATTTTCGAGCTATGATGGAAGAGGCACCACCCAATAATAGTGAATCATCGGCGAAAAGGGTATGATTGAGTGGTTCGGAGTCAGAGGTTAAGTGTAAACCAGGGAGGGATCCAGAAGTCAAATCATGATTCAGCTTTTGACTAAGGGAGTCTGCAATGATGATGTATAGGAAGGGGGACAAGGGAAAACCTTGTCTAATGCCACGTGTGGCTTGAAAAAAATCAGTTGGGAGTCCATTGATGAGGGGAGCGATCCAGGGATTGCAAATGCAGGCTGAGATCCAGCTGATGAGTGTGTCTTCAAAACCAAATCATTTTAGAATTTTAAAAAGGAAAGAATGTTTGACGCGATCGAAGGCATTTTCCATATCTAGCTTGATTAATATACCTTTTTCCTTTCAGGCCTTGCTGGAGTGAATTGCTTCTTGCACAAGAATTTTCCTTCCTTCCAGGAAGCCACCTTGATTGTGAGAGATAACATTGTTGAGTAAAGGATTCATTCAAGTTTCTAACATCTTGGAGATGATTTTGTATGAGGAATTACATAACGAGATTGGTCTGAATCTGCTGAATGAGCTGGGATTAGTTTCTTTTGGTATGAGAGACAGGAACGTTGAATTTGTGCAGCCTCCGATTTTTGCCTTTGAGTGAAAGATCCTTATCATTCTCATGAAATATTTTTTGATATACTTCCAGCAAGCTTTGTAGAAATTGATCGAGTAACCATCGGAGCCCGATGCCTTGTCAGAATAGAGTGAATGAATTGCTTTGAGCACTTCCTGCTCTGTAAACAGTTTGTGCATGTTGAGATTATCCTCCAGCATAATCCTCTTAGGAATGTGCTCCAAGAAAGTAAGCTCGTCCTCTCCACCAGCACTGTCATCTTTCGTGAATAGCTTGGAGAAGTGTGTATGAGCTGCATTTTTTTATGTTCGAGTTCCCTTTTACTATCGTGTCATTCTCAAGTTTGATCTTAGAGATGTAGTTGAAGTTTTGTCTGACTTTGAATTGCTTATGAAAATACGCAATATTTTTATCACCAGCTTTGAGCCAGGTGCTTTGCGACTTAAGCCTCCAATACTCTTCTTCAGATCAGAATGCTTGAAAAGCGTTGGTTTGGCGTTTGACTTCTTCATGCAGCGTGGAAACTTCAATGGGATGATCCTCCATTTCGAATTGGATATCTTCAAGAGCATCCCCTGCAATTTTTCTAGGATTTGCAAGAGCTGGGCAATTAGATTTGGCCCAAGACTTAAGTGCGGTTTTTTGTATTAGAGAGTTTCTTTTCCCATACATAGCAAGGGGATCCGGTGATGGGTATTTTCCACGCATTTTCCAAGGTGCTCCAAAAGCTGTTGTGCGCGAGCCGTTGGGGGATGAACCTGAAGGGAATTGGACCTAGATCCTCATTCTCTTGAAAGAGGAGTTGGATGGGTTTATGATCGGAGGCTAGATTGGCCAGAATGCTAGAGGAAATGGTTTTGTTATCAGACAGAAGGTTGCTATGGACTAGGAACCTATCCAATTTGGCCATAATATTTCCTTTTCCAATTCACTTGTTGGACCATGTATATTTCCCTTTTTTGGGTTTGATGTCAATGAGATCCCACGTTTGGAATAGGGTTTCGACCTGAGATTGGAAGCAATCTTTTCCACTGTTACCACCCTTTTTTTCATACTTGGAGAGGGTAATATTCATATCAACGGCAAGAATAATATTAAGAGGAGCATATTCCTACAGAAAGTCTTCAAGTAGGTTCCAACAGTCTTGCTTCTCAGAGTAAATATTGGGTATGTACATGTTGAAGAGGGCGAATTGCTTGTTGCTTTGAATATGAGTGAGGTCTGTATAAATCCAATGCTGCATAGCGAAGGAGTTGTGGAGTTGGAATTTTTCGGGAGACGATAAGGTTTCCAAGCCACCAGAGGCTCCTCTAGCGTTAACTGCATATCCGGTGCTTTTCTTCCACTTTTCTTTTCTGATAGCTAATACAACATTATCATCGATCTTAGTCTCTTGGAGTAATAGGAGATCTGGCATATCAATTCTTTGAAGATCTTTTACTGCTTCTAGCTTGCTAGGGTTGCCAAGACCTCTGCAATTCCAAGAAACCATCTTCATCATTTAGAATTATAGATGGAGGAGGGGGTTCCTCTTGTTAGATCTCCATTTTTCTTTCTTGCTTGCCTGGCTCTAGTATTTTCTGTTGAAGACCATATCAATAGTGGCTTGGGATCCTTGGAATTTCTCTCGCTCAGCTTCTTCTTCTCTCAGCTCTTTGATTGATTTCCGACCAGGATTTTTGGTAGATTTATCTATGAGTTCTTCCAAGGAAGAAGGGGAGTTTGGGGGTCTAACTTTTGTGATTTCGGCATAAGAGGAAGCATCTTTGATTGAGATAGATCTGGTGGGGCTAGTTGTGTTTTGAGGAAAATCTAGAGCTTCTAGGGCGGGGGGGATAGCTTGAGAGTCTTGTTGTTCACGTATTTCTCCTTCTTCTTCGATCTTTGGAGTTTCTTGATTCTCAACACTTTCTAATACTTTGAAACTATTCCTGTTATTCGATGTCATCGGATCTTCATGTGGATGGTATGATTTCTTGATATTTAGACTTTTTGAGTGGGATTTTGATCCAGATTTGTTATTTTTTGAATGGCAGTCCATTGTTCTTTCTTCCCTTCTGATTTTGGATCCGTTGGCTTCTTTTTGCAGGAACGGGTAAAGTGACCATACTCGTGGTAGAATTTGCAGTTAAAAGGGATTTATTCGTAATCAAGTTCTTGAATATGGGTCCAATCTCCCATGGTAAGGTTTATTGCTTCCGGGAGTCCATGTTCCAAATCTACTTCAACGCAGATTCTCGCACATGCATATTGATCTTTCCGATCAGCTTTGTCGATGTATTTACCCAGGGCATTTTCGATAGCTTCTAGGGATTCAATATTCCAACAGTGAAGGGGTAGATGAGGGAGTCTCACCCAGACGGGGACAACAGAGGGGATGTCAAGGGTAGGGTCAAAGTTTGGAGTCCATTTATTCATATAGAGTCCCTGAGGTCCCATAAAGTATGGGCCATTTCTGAAGATGAGCTCGCGATCCTGTTTGCTTTCGAACACGAATGCAAAATATCCTTTACCCAGAAAGAAAAATTTCACGTCTTTCGTGATTAGGGGTCTCCAATTCTTTTGCACCCAGTGTTTGGCCTCCAATTAGGGGTTTTATATAAAATGAAGCTTGATCACGTAGATAGTTGTATTGGCCTCTTTCTGCTTTTTTTGCTCTTTTGGAGCAGTTTTTATTTTAGAACTCAACGCTTATTTCTGGGAGCTTGTAACAAAATATTTATATGATGAAGCTTCATAGCTTCATAGTTTTTATAATGCTTTTGCACATGTAAACCTTTGGGTTTTGGAAAATGTGTTCCATTTACTCTAATATAATGTGATCTTTTTCCGTGGGAAAAAAAATAAAACAAATGCTAGGCTTACATTTAATTGTCCTTTAAAGTTTTGATGCACCAAGGAATAACCTGAGTCACAAGCAATGCATTAACCAAACACAATGTGCTTCCTTTTTCATATGAAAAACCTCGATGCAAATATTAACAAATTATAGGATATATTTGATACAAGGTTTTGATTTTATGCTACATGGGGCACATGTAAAGATTAACTAACCAAAATGTTAGTTAAAAAGTATATATGCTAGACATAAGCACTCAACCATAAGCATGAATAAAGTAGAAAACAAAACTAAATTGACATGAAATGACATATATGCCAAACAATTGATGACAATATACCACATAGGATAGGCACCACCACTAAATAGCTCTGGTTAAATTTGTGTTCAATGTTCGGATTCTTTTTTTTTCCAAAGAAAAAAATCGTATCCTTCTTCATTCATAATAAAAATCGGAGAATACATTCCACAGGGGCATTTCTGCAGGATATTTAAGAGATAATTCAAAGATTTTCTGCACTTCATAAAAATAGCATATTGTTCAAAACTTATACATAAAAATTGATATTTTCAAACAAAACAAAAAACTTCAACTTGTCCAAAAATCTAAGGTCCTCCATCTGCTCTCCTGTATACCATTGCTTTTTGTAGTAAGTTTACTCTTTCCTTCTTCCAGCTTTAATCCTTCTTTTGAGAGAGCATCTACTTCCTCGTTTGATTCCTTGTAGACATGGGTAAAAAGAATTTCACTGAATCTAGATGCTAAGGTTTCCAGGTTTGAACTGAAAGCTTTCAGCCCAAGATTTTTTAACATGTTTTCCCTCTTCATATGTCTTATCCAAATTTCCGAGTCCCCGAAGATCCTAAGTCTAGTCACCTTGGCTTCAATAGCGATCTGCATTAACATTCTCAATGCCTTCCCTTCCGTCAATGTTCGAATTCTTATATCAATATTTTTTCACCTCTTTTAATCTTTATATCTATAAAATTAATTAAATATATTTTAATAACCTCACAAATTTCAACATCAATAATATATATATTTTATTAAATTTGCATTGATTAAATTTGTGTTCAATATTCGGATTCTTAAATCAATATTTTTTCATCTCTTTTAATCCTTATACCTATAAAATTAATTAAATATATTTGAATAACCTCACATATTACAACATCAATAATATAGATAATAAATGATAATTGTCTACCTATCCAATCATTTTAATTCTATTTCAAAAACAAAATCACATAAAAATGACCACCTCAAAAATTTGAAAAATGACATTAATTATTAAGTTATGTTAATTATGCATGCACTTAAGATATAAACGACTATGTTTAAAGTTGAGCTGTGAGTTACTATTTAGAATAAATTTAATATTTACATGAACTCTCTAAGTTAATATACATTAATTAAATGTAAGTTAATATTTAGAATAAATTTAATATTTACATGAACTCTCTTAGTTAATATACATTAATTAAATGTATATATCAGTAATGAATATTTATTTATAATTTAGTTGAATTAAAAATATTTAATAACAAAAAGAATATATCTATTTATAATTTAGTTGAATTAAAAATATTTAATAATAACAAAAAGAATATATCATTTTAGAAGGAAAACATTGTTAATATTATATATTATTAAGTGAATCTAACTTATTTTATATATAACAAACTTTGTATTATAAATCACTAATTAAATTTGGTATACAGGTTTTGATGCAACACAATCCATAATTATGTATAACCATAAATACAAAGCAATTTGAACATTTTCATATCTAATTTTATCTTCCTACACATTCCAAAATATTATTGACACATTACACATGGGTTAGCTTTCAATATAGAATAGAAGAATTATTATTGGTGGTAACTTTCTCTTTCAATAAATGATATTTTCTCCACTTTAGTGCCATGTAAACCTTAATGAAGTGGAATTGTGCCAGTCTAAGGTTCTTTAGCACTTGAGTACAATTATCCACTATCCAACTCTCACTATTGACTTCACGAGGTTCATAAGTTAGGATTCCATTTAATAAAAGCAAATAATTATTATTCATCTTGTAACACTCCACATTTTGATGGGACTGTTAAACAACATTTAAACCTATACTGTATTCTTTTTCTTATTATTTGTGACTCGGGTTGACTTGGTAAAGTACATGTGTGGATTTATGAACCTACTTATATGCGTCAGTGTTACGCCAAAATCTCATCATCATGAGTCCTGTATCCACTCATTGCCTTAATCCCTGAAGTTTTCCTGACCAAAAGTATCTTGAGCAAGTTGTTGACCTTGTCTTCCACAATCCCTAGAAATGTTGGCACACCCTGCTTCCCTGCAAGAGGCGCCACACCTTGGTTGGTTGGCGCCTAATGTGCACTAACATCAAGCGCCCTTGGCTCTTCCTGTCCTCATGCAAGTTGCTCCAACCCTTCCTGATGCCTGTTGTCTTCATACAGAGTGCACCGGGGTTAGTTAAAATGGATGAACAAGAGCTTTGAGTGACTTCTTGAAGCATGGTGAGGTGGAATTCTATCCCTAATTGATAAGTGAGTTGTCCTCCGGTTCCCTAACCTCAAGGGAAGATCCCCTAGACTTCTCCCATTAATCCTAAATCTACTCTATCCATTTGGTCTTATAAATATAAATCCTCTCCCCATTTGAAAGGGAGGAAGGTTTATAGTACTCTCATGCTGGTGGAATTACTTTAGGTGATCCCTATTCATATTTGGGAGTCTTACTTCATCCTTGGAGGCTTGGCTTGGCTTGTTGGAAGGAAGGTTGCAATGTTAAGGCATAGGTTGTAACGTTCTCTCTCTATGTACTATGTTATTACAGTTAATGCAATCTCTTCCAATATACATTATTGCATTGGTAATGTGTAGAGCTTTCTTCCTTAACTGTTAGCTCAGATCAATCATATGCAATATATGCTTTTATTGCTTGTTTGTTTCTACTTGTTTAATAGGGCTTCGCAGTTGGAGATCTGAAGGTTCTAGAGCATTGGATCAAACAAAAGGTGAAAGGATTTATGAATGTCAGGTATGAGATCCACTTGTTAATATGCACTTCTATTAATCTAGGGAAGTTTATTATATGTTGTACTTTATTTGTTATAGATCCAGTTGGACTAGGGAGGTCTAGCCTTAAGTCCTCTTAGGTAGATTGTCCGAAAACAAATATAGCGACCATACTGGGGATCGAACCCAGAATATCTGGTTTCGCAGACCTCCCAGCTGGAAGACCTCCCCCTCCACCCCCACCACATATCCCACCACCTCCACCACCATCTGGTCCACCACCACCTCCCTCCAGCGGAGGTGGACCCCCACCTTATTCCGGAGGGGGCGGCCCCCCACCATATGGCGGAGGACCACCCCATTCCGGCAGCGAAGGACCCCCACCTTCCAGAGGAAGCAGACCACCTTTTGGTGGAGGCCCACCACACTCAGGAGTAGGCGGACCACCCTTTGGTGGAGGCCCACCTCATTCAGGTGGAGGAGGACCCCACCCTTTGGTGGAGGCCCACCACATTCCGGAGGCGGCAGACCCCCACCATATGGCAGAGGAACACCCCATTCTGGCGGAGGACTCCCTCCCTCGGGCGGAGGCCCACCCTATTACGGAGGAGGACCCCCATCTGGTCCACCCCCTTATGGCCAATTTCCTATAGGAGAACCATACGATCAATCCATCCATGGTCCTACTGGTACGCAAATGCCTTATCAATACTACCAGTATCCACAACCAAACCAGCAGCTGCCATTTCTGGCTACTTTAGATCTGCCAGACCTATCTTGTTTGACCAATGATCCTATCTGTCATGGTTATAATTGGCCTAGCATTCCGGTGAAGTTACCAAGTGATATTATGAAGTTTGACAGTAAATCGGGTGATGATCAGAAGAACCACGTGATGACATACCATTTATGGTGTTCATCCAATTCCTTAATGTATGACTCTATCCATTTGAGGTTATTTCAAAGAACCCTCACCGGCACAACCGCCAAGTGGTACATCGAATTACCACCCCACTCATTTTCCTATTTTCATTCGTTAGCTATGTCATTTTTGACTCATTTCCAGCTACCAATTCGCTACGAAAATGGTACATATCTGCTGACCTCTATACGCCAGACCACCGCCAGTCACATTTCTAATCATATCCATGGGTGGCGGAGGAGACAACATCCCATTAAAGCTCCAATTCCAAGCCAACTTTTGGCCGAGTGGTTTACGAAGTCCCTTTTACGTACCATAGCTAGAGATGTAGCCATGGGTGGGGCCGTCACCAAGGAACAAGCTATAGCTTGTGCCCAGTACTTATACATTATCTACGCTCAATATGGCACATTATACGATATTGTTCTTGACACCCCCCGCCCTACCTACGACCTTGCAAAACCACCCACGGGAACTCAAGTTGATGGAATTATTGGTTCCATTCACTCCCAGTCTCCCACTCAAACCTGTGGATCATCACACCATCATGGTCCCTCTCCACCCTCATCACAAGCTGGAAAAAACACCACCAAACCGGCTACTCCTGTGACCACTGACGAAGTGAATTCAGTACAATCTGCTTCACCTTAGAAAAATAGTGCGAAAAAGAAGACCAAGGTAAAATCCAAGAAGTCTCCAATTAGCAAAAATCCAAAACCCCTCCTGAAGACACGAAACAGAAGCAGAATATCAAGTATCCTTGTTTTTTGTGTGGTGGTGACCATTTCACCAAAGAGTGCCCGCACAGGGACGAAGTGCAGAAGTTTCTTAAGGGAAACTCCACACCCGCAGTTCTCAATGATCCATTCCCCACCCAAAACCAACAAATGATTACCCAACCCCCTCCTTCCCAAGGAGAAACATCCTCCACCACACATGTTCTCATGATGCGTAGTGAGACGGTTAACCTCAATACTTGATCACAATCATACAACTCAGTCCCCAATAAGGAATCCACCGGAAGTAATACTGAAAAAGCCTCCACCTCTACCTCGGACATTCCTGTGCCACAAGGTCCTCTCACCATTGAGAAACCTTTATTAGATACAGTTGTGCATCCGCCTAAGAGCACGATTTGAAAAATGGTTTTCAATCCCAACGCTTGGGCAGCTCAGAACTACAACATTGTAGAGGACTTGGCACAAGTTCCTTGTGCCATCTCGACGCTATAAGTCTTATAGAACTATCCTAATCAGTGTAAGAATCTTCTCGTTGCCATCAGTGTTGTAGACCCGGATTCCTCAAATACAATCATGTTTAAACTTGAGTATTTTAAATCAAGGCTTTCCCATCAACTGGATTTCCAAATCGCCACGAAGGTTGTTGGGAAGACAATCCATCACACTGTGTTATATGAAGGAGCCTCCACCTCAGTCATGTCGTTATCCTGTTGGAGAGACACTGGCTCTCCTGAGTTAAACCATTCTCCTACTACCATGAAAGCATTCGACGGTCGTGGATTCCAACCCACGGGTTGTTACAAGCCTTGACAGTAGAGCCGGGGGGAAAGACTGTGGCCATTAACGTGGAAGTAGTCGCCGCCCCATTATATTATAACCTCTTTCTTGGTCGTAACTAGTTTTATGCCATGACTGCGGTCGCATCATCTATCTTCCACATTGTGCAATTACCCCATCAAGGTCAAATTGTCACCATCAACCAATTGGACTTTTGTACACTGGACACCGCTACTCATCCGAGAGACAATGTCCCCTTGCTAGGAAAATCTTTACATCTATATGAGAGTATAGGGGTCGGCCTCATAAAATATTCATCTCTTATGGGCGTCTTTCCAACCCCGGATCCCCCTAACCATGTTGCCACGATGAACATGATCTCCTCCATGATTCCATCATCATCCAACTCTACTGATCAATGGCTCGTGCTTGACCTTGCGACAATGCACTTGATTGGAGACAA
This sequence comes from Larix kaempferi, assembly GCA_027924585.1. Lineage (NCBI taxonomy): Eukaryota > Viridiplantae > Streptophyta > Pinopsida > Pinales > Pinaceae > Larix > Larix kaempferi. Next base: position 2,165,584 of record BSBM01000234.1, on the reverse strand, counting down.
CATGCCTCTATCACCAGCCGAAGCTACTTACGAGGCCATCCAATCAACCCCCGATGACCACTCTTCAGTGGCACCTTAATTTTGTTCTCTACAACGGACTTCATCTCTACCAGATCCTCTGCTCTAGAATTTTCATTCCGACGAGTCCATTATGGAGATTATGAGTGTAGATGAACCTCCGTGGGAAGACCTCCATCATCGGTTGTCTTTCCTACCACCCATTGATTCCCTGGAGAACAACATTACTACCATGTTGTCACTGGATATTGTTCCTTGCCCCTAATCTCCAATTCTTACTTGTGATACAGTTACAGAGGGAAACTTAGAAAACATTACGCCCACTATTCCGATTGACATCTCGGCCACAACTGGAGTCGTGGAACATATCCGACTTGGCCAAAACTACTCTCCCGAAGAGATCACCACATATACAGCCTTGTTCAAACAATTCCGCGATGTCTTCGCATGGACCTATGAGTAAATGCCCGGGATCGATCCTTCCATTGTTGTACATGAGATAAAAACATATCCCGACGCTAAACCTGTCTGACAAAAGTTATGTCCCATGCAGCCTAGAAAGACTGTGGCTATACAGGATGATATTGAAAAGATGTTGAAGGCCGGCATCATCTACCCTGTTCCCTTGAAATAGTGGGTCTCCAATGTTATCCCTGTGAACAAAAAGCAGGGCACCATTAGGGTTTGTGTCGAATACAGGGATTTGAATAAGGCTTATCCTAAGGACAAATACCCTACCCCGTTCATCGACCAAATCGTTGACAACTACGTCGAAAGCAGCGTCTTCTCTTTCATGGATGGTTTTTCCGGTTATAATCAAATTGAGATCCACCCGGTCGATCAACACAAAACTGCTTTTATCTGCCCTTGGGGCACGTTTGCTTATCGTAAACTCCCTTTGGCCTTAAAAATGATGGTGCCACATTCCAGCAGGACATGTCATATGATTTTCATGATGTAAAGGACTTTGTGGAGCCATACCTTGATGATATTCCTGCTCATTCAACTCATCGTGAGTTCCACATAGATCATCTGATGGTCGTTTTCCTTAGATGTAGACGGTATAACATCCGTCTGAACCCTCACAAGTGCATATTCTGCGTCGAGTCGGGACACCTCCTAGGTTTCATTGTTTCCAAAGACGAGATCCGCATTGATCCCCTGAAGGTGGAAGATATCGTCGCTCTCCCACCTCCCATCGACATCCTAGAACTTCAAAGTTTGCAAGGGAAGGAAAACTACCTTCGGTGTTTTGTATGTAATTTCGCCGAGAAGACACAGGGCTACATGTGGTTGTTGAAGAAGGACGTCCCCTTCATCTAGGATGATTACGCCCAACAATCCTTTGACAACCTAAAACATGCCATCACGCACGCCCCGGTGCTCCAACCGCCCAATTACTACAAGGATTACATCCTTTATCTCACTGCTTCCGCTACCACGATCACTATGGTATTGGTCCAGGAAGACAACAACACCTAGGAACATGTGAAATACTACTTGAGTAAGGGTCTCCTTGACCCCGAAACTCGTTACTCACATGTCGAGAAACTCGCTCTCGCAACAGTCATTGCTATCCAGAAGTTCCACCATTATATACTTCTTTGCACTACGACTATCATAGTCGACTCTAACCCCATGTACCATGTTCTTACACGTAAGGTACTCGGGGGCAAATATTCACGCTGGATCGTTATCCTTCAGGAATTCGATCTCTAGTTCGAGAAGGCCAAATCAAAGAAATATTTGGTTTTTACGGAGCTCATCTGCGATATTCCCCATACTGACACAGAGACTAATCCCATCGATTCCCTCCCCGACGAGTTGTTGTTTCTTATCGGTACATCTGACCCTTGGTATGGAGACATCACGTTATATATCCAAACCCAATGACTCAATCCTCAACTGTCTTGTGACGACCGTCGTCGCATATGCCATCGCGCCAAGTACTACTTGATCATTGGTGATACCCTATATCGCCGTGGTGTCGATTCCATCCTCCGACGCTACCTAACTCATGAGGAGAATGAACACGTTCTAAATGACTGTCACGTGGGGGCATGTGGCGGTCATCTTTCTGGGATGGCTACAACCCAAAAAATACTACGCGCTAGATACTATTGGCCTTCTATCTTCAAAGATTGTATCGATGCCATCAAAAAGTGTCCTCCCTGCCAGCTATTTCATCATAAACTGCGTTCTCACCCAACCCCATTATTTCCATCGGCCCCTTTGCTAAGTGGAGCATCGATTTCATGCACTGTAAGCCTACCTCGGCTGGGGGGCATGGTTACGTAATTGTTGCGGTTGACTATTTTACCAAGTGGGACGAGGCTATGCCTATGTACAATGAAGACGGAAAAACAACTGCACTCTTTATGTTTAATCACGTCATTGCGAGATTCAGAGTCTCGCAAGCCATCGTTACGGATCATGGATCTCATTTCCAGAACAAGATGGTAGACGAATTGAACGCCAGACTGGGTTTTCACCATGAGAACTCAAATCCATATTACTGACAATCTAACGGACAAGTAGAGGCCATCAACAAGGTCTTGAAAACCATGATCCAGCGCATGGTGGGCACAGACAAGTCTAATTGGAACAACATGCTCTTTTTTTCCTTATGGGCATACCGAACCTCCGTCAAGATTGCCACCGGATTCACTCCTTTCCAGTTGGTTTACGGACTGGAGGAATTCCTACCCATTGAGTGCGAGATTCCATCATTGAAACTTGTAGTTGAACTTCTTCCAAACACTACTGCCAAGGAAGAACGCTTTCTACACTTGGCTAAACTCGATGAAACCCGTCGTGATGCTGCTCTTGCTAACGAAGCACATAAAAAGCGCATCAAAGCCCAATATGACAAGTCAGTCAAGCCTCATATCTTTAACGAGGGAGATTTGGTCCTCACCTATGACCAAAAGCATGATAAACTGGGGGTAGGCAAGTTTGAGTCCATGTGGCACAGGCCATATGTGGTTAAACGTGTTTTTAGATAAGGGAGCATATGAACTCGAAGACTATGATGGAATATATTTGGGAGAGCCTCGCAATGGACTCTACTTGAAGCGGTACTATGCCTAAGTTTTTATGCACTAGTACTCTGTATACACTGTACATGGTGTGTGTTTTGTGTGGTGTGACGCTTTGCTTGAGTGTGTTAGGATCTTGTTTCTACACTTATACCATGTTCTTCCTGAATGTGCATATGGAAACATGTGTTGGATTCACGGTTGGCGCCAGTCGGCATACTCGTAACCTCGCTTCAATAGCTTGGGTGCTTTACTCTCCTACCGGTGAGCTCATTAGTTCAGGAGGGAGTTGTCTAGGGTACGCAACCAATAACGCCGCTGAGTATCACAATGTGATTGGAGTCTTAACTGACGCTCTTTCCCTGGGTATGGACCATGTTGTAGTTCACCTTGACTCGCAACTAGTGGTCTCCCACCTTAACCGTATCTATGCTATCCGTGACCCCACCCTGCTCCGTCTATTCCGACGAGTACGTCTCCTAGAGAGATATTTTGAGTCTATTCAATACCTGCATATCTCGAGAGATATGAACACTATTGCTGACTCATTGGCTAATTTTATACTAGATTGGTACATTGCAAATTCGTAAAACATTTTATTCAAAAGATGTAAAAATGAAACATCATGTAAATCATCCATAATGTATAAGCAAACATGTACAAGATCCCATAATCATCACTAGAACATTGTATATAGAGCTGCGAATCGATTTATATATATATCACGTCGATAAAAGATACAAAATGTGGTACTGAGACAAAATATGAAGCTCATGGGCTTTCAGTAAGAGTCTACTCTACAAAAATATGAAGCTCGTGGCTTTCAGTACAATACATATACGCATGAGCCTAATCCCTAGGATGCTCATGATAGCGGACAATGGCTCTGGATACTTTCCGAAGCAGCGCACCAAAACGCTTGAATACACCCACTGTATGCCGCTGATAGAGGTGAGGTAGCTCATGCATGTGTGGATCCGGGATATCAAGAGTCAACCACTGGTGGTTCTCCTCCATCTCATCCATCTCATCCATGGAATCTCGATCTGCAGCCTCCATATCCTGTACCGCTCCTCTCCACATGATCGGAGAAGCGTCCTTTGGAGGAGACGGACCAACATCTACATAAACATATACAAGTCATCAGTACTATTCCCCAAAACATCTAAAAATCATAAAATGAAAAACACAACAAAGTTGTCATTCTTACCTATGTCTCCCCACTACGCGCCCTCAGGAAGAAGAAAGTCTGGGTTTCCTATGAAATCGACACCCTCATAGGGGTAGTCCTCCACCATGAGGAGTTGTCCCCTCAACCAGATGAAGAAAGAAGGACCATAGCTAATGATGGGTCCCCCACTGCCGTGACGGGACATCACCTCATATTATCGTACCATGTGTGGATCCATCAGATCCAACTCATCTAGCTCAAGCTGTGGGCGCATATGTGGAACCTGCTCTAGGAAGAACGAGACCACAACCGATCCATTTCAAAACTATTTCAGCTCACCACTCCGACATTTGGTGAGCTGCTCTCTAAGAGATACAAGGAGTCCCTCGCATTAGTTGAAGAGGGTGGGAGCCATGCACTCCTTTGCATATAGCATATGGTCCTTGCTGGCCAAGTGAGGTGCTCTACTCTTGACCACCCTCTCAATAGTAAATAGGATTGTGTGTAGAGGATGGTCCCTAACATCCTTGATGGGAATCTTCTCACCAACCGTATGTGTGCCTAGAGTGCACCATTGGGCCACTACATCCTCGATAGTCCATTCACTCCCTTGTGATCCTGTCAGAGACACAGGAGCCCCCCGTCGGGACAAACCCATCAGAAAATAGATATCCTCGATATCTATGGTCAGTGTGTGTACACCAACCCGAAAGTTTTGCTGCTCTGGATCCCAACATCGGATCAGATATTCCAGTAGCAGTACTTGGGCTCTCATGCCCTGGATGTGGAAGTATTTCAATAGCCCGCAATCCCACAATGAATTCATACATTGAGGGTCATTTGCCACTTGGGCATCATCCAATTCATGTTCTCTTTCACGCCATTGGACCATTTTTACCGCCTAAACCTATCCAAGCATAAAACAAACACTCATTAGAATGGGATCCAACTACCCAACTCCTCAATTTTTGGCTTGGGCTTGAGTTTGTGGGTCCATTTAACGTCGGCGCACCCTGTCCATATGGATAGGGTTCCATTGGCGCAAGACATCCCCACGAGGTTGGCGCCAGAAAGCCCTCAGCACACATCCTGAAAGGGAGAAGTGCGCCAGGATGAAGGCGCAATCCCCCCCATTTGCACAAGACAAAAACCCAAAAATTGGAAACAAAAATCAAATCTACTTTAATGAAAATGTAAAGGGAAAAGTTTAGGGTTACCTGACGCTGACGACACTGCAAATGGTTGACCGGAGCTCCCGAAATCGACACTTGAAAAACAACTTCAAATGGTAATTTTCACCTCTCCAATTTGGTAAAAATAAATAGTAATTAGTTTTTACTATTTACCCCTTTTATATATTAGAAAAGGAATATTCCCTTTTTAATTCACTTTTTTTTGTGGGTTATTTTGCTATAGTTGGAGTTATTTTTATATTTAATTACCCAATTGATCATTCTAACCTAGTTTGAAGCTTACAGCTGAAGTAAAGTGCCGCGTTAATATTGTTTGTAGCGGTTGTGGTCATCTTGTTCCTGTTATCAGGTATGAACAACTCTTCAAGCATTATTGTGTTATTATTCTGCTTGTTAAAACTGGACATTAATGACACCGAGCATACTCTTTGTTCCTTCTCGTGCTCATTAAACGATGAGAATAAGTCACCAATTTATCTTTTATCACTTTTTTGGGCTCGTAAAACTCCCACAAAAAAGAGACCCCACAGGAATCTTCCTATAAGCTCTTTTCAGGCTCCCTAAACATGAAAAGATCACCAAGTGAACTTGATGATTTCATGCTTGTAAAAGTATTTGAATGATCATCTTTCTGGTGGTAGTTTACCCCTTTTTCGGACCAGGAGGCACTATTTATGAAAAATGAGCACTCCGGCCAATCATGATTGGAAGAGTTCTCTTTCACATTGTTTTATCCTTTTTTGGGTGAAGAGACTAACTTTTATGAAAAAGAAACTTCGGAGTCTTCTTTAGTTCTTTTTCAGACTCTCTAAACATGAAATGACGTCGAGTTTACCTTCTTTGGACTCATTAAAATTCAACATCGAAGGGCCCGTTTTGGGACAAACCCCTCCTATCCCAGGTTCGTAAAATATTTGGGATTGGACTCGTCCAAAGGATGAGCTATACCGAGCATATGTTACCCTCCTCAATCTCGTTAAAAAACAAAAGAGGTACTCATCAATCATGATGGGGATAAGGGAAGAGTTGTGTTTTATTGTAGTTACGACAGTATATAGTCACTCTTAAACATGACACTCATCTGCATATGCATTTAGTACTTGCGTAATCCATTTTTCCTCGAGTCCTGCTGATTCCAAGAGTCTCCTTACTCCTTTGAATCATCCGAAGAATGCTTCCATCATTAGTTGCATTAGGGTTTAGTACCGTTCTCATCATGTCAATACTTCCAAGTCAAATCATGCCCATGTTCAAGAGATGTTTGTCGTTCATTATATGCAGTCACCTTCTATCATGTCGGTCATCTCTGAGTTAGTCTCATATGTTACTGTTTGATTCATTCCAAACATCTTCGATCGTGTTTTGTGTCGATGATGGGGGATACATCGTGGCCCTCCTTTGACGGATTCATCCTTGTCGACTTCAACACATCATCCAGGGATTGAATCTAGAAACCAACCAAGTACCTTGGGCCTGCATGCCTCAATGTCAGGTTACCTCGCTTTCAACATGAGTTTACATCATTGACTCTTGATTGGAAGATCCCATCAGTGTTTGACTCCAACTCATTGATTCACATTCGATGGTATGTACTGTGATACCTTGGGGATCGTTGACATCAATGGTGATTTCCATCGCACTTGTTAACGGTATACATCAATCACCGGTAATCAAGTGGTGTCTACCATGTTCGACTCCAAGATATTTGTAATCACATGGTTAGATTTGTATCATTGTGGGTTCAGCTTGAAGACCCTGGGTTAAGTCATAATCTCACCCAGGCTACGATGGATATTGTTTGAGTAATTCCACATAGATCCACTTTGTATTAGTCGTGGTTGTGTTATCATCTCATCATGGATCTACGCTTGTGGTCAGTAGCCATGATTGTGTTAAGTCAGTCTCTACTATAATGGATCTGCAGTGTATTGGTCGGCAGCCATTGTTTGAGTCATATGAGACCTATATCTCAAAGTCGTTTGTATTGCAAGAACACCTTCCGACCAACAAGTCCTTGCCATCAATCTTTCACATTACAAAGCATTTCGCCTGTCTTATTTTACCAGCTTCATGCTTTGGGGGGCATTCTGTTATGCCAAAATCTCGTCATCATGAGTCCTGTATCCACTCATTGACTTAATACCTAAAGTTTCCCTAACCAAAAGTATCTTGAGCAAGTTGTTGACCTTGTCTTCCACCATCCCTAGAAATGCTAGCGCACCCTGCTTCCTTGCAAGAGGTACCACAACTTGGCTGGTGCCTGATGGGCACTAACATCATGCACCATTGGCTCTTCCTGTACTCATGCAAGCCGCGCCAACCCTTCCTGGCGCCTATTGTCTTCATACAGAGTGCACCAGGATTAGTTAAAATGGATGAACAAGAGCTTCGAGTGACTTCTCGAAGCATGGTGAGGTGGAATTCTATCCCTAATTGATAGGTGAGTTGTCCTTCGATTCCCTAACCTCAAGGGAAGATCCCCTAGACTACTCCCATTAATCCTCAACCTACTCTATCCATTTGGTATTATAAATATGAAGCCCCTCCCCATTTGAAAGGGAGGAAGGTTTATAGTACTCTCATGCTGGTGAAATTACTCTAGGTGATCCCTATTCATCTTTGGGAGTCTTACTTCATCCTTGGAGCCTTGGCTTGGCTTGTTGGAAGGAAAGTTGTAACGCTATCTCTCTATGTACTCTCTGTTATTACAGTTAATACAATCTCTTCCCATATACATTATTTCGTTGGTAATGTGTAGAGATTTCTTCCTTAATTGTTAGCTTAGATCAATCATATGCAATATATGCTTTTACTGCTTGTTTGTTTCTACTTGTTCAACAGGGATTTGCAGCTGGAGATCTTAAGGTTCTAGAGCATTGGATCAAACAAAGGGTGAAAGGATTTACGAATGTTAGGTATGAGATCCAGTTGTTAATATTCACTTCTATTGATCTAGGGAAGTTTATTATATTATGTACTTTATTTGTTCTAGATCCAGTTGGATTAGGGAGAGATAGCCTTAAGTCTGATTAGGTAGATTGTCCGAAATCAATCGGTTATGTTTTAAGTTTTCATTTATCTTATATTCAATGATCACATTTGTGTAATTTGCTTTCAGTATGCAAAACAAACTAAATGATAGGGTACATGGATACAAATGTACTTTACGATTAAATGAATGAATGGATGTCACAGACATGATAGATAGATTAACTTGTTTATGTTGACTAATGGTTGATAAATTGGTAATTGACTTAGAAACAATGAAAGACTATGCATTATCTTAATTTTGGATGAGACTAACCCACAGGTTAGAGGGGCTAAGCGATATCCATATACTTGTTATGATGTGTGGACTAGTGTAGGTTTATGCAGGAGACCAAGTTTCCCAAATTGGTCATTCGATGACACAACTCTAAGAACTACAATAGAAGCACAATATGATTTCGGGTAGGGTGTTGACTCTAGTTCCAATAGGAGGGGTGGAGGTATTTCCCATCATGTATCCTTTGAAACATGAGGTAGTGGGAGGGCTGTGTCAAGTCATGCTCCCCAAGTTGTGTGATGAAGACTACCAGTTGCATGGTGGGGAAGTTAGGTTGATTTAATAAGTGCTTCCATTTACGAGTTATATCTGGGGTTAGTTAAATACAGTTGCCACTGCAGGATATTCCAACAGAGGAACAAATAGGAAGTGGAAGTTGGAACTAGATTAGGAAGGAAGGATGGTTAGGTTAGTAATATTTCAGTTTGGTATTTGAGACATCAGTTTAGTTGTACTTGGTTCCCTTCACTTGTAAATCATGGGTTAATCCATTTCGGTAAATCCAAGTATTAATGTTGAATAGTGTTGATGTGTTGTGACCTAGTTAATAATATTGCTTGATGTTGTGGGTATTGAATTGTTGTCTTGCACGAGTGGTTACCTTGTCTTGCATGTGTGGTCAGTATGTCTTGTTAATCAAGAACTATGAATTAGAGGTGATGATGGTTGCTTATAGTTCATGCAAAATCTATGTGTATGTTGGCCATGCACACACACCTCGCACACATACATTAGTATTAGTTACGATGTAAATCTATGTACATACTGGTGATTTTTGTCTTATCATGTATAATGGTTGATGGGTGTAATAAGACCAGCATAGATCCAAATCCTAGGCTCTATCAAGCGCCGAGAGAGATCAAATCTCCCGAGGTGAAAACCTCTCCTTGAATAGCTCCTTGAGTGTAATACCTGAGCCACCTAATCCTAAGCTCTAAAGTCTCTAGTTTAAGTCCCATATTTACTTTTTACTTTGTATTATTATTTGTTGTTTATGGCGGACATAATATTTATTACTTTTTACTTTGTATTATTCTTTTTTGTTTACTTTGTATTATTTTGTTACTCGACAAACACTCTAAAATCTCATATTTACTTTTTACTTTGTATTAACAGTAAAAAGTAAAGTCTCTAGTTTATGTCTCATATTTACTTTTTACTTTGTATTATTCTTTATTGTTTATGACCGACATAATATTTATTACTTTTTACTTTGTATTATTCTTTTTTGTTTATTTTGTATTATTTTGTTACTCAACAAACACTCGACTTACAAGATCTCCTTCATACAAATGTTATTTATGGCCGACAATATCAACAAACACTCGACTAACAAGATCTCCCTCATATTGGGTTGTAGAGCGCCTCTCACCTCTCAGCGCAATTAAGATGATATTAATTATAGTATTAACTTCTTGTTATTTAAATTTATACCATCATCATTATTATTATTTTTATTTGATTGTTTGTTTTTATTTGTTTATATATATATATATATATATATATATTATTAATAATAAACAAATTAATAAATAAAAATCAAATCAAATCAATTATATTTTAACAAATATAATTAATTAAATGATGATTAATTTGTATAACTTAGGAAAAATAAAATTTCATAAGGTAGAGGGGGAGCCTCTGATCCAGGAGGATCTCCATAATCTAAGTATGCAAAAGGTTTTCATTAGCACCAAAGGAATTCAATCGAAGAAGATCTTGTAGAGAGCTTCCTAATGCAATTCGAACGGGGTCGAATGAACCTCGTTTGTGAAAGAAATTGCAGGTTGAAATTACGGACAAAAGTTCACAAGACATTGAACAAGGGTAATTTTTAAGGGTGAAATTTCGCCAATTGGCCATTTTTCAGGCTTTTTTTTCAAAAAATAAATTCGTTATTTGGTCATTTTTAGTCTCTAATATCGCCTATATTTACATATTTCAGTAGTAAATTGTATGTTTCATATTTAATATTTGCCTACCTATATATATACATATTTTTTTCAATCCAAAATAATCGCCTAGAATACTATACTTAAGTATAATATTAGAATCCTTAAAAAATACCCTGCATTGAACAAAGTGTATTTCACATTAAATTTGAAAGTTCAATGGAAATTATGTAAAAGGGGAAATATGAAAGTGATCATATAAATTCTCTTTTAAATTTATAGAGGAAATTTAATTAGATGTAAGAATACACCTTACCAATTGGTTTCCTAATCCTAAGGGAGTGTTGAGATCTTCATGGGGAAAGATGAGACCATTTCTCCACCTATCCCTTAAGGTGTCTCTTGATCCTAATTTAGGGGATCATGGGAGATATATTCTCCTTAACATGTGTGATGAGTAATCATCCATGGAAAAACTATAAATACCTCTCATTTGGAGAAGGAAAATACAATTTTGAGAAAAGCTTTCTAGTAAGCTTTGTATGAGAAATTTCATCCCAAGATGGTAGAAGCAGTTCAGTTCATGTGAGAACCTTCGTTCTTCTTGGTGAGGAAGGGAAAGGCATCCCAATATGGGAATGAGCCATGCAATTATAATTATTAAATCCATATATCTTTGAAGGATATAATAAAGTGACTCAAAGTTTTAATGAGTCCGGAGACATAGCCAGGAGGTCTGGCGAACTCCGTTAACAATTCTGGTTTGTGTATCTTTGTCATGTGCTTATTCGTTAATCTCCAATTTGTTAAAGATCAGAATTTATTACTATGCCAATTTCTTTATGAATAATGAGGAATTGAGAAATTTGATTAAGTATTCGTTAATGGAATAAAAAGTGAGTTTACCCATTTTCGGATAAAGTTTGGAATCAGAGCAGTTCCGATCTGGTTTTGGATTTTTTTTTGCTTTTGTGTGGGAATTTTATCATATCAGTTGTAGATATAATATGGAAATTCCACAAAATAATCCTTTTATTTCAGTATATGCAAATCTTTGTAGAGATGCAGATTTTCATGAAAGATTCTTATCGATGGAGAAAAAGGTATGAGAATTGTATAATGAAGGAAAATAAAGTGCTAATTTGTGAAGACAATTGGAAGCTTTGACAAAAGAGAAGCAAGAAATTCAAGAACAACTCAAAGAGATGTAGTGTGAGATGCAAAATAAGGAAGAGTTGTTAGCCAAGTATGAACAAGCCGACAATCCAAAATTCCTTCTACAACAGAAGATGACAGAATTTGCACTTTTTTTCCTCATTCAAAAGAAGATTTTGTGGATACTTCGTCTTCAACGTCTTCAAGCGAACAAAAGGATGATACCTCAAGGATTAAAGAGGAGTATTTGAACAGATTTGTTCCCCGGTCAAAAGATAAGGTAAATAATGATCATTTGGTTTCATTACCTACTAATGCTTGTTTAGGATCTTTTGAAGAGTATACTCGAGGGATTGGTATGAAACTCTTGACAAAGATGGGATACAATGGAGGAGTTCTTGGCACTAATGGCCAAGGTGTTGTTCAACCAATTATGGTTGAAGAACGTCCATGATACCAAGGATTGGGATATCAGGAGACAATGTCTGGCGAAATCTCTTGGGAAAATTCTTCATATTGCCGCAAGCAAGGACATGCCGCGGACTATTGCTGGGATTTGCATCCAGAGATGTAACCAAAATGGTTACAAATCCAAGAAGGTAAAAGGAAAATAAATGCAAGCAGTGATTTTGGAGTAAGCGAATCACCAAACCGTAGTTCAGTCATAAAACATCCAAGGTATGATGACAGTTTTAATAGCATGAAAAATGAAATTATCTATTATTTTTGTGGAAGAAGGAATCATCATGTTACAAAATGTTGGAAATCTAAAGTTTATGGCTGAAGAATTGGTGCAATTAAGAGTAAACCACGTGAAGGAAATCCTTATTTCCGCCGAAAGAAGGAGGATGTCATTGTTAGACATCAACAGTTGTGGAAAAAAATTGCACAGGATCAGTCAAAGCACGGAAAAACAAATGAGGTTTCTTCATCCAAAGGCAACGAGTAGCATTCATTTGAATGGTTAAGTAAGAAATGGTTGTCATTTTTGCAAAATTGAAATAAATTTTAATTAACATGTAGTGCCATACAGGATTTTGTGTATATTAATGTGTTTATGGATGCAAAGAAGGATATAAAATGTTTGCAAAATTGGGATTGTGCTCCTACTCTAGGTTGGTGTGCCGAGAACAAATCTAAGCTGAAGAAGGTCAAGGGCAAGTTTGAATTCCAGCTCAGGTTGCAAGAGTTTATCGAGCTTGTTCGTGTTGACCATAGCATGGAGAAAATAGCATAAGCAACAAAAAAAGGACATGTCAAAGCATAGGTTGTTCAACACTTTACATCTTTTTTCTCACGACTTAAGGGTTTAAAAAGAAAGATTGATGAAAGAAACAAGAGTGAGCAGTTGGAAGTTCAGAGGTACTGTGCTAGACTGGACCATTTGAGTGTGCTACGAGCAGAAAATCAACAGGAATGGAACAACAAATTTTGGTTCCTGGTAGGTCTTCATTCATGAATCATTTAGAGAAATCAGTGATTGTATGTTCCTGTAATGAGAAGCCTTGAGGGTTTCAACTACACCGAGGTGGAAACTGCATAAAGGATAGGTCAGATCAGAGGAGCAGCGTGCGGGAACAGACAGATGGAGTAGATGGGAGGCTGCCTCCTGAGAAATTCAGCCTGCACCTGTGTATATCATATTTTATATCTTAAAGGAGAACAAATGGCAATCAGAAAACAAATTGCTCTGGCGAAAGAGTTGTGCAATTGGCTGCGCAATTTATCCCTAAGTTGGTGTCTACAAACACAAGATGGAAATTTCATTGTTTGGAATATCAGTGCATGATTATTGCTTACACAAGGCTGTATAGATTGAGCAGACCCCATAGAGTTTGCATTAAATGGCTTGGGATATGGTGGTGACAGTGGCGGTGAGGACAAGCCAAAATGATGGTTGTCAGAGGTTAACTATTTGCCCGATCTATTGGAGACCGTGGAGATCGTGGAAAGGTGCCAATCACCAAATCTGAGTGAAGGCTTTGATGCCATGTTAAAAAAAATGCAGTTATTATTATGGGTAGGATCCCTCCAAAACTTCTCCGATCTTCCCCCACAATGATGTCCAACAGTCCAGTCCCGATTTGATGATCTGTTCATGGTTTAAGGTATCATTTTCTAATCTCTATGAGTATCGTAGACAAAAATTTTGCATATTTTTTATTTGATTAACTGGGTCTCTGATTTCAACTTTTTAAAGAAAAACTTTGAAAGTATGGGTGCACATTGAGTGGTATCATGATTCGCCAGACAAAATCCATGAGGTCAATCCATGAAATTTTATTGATTTATGATTGCAATGTTGTAAATATCTCCCCTTTACGAATTACGTTATCTAGTAACTCCACATGTACACAGAGCAATCTAATTGCGATCTATGTGTGAGAACAGAGTGAGTGGCCATCTATTTCTAATGATGCACAGGTCTAGGAAAGACTTGGATGCCTAGGTCTTGGCAGGACTAAGGAGCAAGGGAAATATTCTCGAGGCTTGCAGTCAAATCTGTGAGTCCAACATGCACCAAACAAAAGGTAGAGATTAGACCTAGCTTTAGATCTTCCTCAAATAGTTCAGGTATGCAAGTTTGAAGATAGATCGTGAAGGAGGAGGACTGACGATGGTTTTAGTAGCTAACGATATCGAGCCAAGTATATATCTTTATGTATGAAATGATGCAAAGAATTTGCGAATTGTGCATTGAGATCCATTTCCATCGTGAAAGGATTGAGCTACTATTTATTGAAGGTGTTGTTCAATCTAATTAAATTTGTCATTGATAGGAGTCTCTATTCTGATCGCTAGCTGGAAGAGATTGCAGCCAATAAGGAATTGCTACTAAAGAAGCAAATGAATTGAGGTGTTTTGAATATTAAATCCATTGTGGATCATCTCCTATCTTGAACCAAGCGTCGAAGGATTGATACATTGTTGGAGTCGATCCCACAGTGTGATTGAGGCTCTTCTATCGAATTATGTTTAGTTCAAAACTGTAGAATGAAGCACAATAAAAAGTAAGTGAGCTGCAATTGTTGCTATAATATATCACCGCCTTTGTATTAAGGGTTGTTATTGCTGCCGATGGAAAAGTAGAGAGAAAGTGTGAATTCTCTCTGCCATTACTGAAGATTGAACCCGAGGAGAACTCTGCTATCCTTTTAGTTATGAACATCCTTTGTTGAATATTTGTGGTCATTCTATGCTTAGTGGACACATACATTTATTTGGAGAAGATGTCGATTCTGGAAGTGCATCAAGTATGAACCAGTCTCTGCAGCTTATTGTTGCTATGGCAAAGAATTTGACAGTTGGAGTTCGACGGTCTTGTTGAGACAAAGAACCACAAGATTGAGACTTTGGGATATATCGCGGAACTTCCTCCATGTTATAGTACCGTGTAGTGAAGCACTAAGTGATGGATCCATGATCGATTTAATTACTCTTTGGTCTATCAATGCAATTAAGAGAGATCATTATTGTTCTGATTGCATGAGAAAATAAGAGAGATCTAAAATGATTATGTGCTTGCTTCACTTGTTGAGAACGAGGCCATTCCCATGCCATTAAATTGTTGTCGTGCCAATGATTTTGCTGCACGAGAAGTGGAGCCTCCATCTTACCTATAAGGGGATGCCAAAACTGTTATCAAGGCCAACATTGGATGAGCCCTGTGGTTGTATCTTATTGCTCCAAAGTTTGACCCAGTCACACGTGACCATGAAGCCAAGTTCTGTTTTATGATCAATTCGTATTTTCCAACCATAATTGGTGAATGATCAACATTCTTTGTGAATGTCCAGCGCTCTGCATGTGAAGTATCTCAATGATCAAGCCCAAGCGTGCAATGGTATATGGGTAAAAATATTGGTAAATTTGATTTATGAAACTTTGGTTTTGTTTACACCATAGTTTTAATGCAAAATGCGTATATGGGGTGCATAGTTGATTTTGCAGTTTATTACTATAGTTCGTATTAATCAAACTATTGAAAGCCATTTTTATAAGTTTTCCATATGATGGATCGATGGCAAATGAAAAGGAAATTTGTAAATTTTTCTATATGCCTGTGATGGAAATGGCATCAAAGGATTTGGGCTTGTGATTCATTGAATCCTATTGTTGTGAAATTGATGTTGAGGCATTTTAGCCACTCTTAGGTGTTGATGAGAGTGAGAGGAAATTGTTTTTCCCAAGCCTGGTTGGAATCATTGCAATGATTTTGTAATCATTGTTGAGTTAGGCATTATTTTTTTCTTAGGATTTAATGACATCTATTGTAAACTTGACCAAAGAGTATTCTCCTAAAATCTTGGAAAGTATGAAATTTCAAAAATTCTAATCTAGGTGTCTTCAGCTACAACAGTTGGCTTCATCATTCTGATTCCGAAGAACAAAGGTGAAGGAGAAGGGGAATTTGCAACTAGTACAGACATTTCAGTCATACTTTTGGAGGTCCAAAAGTGATTTTCAGTGGGGACATTTGGTCCATGAGGATCTCCACAATCGAAGTATGCATAAGGTTTTCATTAGCACCAAAGGAATTCGATCGACGAAGAGCTTGCAGATAGCTTTGTAATGCAATTCGAACGGGGTCGAATGAACTTTGTTTGTGAAAGAAATTGCAGGTTGAAATTATGGACAAAAGTTCACAAGACATTGCACAAAGTGTATTTCACATTAAATTTGAAAGTTCAATGAAAACTATGTAAAAGGGGAAATATGAAAGTGCTCATATAAATTCTCTTTTAAATTTATAAAGGAAATTTAATTAGATGTGAGAATACACCTCACCAATTGGTTTCCTAATCCTAAGGGAGTGTTGAGATCTTCATGGAGAAATATGAGACCATTTCTCCACCTATCCCTTAAGGTGTCTCTTGATCCTAATTTAGGGGATCACGGGAGAGATATTCTCCTTAACATGTGTGATGAGTAATCATCCATGGAAAAACTATAAATACCTCTCATTTGGAGAAGGAAAATAAGTTTTTTGAGAAAAAATTTCTAGTAATCTTTGTATGAGAAATTTCATCCCAAGATGGGAGAAGCAATTTAGTTCACGTGAGAGCCTTCGGTCTTCTTAGTGAGGAAGGGAAAGGCATCCCAAGATGGGAATGAGCCACTTGAAGTGAAGATCATGCAATTGTAATTATGAAATCCATATATCTTTGAAGGAGATAACAAAGTGACTCAAAGTTTTAATGAGTCCGGAGGCGTAGCCAGGAGGTCTGGCGAACTCCGTTAACAATTCTGGTTTGTGTATCTTTTTCATGTGCTTGTTTTGTTAATCTCCAATATGTTAAATATCGGAATTGATTACTATGCCAATTTATTTATGAATAATGATGAATTGAGAAATTTGATTAAGTATTCGTTAATGGAATAAAAAGTGAGTTTACCCATTTTTGGATCACCCTTGCATGAGGGTCATGCGCCCTCATCTTCCCCCACAGAGGAACAAATAGGAAGGTCAATATAGTTGACGCTCAAATATATTCTATTAGAGGAACATATAGGAAGTGGAAGTTGGAAGTAGGGGAATTTTGGTAGCAATCATCAAATCTATGCAGTTGTTGTTAATGGACAGGTAGAGCATCAATCCATTGTGGTGGAGTCTTCAGGTAAATTAAATAGTTTTAAATTTAAAATATTATTTGATTTCAGTGCAACGAATAATTTCATTTCTCTATTTTCATTATATAAATGCGGGTAGGTAACCTGCGAGCACAATGATTTGAATCTAGTTAAAATGGCTTTGGGGGTAAAGCAAGTAATAGGACCTAGTGTGGAAGAATTTTTAGTAGACCTAGGGGTGTGTGCGACTACGGTCAAAGTGTATGCCATTGCTCTAGGTACTTATGATCTTATCATAAGTTTGAACTGTCATGAGGATCATATTACTAGATGGACATGCAAATAATATAAGTAGTGGGACACAGGTTGTATTAATGATTTTAATTACGTACTACTAGATGGGCATGGATTGTAAGGTGATGCAACCCACTTGTAAAGAATATAACACATACCCAAAAACCATTGAGTTGGGACAATTTAGAAGACCGAGTAATCATAGGACAAGAAAAGGTTTAAGAAATGGAAGAGCGGGTAATTCAGATTAGGAAACAAGTAAGGAAGTAAGGGATAAACAAAATATTTATGTTAATGTTCATAGAAATGACCAAATTTTTAATGTTGTAGATGAATTTTCATTTGTATTAGACCTAACAAGAGTATTATCCAATTTGGAAAAGTGACAAAGTTTCCACCTCAAGTTATAGGGCCATTTGAAATCCTAGAAAGAGTTGGACTTGTTGCATATTGATTAGTGTTGACACCCCATTTGCATAAAACTCATGATTTTTTCCATGTATCTATATTATGTCATTATCTCATTGATGAATCTCATAAAATAAATTGGAAGAAACTATAGGTTTCAAACAAGGGAACCTACCTGGTTGAATCATTGCGCATATTGGACCGTAGGGTCCAACAAATCATGCACCACTAGATAGTCTAGGATAAGGTCCAATGGGACAAGTATAGCCTAGGATCTTCTTGTTATGCAACCAAGTCCCAAATATAACATAAAAATAGCAGAAATAGACCAAAATAAAGTAATCAATTCCTTAATAATGAAGAATTGAGATGAATAACAATCCTCTTCGAGGGAGGAACCTCCTTACACAATGTACTAAGTACATAGTACAAGACAAGATACAATGATGACTAAAATGAAAAGGTCTCCTTCCTAGATATAGGGGACAAAGGGGTACAATAACAACTAATAGACCCACTGATATACCCAAGCCGACATCAATAATATCTAATGCACCATAATAAAGGGGGTAATGTGACACTACATAGGGGGTAATGTGCCAATATTTAGGGCTTGACATGCCCCTCCCCTTTATACAAGTGTTGTCCTCAACACTTGATTAGTTGTGGATGCTTCTGTATGAAGGACTCATCTTCCCATGTCGAATATTCCACTAGAATGTTCTTCCATTTGATGAGGTACTCCATAATATCCCAATTTTGTAGCTATTTGGTTTAGTGATTTGTTTAGGTTCCAATATGAATCTTCCTTCTTCATCAAGCTCAAGAAATATTGTTTCAATTGGGATCTTGTCTCCTATTACCTTCTTTAAGCAAGAAACATGGAAAACTGGATGCACTCTTGAAGATGAAGGAAGCTCCAATTTGTAAGCCATACTACCAATCTTATACAACACCTTATAAGGACCATAATAATTGGGTGCTAATTTATTACCCTTATTTATTTGCTTGAGGGACATCTGCTTGTAAGGATGTAGCCTCAGAAATACCAAATCCCCTTCTTCGAAACTCCTTTCACTCTGATGTTGATCAGCTTGTTGTTTCATCTTGTTTTATGACATAGCTAGGTTGTCCTTAAGTATCTGGAGAAATTATTTCTAATGCTCTATGTGATCTTCCATGACTTGGAATTTAGATTTTCCCTTTAACAAAGATGTGATAGATGGAGGTTGGTACCCATAAAGTGCCATAAATGAAGATATTTTTTATGATGTATGGAAGGAAGTATTGTACCACGATTCTTCCAAAGATAACCATTTCACCCACTGTGTTTGTTTATCAGATGCAAAGCAATGAAGATAGCCTTCCAAACATTTGTTCAATATCTCATTTTTCCCATTAGATTGAGGATGATAAGATGTGAGCCAATTGGGTACCCAAACAAGAAAATAATTCAGCCCAAATTTTTCCAGTGAAAATTGGATCTCTATCACTTACAATAATCTTTAGATTTCTATGTAACTTCTGAACTATTTCCAGAAAATTTGTGGCTACTGTACTTGCATTAAAAGGGTGAGAGAGTGCACAAAAATGTGCATACTTCGTCAGTCTATCAACAACCACCATAATAACATTCTTTCCTTCTGACTTGGGTAGACCTTTGATAAAATCCATTGAGACTTCTTCCCAACGCTAGCAAGGTATGTCTAATGGTTGTAGAAGTCCCCGGGTCTTAACTATTTCCACCTTATTCTATTGGAAAACCAAGCATTCAGCCACAAACCTTTGAACATAAGATTTAAGACCTTCACAAAAAATTCCTTCTTCACCCTATAGTAAGTTTTCAGGAATTTGGAGTTCCCACCTATAGGAGAGGTGTGTAATTATGAGAGGACCTTTTGTTTGAGTTGGGAGTCTTTGCATAAATATAAGCGATCCTTATACCATAGTGAATAATTTTTCCACACAAAAGTATCTGATACACTGGGATCGTCCTGTAGCTTTTGAATGAGCATCCACACATATAGGTCATTTTTTCATTCTTCCCTAGCTGCTACTACCAAATCATGTTGTAGAATGGAAATTGCACAAAGTAATGCCCCGACATCTTCATCTTTTTTGGAAAGCGCATCTGGCACCACATTATGTTTCCCTTTTCGATAGGTGATTTCAAAATCATATCCCAACATCTTGGTTACCCATTTTTTTTGCTCTTCCAAAGCTAATATCTGTTTCAAGAAGTATTTAAGACTACCATGATCTATTTTGACCTTGAAGTGTCTACCTATTAGGTAAGGACGCCATTTCTTAAGTGCATGTAGAATTTCCAACATATCCTTCTCATAAATGGGCTTCTGTAAGTGCTTTCCCTTGATTGGATGACTTGTGAAAGCAACCGGGTGTCCTTCTTGCATTAGAACAACGCCAATGCCATTTCCCGAAGCATCACATTCCACAATAAATGTTTTTGTGAAGTCTGGTGTAATATCCTAATTTTGACCCTATTGCATTAAAATGTAAATGATGTAATATTGTTATAAAATCGTGGTGAGGAGCTCAAGGCCAAAGCCCTGCCATCGATTTAGTGATGCATATGGTTTACGTGCTAGCCAGACATGTTGGAATTGCAAATATTCTGTAAATATGCATTTTAATAAAATACCCACAACTAGCTATGCAATGCAACAAGAGACGGGGGCATGATTTTACAAGGAATTGGGAGGGAAAACATTCAAACCCTTGAGTCAATCAAGTCAAGCCAAGTGTCAATGAGAGAACCCATCAAATCCTCAACTACCCATGTTGACTTTCTACCCAATCATTCATTTCTCCCAAGAGTTGGTTGAGGTAGTTAATGCCTTGGGAATGGAGAGGTATGGTTGTCCAAATTTGAGTATGGGCAAGCCACCCTTCATGGAAAAACGTTGTTTGCTTCTTGGGCAAGAAAACAGCCATAAATTGCTCTCCAAGCAATAACCCATCAACCAGTTTTGCTCTCCCACGGGTTTGGAGCTTCTTGGGCATTTTCCAGCCATGTTTTTTTTGTTTTTACTTGTTTCTCGACTGGGAGAAGGGCATTTTTGCTTTGGTTACCAGTGGGGAAGAGAACATATCGATTTGGGGGTTTCCTGGAGGTCGTTTTGGCCATTGGAATGCCCACAATCTGTGGGATAAATCGTTTTTCTCCATGTGGTTGAATTGCCCTTTCTCACAATCCGTTTTTGGTGTGCCCACGATTTGGGAAAATCCATGGCCATCGTGTTTGTAAATCCCATTGCTGAAAATGTGTATCCATGCCCAGATTGAGTTGCTGTGTGTGAAAGAATGATGGCGTGAGATGGGTTTCTATTGCTTTGACTGTGCATGAGCTTGAATGTCCCATTTTCCTTGTAAGAACCATGCCCAGCTTGGGGGTGGCAGTTGTGTTGAGAGATTTATGAACACAACGGGCCTATGGTTGGGTGGAACGTTGCAACAACATAGCTAGTTGTTTGGGGACAATTACACAATGAAGATAAGTGTTTTTCTGTCTATGCAATTACTTCTGAAATGTTTAAATTGTGGATTGTTTTCATATGTTGTAGGCATATGATATGTGTGTGGATGAGTTTTAATTCCGCTGTGCATATTGGCTTGATTTGCATCTGCACACTCTTTATTTTAATGATGTGAATCTAATGAATTGGGATGAGAATATGTGAAAGCCCAGAATTTGTCATCATGTTCCCTTCCTGGAATTGGATAGATGGGAGGGTATGTGACAGAGTGGTATCAGAGCTGCTGGTTGCAGCATTGGGCCTTCATGGGCTACCTATCACAGTTGCAGAGGTAACTATGCCTCCTGTCCAGCACTAAACATAAAAAAAAGAGACGAAAATATTTCAGAAAATTTTCTAACTGTTTTTGAAAAATTTGAAAATTTTCTAAGTGTTTTGAAATTTTGCCTAAGACTCTGTCACTGATTTTAGTGTTAAATTCTGCGTGCGCGCGGCGAAATTAAGTTTAATTTCTGCGACGCGCGCGGTGAAATCAAGGTTAAAAATCTGCGCCGTGGGCGGCAATCTTAGACATAAAATATGCGCCGTGGGCGGCGATCTTAGACATAAAATATGCGCCGCGGGTGGCGATTGTAGCCATAAAATCTGCGCGACGGAGGCTTGTGAGCGGCGAGGATAAGGCCAGGATCGCCGCAACGGTCGCAGAAGTTAGGGTTAAAACCTACACTGCGACGACAATGTTAAGGATAAAACCTGCGCTGTGATGGGGGAGTTAAGGTTAAATCCAGCGACGGTCGCAGGGGTTGAGTCGCGACTAGCGATGGGAGGAGCAAAAAAAAAAAAAGAGTAGAGATCCCAAAAATTGATTTTTGGGTAGAAGGAGCAATTGGGCTCAGACTGGGATGATTCTTGTGAGGATCAGAGGCCATTAACGAAGGCCACACAAGAACCAGAGAGGGTCTCGGACCGAGTATGCCCCAATTCAACAGAAAATGGAGAATAGTGACTTTTGTAAGATGGTGTCCCGAGGCTTAACGGAAGGTCGGATTGAACTGAAATTGATATGGCGTGGCCATGGAGCAGGCACAGTGTTAAGTTTTGAATCTTGGAGCCGAATTCCAAAGGATGTGGAGTTGGGGTGAACCAGAAGGCCAAAAAGCATTGTTCCAGGTCACTTTTTTGGGATTTTGAAAAGCTTGTGGATAGTAAAAGTGACCCTAGACGTGGGAATAATTTTTTTTACTAAACTAGACATTTCTTCTTCTCATTAAGACAGATAGTTTCTGTTAGACGAAGATTTTCCAGAAATGCATAGATTGGGAGATAGCCATTTTTGGCCAAGTTTTGAGATTTTGGGGGAAAAGTGAAAAGTGAAAAGTAACCAAACCCCGAATTTTATAGAAGTTGACTGGTGCATCGGAACAAGGATCTGAAGATTGCTGAGTGTTCCTTATTATATGTATTACCTTCTCTTGGGAGATAAGTTTTCATGATTCTTCCTAGATCTGCTTTACAAGCAGTTGAAGTTGGCCTCGAAGAAAAACAATTGCAGCTGTGTAAAAGTGCAGAAATTTGGGCAAAATATACATTTTTTGAAAAAAAAGTAAATTCCATGTCCTGGATTGGAATGGAGCACAGGGATAGGCGTTAGAAAGCTTATTTAGAGGAGAACAGGGATGCATGACCAGAATTTGAATGAGGTCCACATATATCATAGATATTTGGTGCAGAAGAGTGCCAATGGTTGTTTTGACAAAAACAAATTGTTGTCAATATGGGCAATTTCTATAATTGCATGACTGGAAGGAAATCAGACCAACTATGATATGGAAGAGGGATTCCATGCTACGATGAGGGATTGGAAAGGGAGAATTCCTTAACCCCTGTTTTTCTATCGTATTTATAATTATGAAATTGTCATGCATATAAACTATGGCATAAGAATATTGAAAATGCAAGAGATTACATAGATGAAATGAATATGCACCAGATAGCACATCAATAAACATTGCACAGTGCATGTGAAAATGTTTGTGCATGACTAGGATATTGCATATTGGTAAACTAGTGAGGTTTTACATATGCAATGAGCCACTTGAGATAATTATGGTGGTTGCTAATAATTAGTTGTGTCCGCATTGGTTGTAGGACAAAATACAATCAAAGCATGGCTAAAGAAGTTGATGACGTTGTTGCACGAGACCAACCACCTTATGAAGAGAGGATAGTGCAACAAATCCGTGATCATGATGTTGGAAAAAGGGCTAAGTAGCCTTGGTAAGAGGCCAACTGATCAGGCAACATCAAGCGATGTTAATAATAGCCATGCAGGTAAGGGTTAACTGTGTTTAATTGCATGAATGCTGAAAGAGGATTTGGTGAGATCCCTTCAACTATGTTTAAACTATGTTGATGGATTTGCATGTGGTATTGAGTACCTGAGTGTGAGTGTCAGCCTACCAAGTATGGTGAGGTGCGGGTAAGTGAAGGCAATGATCCTTACACCCTATAATTGCTTAGAAATCTCAATACATTCATATGAAATTATATCATGCTATTTGAGCATGTCGGTTGTGAGTTTAACAACCAAAGCAAGTGAGGACTTATGGTCCTGTTTTGGTAGTGCATGCTATGAGTGGCAGTCATGGTTAGGCCATAATAGGAGTGGGTACATAGTATGCATGGATTAATGCAAGGTTGCATTGAGGGGTTATGCATTAAGTGAATGTACATCAAAATATTATGTAAATGTTGTGAATGTGCATGCATATGTGCGGGTGCACATGTTGAGATGCATAGTGTGAATGCATGGTTGTGATATATATATTTCAATGCAATTAGATGATAGATGAAATGGTGAACTATTGTTAGTACTAAGACCATTTCATGAGCTACTATGAATGCAGGAGAATGATTGCATGAAGAATGTAGACATGTTGATGGGCTACCAGAGTGCTCTATTGGAAGGATAAAGTTGCATAAAAATGATATGGCTGTGAAGAAATGAGTATTTATAGTTTATTTAAATTGCATGAACAGTGTACCCGTGTCTTGCAATTTTATTGTGATGATGATGCATATATAGAAATGTATATATTTCATTACATTTCAAATGTTAACAACTGAAGGTGTTTGAATTATTGAGTGTTATAATTCTGAGATCACTTCAGTGACTGTTGTGACAATGAAAGGATCATATGCATAGATACTCACAACGTGTTTGGCTGATTGAAGTTTCGGATTTCAGGTAGAAAAGTCTTGCGTATGGAAATGAGGATAAGTCCATAGTAAAGACCGGGATCTACCATGTATAGAGGCCAAAGGTCATGAGAAGGTTCTCATGGTTGTGGAATTTAACTAATGCATGAAACAAATTTGTAGATTTTAGATTTGAGAATTTGCTTATGATTGCTAATCATTGTTTGGCTTATATAAAATTGTGTTATGAGGACATGTTGTAGGTGGATGTTCATATATGGTAGCAAGGGTGAAACCATAATGTACAAAGTGATACCACTTACAAGAGCCAAACGATATGAGGGCGGCCTCATGGTTAAACAAATCAATTTCTATAGGAGACAGAATTGTAAATTCATGTTGAATTAATTATTAATGCTATTGATTGGTTATGGAACAATCATATTTGAAGTTTATTGTTAAATTTTGCTGACTATTTGGATATTTGATAAGTGTGCCAGGATGACACATTGCAGGAAGACCATGTATGATGGTCTGCAGAAGCCAAACTAGACGAGAAGGATCCCATACTTTGGAAATGGGTTTTGGGTGAAACGCCATTGTAAATTTTGATAACACCTCAGCTGCACTGCATGTGAGTGAGATGGTAAAGTTATGCCAAGAAGGCATGTGTGAGTTATGGAATGTGAAAAGATTGGGGTGGCAAACCGAAGGACTGTTGACTCAGAGAAGGGAGCCCCCATTCTTCGCAAATGAAGAAAGGATACATATGATAAATGGATGAGTATTCTGTGACCCTAACTAAGAATATACATGTCTGGTTATTAGATTTAAAATGCAGAGCATGTTTTATTATTATTCTAGATTGTTTGAGTATGATTAGGGCCTACATGACTCACATCAGAAAGGGATGCATACCTTTCGGGTGCTGGGTTTTGTTGGGGTTGTCAATATTGACTACACCCTAAGGGAATGGACGCATTCCTGGTGTTTCAATACTTGATAGTGAATGTTATGAAATATGATTACAATTTTTGAGCAGCAATACTGATGAGCCTGCTTATCCTTCTTGTGTTGTCAGCTTATATGAATGCAATTTGGTTTTGCACGTTAAGGAGCAATGTGAAGAGAAAGTACTCAAGAGGACTGTATGGGAAGTAGTAACCTTCCGACATTCACACTAAAGGACACTAGAAGAGATGGATCAACCCGAGGAGCTGTATAGCAGAAAAGGGGTATCATCCTGTGTAGTGTGAGTGGGTATTGTGGGGGCCATGCTACTCTGCAGTCAAGTAAGTCACCTACGGAGTTCCTGGAGGGAACTACGTAATCATATTAAGTTGTTCTTATTGCCTGATAAACCCAGTCGGTGTACTGGCTTGGCAATGGTTGTTGTATGCCTGCCTGCTAAACCTAGTCGGTGTACTGGCTTGGCATTGGATATGTGGATGTTGTGTTGAATGGTCATTGTATGCTTGATAAACCCAGTCGGCGTACTGGCATAGCATACTGATTTTTGAAATGCTTGATAAACCCAGTCAACGTACTGGTTTAGCATACTGATTTTTGGGATGCCTGATAAACCCAGTCGGCGTACTGGCTTGTCATTGCCTATTCGGATGATGTTTTGGAAGCAGCATGTGTGCTGGCCAAGCATCCACCCCACCGGTGATCCAAGGCTTGTAAAGCAGAGAAGGATCCTGTGGAATAAAGTGAAGACATCCCATACAAATAATTATTTGGTTATCTTGCAGCTTCTTGCTTATGAATGTACATGTGTATATGAATTGTTTATGATTTCTTAAACTCTTGTTTAGAAATAAACCCTATGAGAATAAACTGAACATGTGAATTGATTCAATGTTTGAGTGTAGGTATTGTTGGGAGCAAGTACTATGAAAGCATATGGAGGATGCATGTGGACATGTGACCATCCTAAAGAGATCAGTATGAGCAGTAATGAAAGATGGTGCTAGTGGATATGTGTGGGTCCTAGCAGCCAAAGGTTATGTAAGCAACAAAGGGGAAAGGTTCCCTGGTTGAAAATCCTTAGACAGACCTTAGACACTAAGTGTCATAGCCAAGAACGAGCAAGTCAAGCATTTACATTGAAGTGAAAGAGGCTAAGGAGCATGAAACCATAAGTTGTGGTGTGGCTCTGGATTGGAACAAGACTAAGAGGGTGAAAACTCTTACTCTTTCCCTTTTGATTGATGCATTTAAGAAACAGAGGATTGTTGAATGCATGCTGTGACTGAAAGTTGATTGTGTTAATTACTTGAAATGAATTGTGAATGCTGAAATAGTAAAATTCCTGTGAAAGGATGAACATGAATGAGTTCATGTGTATGTTGGGAAAGCATGAAAAGTATGGAAGTCTCATGAGTAAAGCATGGACGTTCCATGTCAATTGGGAAAATAATTGACTAATTTTAATATTGTGTTATGCTTGTCCTAACATGAATTGTCATGATGAATCTCATAGTCAAGGAATTGAAAGCCATATGTTGCAGCTGTTACTAGCCAAGTGTTGCTAGTGAGCAAAGTGTGGGCCAGTCATGCACATTGATCATGGCAGCAAACCAAAATCTATTTGTTTTGGCTAAATATATTCCTCAAATAGTTGCCAGGACAACCAGGAAGATGGAATCCATGAAATTCCAGACTGTAGATTAGTTGGAAGATACATAAACAGAAGGGATTGCTGTGGAGCGATGCCCACCTGTAGAACTGGAAGATCAAGCCAATAGGAGCAGCTTGTGGAAGCCAAAAGGCTTGATCCTGAAATTCAAAGTAAAGAAATGAACACAAGACAAACCTGCCACATTTTGTGAATTTTGAGACATGTGTAAAGTGGGTAAATATTCCTAAGTGTTGGAACACCGAGGACGGTGTTATTCCAAGGGGCAGGGGATTGTAATATCCCGATTTTGACCCCATTGCATTAAAATGTAAATGATGTAATATTGTTATAAAATCGTGATGAGGAGCTCAAGGCCAAGGCCCTGCCATCGATCTAGTGATGCATATGGTTTACGTGCTAGCCAGGCACGTTGAAATTGCAAATATTATGTAAATATGCATTTTAATAAAATACCCACAACTAGCTATGTAATGCAACAAGAGATGGGGGCATGATTTTACAAGGAATTGGGAGGAAAAACATTCAAACCCTTGAGTCAATCAAGTCAAGCCAAGTGTCAATGAGAGAACCCATCAAACCCTCAACTACCCATGTTGACTTTCTACCCAATCATTCATTTCTCCCAAGAGTTGGTTGAGGTAGTTAATGCCTTGGGAATGGAGAGGCATGGCTGTCCAAATTTGAGTATGGGCAAGCCACCCTTCA
The DNA here is from genome assembly GCA_027924585.1 of Larix kaempferi. Lineage (NCBI taxonomy): Eukaryota > Viridiplantae > Streptophyta > Pinopsida > Pinales > Pinaceae > Larix > Larix kaempferi. The sequence continues at coordinate 2,137,475 of BSBM01000234.1, read as the reverse complement.
TGGAAAAACGTTTTTTGCTTCTTGGGCAAGAAAACAGCCATGAATTGCTCCCCAAGCAATAACCCATCAACCAGTTTTGCTCTCCCACAAGTTTGGAGCTTCTTGGGCATTTTCCAGCCATGTTTTTTTGGTTTTTCCTTGTTTCTCGGCTGGGAGAAGGGAATTTTTGCTTTGGTTACCAGTGGGGAAGAGAACATATCGATTTGGGGGTTTTCTAGAGGTCGTTTTGGCCATTGGAATGCCCACAATCTGTGGGATAAATCGTTTTTCTCCATGTGGTTGAATTGCCCTTTCTCACAGTCCGTTTTTGGTGTGCCCACGATTTGGGAAAATCCATGGCCATCGTGTTTGTAAATCCCATTGCTGAAAATGTGTATCCATGCCCAGTTTGAGTTGTTGTGTGTGAAAGAATGATGGGGTGAGATGGGTTTCTATTGCTTTGAATGTGCATGAGCTTGAATGTCCCCTTTTCCTTGTAAGAACCATGCCCAGCTCGGGGGTGGCAGTTGTGTTGAGAGATTTATGAACACAACTGGCCTATGGTTGGGTGGAACGTTGCAACAACATAGCTAGTTGTTTGGGGACAATTACACAATGAAGATACGTGTTTTTATGTCTATGCATTTACTTCTGAAATGTTTAAATTGTGGACTGTTTTGATATGTTGTAGGCATATGATATGTGTGTGGATGAGTTTTAATTCCGTTGTGCATATTGGATTAATTTGCATCTGCACACTCTTTATTTTAATGATGTGAATCTAATGAATTGGGATGAGAATATGTGAAAGCCCAGAATTTGTCATCATGTTCCCTTCTTGGAATTGGATAGATGGGAGGGTATGTGACATCTGGTGCGACCAAAACAAGATCTTTTCACATTGCCTCCTTAAGCTATTCAAAAGCTTGAGTTGCCTCTGGAGTCCAATAAAATGCATCTTTATTCACTAATGTTGTTAGAGGTGCTGCTATTCTTCCATAGTTCTAAACAAACTTGCGGTAGTACCTTGTCATACCTAAGAATCCTCAAATATTCTTCAAGGTTTTTGGAATCGGCCAGTCCATCATGAATTTAATTTTGTTGGGGGATACCTTGACACCCTTCTTGAGATACAATATGACCCAAATATTATACCTCCTTTACCCCACAGACAAATTTGGAAGGCTTTTCATATAGTTGTTGCTCCTTTAGTAGTTGTAGTACCTTCTCAACATGTTGAACATGTTCTTCCCAAGACTTTCCATAGACTAGTATATCATCAAAGAATACTAGAAATTTTTTTCTAAGGAAAGGATTGAAAATGGAATTCATCAAACCTTGAAATGTGGAAGGCGCAGTTGTGAGACCAAATGGCATGACCAAAAATTCGTAATTGTTGAAATAATGTAACTTAGAAGAATATTCTACTTGTATTATTCCTCCTTCGAGAGATGTCTTTAATGTAAAAGGTCACGAGGTAAAACCTCCATTTTAAGTTGGGTCATTAGTACCCAAAAGAATGTAATATAAATATTATTTGAGTCTCCTTAGAGAGGTCAGACTAGTTAAGTTAGTGAGGCCGGCCTAGTTAGGTTAAATGTCAAGTAAAAGGTAAAGTATAAATAAAGAGTGTTTCCTCTCATTTGTACCATTCACTCACTCAAGCATTGCGCATTAGAGGAGAGAGGAAGATTGTGCAGGAGGAGGAGGATTACTCTTGGCTCTAGAGTTTGTTTTTGTCTCTATTATTTATGAGACTTATTTCTTTGGGAATTGTACTTTGGTAATCTATATTGAGAAAGTTCTTGCTGGGTTTTCTTCCCTTTAAGGGTTTCCCAGGATAAATTGTTGTGTACCTTGTGATTGTGTGTCTTTCATAGATCTTATTTATGCTGCTATTATTGTGAAAATGTATTAAATGATAATGAAGTAGGAATCTAATTTATTGCAGCATATAAACTTAACATTGTATCATAGCTAGACTTAAATGAGCAGCTTTCATTCCTAGGGTAAATCTCTCTCTTTCTCTGTAAACTAATCATATTGGAATTTTCGCTATAAATAACTTTTGGTGAAGGTTCAGGATCTGAAACTTGGATAGGACGAATATGAAAGGTTCATGTACCTTGTGAGTGAGTTTCAGCCTCATATTCATTGTTCTTTAGGAGGTATGATCCATACAAGTCAGGGTTCCAACCTCCTCCATAATTCAGTTTTAAACAGGTGAACTAACGATAAATGCTATATCTAGGGCTAGGAATATCGAAATCAAATTTAGTAATATGTTCTAGAAATTCAACGGCCTATAGTTTTGCTAGTCCGAGTTTCAAAACCCGAATATGAAACAATGACACGTGGCAATCCGTAAAAGTTTGCTATACTGAAACAATCTATAAACAAGTCATCTTGGGAAACTTAGCATAAGTTGCACTTGGTGAATCCAATCCTGCTCTAACCTATGGGGTTAGATAGAGGACAAATCATAATATTAGAGAATGAAGTTTAAGACATTGAGGAGCAGAAATTTATGAGATACATCGGATTTAAGAGCCGACAAAGCTGCAGTAGAAATTGAAGAAACTAGGGCATCAAGTATTTTGCAATCCTATCCACATATTTGGGAAAATGAGTACTTTACCTAAATCTCCTTGGGGATGCGTCTCTTTTCATACAACTATTTTCTCAAGATATCAAAGTTGAAAAATTAGGGTTTCTCTATCAAACCCTAGGTTAAGCCAGAAGCAGTTCTTGGAGAAGTAGTTTCACAAGGTCATGCTCATTCTTGAAAAACGTGACTTAGAAGGCTTCATAAAAGAAGAATAACAAAATACATCATGCTCATTTTCTAAGAAGAAGAAGAAGAAGAAGAAGAAGAACCTCCTAGGAATTTACCAAAGGAAGAAATTGAAGATTATGTCTTATAATAGTGGTGCTTCAAAGCACTCTCTCCAATCTGGAAGAAAATGAATACCCTCAGAAAGTTTTAGTATGAGAATATGAGAAGCCACATACAATCTTGATTCAGGAACCCCGATGAAGATGAAGGATAAGACATGATCAACATTATATATCATAAGCAAGAAAGGCTCAGGACCTTAGAATCAGATGATGGAGTAGAGCTCACAATCAGACATTCCACTAATCCCTGCAAGGAGACTAGGATCAAAAGAGATCCTACCAAACAAACTAAGATAAGTATTTGAATTGTCATTTTATCAAAATGTTTAAATGATAATGTTCATTTGTGTACATATCTATATTCCTAGATTTAGGAAGTGTAGTATGCATAGTTGCATTAATGAACAATTTACTACTAATATGCATGTGACGGGTAAGTGGCATATGGTATTATACAACATTCCATTGCTACTTATCTAGAGTGAAACCTCTTTGCTGACATATTGGGATTAGTGCACGCTCTTAATAATGTTCTGATAGAGATGGAAGGAATCTAGAAAGTTACCGTATGAATACGGGATATGTATGAATGTTGTGTTGAAGCATTGGCTAAGATAGTTGCATGACTGTGAGACCTATCTCTTTATACATAAGAAATGATTTTATGAAATGTTTCTAATCATGAAACTAAATTTGATTTGTAGGAAATATCATGTATAATATCGTACAATAGAATAATGATGAGACTTGTTCCAAAGAACAATGACATTCAAGAAGACTTATAAAATCAAGCATACTACAGATGAACAAAGTGAGAGTGAGTCAACTATAAAAAGACGTTGCCTTAGTGGAAAATGATGTATATTACACTAGACAGATGGTGAAATTAAAGTATAAGTAACCTCAAGAATTCAAAACTCTCTACAAAGAACCTCATGTGCTAGCTTGAAGAAGTATATGAACAAGATGTAGCTCTTAGAGTTGCAGAACTGATGAAAGAAGAAGATCGCTACAGAATTTGAGATGAAAGACCTTGGCTTGATGGATTATTTTTTAGGTCTTGAAGTATGGCAGAGCCCAGAAGGAATCTTCCTTAACCAGGGGAAGTATGCAGTAGAAATCTTTGATATGTTGGAGTGTAAATCCATGGTCACACCCATGGATACAAATTTGAAGTTGATGATTGATGCTTCGTCAAAGTTAGTGGATGTGACACTATACAGATAGATTATTGGGTCATTGATGTATATGCTTTGTTGTGAACACCTTGAGTCAATATTTGGTTGAGCCCAGACGTGTTCACCTTGTAGTTGCAAAGCTTGTAATGAGGTACCTAAAAGGTACAGTAGACTATGATATTTGATCATGACTTCAGACTATACGGTTATATAGATCCGATATATGGTGCAGAAGGGAGAGGTAAAGATCCAATATGTGAGGACAGATGAGAAAGTTGCAGATATGTTGACTAAGCCTCTATCGCGTGTGAAGTTTGAGCACTTTAGTGGCAAGCTTGGTATTGTCCATAAGGACTTCCCTTGAAAGGGGGAGTAGTGTTGATGATACTATGGTGGCGCAGTTGGGATTGATCATCCTTAAACAATGATCCCGTAATTCTTAAAGGAAGGATAGTCTTAAATGTTGATCCTTAGACTAGAATCCAATAATTCCGAAAGGAAGGATTTCCCAAGATCCCGTAATTCTGAAAGGAACGATCACCGGAGTTGTTGGAATGGAATCCCGTAATTCTGAAATGAAGGATTGTCCAAGATCCCGTAATTCTGAAAGGAAGGATCACCAGAGTTGTTGTACTAGAATCCCGTAATTCTGAAAGGAAGGATTGTCCAAGATCCCATAATTCCGAAAGGAAGGATCACCAGAGTTGTTGGACTAGAATCCCGTAATTCTAAAAGGAAGGATTGTCCAAGATCTCGTAATTCCAAAATGAAGGATCACCAGAGTTGTTGGACTATAATCCCGTAATTCTGAAAGGAGGTATTGTACAAGATCCCGTAATTCCAAAAGGAAGGATTGTCCAAGATCCCGTAATTCCGAAAGGAAGGTTCACCAGAGTTGTTGTACTAGAATCCTGTAATTCCAAAAGGAAGGATTGTCCAAGATCCCGTAATTCTGAAAGGAAGGATCACAAGAGTTGTTGGACTAGAATCCTGTAATTCTTAAAGGAAGGATTGTCCAAGATCCCATAATTCTAAAAGGAAGGATCACTAGAGTTGTTGGACTAGAATCCCGTAATTCATAAAGGAAGGATTGTCCAAGATCCCATAATTCTGAAAGGAAGGATCACCAAAGTTGTTGGATTGAATCCCTAGTTCTGAAAGGAAGGATTGTCCATGATCCCTAGTTCCGAAAGGAAGGATCACCAGATGTTGTTGGACTGAATCCCTAGTTCCAAAAGGAAGGATTGTCTATGATCCCTAGTTCCAAAAGGAAGGATTGTACATGATCCCTAGTTCCGAAAGGAAGGATCACCAGATGTTGTTGGACTGAATCCCTAGTTCCAAAAGGAAGGATTGTCTATGATCCCTAGTTCCAAAAGGAAGGATCACCAGATGTTGTTGGACTGAATCCCTAGTTTCAAAAGGAAGGATCACCAATGTTGTTGAACTTGATCCCGTGATTTCGAAAGGAAGGATCATGTTGGTTGTTGATTGATGTTGTTGTTTCAGTATTTACTTACTGTTGATTGATTTTTTTTGTTTTAGTACCAACTTACTGATGATTGGTGATGTTGTTCCAGTATTCATATACTGACGATGATGATACTTCAGCTCTGTATTGAAGATGATGATGATGATACTTCAACTCTGTACTGAAGATGATGATGATGATACTTCAGCTCTGTATTGAATATGATGGTGATGTACTTCAGCTCTGTATTGAAGATGATGATGATGATACTTCAACTCTGTACTGAAGATGATGATGATGATGATGATACTTCAACTCTGTACTGAAGATGATGATGATTATACTTCAACTCTGTACTGAAGATGATGAAGTTGATACTTCAGCTCTGTACTGAAGATGATGATACTGATGATGATGATGTTCCATCTTCGTGCTGCAGTTGATGATGTTGATACTTCAGCTCTGTACTGAAGATGATGATGTTCCATCTTCGTGCTGCAGTTGATGATGTTACAACAAGTCGTTCAGTTGCTGATATTGATGTTTTTGAAGAAATTACAATGATTTATATATGTACCAACCAATGTTCTAGATGATGTTGTTGATGATGCCTCCTCCTCCCTCCTTTCGATGATGTTGTGTAGAGACACACTTGTTGTTGTTGGTGTCAGTAGAATACCCTTCTTGTTAAGGGGGAGTGTTGAAATAATGTAACTTCGAAGAATATTCTACTTATATTATTCCTTCTCTGGGAGATGTATTTAATGTAAAAGGTCATGCAAAAGTCACGGGGTAAAACCTCCATTGTAAGTCGGGTCATTAATACCCAAAATAATGTAATATAAATATTATTTGAGTCTCCTTAGAGAGGTCGGACTAGTTAAGTTAGTGAGGCCGACCTAGTTAGGTTAAATGTCAAGTAAAAGGTAAAGTATAAATAGAGAGTCTTTCCTCTCATTTGTACCATTCACTAACTCAAGCATTGCGCATTAGAGGATAGCAGAAGATTGCGAAGGAGGAGGAGGATTACTCTTGTATCTAGGGTTTATTTTTGTCTCTATTCTTTATGAGACTTATTTCTTTGGGAATTCTACTCTGGTAATCTATATTGAGGAAGTTCCTGCTAGGTTTTCTTCCCTCGAGGGTTTCCCAGGATAAATTGTTGTGTACCTTATGATTGTGTGTTTTTCAGAGATCCTATTTATGCTGCCGTTATTGTGAAAATGTATTAAATGATAATGAAGTAGGAATCTAAGTTATTGCAACACATAAACTTAACAATAATGACCTTCATGAGTTATGAATGTTGCTTTTGGAATGTTTTACTCCTTCATTCTAATATGATGATATCCAAAATGTAGATCTAACTTTGTGAATAAAACTGCTCCATGTAATTCATCGAACAATTCATCAATGACAGGTATGGGAAATTTATCTTTAATGGTGATCTTGTTGAGCTCTCTATAATCTGGACACATACGCCATGATCCATCTGGCTTGTGTACCATTATCACTAGTGCAAAGTAATAACTTTGGCTTGGCCTAATTATGTTGGCCTCTAACATTTCTTCAACCATATGCTCAATTTCACTCTTCTGCCCATAGGGGTGTCTGTAAGGTCTGATGTTAGGAGGAACACTTCCCGAAATTAAGTGAATAACATGATCAAAATCTCGAACAAGTGGAAGACCTTTTGGAATATATTCAAATACATCAAAATGCTTATCAATCACCTTCTAGAGATATGGGGAAATAGGAGACTTAGATGTTTGAACATCTAATGAGAATAATTATGCAATTACACCTTGATGTCCCTTTTTTATCAATTTTGTCATACCATTAGAGCTTATCACTTTACTTTGTTTCCATGTGATACCATTTAAATCATATTCTTTTCCTTCCCATAAAAATTTCATGAAAAGCTTCTGAAAATTAAAAGCCATGGTTCCCAATGATTGTAACCATTGAACTCCTAAGACAACATTAGCAACCCCCATCGGAATAGCAATAATTGGACTATTCAATACATATTCCCCCACAGTGAGATTGATATTATGGAATTTTCCTGAGTAATTGATAGTTCCTCGATCTGCTATCATTACTTGAAACTTTGGTGCTAGATATACAAAGCAATTGAGAACCTTGGCTAATTTAGAGTGAATGAAATTATGAGTACTACCATAATCAATCAACACTATTACCTTTTTATTTTTGATATATCCTTCGATCTTGAGAATTTGAGGAGTGCTAATTCCAACCAATGCATGACAGGATATGATGGGAGTAATCTCTTCGGAAGTAGTATCCTCTATTTCTTCATCTTGAGACGGTTCTTGTTATTTTGGTGATTCTTGTTCATTTTCTTCCTCTGCTTCACAATATATGTAAAATAGTTTTTTCTCAGTGCACTTGTGGCCCTTACTGTATTTTCTATCACAACTGTAACAAAGCCCTTTTGATATTTTTTCCTCTAGTTTTTGTGGTGTCAACCTTGTAGGTTGTGGATGAATCGAGACCACATTTCCTTCTTTATAGTTGTATGTGGTAGAATTCCTTGCTGCCATAATTTTGTTTTCAATTTTTCTTGTCACACTGGATGTATGCTCCAAGGATTTAGGTTCCCGCAGGTGAACCTCATGTTGGATCTTATCTCTTAAAGTTCCTATGAAGATGTCAGTTAGATGCTCCTATGGAATATATGTGACCTTGATATTCAATCTTTGGAAGTTCTCAATGTGCTCCCCAACTGAACCCTTTGTTTGAGATTTATCAATTGGATAAATAAGGTATTTCTCTTGGTGTCCTCATAATGTGCTATCAATTCCTCTGTAAAAATTGTCCATGTGACAAGTGGTTTACGATAGAAAATCCATCTATATCACACAAACTAATTAGGTTCTAAATATAAAGATGCAATGCGTACCTTTTGTGTGGATTGCACCTCATGTAGCTCAAAGAAATGATCCATCTGTAGTATCCATGTGACTGGATCCGTGCCATCAAACTTCCTCATATAGATCTTTGGGATGTAGTTGGTTTTTGACCCCATGTTGGGGTCCCTAAAGTCATGATGTATGTTCCTTTTGTTTTCATCATGAATTTCATGGGATATCTTCTCACTTCTAGGAATCCCTTCTTGCAGCAACTTTGACAAACCTTATTTCAAAAATTCCATATCCCCCTTCAAACCCTTAAAATCATCAATGTCCTTTTTCAAATCATCCATTTTCACTTCCATTTCATTCATGGTTTGACCAAATATTGATGTTAGTGCATCTTTTTTCACTATCTTCTATTGTAAATCAGATATGTTCTTACGCATTTCTTCACCTTCATCATAAGTCCATGTAGAAATGTCTCAAGGATTATTTGGTGTAGAGGTTCCCCTTTTAGGATTAATTTAGAACAATATATATAGGTATCACACCCTAGGTTTCACCACAATTAGATCCTTCTACTTAAGTTATTCAAATTTAAAACGACGTACCTTTTTCAACCTTGATTGGAAGACTGTTTTAAATCCGACTTAGAACTGGGGTTAAATTGAAATTTTGACTCCTATGGATCGGAAACCTCGGTCTATTGTAACCTTATGTGTCCTATTTACGATTCCGTAGGTATGAACTAATTCTGATGTGCCAATATAAATTTATTGCCAATATCCCAACACTTCTTATTCTTGATCCTTTCAGAAGATCGAACTTGTACAGACTGCCATGTGTCCAATATTTTGGATCCAAGTCTGAAAATTATACCATAGATACTATGGTTTGTACTCTTTCTGATGCAACTAGTATCACTCAATTAGGATCTTGCATTCCCCATATATGACCTTTTCCCCTAGAACACCTGTTTTAGACTAGTTTTGGACTAGTAAAAAACCCTATATTCTGAGGCCAATATATTCGAACCTATGATGTCTTCGGAATTGAATTTCAGACCACATATATCTAGGCCTGTGATAGAGGTGGGATCTTAATATCGCTATCTGAATCGTTGTAGAAACAAAATTATACCGAAAATTCCAAGATGACTCGTTTTGAAGAAACTAGTCCCGAGGAAAGAGCTTTGATACCAAATGTTATGCAATCAAGTCCCAGATATAACATAAAAATAGCATAAATAGACCAAAAGAAAGTAATCAACACCTTAATAATGAAGAACTGATGTGAATAACAATCCTCTTCGAGGGAGGAACCTCCTTAGATAATGTACTAAGTACATAAGACAAGACAAGATACAATGATGACTAAAATCAAAAGGTCTCCTTCCTATATATAGGAGACAAAGGGATACAATAAAAACTAATAGACCCATTCCAACATCAATAATATGTAATGCACCATAATAAAGCGGGTAATGTGCCACTACATAGGGGGTAATGTGCCAATATTTAGGGCTTAACACTGCTTCCTGGGAGGACACAGAGACCATGCACTGTGATTATCCCTCAATTTGTTTACTATAACTTCTAGACGGAGTTTACTTAAGGGTGGGTGTATGGAACACCCCACATTTTGATGGGACCGTTAAACAACATTTAGTTAGACCTATATTGTATTTCTTTGCTTATTATCTGTTGGAATCAACTTGACTTAGTAAACTATGTGTGTGGATTTATGGACCTACTTATATGGATCTGTTATATTTTAAGTTATCATTTATCTTATTAATGATGACAATTGTGTGGTTTACTTCCATTATGAAAATTAAAACAAATGATAGGGTAAATCGATACCAATGTACATTACGATTAAATGAATGAATGGATGCCATGCACATGATAGATATATTAACTTGTCTATTTTTTCCAATGGTTGATAAATTGGTAATTGACTTGGAAACAATGAAATACTATGCATGATCTTATGTTTGGATGATATTAACCCACAGGTGAGAGGGGCTAATCAATAACCATATACTTGTTATGATGTGTGGACTAATGTGGGTTTATGCAGGAGACTAGGTTTCCAAAATGGTCATTCGATGACACAACTCTAAGAACCATAATAGAATCACAATAAGATTTTGGATAGGGTATTGACCCCAGTTCTAATAGGAGGGGTGGTGGTAATTCCCATTGTGTATCCTCTAAAACATGAGGTTGTGGGAGGGATGTGTTGATTCACACTCCCCAATTTGCATGTTGACGACTATTGGTTTCCTTTTGGGGAATTTAGGTCAATGTAGTCTATGCTTCCACTTGTAGGTTGTATTTGGGGTTAGTTCAATATAGTTGATGCTGTATGATATTCCAACAGAGGAACATATAGGAAGTGGAAGTTGGAACTAGGTTAGGAAGGAAAGACTGTTAGATTAGTAATATTTTGGTTTAGGAATTGGGACACCAATTTAGTTGTACATGGTTCCCTCCAATTGTAAATCACAGGTTAATCCATTTGGGTAAATCTAAGTATAATAATTAATAGTGTTGATTTGTTGTGATTTAGTTAATAAAACCGATTGATGTTGTGGGTACTAGATTGTTGTCTTGCATGAGTGGCTACCTTGTCTTAAACGTGTGGTCATTATTGTCTTCTTAGTAAGGAACTATGCATTAGAGGCGATGATGGTTTCGTATAGTAAATGCACAAGCTATGTGTATGTTGGCCACACACACACACCTTGCGCATGTACACTAGTATCAGTTACGATGTAAATATATTTACATATTGGTGATTGTTGTGTTATCATGTATAATGGTTGATGGGTGTTAGCAATCTTACAAGATCATCGACAATAATTGAAATAGTGTTAAAATAACATGATATAAGAAAACTTAACCATACAAACTAACTATACAATTTATTTTTCCTTTTTTTGTGCATGTTATTTCACTTAACAAATAAAAAAAATAACTTATATAATTTTACAGCATGTCCATAACATTTAAATACGTGATCATAATTCCATTTAATATGACTAATAGCATGTTTGCATGTGCACGGATCTATTTGGAAGTTGATATAAATAAAGGTCTATAGGAAGCAATAGTACTCACCATGGACAACTGGAAATACCTTCATAAATTGAACTACAAACAATTTCCATGTAAGTATAGGGCATGCCATGAATATGGCCATTTTTCCCAAAGATTACAAAATAGAAAACAACCAATGGTTTAAGCCTCCATCAAGAAAAAATATTAATGGCAATTTGTTAAGAAAAATCCTACATCCAAGCACCTTTTATCTCCACTCTCTTTCTGGCTCCCTCTGTATCCCCTTCATCCTCCTCTCAACCTTCCATCTAATATTCCCCTGAATCCACCAATCATGGAGCTATCCATCCTTCCTCTAATCAATGCTTTCCATATTCACCCAATTGTTTTCATATTCTGTCTCAATTTGATTTACACTCCTTCATGGAGGTTGTTAATCCCTCTATTAAAGAACCCTCCTCCTATTATCCCCCCGCACTCCCTTCTACACTCCTTCTCAATTAAATATTCCCCTCATCCTTGGTGATTATTCCCTATAGGAAATCAACACTCTCGCAAAGTGTACCCCATCCACTAGGATGATCACAAGGAAAAAATACCAACTTCAAACTAATTAGGAGAAACCATAAGATGAAGAAGCAGTAAGGAAACCCAAGAATATGGGTAGGAATCCTACAAGAGAGAGACAAGAACAAGCAACCAACAATGAAAAGAAATTATGAACCCAATCGATCATTGAGAAATATCTGGGAATCAAATCAAAAACCAAGACCCAAGGGATTCAAATCATCTCCCAGGGGGTGTACACAAACCATACAATGTTAAATAATGAGACTCATCTCTTAGAATAACAAAGGCATGGGTATCAAGTATAAATAAGATGCTCTAGGATAACTCATCGGAGTAGAAAATCCAACCATCCTCTTGCTCCAAGATACGAATCTCAAGGCCATTGAAATGGAGAAAATAAGTAAAAAATTGTGTCCAAAATGTGATAGCAAAGCAATCATATCTAAATGAGCGTATATTATCATATGCATGTTATGGGATAAACATCTCCTTCATGCATATCATCTCTTTCAAACTCACCACTAGAGCCTATCCTGCACGCACGATCTTCAATTAGGTATCAAATTCCATGTTTTCAATCTCCACATTCCAATAACTTATATGGAAAAAATAGTTTTATTGGACCTCTTTGCAGAACTTAGTGGTGACACAAGTTACCAAAAATTGTGCATCATTATTGGAGATTTCAACTTGGTTATGTGCAACCAAGAAAAGCGATAAGGAACCTCTGTGAAAGATCCATTCCAAGAGGGAATGGAAGATTTGTTGACGAATTAGGATCTAGTATATATCAAGCCGGTAAAAGGGAAGTACACATGAATTAATCACAGAACAAGGCTATGCCATATTGCAACACGGCTAGATAGATTCTTGGTTCACATTGATATTTTTCTCCAAAACTTGTCTCTCATTTCCACAATCATTCCTTCTGTTGTATGGGATCAAATCTCATTTTCCTTTCCTTTGATTCTTCACCCAACTATGGGCCTCTTCTTTTATATTTAATCCTCTTTGGCTTGACAATGAAAAATCAATGGAAATCATTAACGTTGAGTGGGCAAGTTTCATCAAAGGATATCCTTCCTTTGTTTGGGAGCAAAAGATCAAAGCTGTGAATGGTGCTCTGAAATAATGGCCCAAAGCTTCCTTCATCCCTCCTAACCGAGAAAAAACCAACTCATTAGTCAACTTGAGGCCAGGGAAATTTTTAGCGTCGAAATTTCGCCAATTGGCTATTTTTTGGGCTTTGTTTCAAAAATAAATTCGCTATTTGGTCATTTTTAGTCTCTAATATCGCCTATATTTACATAAAACATGTATTTTCATCATAATATTCACCAAAATTTACAAGTTTTAGTAGTAAATTGTATGTTTCATATTTAATATTTGCCTAACAATATATATATATATATATATATATATATATATATGTGTGTGTGTGTGTGTGTGTGTGTGTGTGTTTTTAATCCAAAATAATCGCCTAGAATACTATACTTAGGTATACTTTTATCATCTTTAAAAAATACCCTGCTTGAGGCATTACAAGAGAGATAGAGGTGGAGGAGGTGTCCAAGGAGGACAACATAGAAGAGAAAACCATCCACCTCAAGAGCCACAAAGCCAATATAGATGAAGAAGAGATGTGGAGACTAAAGTTAAAAAGTTTGTGGCTTCAATCTATAGACAAAAAAACCTCTATTTTCATCACCAATCCAAAGCAAGGAAAAACAAGATTATGGTTAAGGAAATCACTTTTTTAGATGGGACAAGGAGCAAACAATCTGCAGAAATAAAAAATGAACTCAAGGAACACTTCAAAGAGATATACATAGAGGAGTATAAAACATATTTTCAATCCATTCATATAATGCAAGAGAATATCCCATGTCTTGTTACAACATAAGACAATATGGATCTCAACCAAGCAATCTCAGAAGTTGAAATCATATGTTCGATTTGGGGCCCACCATATACAACGCTCCTGGACCATATGAATTCTCCATCTACTTCTAAAGAGCATGTTGGGTTACTATCAAATCATATCTGCAAATAATGTTCCTCCATGCACAAAACAAGTTCAAATTAGGAGGGGCTACTAATTCCTAGTTTCTTGCCTTAATTCCCAAGAATCAAATCCTTTCTCCTTTAAAAGGTTTTTCCCAATATCCTTCTGCAATTATTCCTTGGGGGGGCATCCACTATAATAGTTGACAGGTTTAACAATATCCTTGGCCATTTCCTCAATGTGTCTAGAAGAATGATCAATGAAGGAAAAACTCAAGTTTTTGGGTGGAATATAAGCCCAAACCTCCTTTGAAACATATATGAAATTCTCCAATTCCAATATATCATTGAAAAAAAGAATTTCAAATATCTTGGGATACCAATATCCTTGGGTAATCCTATAACAAGTATCTAGTAGGGGGTCATCAATAAAATCAAGTCAAAACTTTCTTAGCGGAGCTCCCAGTGGTTAAATCCCACAGGATGAGTTGTAATTCTCAAATCAATACTAAAAATGATATCCATCTATGAAATATCAATAATGTTAGCTCGTATTGGATTCATGCATACAATTGGTAAAGAACTTCCTAAATTTTTGTGGCAACGGGGGGAATCAAACACTAAAAGGTTTCATCTAATTAAATGAAAAAATGTAATAGCTCCAAAAAGTTTTGGTGGATTGGGCATCAAAAAACCCTCTCCAATGAATCTATCCCTTGGATCTAAGATCCTATGGAGACTTATCTCAGGGAGATATGATTGGTGGAAAAAAGTTCCGATAAAAGAATATATGCACCAAAAGAAGAAGCAAAACATTGACAAGCAACTTGAAAAAAATAAGGTTCCCATATTTGGAGATTATGTAATTTTGTTACACCACTTATCCAAACCAAATTGTCATGGGATATAGGATATGACAAAAGAATACTTTTATGGACTAATAGCATATTTGGAAATCCTCCTTTTCTTTTCGATCCAGCCTTGTTTACCCTCAAATATGGTTGGCCTGAAATAAAATATCTTCCAAAATAAGTTTAGTAGCCCCATGGATACAAAAATCAAAGGAAAAATCCTTTTAATTGAATTTATTCAAGCCCAAGAACCTAGATATCACAAAGTTCTTAATCTCAACACATGTGATGAGAAGATTCAAATGGCAGATTAGCATGACCAATAAAAAAGAAGCAATCAAAGCAGCCAACCCCAAGCCTTAGTAGATTAGACTAAACAAGGAAGAGGTTAAAGCTTGTATGTGTGATTAGAAGAAGCACATTCTCTTCTTCGATGGAGCAACGAAGGGTATTCCAAGCGTGGCAAGTGTAGGGGGGATAATCATTGATCCCAAAGGAAATACGTAATTCAACTATGCTTGGGGGTTGGGAGTTTTTACAGACAATCAAATAGAGGAATGTGCACTACTTCAAGGGATCCAAAGCATTGACTCAACCAAGATTAAAAAAATATCCTCATGATAGGGGAATCATGTTAGGATATTTAGACACTTAGGAGTTAGTTAAGATCAACTTGTGTAATATATCCATTAGGGATAGTGTGTTTCTTTTGTATGCATTAGTATGCATTTATAAATACTTAATCCGACGGTCACGATATGTTCCCGACATAGAGTGATCCGACGGCTCAACTTCTCTTAGATCAAACCTAACCTTGATCCGTGGCTTAACACCCGATTGGTCCATGATCTCTATTTAAAGAGCATGGAGGGTCATTGTTTAGTTGATCGATTATGAGAAGCTCATTTGTAACTTTCTTTCTTTGCATAATAAATTGTCCCGTAGAAGCTATTTGGCCGTGGCCGTGGAGTGTTTCCCTCAAGAGGGTTTAAACCACGTCAAAACATCGGTGTGTTGATCTGTGATCTGTTTGTGTGAAGTGGTTGCTCTTGGTGTTCGGTCCTTTGGTAGTACCCTGTGTACCCGAACATGGTATCAGAGCTTTTATGAAGTGCCGCTTCCGGTTATGATCTAGATCTTGAACTGCTGTTGCCGAAACTAGAAAGGGTTTCTAGTTCTGGTATTTCTGTGCATTTTTGGGCTATGGGAGGTGTTCCATTGCGTCCGGAGCATCGTTTCTATTGGAAAATAGTTTTCGTTTGATCGAAAACGGTTCTCGGTTGCTCTAGAAACGCGTATTTCATCATATCTGAAGGTATAATGTTACAGCGACGCATTTTTTTATTTTTTTTATTTTTCTTTTTTAAAAGGTAAAAATCTCATATTTCATATTTTTTTACTGTTAGATTTTTTTGGGGTTTGGATTTTTGTTTTCCCGTCTGCGTATGCTCTTTGCCGTGCACCTTGAGCGATTTCGGCAAATCAGAAACAGAAAGGGAAAGGGTTTTTCTCGGCTGCGTATGCTTTTTGCCGTGCACCTTGCGCGATCTCGGCAAATCAGAAACAGAGAGAAAACGTAGACTTTCCGGGCAAGCTAATGAGATCTAACTCCACAAGCGTGGTAAAGTTTTTTGTTTCGATTTGTGGTGTGTTTTGCAGAAAAAAAAAAGGGCAAGCACGCAAACCGGACGAGAAGAGTTAAAAAAAAAAAAAAAAACCTTCCTCATTCCCATATTTTACATACATTTTAATCTAGCTCACTTGGTTCAAAGTTGCTTTATTCTTTAATAGGTCTTAAGTTCAAGTCTTAGGAAATTACTTTTAAAAGAAAAAGTGAATGCAATTTCTATTTGCAAGTTACTTTATTGTAAAAGTGCATCTCACTTAAATAATAAAAAATAAAAATACAAGTGAGTCACTTAAGTTTTATTTATTTATTGTTGCACTATTTAAAAGTAATATCATTGTAAACGTGAAATCACTTACTTTACAAAAGTGGTTCACTTAAAGCAACTTTCTTGTAAAGTGATTGTCAAAAGGTTCATCTTGGGAAGATGGGGGTTCTTTTTTTTGCTGGACATTCTCTAGCTGCCACGTCACTATTGGAGACATCTTCAACAGTTTCTTTGTTCAAGCATAACTTCATCATATAGAGTCACTTTTCAGTGCTATTTTTTTTTAAATCGCCTATTTTTTCGAGCTCTTCACATCCAGACTATTGGTTTCTGCTTTTATAGCCATTAATTTACAAATATGGCCATCCCTTGTGATATTCTACTTAACAGTTCCAACTATTTCTCATGGAAATCTCGTATGGAGGATGTTCTATGAAGTAGGGGACTTTTCAGAATTACCTCAGGGAAAGAAAAAGAACCCACTGATGATGATAAAAAAATAAAATGGGCAAATAGATGTGATGAAGCTCGTGGATTGATTGGGATGTCAATCTCTACTGATTTGCGATTCCACATATCTGGAATTGATGAACCTAATGCTGCTTGGGACAAGTTGGAGTCTATGTTTGATAAACACAATGGAATTCGAGGTCACCAACTCGAAAATGAGTTGATTTCTTTAAATCCAAGTGACTTTTCATGCATTCAAGATTATTTATCTAAGTACAAAACTCTTAAACTCTTATGTGCAGAATGTAAGATTGAGAGAGAAGACAAACAATGCATTTATCATATTCTTTCCAAACTTGAACCTGCATATTCTGTTTTTGTATCTACCTTTTACTCCATGAAAGCATCCTTGAATGCAGCAAGCTATCAAGAGCCTAGTCTTGAATCCTTTTGTGATTCCTTGATTAGAGAACAAGATAAACTCATTCATCGTGGAATAATCAACAATGCAGATACATCTGGGAAAGCCTTATTGTCCCAACAGAAAGAAAAGTCCAAGCCTCCCAAGAAACAAAATTTTCGCAATAATAAGTCAAACAAGGGTCCCAAACCCTCTTAGTCAGCTCCTTCTTTAAAAAATGACAAAGGATCCAAACCAAAAGGCAAGAAGACTGAGTGTCATTGCAACTATTGCGGGAAAGATAATCATGATGAATCTAAGTGTTTCAAGAAGATGGCAGCCTTGGAAGCAGCAATGAAGAAGCACCACATCAGCCTAGATTCGCCTTTAGAATCTGCCTCTCATGGACATGCACTTTGTGCTTCTGGTTATTCTTATAATGCATCTTCTTCTTCTACTTCAAATCACTGGCTCATTGATTCTGGAGCATCTTATCATATGGCTAAGGATCAAGCCATCTTTTCTACTATGCATGAATGTAACACCAAACAAATATTTGTTGGTGATGATAGATCTCTAAGTGTTGTAGGAGTTGGAACAGTTCCAATAGATAACGATCATTTTAGTGATGTACTATGTGTTCCAAGAATTTCCTGCAATTTGTTATCAGTCTATCAGATCACTCATTCTGGTGAAGGTAAAATTGTGACCTTTACACCTCACCAAGTTGTAATCAAGGATTTTAAAGATCCTCAACAGGTCCTAGATACCGGAATTGTTGATGATATTACCAGGTTGTACAAGTTTAACAACTTTGGGTCATCACATTTCCCTTCAGTTTTTGTTGCTCATAGTGATAACTTGAGCAAACTTTGGCATGAGAGATTTGGTCACTTAAATTATCGCTCATTGCAACAACTATGTAAAGAAAATATGGTGACAGGTCTTCCGATGGTATCTTGCAAGGATGGTGTTTGTTCCGGTTGTGTACTCGGAAAACATCATTGGGACAATTTTGACAAACGTACCTCTTGGCACGCCTCGGTTCCCTTGGAGCTTGTGCATAGTGACTTGTGTGGTCCTCTTCCATCTGCTTCATTTTCTGGTTTCAAATATTTCTTAACTTTCATTGATGATTACACCAGACACACTTGGGTTTATTTCCTAAAACTTAAGAGTGAGGTATTTAACATGTTCTTGGCCTACAAGGCCCTTGTTGAAAAACAATTTGGTCATCAAATTATTAAGTTAAGATGTGACAATGGAGGAGAATATGTTAACAAAAAGTTCACTACTTTCTGCACTGAACAAGACATCCAACAACAACACACTGTTCCATATACACCACAACAAAATGGTGTAGCTGAGCGGAAGAACCGCAATTTAAAAGAAATGGCTAATTGTATGATCCAATCTAAGGGACTAAGTCTTCAATTTTGGGCTGAAGCCATAAATTGTGCAAATTACATAGTTAATTGCACCCCCACAAAAGCATTATAAGGTATAACACCGGAAGAAGCATGGAGTAAAACTAAACATGATGTAAGTCACTTTCGTGTGTTTGGTAGTGAAGCATGGGCTCACATTCCGGATGATAAACGGAAAGCATTGCAGCCTAAAAGTGAAAAGTGCATATTTGTTGGATATTCTAAAGATGTAAAAGGTTATAGACTTGTTCAACCACATTCTTATGATATAATCATTAGAAGAGATGTTAAATTTGATGAAAATCTCTTGGCCTGCGAGCCTAACTCGACGATTGTGCCATCTTTGGCCCGCGAGCATGATTCGACGTTTGTGCCTTCTTCTTCTTCTTCCAACTTCCTTGACAGGTTTCCAACTCCAGTTTCTGATGATGACAGTGAGGATGAAAATCCACCTCTGCCTACTCATCTTCCTCCAGTTGCACCAACACAAGTGCTTCCTCGATGGGTCCGTTCAACATGTGAAGCAGCTGGTGATCTTGTCGGTGATCCTAGAGATCAACGTCGAACACGTTCTCAGTTTCAGCGAGCCTCTTCTCTTTTGGATCAAGTTTCTGAGAATCATGATCCAAAAACTTTTGCAGAAGCTTCATGGAATCCAGATTGGGATGCAGCCATGGATGAAGAATATCGTTCCTTAATGGCGAACGATACTTGGGATCTTGTACCTCTTCCAAAAGGAAGAAAACTTGTCAGATGTAAATGGGTCTACATAACTAAGTATGCATCAGATGGAAGTGTCCAAAGACTTAAGGCAAGGTTAGTTGCCAAAGGTTTTTCCCAAATTGAAGGGATTGACTACAATGAAACCTTTGCTCCTGTCGCAAAAATGAACTCCATCCGCCTTGTTCTTTCCCTTGCAGCCTTACACAACTGGGAAGTCCATCAAATGGATGTCAAGTCTTCCTTCTTGCATGGTGATTTACAGGCGGAAATTTACATGGAACAACCTCCTGGCTATGTTCAGAATAACTCTAGCCTTGTCTACCGCCTTAAGAAATCCTTATATGGCCTTAAGCAAGCTCCTAGAGCTTGGTATGCCAAAATGGATAACTTTCTCCTTGACACTGATTTTTCTAGATGCCATTCTGACCCCAATGTCTATACCAAGAAAGTAGGAAACCATTTCATCATACTTGTTCTATATGTTGATGACCTTATTCTTACTGGTAGTGAGCCTAAGCTTATAACCCATGTGAAATCCAGTCTTAAACAAAATTTTGAAATGTCAGACTTAGGACATTTGCATTATTTTCTTGGTCTCCAAGTCCTGCAAACCAAAGAAGGAATCTTTCTTTCCCAGTCTAAGTATGCTTGTGACCTTCTTCGTCGCTTTCACATGGAAGATTGTACACTAGCCCCTTCTCCCTTCCATTCTGGAGTCAAACTTTTTGCCACTTGTACTTCACCTGAAGTCAATGCCACCTTGTATCGTCAGCTTGTTGGTAGTCTCTTATACTTGATTCATTCCCGTCCTGACCTTTCCTTTGCCGTTGGTCGTGTTGCCCGTTATATGTAGACACCTCATGAAAGGCACTGGAAAGCAGCTAAAAGAATACTTCGATATATTCGAGGTACAGTTCAGTTTGGGATTCATTACAGTACAGGGGGGAAACCTTTGTTGGTTGGTTTCACTGATTCAGATTGGGTCGGCGATCCTGATGATCGAAAGTCTACTGCAGGTTATGTTTTCAGTCTGGGATCTGGACCTATTACTTGGGCTTGTAAGAAACAACAAGCTCTTGCTCTTTCTTCAGCAGAGGCAGAATATCGAGCAGCAGTTAATGCCAGTCAGGAAGCTTTATGGCTTTGACAGATCCTTTCAGAGTTTGGATTCAAACAGCAGCAGCCTACTCCACTTTGGTGCAACAATCAAAGTGCCATAAAGCCTGCCAAAGATCCAGTTCTACATCAACGCAGTAAACACATTGAGCTACATATGCACTTCATCAGAAATCTTGTTCATGATCATGTTCTTGAAGTGCTCTTTTTCCCTAGAAATGACCAAGTTGCAGACATCTTCACCAAGTCTCTTACAGAAGCGAAGTTTTCTAAACTTCGATCTATGTTAGGAGTTCATGAACTTGTCATTAAGGGGGAATAGGCTTTAATGCCTCCTTCCTTCTCCTAATAGTGTCACTTTTGTAAATCCTTCAATCCTATCCCAAGTTGTTCTTAAGGGGGGATGTTAGGATATTTAGACACTTAGGAGTTAGTTAAGATCAACTTGTGTAATATATCCATTAGGGATAGTGTGTTTCTTTAGTATGCATTACTATGCATTTGTAAATACTTAATCCGACGGTCACGATATGTTCCCAACATAGAGTGATCCGACGGCTCAACTTCTCTTATATCAAACCTAACCTTGATCTGTGGCTTAACACCCGATTGGTCCATGATCTCTATTTAAATAGCATGGAGGGTCATTGTTTAGTTGATCGATTATGAGAAGCTCATTTGTAACTTTCTTTCTTTGCATAATAAATTGTCCCGTAGAAACTATTTGGCCGGGGCCGTGGAGTGTTTCCCTCAAGAGGGTTTAAACCACGTCAAAACATCGGTGTGTTGATCTGTGATCTGTTTGTGTGAAGTGGTTTCTCTTGGTGTTCGGTCCTTTGGTAGTACCCTGTGTACCCGAACAAATCAATAATTCCAATCAAGCACATGAACAAGGACTCTCAAATTTCCAATCTTCCCCTTGCTAGACTCGTCTCTTGAATCAAAGATGAGGCATCTAGATTTCAGGAGATTGGTTTCATTCACATCCTATGAGGTATAAATGGGGAAGCATACCTCCAATCCAAATAGGGTTATCAGTTGGATGAAGGAACCTGCAAAAAAAATGGTGTCACTTTCCATAATCCAATTCCTTAAATGGATAGTAATCCTAAGAATTGTAGAGCCATGTTAAAAGGTTGGGGATCTTATCCTAATCCCACAATGGTTATTATGAAAATCTTTGTTAAGTTATCTATTCATATCAACACCAACATTAAATATACCAAAACCTCCACTAGCCTCCTCACATGCAAAGGTACATGCCACATGAGTTGCTTGATGGAGAACAATAATGCATTAAAGGGTAGGGATGGGCATGGGAAGGCTTCACGCATGTCATCCTCCCCATTGTCATTTCAATATACACATAATTAGTTGGCATTGAAGAAGGTGGGATAATTTTTGGTGTGGTTTGAAGGGGTCTGGAAGCAACCCGTAGGGGTAGATCTAGCTCTGAACTTGTCAAGGCATGTGTAATTTGCATTCAATGTTTTCAATGGTTGCATTAGTTACATGAAGTGGTTGGTCTTTTAGGGGATAGGGATTTTTCTTAGTGCATTGGATGGCCTTATCATGGCACCTGGTATTTTTTGAGACAAGGATTCTTATTTAGTTTTATGGGAACGTCTGGAATCAATGGAATGGTCTTCATTGCACATTACTATGCCAATTGTGTATTTTGGTATCATGTTTTGTATGTAGTTAGTAAATCTTGTGTAAGGAATAAAATTGTGTTTGTGTTCTCTTGGGAGGTGGAATTGGGATATTATGAGTTCTTTGGTCTCAATCTTGAATGGGTCTATGGTAGCACATGTATTGTCTTCTTTGCACATTCTAGGTATAGTCATATGATATTCTTCTCCTATAACAAAGCAATCACTTTGTTTGAGATTTCTATTTATACCTGATTTGAACATCACAAGTGGTAGTTTGGTAAATTGGTTTTGTGGTTTTATCACAACATTTAGTTGTGAATTCAAGGCTTAACACATCGAGTTGAATGTAGGGGTTCTTTTGTTTAATTTCTCCCACACCTATAGTGGGGATATCTAACTAATTCCTTTGTTATTGTTGGGGTACCCTTGTTGCATATCCATGGACTATCTAGGTTGCCACAACAAATGTCAATATGCAATTTGAGAAATTCAAAAAATGACGAGGAGGCATGAATAATTTTTCAATGAAAACAGTATGAACCTTAATATCCCTCTCCAACACTATGGATAATAATGAAAAATCGGCCTTTTTTAGCTAAAAGAATTCATCATGCAATAACAAGGTCAAATTAAAGCACTTGAGAGTGAGTGTTCAACCCTCAAAGCCATTATGGACTCCATTCTCAAAGGGAAATACTATGTTGCTTCTAATCATAGGAATTCTTTAGGTTCTACTATTGCAATTGCAAAATATGATGAAACAATCTTGAAGATGATGGAGGATATGGAAATAAAGGAATGATTGTCATAGTAAGAGAATGAAGACCCAATAGAAGCCTATGGTCAAAGGATGGAGTTTTAGTTATAAAGGATTCTGGAAGTTTCCTTTCTTCCTGAATTTCTTTTAATATCTTTTAATTTATGTCTTTAGCTTCAAGTCCTGGGAAACTTATAAGAGTTTTGACAATCTTATTCCCTTTTTGGGTGATGCAAATTTTGGATGAAGTTCTCACGCTTTTATGCTTGCATGTTAAATAAAGTAGAACAATTTTATATGTATATTTTGATTCACATGAATTCCAAATATACCATTTTTTCGCTAGAAAAATATAAGGATAAGGTGATGCGTACAAGAAAAATAATCAGTTAAATTATTGGAGAAGTATATGTAAAATTAAGACAAAAAAATATGAATTGTAACAAGGAAATATTAACCCAAATAAATATAAATATTTAGAAAAAAAAATTAAAATGACAATTTGAGTGGTAAAGAGCTTTAATGGACTCTTGCTTTAGAAAGAACTTTACATATTTTTGTTAACCCTTTTTTTTTTTTTTTGTTAAATGTGCCTTGCTTAGTACAAATTCTCATTCCTTTTTATTCTTAGGAGATGCCTTCAATATTCATGTATTCTCATTGATAATTATGTATTTTTAGTTTCATTTATTTTATTCAATTATTTGTTAACATTAACATAAAGGAAGAAAATCTACATAACTCTAAATTCCTAAGTATCACAAACCAAATTTTATTAAAACTTCAAGTAACATTGAAGTACTTTTTGAGCCACATTGATCTTATTCAATCATTTTGTGGTATTAATATAGTGGAAGAAAATTTATACAACCTTAAATTCCTAAGAAATACAAACTCTTAATAATAATGTACAATATGGAAAACTGACCTTGAATTAAGGTACACATTTATCCAAAAATTGACTCTTAAGGGATACACATAACAACAAACTCAGAGTTCTAAAAAAACACTCTCACCCAATATATAATCAATACAAGACCAATATATAATCAATACAAGACAATGGGATGCTAATAATCTCTTTCTCTAAATATATTCATTTTAGAATTTCTCCCACATTATAATCTAGCATTGAACTAAGATACACATTCATCCAAAATTAACTCACATGGACCAAAAGATACACTTAACGTAGCAAATCATGTTCTTCAACCAAACCAAAGGTTTTACAAATAATACTTTCATCCAATATTTTTGTTTTAGAATTTCTTCCACATTATAATCTAGCACTAAACTAAGATATATATTCATTCAAAATTAATTGACATGGATCAAAGGATACACTTAACATAACAATACATGCCTTTCAACAAAGCCAAATTTTTTACAAATAATACTCACCCAATATATAATCAATATAAGATTAGGAAAATGATAACCATTTATAACCTCTTCTTATAAATATATTCATTTTAGATTTTCTCTCCTATTATCTTCTTCCACTAAATCTATTCATTTTATACTTTTCCCATGTTACATTCTTCTTTCTTTGAATATATTCATTTAGAAAAATTTCCATGTTACAATCTTTCTTGGAGTATTTCCACAATGTATACTTTATAATGTATTTCTATTAAAAGAACAATTTATGGGTGAGCATATCAACGTTCCTTTAGATATTCTTGATATTATTACTATGTTTTTAAACTTATTTCTCTAGGATTTCTTAGCAAGATCTTTCATTTAACTTCAAAAATCACTTTCAAACGGATTTCTTGTATATAAAGGTCTTGTGAAATCACTTTCAAACCAACCATAATATTTAAAAACACTTTTATAGAAACAAAACAAATAATCGAAAATCAAGAACCTTTAAGCACTGGTTCTACACAAAATTTCTAGGTATTTTGTTCCTCTCAAAGAATTTTGGCAATTTCCTATCACTTGTTTTTTTCACTTTGGTGAGAAATGAGAGAAAAGTAGAAATTCATGAGAAATTACAAGACCATTTAAAATTTGTAATCGGTTTTAGCAAATAATTTTTTCTAATAGTAGATAGAAGGGTTGCTATAATGTTGACTTCTAACTACACACTTATTTTCACTTGTCATACCAAATTAATTAAACGACATCATGGCTAACAATCTATAATCTATATAAAATATGTCATACCCAATAAACTTAAGGGAATCATCATGTGAGTGTATCATTTGTACAGTATATATGTGTTATACCCAATCAATTTAAGCAAATCATGATTGGGAATGTATCCTATATGCAAAAACTATGTGTCATATGCAATAAATTTAAGAGTATCGAGAGTGAGAATGTATCATCTATCTACAAAATCTAATATACAACTTTTAAAGTTCTATAAAAATATCTTCCTAACATTATTGACAAAAAAACATGTAACACCATGAAGTAGCCTTGGAATATGCTCCTAAATACATCTTTGAATCTTGTATTGCCATCCTCAACCTTATGTAGGAAAATCATGATCATACTAGAATGAACCTCCAAAGTTTTTAAAAGTCGTACAAAAGTGTTTTTCAAAGATTCTTTGCTTATGAAGCATTTGCATTAAAAAAAAAAAACTTTAGAAGCAATGTTGAAAATTTCCAGTCATAAAAAGTTCTCAAGTTCCTCAAGAATAATACCAAGTAGCTCCAGAAACAACCATTACAATATTCAAATAGTATATATTTCAAAATCATTTGAACTTAAAAATGAAATAGCTAGATGGAAACAAACTTTGAACAAAGCTAGGCATTTCACTCTATTGTAAAAACCTTCTAGTCATTATAACAATCACCAAATCCCAAGCATGGCAAACCAAAAATTCATTATAACAATCACCAAATCCCAAGCATGGCAAAACAAAAATTCACTTATATTGAAGGTTGTATAATCAATGAGAAAATTAAATAAACAATAAACTATTTCTTATTAGGACCCAAAGCCCAAATGCATGTGTATACATCAAAATGTTAAATTCATATCAAGAAAAATAAGGTCAGACCATTAAAAATAGATAAATATTATAACTAATACTTTTTTAATGTATATGTCATGGTATTATAAATAATATTCTAACTATTCAAATACATTAGATTTTCCTGCTTCTTTAAACGTGTTAATAATGAGAAAAATCACTATCATTTTTTTCCCGCGAAAAAAAGCATACTATTGTTATTCAATGATAGTGAGAAAAATCACTATCAGTATGTTCACAATATCTACACTTGTAGTACCCGTTATACTTTACTTTCAAAATATGGAGCACGTTTTCTTCATCAACCAAAGAAGGCATCCATGTGTCACAACTTAGTGAATTAGGATTTGAATCCATGGTTCTATTGACACTCAAATCTCTATTTATGGAGGGGGTTGAATGAGATGGTGATTCGATACACAAATCTAGTTTGAAGTTGGGATGTTCTTGTCTTTAGAAGCTATCGACTAGCTTTCAAAGATATCATATAATCATATTGAAAGAAATCCATTATGTCCAATGTTGTAGGGTTCTCAAGTGGTAGAAATTTGCGGTTAGGAGCAAGCTGAGAGACATCAACATTGTTGCAACTATTGTAAGGATCGATGAGGGGATGATGGGTTTGGGGTCGAATCCCTTTCTTAGCAATTTTCTCTTGATATGAGTGTTCCCTGCAATAAGATACCAATTGCACAATTTTCATTGACTAATTAATATCATATTAGTTATGTCCACAATTGAAAGTCCCACTCATATTTGGGAATGGAACTTCAAGAGCCTCTCTACCCATGACAGATCAAGGTTTCATATAAATATCAATCCTAAGGGAATTGATTGAACCAATAGAGGCGATAAAATTTCATACCTTTTGTAAAGGGATTGGAGTTTTATGATAAGCCCAAATTTTTCTTCCATGCTTTAGATTGGGACACAGGTAGTTTATCCATCGGAGCCTGTGGCTCTTTCTACATCTTAGTAGACCCACATCACAAAAAGGGAAAAGATTATACATAATCTCTTCAATTCAGAAGCAATTATTAATTCCATTCAAGAACATGTAAGTAGGGATAGCAAGCAGGGACAAATCCATGTGGCAAGCTATAGAAAGAAACCATTGCACTCATGGCCACATATCAACAAGGTAATCTAATTTATCATGGATGTGAATGAGGTTAATATACCATGACAGATGGAAGACTAAGATGTATTCAAAGACAGACAACTTCGATCATTTAGATAGTCATCTACTGAAGGTTCTTTGGAGAAAAAATACCTATCAACATAATTATCTTCCTTGATGCTTAATACATCTAAAATTAAAATGAATCTATATAAATAATAGTCATTCCAAAACTTACATAAATTAACATAAACCTAGCTTGCCTTCTCTCAAACTAAAGTTTCTTATAATGAACCTAATTTCAATTTATATTGTTAATATATGATAACAATTTTATATATGAGAAAGCTTATTTAAATAGTTAAGTTGTTCAAAACTTTGTTTTGTGATGTTTTATTAATTTTTTTAACAAACTTCATTTACCTTGAAATTTACAATCTAATGCCATGTGTAAGTGTGTTCTATGGTGAAACTAAGTGGCTTGCACATTGGGTTGTGTTTCTGGTTCTCCCGTTTCCATATATCCCACATTCAAACAATTACTAATAAGATTACATGCAGTGTTTGTACCAATCTTTAAAAGTATGGTTTCATTTTCTCCTATAAAGTGTTTTTAGTTGTATATGTTTCATATTATTGGTGTTGGGTAGTATTTCAGGTTAGCATTATCTTGTTCGTTGTATCACATCCAATGAATTTGAAATCATTTGATAACATTCCAAATATTATCAATGATTTAGAAATTATCAAATAACATCATACAAATATATACATAATGCACATACAATTAGTTGTAATAAGAACAATGTTAAGTAGTTATAACATGTGCATAGTTTTTAAAAGAGAGTAATGAATCAAATTACATAAAGATGTGAGGGTAGAGCCCAACTCCAATATAGATAAAAAAGATGAGTTACACAATAACTCTTTAAAACTAGAAGAACCTTCTTTAGATACCCCAATACATTAATATGTCCTAATTCACATGTTCATATGTTCATAATGATTACATTGACCTCTCTCTATATATATATTCCACTAATTGCACACGTAGATCATTTTTTAGACTAACCTCTATTATAAATACAATTACCTCATTACATATAATTTTATCCCATTTATGCCTCCCATGGGTCATATAACGTAATCAAAAGAACTAATGTAGAACCCCTCCTTTAGGGTCCCCTGAACTGAACCTGAAACATTAACAACTTCATACAAACAAATTAGCTATCATAGTTACTGGAAAAATAAAATAAAAAGCGTGAATAACTTAACAAAGATAAACCAAACCTTAACCTGTCAACTTGACCCAACTGGTATGTTGTCGTCCGCGTCTTCCATAGGATCCCTCCAGCAAAGCTCGTTTAACCATTGGTGAAGCAACCGTTAGCTTCGCCACCCAACCATAGGCTCATGCTTTCAGTCGCATGGCCTCCCCCGAGCTTTGGGTCGTAAAGTTCACACACAATAATCAAGAAACTCAGCGTGGGATTCCCCCACCAAAGTTTCTAGCCAACCCTCAATAACAACAAGTCATGTGGTAACTCAAAATTACGATAGTCAATAAGAGCATGGAACAATACTAGATAAATATGCAAACATCACAAATGTTTAATTATGAAAGTTTTTGGCATTTAAATCATACGCTCAAATAATTATAAATAAATATTTATATATTAAACAAATCATAAAAGTGTAAACTTGTATAAATTAATGACAATGAATTTATTTCATGAAATCCTAAAAAATTTATAACATATTAAGTAAAATATGAATAAATATTTCTATGTTAAAAACGTTTATGGAAAATACATTTCCATATTAAAGAATATTAATA
This sequence comes from Larix kaempferi, assembly GCA_027924585.1. Taxonomy (NCBI): domain Eukaryota; kingdom Viridiplantae; phylum Streptophyta; class Pinopsida; order Pinales; family Pinaceae; genus Larix; species Larix kaempferi. Next base: position 2,108,205 of record BSBM01000234.1, on the reverse strand, counting down.
TCCCAATCAAACCGAAATTAAAATTAAAATGTATTCTTATTGCAAAATCCTTGGCATTTATCAATAAAAGTAGAATCATTTATACAAATTGCAAGGATTATTACTACATAGTTAATGAATTGTAGGGTTAGGTAGTATTTATTATCCCTCTCATGATATTTATAATGACTTCTTTATATAGTTGTAACAAGTGGCAAGTTTCATATAATATGTATAACGACTTCTTTACATAGTTGTAACAAGTGGCGAGTTTCATATAAAATGAAGCCCGATAACGTAAACAAAAAGAAATGACAAGATTGCATTTATTTTTTTTTGAAAGTTTTGTTACACCAAAGCATAACATGAGTCACAAATGCTGCATTCATCAACCACGATGTGCTTACTCTGCAAATAACAAATCTCGATGTTAATATTTGTAAACTATATGCTATATTTTATACATGTCTTTTTATTATTATGCTACAAAGGTTCACATGTAGAGTTTAGTTAAAATGTAAGACTAAACACAAATACCAAATAGTAAGCATGCACAAAGTAGAAAATATAGCTGAAGTAGCATGTAATGACATATGTAACATTCAATTGATCACAATACAATAGATTAATAGGGATCACCACTATATGTCGCCCTTGTTAAATTTGTGTTCTATGTTTTACCTCTATTTTTATATTTTTTCTTTTTTTCTAATTTTTTTATTAAAAAAATAATTTAATACTTTTGGAAGTTTCAATAGAAATAATATAAACAATGTATTAAACTGGTATGTTAATAAATTACCTCTCAAGTCAAGTTAAGTTATGTTGATTTATAAAAAGCAATATCACGTAAAGATGAAGGATAGCTCTCAATTATATCAGTGGAGCAATATGAAAAATAACATTAACTATGCTCACTTCAAGTATAGACAACTATGTTTAGAGTTTTTTTTCCTAGAAAAAATTGCACTTTTTTATTCGAGATTAAATTCAAAGTACATTTTTCAGCAGTGTTTGACACTTCAAAACCATCAAAATTTGGATTGTTTGAAACAATCACAAATGAGTTCAGTTTATAAAAACTTACATATGATATCACAAATAAAACATATTGAGAAATCACTGATCCTTCAGACCTGTATCTTAGTAAAACTTGAAGCAAAAAAATAGAACTATCATCTACAAGTGTGCAACCTGTATCAAAAATATAATCCAATATCTTTACTGAACCTCATCATTATAGACAAAGATAATCAAAACTTAATAATGAACATCACCCAATTGATCGCTCAATAAATAGAACGGGTTCGTCAATGTGTCTTAGAAACTTGAGAGACATACTCTTCAAAAAATAACTTAAAGCTTAGATGAAAGCTTAACTATGCATCCATTGAAGAGCCAATATGTCCACCCAACAACTGTGCTTGTAGTATTCCACATAACAGTAGAATGTTTGTATGCCACCACTCTGATGTGATAGAGAGAATCTAAAAATCCATTAAGCTCAAGTTCACATCACATTTGGACAGAAATATGCCTCCACTCGAAATACATTTCATAACCAATATTGTGTTCTTCAAATGTCCAGATACGTCAAGACCTCAGAATCTCATAAAAAAGATCATCCCTTCATCAAGAACAAGTTCAAATATATGAAAATACAAATTCATCCCTTCATCAAGAACAAGTTCAAATATATGAAAATACAAATTCATCCCTTCATCAAGAACAAGTTCAAATATATGAAAATACAAATTCTTTCAATTCTTGTAGAACCTCAAATAGGAAAAAGCGTGGAACGTCTAAAGAAATTAACCAATATGGTCATAGCTTATATCTTCAACAATTATCCTCTGTTTATAAACCTGGACATAAATTTTGCCTGGTTATTTCATAATTCCCTTTTTGAATAAACTATGCCTAGAGTCAAGTTGTTCTTAAAGACTAACTTTAATATGTGTATGCCTTCACTAAGTTTAAATACATGAAAATATCTATTGTAATAGTAAATATTTATTCTCGCAATTGGAAATATTTAATTACAAAATATATCAATTTTTAGATGGAAATTTTTTATAATGTAAAATGATGAAAACAATTATGTCATATATTTACTATTTACTTTAGTGTAAAGTTATAGAAATATATTTATTTCATAAAAACAATTTCAAAATGAATAATTGTTAGGCGTATTTGATTTATTTGATTTGAAACAAATTTTCGATCATAAACCACTAATTAAATACATTATATAGATTTATATTGTGTATAGCCATAAACAAGGAGCAATTTAGACGTCATTATCTATAATTCTATCCTCCTACACATTGCACACCATCATTTCCACGTTGCACATGAAGGTTGGTTTTCAATATATAATTCATAATAATGACAACTTTCTCTTTTAACTAATGATATTTGCACACCATCATTTCCACATTGCACATGAAGGTTGGCTTTCAATATATAATTCATAATAGTGACAACTTTCTCTTTTAACTAATGAGATTTCCTCCACTATAGTGCCATGTCAGCCTCAATGTATTTGGAATTTTGCAAATCTTAGGTTATTTAACACATGAGGATAATCATCCATTATCCAATTGCCAGTATTTACTTCACTAAGTTCACCAAATATCATTCTATTTAATAAAAAATAAAATAAAATCATTATTTATCATTTCATTTAATAAAAAATAAAATAATATTATTGTTTCTTTTCGTTTATTCTCTATGCATAATAATTCCAAGATTAATTATTTCTTATGTCTTTGGTACAAAGTTATACATATATATTTATGTCATAAAAAACAATTTCAAAATGAATAATTGTAAAGTGTATTTGACTTATTGATTTGTAACAAATTTTTGATCATAAACCACAATTAAATACATTATATGTAATATTACAACAAATTAATAATTGTGCATAATCATTAACAATGGCATCCATATCTCTAATTCCATCTTCTTACACATTCCACACCATTCTTGCTGCCACATTGCACAAGTTCATATTAGTGGAAACTTTCTCTTTCAAATAGTGATACTTCCTCTGCTATAGTGCCATATTATGTTAGCCTTAATGCATTGAAATTGTGCAAGTACTCTGGGTTTATTTAGCACTTGAGTATAATTATCCATTATTTAATTGTAATTGTTGACTTCACTAAGTTTGTCAGATAAAATTTTATTTAATAAAAGTAATACTATTTTTATTATTATTCTTCTCTAAGTTTAATAATTCCAAAATTAAAATGAATCTATGTAATTATAAATAAAAAGCAATTTAGGCATTCCCATTTTAACTTCATACACATTCCACATCATCTTGACTAGATTGCACATGGAGGTTGGTTTTCAATATGTAGTTCCAATTAGTGGTAACTTTCTCTTCAACCAATGATATTTCCGATAACTTTCTCTTCAACCAATGATATTTCCGATAACTTTCTCTTCAACCAATGATATTTCCTCCACTATAGTACCATGTAAGCCTTAATGCATTAGAATTGTTCCACTCTTGGTTCTTTATTGCTTGAGTGTAATCATTCCTTACCAATTTTCATTGTTGACTTCATTAAGTTCAATCCACCAATCAACTAGTATTCCATTTTAATCAAAGCAAAAACATATTATTTCCTTTTTATCCTTATCGATGCTTAATAAATCCAAGATTAAAATCAATGTATGTTAATAATAATCATTTCAAAACTTATACAAGTTGACATGTGACAGGTCTTATTAACCAGCTTATTTTTTCTTAAAGTAAGGGTATTTATATGATATAATCAATTTAAATTTATATTATTAATATATTTGACAAAAAAACTTATTTCTAAATAATTGATCAAATTTGATTATTTTTTCGTTATTATTCATAAACTTTAAACTTCATTTTTTTTAAGTTTACAATCTAATTCTATCTATCAGTTTACCTTGTTTTTAAACTAAGTGATTTATAAATATAAGTCGAATCTCTTAATTTACCTTATTGAAAGGAGTTGTCTAAAAATTCGATGATTTGGCCCAGACAAGGGCTTTTCACCGGAATCTGACGTTTTTTTTATTTTGCATAATCTAAATTTAACTGTGTTTTAATGGCGATTTTGATGACAGAAATGGATTCAACACCATCAAAAACCCCTGAGGCATTCAAAATTTCAGAGTTTGAGAGTTATAACCATGATTTTTAAAAATTTCTGTCAGATTTTTTCAAAATCATGCCAAAAAAATCAAAATTTTTCATTTGAAATTGTAAAACTTTTAAACTACATATATTAAATATAATCCACATTCAAATAATTACTAACAAAAAATATTAATTTTTTAACCATTATTTTTTCATTTTCCCATATTAAATTTCCAAAATATTTTCATCACAATGTCTCTCTTTATAATCCTTCTAAATTAAAAATTGATTGGATCTTGACCAACCTCTCAAACTATGCTTTTACCTTTTCCATAACAAGTCCCCAAAACACTATCTAACCAAGCATAAGCTTCTTAATGGTCCTTCTAAATTGAAATATTAAAAAATTAACATCTAGTTGCCCTAAATTATTGAGAAAGTAATTTTGTACTTTGTAACACATCTATCCATAAAATTCATAATCCCTAGGTCTTCCATTAGATAATATGGTACCATAACCAATATCATTGGACAAATGTGGCAATAATGGCAAGATGTACTACACTATATTTTGTAATCACTATGCACTTTTCACTCGTCTTGCTTGGTAGTTGACACATTTTAATTAGATTTCTTTTCTCCATAATCATGTTGCTTATGATCATGTAAACAAGAATTCAATCTAAGTGATTTCAAAGTAGTAATAAGTTATGAAAAGCTATTACTCTCACCGACAAAATATTGGTTAACTAGAAGGTGTAGGGTTGAAATAATTTGCAAATAGAGGGTGTAGGGTTGAAATAATTTTTGCAAATATTAAAGCATGCATGAACTGTAATCATGGCAAAACAAACTTTCAAGGCCTTTATGAATGAAGGGGAAGAGTTGTAGGGTTGGAATAATTTTGCAAACAGAGGGTGTAGGGTTGAAATAATTTTTGCAAATATTAAAGCATGCATGAACTTTAATCATGGCAAAACAAACTTTCAAGGCCTTTATGAATGAAGGGGAAGAGTTTCAATCCAATTATTTATTATATTATTGGAAACCCATGCCATTTCATCCACTTGTCACATTGGAGTTGACATAATGAAACTATCATGGAACTTGTCACATCCATTGGTGGTTTGAGAGAGATCATATTGTTTCTCTATGGTTGGTCGGTTGTTGTCTGTCAATATGCAAACCTAGTGAGGCCCCACTGAGTATATTATTGTGTACCCATAAAGTGAGGCATCAATGGAGGGAAAGGCATTGTTTTCTTGTGAGCTTGTGTCAATTTGTCCCCATATAAGAGAAAAAAGTAGGATTAGCTTTAAGAAAAAATAAAGTTGAAATAAATCCATTAAAAACTTAATGGAACTTTTTATAGATGAGACAAAGGATTGTTATCATACTCATCACGTCAGCCTTTATAATCCTTTCTAGATGCATTCAATTGATCATTATTATTATCATCCTTTTACATTGCATACAACTTTAGATTTCTTAACCTTGTGCAATCATGTGTAATATAATCAATGTATACCATTTTTTAATAGAAATTCACAACATATATTATAATAAAAAATAATGAAATAAAGTAATGGAAACATAATATATAATGAATATCATAATTAAATTAAAGGTACTTTAAGAGTATTTTTCATCTTATTTTATTTTTTTAATAATTTTAGGTAACACAATTTGTTATTCGACTTATAAAATTGTAAACAACGTAAACTTGTACTTAATTGAGGTAAATAATACACTTTTATGATATCATTGCAAGGATTCTAAACATTCATAACAATTATGTTATGTAATTTAAAATGATAAAAATATTGTTTGAGAATTAATTATAGTTATGTAAAAGTTGAAAGTGATGTGCAAGATCATCTTAATATTATTTCACAAATATTGTTTGAGAATTAATTATAGTTATGTAAAAGTTGAAAGTGATGTGCAAGATCATCTTAATATTATTTCACACAAAATAGAAAATGATTAATATTATTTTAATATTATTTAATAAAATACTATAATTATATAAAGTTTGAAAATTTGAAAATGAGGTGTAATTAATAAATAATAATATTTTTATTTTTTATTGTATATTTTTTATTTTTTAGTAAAAAATGGTTGCTAACTTGTATTAAAAATGTTTGGATTGTAGTTTAACTATACAACCTGTAAGTACATAAAAGACCAAAAACTAATATAAAGTCAAGTACAATATTGTAGGAAACTTCAAAAAGATTTGAATAAACTAAAACAACATTCCTAAAAGACATCATACGATCTTGGTGTATAATCCTATAAACTACTTAGTAACAATAAAATTTTACAAAATGTCTAAAGAATGGGCAGGCTAAACTTGCCCAAAGGTGTTGGGCATTCCATGATTTGTTGTTGAGGCAAGGTAGGAGTGCGCTTGGTGCTTCAAAACTCCAGTTTTCTCCACTGTGTCTTCCTCCATTACTGCTATTCTTGGAGAGCCAATTGAAGCCTCGTGAGAAGACCCAATCTTTAGCTCCTCAAAACCTAATTGGTGCTCAAGCTCGAGCAATAAAAATCTCTGCTAAAGCTCTTGAATTTAGTTGCTTCTTCTTCTAGCTTCTCCTTCTATGTCTCATTATCAATCTCAAGCATTAGAATCTTACTCTCGTGTCTTTCCAATTGGGCCTTCATCATAATTTGCTACATTTGAAAAATCTTCACCTCCTTAGCATTCCAAGATTCCCAGTCCTTCTACCAATGTTCCCATTTGCTCAAGACTTTTGCCATGGATTCATAACAATCGTCACTCAAACGTTCACAATGCTTGATATCCTTTTGTACCTCAGCATGGATGCACCTGCTTGAATGGCTATGGGATGCCATGTTGTGGTCCACGATTTTTAAACACGACTTTGAAAATAACAAGGGTCTGTGAGCCATTTCTCTCTTACTTATACTTGTAGCATACATAAATTTGTGAGTAGGGGCAATGTAGTAAATCCTTATGTGCTTTGTCGTTCCAAAGATGCTCTTGTTTCCTTTGAAACTAACAAAGCTTTGTGACCTAGTTCCGACTTAATTATACTTAAAACAAAAAAAACTCTGCAAGTAGGGGAAATGTTGTGATTCCTTATGTGCTTCAATGTTCCTAAGATGCACCTAGTGCGTGATCATAAAATATTCCCAAGGTCGATTTGAGATGAGTGACCAGGAAATGTGGGGGCGTAACTAGAGCAACAATGTTTTGAGACATTGTTGCTTGATGTCGAAGGACCAAAACCAGTTGACACCAGTAGAATGGGAGCTGTCAAAGCTACTGAATCTTCTCTTGAATGATCACTACCACCAGTAGGTCAAGCAATTCTAGAGGTTTTAGATTAGTTCCAAGCCAAAGAAACAATAATACCACTTGAGACAATTCATTGCATCATCAGGGTGAATAATATAACATAGGATTATGTAATTTATAGAGAGGACGAACGAGTATAATGTGGCCCCGGAAGGTTACCCATGCCATGCAGTGAGGATTGGTGATGCTAGGTAAGGGATAGATGCCTAGTTGGATCTGAATTAGCCTTTTTCAGCTGATTAGACAGTCGCTATTGGCTTTCGAGTCTCACTTTCCAAAAAGTATTAATCATTTTGCAATGGAATTTTGCGTCTGCTTATTGTGTTAACCCCCTCTCACTTACACAAGCGAGATGTTGTTCGAGCCATTGATCACTTTGCAACTTCCCTCGTCCGTTGATCTGTGATCAAATGAGGGATGTTCACTTTGGAATATCAGAGATCTATCTTCTGCGCACTTCGCCCAATGAAATACTACATGGGTCGTCGATCATTTTGGTCTCGATCTCCACCGTACGATCTCTGCTCGTCCCGCAGCTCTAACAAGCTTGTACCTTGGCCTTCCAGAATCTATCTTGGACGGTAGATCCCTCTCCTCTGATCTTGATCATCTAGAATTTTCCTTCAACAGTGTGTCATCGAATGGGAGCTCTTATGTTTGGTTCGCTCCCTCTGATTTATCAAGGCTACTATCTCGTTAAATTGATTAGTGAAACGATCAATTTCTCACGCGTTTCATTCGAAGGAATTCATCACACCCTCGATTTCTAAACGTTTTTGGTAATGACACTCAGTTCATTCATACGCAGGGAATTTACACATGTTTCTAGTTATTGAAAGAAGACAACGAATATGCAATCAACCGCAAAGTCTTAGTGCTTTGTTCTTGATTTCATCAACAACTCTTTGATCAATTACATTCAATGACTAAATAAGACTCCATAAACCTATCATATTCGAATAAGCAAGATCTGAACTCCTAAAGAAAGAAAATACATAACAAACCTATCCTCGAACAACCTCTTGCAAGATACGAGGACATCAGTGGCAAATTTCCATTATTACAATCAAACTAATCGTATCTCAAAAACGATTACAATTAAATCAATAACAGACCCTAGATTTCTAGAAACTATTACAAGGAAGTAGAAAAATAGCATTGGCTGCTCATTCATAAAATATAGAACTTTGGGTCGATGCTCTTGCATCAAATTGATCCACCCGTTTAGAGATTTAATGCATTGAATGAATTTGAAAGTGGGTAAAAAACTTTAGGGGAGGGGAGTGAACCCCCTCCCCCCCCCCGTTTTTTTTTCTAACAGTCCATAGGATAGGTTTCATGCTATGTATGCCATTCAATTTGCTTTAGTGTTCAATCCATAGAGAATATGGAAATACTATCTCTTCTATCACGAGCACATCCATTTGAATTAGTGTTATAATTCTACTGAGGTCATAGCTCCTGGGATTGGAACGATTAATCATATTCTTGATAATGATGGTTGAGTCTCTAAATATTAGAATCTTTTTTTATTTTCATGTGTATGATTGTTTTAATTTTCTGTAGCAAAGTGAGCACTTCATCTTGATTGTTGGTGGTGTCTCCCAGTCCCCATGCAAAATATAATACTTGTTATCCTTGGGGTCAAAGAGCACTCCCCTGTCCCCCCTCCCCCCCCCCCCCGCACCTATCACACATGTTTTTATTGTACAATATTAATAGAATGTCATGCTTGTATTTTTTATTGTACAATATTGATAAAGTAGTTTTACCATCGCTTATGTGTGTGTGTGTACACACACACACATATATGTATGTATGTATACATGTTTGTGTATTTTCTGCAAAAAAATTGTAGTTTCATTAATATAAAATTATATTTAGTAGATGCTTAAAAACAATTCCATCATGTTGTCAAGATTTTGAAAATCTTGGTCCAAAATAGATTACATCATGATCTACATCCTCAGCAGTAAGCCACAATCCCTATCCACATGTAGATATAATATTCAACCAAATGATCCGAAATAGTACAATACCATACAAAAAAAGCTTTGTATATGAGAACATTTAGAGAAGCATATAATTCCCAAATCACTACATAACGATCATAGAAAAGCTGTTGGATTAGAAAAATCCATAATATTACCATCCTGATCTTCCCATATCTATCAGTTCCCAGGGGCTATATTTAGTCCTTCCTTAGAGAGACCATCTACTATTATATTTCATTCTCTAAATACAGGTTGAAAAGATATGGATTGAATTTTATCCTTTTGGGCCATAATTTCATCTAGAACATGACGTAAAGTAATATTTTCGCAAACATACTCACCTGTCATCCTTCTAATAACATCTTGTGAATCTCCAAAGGCATGGAATTTTCATGCTCCATGATCCCAAACAAGTTTGAGTGCCAAGTTCATAGCCATAATGTCCGCTAAATTATTGGACTCTCTAGTAATCCTTGCTTTAAAATTTAAACAATGATGATCCAACAAATGAACCACACCACCTACACCACACAACGTCGTGGATCCTTGTGCAACTCTATCAAAATACAACCATGCCCCAGACTTGTCTATCATTTCTACATCTAGTGCTCTTGAAGCCTTTACCAACTTACACTGACCGAAGTTGTTCAAAAAATTGATTGATTGTAAGGCACACTAGAGAGGTGGAATCCATTGATTCTTAAAAATGCCAAGATTAGTGGATAACCAAACTCCCCAAGCAATGATGAGCGGAAGAGATTGAAATTGTTTCACTATTGAATCCACCTCTTAAGATTTAAGATTTTCCTCAATTGTAACTTGATAACAAAAATTATTTGCACCAGTTAATGCACCTAACTCCTCCCAAACAGTCCTAGAATATGAACATGAAGTGAGAAGATAATTGATGTCTTCCCACTATCTTTACATAACACACACTAGTCAAGACCGTGTTTATAGAACACGTAAGTTTAGACTGTGTTTATTGAACTTTTGGAGGTTGTCCCACATAAGAAATTTGTTATTGAGAGAAATACACATGAAAATTATTTTATTTAGAGGAAATTTGTACTTCCAAATCAAATGCCACCACCAAATAGGCTCATCTATGTTATCAACCTCAAATAGGAACTTATAACCCAGCTTTGGTACATATACCTCTCTAGTTGGACTCTTGACCCAATCAATTCATCCTTTGCATGACTAATCCGCACATGGATGTATTTTAAATTGGAACATAGTCATCCCACATCATTTCTTCTTAATTTTGTAAGCCAATATCCATTTCTTTCTTCCATCCCCATCCCCAAATAGTGGGTGATTCTGAGTTCGCTACTTGATATAGATTAAATAATCCTTTCCCACTAAGAGTTTCAACAATATTTATAGACATACATAATACTTCACTGCATCCAAACCATGGGTCTTCACTAACTCTAACTTGTAGTCCACCCCCCACCTTCCATGCAGGCCAATCACTGAAAAGAGGAAAAGCCTTCATTGTATCCTTCCATACAATAGATCCATTATGAAATGGTTTCAATGGGGATATAATCCATTTGTCCATTGACTCAGGTGCGATGTAATTATGTATTATTTCTTGGAACCAAAGGACCTTCCCCTAAATAATACTCCAAACACTCTTTGCTAACAAGGCTAAAGACAACTAATAGATGTTCTTCGAACCCCATCCCTCTAATGCCTTTTGAACTGCTATCCTTTTCCATTTAACAAGAGGAATTCCTCTTTTATATATACTTCCTGACCATAAAAACCTATAGATAATCCTTCACATCTTGTCTAGAGTGCCTTTTGGAATAAAACCAAGGTTCATCCAATACACTAGAATATCTTCAAGCACTGATTTAACAAATACCAACCACCCTCCCCAGGAGAACCATCGATTACTCTTGTTCAATAGCTTCTTTTCCACTTTAGAAATAAGCTAGTCCCAATCCTTTTTCCCATAATTAGATTGACATTAAACCCTAGATATTTAAGAGCATTCTATAAAAAAGTTAAAGTCTCTCATAAACCTCTCCTCCTTAGCTCCGAACCCTGCACAAGTAATGGTATATTTTCTTATATTAACTAACATTCTAGTAAAAGAACAATATAGGTCAATCAATTCCTTGAGTTTAATAACATTCCCTCTCGATCCATCACAAAACACTAAAATTCCATCAATGAATAGAAGATGAGAAAGGTTGACTGTTCCAATTTTGACACCCTTTAGTCTTCAGAGATCCATATCTTTTACCACCCAAAAAATCCATACTCAAATCCTCTGATACAATGAGGAATAATATAAATTATTAAGGACATCCCTAAAAGATGCCTCTACCTAGCATACATAAACCTATTGCAGATCCATTAATCAAAATAGAAAATGAAATAGAGGTAATGTAGGTTACAAATTGATGACAGAAACCTAGGTGAATAAGCATAAGCCTCAGATAGTTCAAATTCATTCATTCATATGCTTTGGTGAGATCAATTTTGAGTATCATAGGTGACAATTTTTTGGTTTTGATCGAATGTAATCTCTCCAATGCAACCCCAATCACCTCATGAATCTTCCTACCCAAGAGAAACCCAAATTGATCTTCATATCTTGACATTGAGAACATGTCTTTTACTCTTTCAACAATAATCTTGGTGATGATATCACATGTGCAGTTACATAAGGAAATCCACTTATAATATTCAAAGGACTGTATCGAAGTTTGTCTTCTAAATTAAAGCAATAATGTAGAGTTGAAAGTGGTCAACATCCTTCCACTTACCTCAGACTTCTCAATCACCCTCAATAGGTCCTTGCCAATGACTTCATAAAACCTAACAAATAATTCAACCAACCATCTATCTGGTCCAGGGCTCTTGTCCTTTTTGAATTTGTGTATAACCTCTTCTAACTCCAACTTTGATACCTCACCCATTATCCTACCATTATATTCCTTGGATACAAATATCAAAAGGAAGGATGTCACACAAACTATGTCTTCAATATTTACTATATTATTGTCTTTATAGATCCCTTCAAAACATCTTTCCAAATTCTGGCAAGCCCTTCGAAACTACATACTTCCTCATCATTCTTGTCCCACAAATTCCAAATATAATTGACATTTTTTTCAGTGGTTTGCATAATGATGAAATAAAATTATATTTTTGTCACATTGTTGAATCCAAATAACTATCATTTCAGATGCCAAGCGTCCTCTTTGTATGCTATCAACTTCCACTTCCTCTCCTTGATAGTGGTTATATCCATTTTAGATTCATTCAATGAATTAATCGCTAGGTATTGAGAATACAACTACTCTAGACGGTCTTCCACTTCTAGAATATCCCTAGTGCCCTTCTGCCTTTTTTCATGGCTCCATGTGGATGCCTTATGTTTAGTCTTTATGATATTTTCCACAAACTGGATCGAGGCCAATTCAATTCTAATCTCGTCAATAGAGGACCCATGTTCCTTAATCAAGGACGCAAATACACAACTTCTTCTTCTTCAATCATAGGGTTATACTTGAAAGGGTTGGGAGGATTTGATCTGTCCATGGCCATCTCCAAAAAAATGGGAAAATGATATGATTCTCCACCTACACTGGCCCACTATCTCATCCTAAGATGGTCATTTAAGATCCCTTTTGATATGAGAAACCTATCAAGGCATTTCACAATCCTATCTACACCTACATTCTTGTTCCTCTAGGTAGGTCACAACTTAATAGGTTCAATATTAAGGATCCCACAATCCTCTAGCCTTTGATGAAATAGTTAGATAGTGGATCCACCTGAGCTGATTACCCCCAAATATTTGTCACCTCCAGAAGCAAATTTATATCTCTACCTATAATAATATCATTTTTTCACAAGGATTCCATCCTAAATATGTTATCCCAAAATGACACCCTCTCAAAGTAAGGCCCATATAGATTGAGCACCTTATTCTCCTTGCCAAGCTCATGAGCATGTAATACTGTAACTAAACCTAAATTCACTAACCAATAATTAGTACAATAGAAATATCCAGAATGCCATCCCGTAATGATCCCCCCATGGAGCGACAAAAAGCATTTGAAAAAGAGAAATCCCAACCCTTGAATAATTTCCTCATCTCATCAACCATACGCTTTCCATCTCCCATAGTTTCTTGCAACAAAATAATACTAGGATTATGAATTTCAATACGTCTTTTTAGGACAATATTTTATGAGGATCTTCCCAATCCTCTACCATGAAAGATTGTGTGTGTGTGTGTGAGAGAGAGAGAGAGAGAGAATTTTAATGGAGTTGTAGTTCTTAATTAGGGTTTTTGTTGGACCGAAATTAGGACAAAGAAATGAGAGAAGGGAAAAAGTGTGGGAATGTGATCTTCAATCAAAATCTTTTGAAGCATGAGACATTATTACAATTTTTTTTAAATAAGTCAAGATGTGATGTAGCTTTTATAAAATAAGTTGATAGCTATTCATTTAAATATATGCATAGATTTGATATGGATTGTAAAACACATATATGAATTCCTCAAAGAGAGAGAACATGTATGTAATTGTTTTTAGATAATACATAATTTATTACCTTAACAAAAAAACAGCATTAGAGGAATTTTAGGTCTTAAATGGGACCTTTAAGAAAATGTAAAACATATTTTTATAGGAAAAATGTATTTTTTCTTGATTTCATTTGATACACTAAATATTAGTAAAGGACAAACATTCATTGTATTGCTTGAAATAAATAATGGACTAATTGTAAGTTAAACTATATAAAAAATATGAACAATTTGAAGAGTTTGATAAACATGTGCAAGAAAAGTGTCAATACTAATAGAACTTAAAACATAAGAATAATAATGTCACAATCACAATACACAAAGATTTGACCTAGAAAACGTTAATTGAAAAAACCAACCCAACCGAGAGTTACACCTTCTCTATCTCACTGTATTAACTCCACAATTCACAATACAATATTTTAGGTAGTATGCAACCTCCAAAAACCTAATATGTTAACTTGGATTAGGTTAAAAGCTTCATCCATTCACCAGAATCATATTATGATGGGTTGGAAAACCATTGGTTGTAAATGCACAAAATAGACAAAAAAATGGAGTAAATTTATTTTGGCATATCTATCCCCAAACAGCAAGGAGCTTGCTACCCCTTGTGTACCCTAAATGGGGGGTGATCGACCCCCTGGATCCTCTTTGAGTTGGGATGAGACTAAGTCTACCTGCAAAGAGTGTAACACATGTCGAACATTCTCCCACTTGTGCTCTTTTTGCAAAAAAGGGGGTTTGGCACAATCAACATTCAAATAATTAGCTACTAAGGGAATTTGTGCCCATTGATTCTCTACACCAAGAGAAATTACCATTACCAACCGACTTTTTCAATGAGTCTATAATAATATTCAAGGTATAAATATCTTCTAGAAACACTTTGTTGCATTCAACCATGTCTATAACAAAATGGTATTGCACACCAATGTGCTTTGTATTAAAATGATAACCAAGTTCTTTACTAGAAACATTTCCGTTGAGTTGTCACAACCTAAACACAAACTTTGCAACCATCCAAATCCCTTACTTCCATGAGCGATAACCATCTAGTTATCTTTTGTATAAGTTGATAGTGCAACTACAACCTTCCTCTTTCTCATCCAACTAATTACTCCACCAAATAAGTTTAAAACATAACCTCTTGTAGATATTCTATGGTCAATAAACCAAAACCAAAACCTAAACACAAACTTTGCAACCATCCAAATCCCTTACTTCCATGAGTGATAACCATCTAGTTATCTTTTGTATAAGTTGATAGTGCAACTACAACCTTCCTCTTTCTCATCCAACTAATTACTCCACCAAATAAGTTTAAAACATAACCTCTTGTAGATATTCTATGGTCAATATATTCGACCCAATTTGTATAAAAAAATTCATGTATCTAGAGGGGGGATTGTTCTTCACCTGTCGCACTCCTTTTATCATATTCAGATGGGAATTGGACCTGGATCAAACAACTTTGCTGAAATCTTTGCTCTCAAGCTACTTCTCTGTTTCGCTCTTGAAAAGAAATGCAATCATATTCAAATGTTTGGTGACTCTATGAACGTGATCAACTGGGTCAAAAAAATACAGCGGTGTCACAATATGTTTTTAAGTAATATTTTGGTAGATGTATTGCGACTACTGAGGGATTTTGAAACCTTCTCTTGTCGCCATGTTTACAGGAATCAAAACTCAACCGCGGACCAACTTTCAAAACAACGACTGAACTTACCTTTTGGACAGTGGAAGATTATGGCTATAGAACATGGTCAATCTTTTGAATATTTTCACGGACCCTTCATAGAGGGACTAGAAATCTTGGATATCTGATTCTCTCTGAACACTACATTTTTTTATCAGGATCTATATATTTTTTTGCCACTTTTGAGGCCCTCTGTGGACCTCGGTACACTCTTACATGTATATACAGGATGATTGCTCTTATGAGTAACTCTTTTGATACAACACTATGTTGGTACTCTCTCTAAAAGGAATTCTAAATGCTTTCTGTAATATGTAATTTGGTTACTCTCTTAATTAAATTATGCTTTTTTCCTTGGAAAAAAATAAAAAAAATCATGTATTCCCATCTCTTTGAGATGTCCAAGTCTTCCTTGGTACAAGATTACATAATCTAAAGTGCCATGCAAATAAATGAAGACCCTGTTTATAGTTGTCCAATGTTCCATCCCTAGTTTTGAGATATACCTATTCAAAACTCCCATTGCATGGGAAATGTATTTTCTAGTGCAAACCATAGCATATACCATACTTCTAATAGCACTTTCATAGGGCACACTAAACATGTCTACTACTTCTTCTTGTGTCTTGGGACATTGATCTCTAAATAACTTTACACCTATAGGAATATGAAATTTTGTTGGTTTACATTCTTGCATATTAAACTTTTGCATTAGTTTCTCAACATATTTCCTCTCATTCAACTAGAGTTTCATGTTTGCTTGTTCTTTTTTAATTTCCGTGACCAAAATAAAAATTGCAGCACCAAGATATTGCATATCAAATTCAAAAGACAACTAAGGTTTGACATCCTTGTTGATTTCCTTGTTGCTTCCAATTAACAACATATCATCAACATACAAGACCACATAAATAAAATGATCGCAAGCCTACTTGGAATACACATGGTGATCAAGTTTTCTTCTTGAGAAACCCGGTCATAATATATAATTATCAAACTTTTGATACCACATTCTTAGAGAATATTTTAATCCATACAACGACTTCTTTAACTTGCAAACCAACACCTTCTTTCCTTTCATGTATATTTGTTTGCTAAGATCCCCATGTAGTAATGTTTTTATCACATCCATCCACTCTTCTTCAAGATCAAAAGCAATAGCTATAGGTAGAAGAAATCTAATAAAAGATAATTTAGCAAGAAGAGAAAAAGTCTCACCAAAATTAATTCTCTCCACCTAGGAATATCCCTTTGCTATTCAGCAATATTTGTACTTCTCTACCTTACCTTCTACATTCAACGTCTTCTTAAAAACCCATTTTATATCAATAGGTTTTATTCTAGAGGGAAACTCAACTATATCCCAAGCTTCGTTTTTATCTAAGGCATCTATTTCTTCAATCATGGCTTTCTTCTAGAGTTTACTATCCCTTGAATCTACTACCTACTTAATAGTTCTAGGATCACCATTAGTAATAGATAGAACAAAACCAAAATGAAAACCAGGTGGGTTATACCTTTTTGGTTTCCTTCTTTCTTTAACGAGTCCCCTCAAGTCTAGAGTTTGAGATGCTTTTTGTTCTAGTTCATCTTCTTAAATCAAGTCATATTATTCATCCTCCAACTCAAACTCTATTGTATTTGGTTCTTATTCCATTTGTTGGACTTCCTATTTGGAATACTTTTAACCTCTCTAAATACTACATCTCGATTTTAAACAACCTTGTTTGTTATTAGGTCCCAAAAATTTTAACCTTTTATACCATCTTTATAGCCAATAAAGATACATTTTTTAGCTTTACTATCCAACTTTCTCTTGTTTCTTCCGTTGGAGCATGCAGATAAGAATCACAACCAAAAATCTAATATTTTTAAGAGAAGGATTTGTACCAGTGCATGCCAATTATAGATATTTATCAACCAATGTTGATGTAGGTGATCAAATTTACCTAGCAACATGTAGCATCCACTACCTCTGCCTAGAATTCTTATGATAACCTTGCATCATTGATCATATTTCATTTCCTTTCCATCAATGTATTGTTCGTTCCTTTTGAAAGTCCATTCTATTGAGGTGTGTATGGAGTAATATTTTGCCTTGCTATTCCACATTGAGCTCTCCACCACTACTTGTCCTCAAAACCTTTATTTTCTTCTCTATTTGTCTCTCTATACTAAAAACCTTATATTTATTTAAAAGGAAATCCGGATTCATGTGTTCCTCAAGAAATCATTTATGAATTAAAAAAAGTACATATATTTACCTAGTGATGGAACATGCATAGGTCTAAACACATCACTATGTATCAACCCCAATATTCCTTTTTCTCTTGTAGCACTAGATGGAAATATTACTTAGTTATGTTTACCATATATACATTGTTCTTAGAATTAAAATCTAATGAGAAATCAAACGTTCCTTTACCATGTAGTTTTTGAAGACCCTTTTCCTCAATATGTCCCGGTCTTTGATGCCACAACATTGTCTTCTCTCTAAATATAGTAGTGGTCCTTTCTTCTTCATTTCTACCCTCGGGAACAACAAAATTGTTACACCCATTATTAATATTGCTTTCAAACAACCTTGTTGGCTTACATAACTGTCTTGAGGTTTTCTATAAAGACCCAGGTTCTTCACGGTTCAAGGAACCAACAAAACCCCTTTTCACTAGCCCTTTCGGAAACAATTTGCGAACAGACTGAGGTCTCACTCGAGACGAAGTAATGGGGGAGTTGTGCAATCACGTTTCCACAACCAGGTGATGAGTTCATAGCGGATATGATGAACAACGTGCTACGGAGCTCACGTTGCGGACTGAGGACTACGCGGAGCTTAACCCCTTCGCGGTCAATACTTCTACAAGCCAGAAGGCTTGCGCAACTCGTGCATCCAAGGACTACGCGGTTTGACGGATGTTTGATAATGGGACAACATGGCTGACAACTGATCTTCCTCTCTAGACTTAACCAACTTCAACAAGCTATACTTAGTGTTTTATCCATTCAACAGTTGTCTTAGGTTATTAATCTTATGGCTAGTGCAATTGTGACAATATCCAATATACTGCGCACTTCTGGTGCTACGCTTCGAGGGAGCCTCACGGTGCGAACTCTACCTACTTAAGTGTTTATCCGATTGACTTATACATTCACAGACTTAGAAATACTTGTGCATCTAACATTCATCTCCATATGCATTACTTAACATATTATTCCCATCTCATTCTTTATGGCGAATACATGTTAAAATAAAAGACATCAACTGATAACTGATAAGCGAGATCTCAAGCATCCATTATAAGCAAATATACAGATGACAAATTCAAACACATAAACAATCACACGACGCAAGATTTAATGTGCTTCACCCCCAAGATGGGAGCTACGTCCACAAGAACTGTTGTTATATTAGTTTTTGGGAAGGGTACAACAGTTCCAGTCTGCGCACTCAGCTAGAGACTCTCTTCTCTCTCAATAGGTCTCTGCGCACGTAGCTTCCAGAGCCTTTACAATGGCAAACTCAAAACAGGTCTTGCTCAAGATTATACAATGAGATTAAAACCCAATACTAACCCTTTCCCTTACAAAATGTACCCTTTTATAGATCATGCCCGTAGGTCATTTATTTACAATACATAGGAAAAAACCCTAAGGTTTCCCAAAACTGGTGCGGTTACCCGCCACCCTGCCTGTCATCGTCGATAGGTTAGTCCACTTGCTTCAGCCACCTTACTAGGCCACTCATGGCTATAACGGCCTTTTGACAGCCGCAATCATCACCAAAATAGTTGCACTACGTTGTGGCCTGTCACTTTCTGCCCCTTTAGCCTGCCTGTCACCATCGACTTAGTGGCCTAGCTCCTTAACTGCTTGCCGCCATTCCCTTTTATAGGTCACTTTCCTCTTTCTACTATGCCCCTTACCCAAAATAGGTCGCTTCCACAGCTCAACCTTCCCTTATACTCTTTTACCAAAAATAGTTGTTGCGCTGGCACTGCGCACCAGCATAGCTACGCAAAACTAAATATGCAATCCGAGCTACGCACTCCACAAAACTGTGCCTTCTGACTTCGTATCCCAAACTGCGCAACTCCCAATAGCTGTATTTTATTAAAATTGTGCCTACTTGGGCCACGCCCAACAGGCCCCTAACACTGACTTGTGGATCGTCCCGAGCCACTTCAATCCAGTTGCTCCATCTGTGCATCTTTTGAAATACCGGATCGTGCAGTAAAGTCTTGAACAGTTGCACTTAGCTTTGCAACTAATTCCTTTATCTCTTGCTTGCATCCTCTTACCATGTCGAGTATTTCGCCTGAGGCAGGTTCCACAAGCCGTTCCTTGACTTTATTTTCTGTTGCCTTAAGATCTTGCAACTTTGTTTTAATTTCATCGATCAATGTGAGTGCCTCTTCTTGTAGCGGCTGCAACCTGTTAGATTTTCATCATTTAATTCAATATATCTAGGATCTTAACTGAATGAATAACATGTACAACATATCAAGCATAAGAGACAAGAGACAAGAGACACAAAACATTTCATCGGGGAAAACCAAGAAGGTGAAAAAACCCCGCAACTTCCTCAGAGATAGCCATAAGCATCAATACAAGGATTACCATGATCAAACCCAAGAGATAGATAACTTAAACAACATGCTCCTCCTCTCTCTCACTAATGTGAAGTGAGTAAATAATAGAATCTGTAAAATGAGAGAGACACACTCTATTTATACACTGAATTTCACTTGACCTTTACTCAACTAGGTCAGCCCCAAATTAACCACTTAACATAATGCTAACTGGGCTGACCCCACTAGGGTGTTCTAATAACCCTTTGACCCACATGACTCATACAGGGCCGACCCCATCAAGGTGGTCTAATAACCCATCAAGTATAAGTTACGACACTTACAATATAACTTGAGACACTTGCAAGTACAAATGATGACACTTCCAATCGGAGGAATAATACATCTCCGTTGGGGATACAATAAAGTACAAATACAATATACAAGTGAATATCTTTCAAAGTTACAAATACATCAACACTCCCTCTTAACTAGGAAGGTATTCTCTTGACACAAGTCATCAATACATATAGGCACAAGTCTTCAATTCTGGAGCCGGATCATCAGCACTGGATCACAGAGCATCATCATCATCACTGCTACTATACTCAACATCTCGATCACTGGGCTATCTCTGAATTCTGCTCATCATAGGAAGTTCTACAGAGCCAACCCTTTTTCATGCTGGATGTAGCCCCACCACCTGTAGGTCTTCATCAACACTAGCCATACTGTGGAATCCTCAAGAATTATTACGTGCATCACAATGCCTCGAAAGAGTATCCCAGGATCCTTTATGTGCCAAAGCACGACCGGAAAGATCTCCCAGGTCCACTTACATGTGACTGTCACAAAACCTTAAAAGAGTGTCTTGCCTAGAAATATCTCTAAAGAGCATCCGAGGCCTTTTACGTGACTAGCATAACCTGTCCGGATCTCCAGGACGTATTACAGGTGACTCCCACCACAAAGCCTCGAAAGAGCATCCCAGGACTGATTACGAGCATACTGCTCAACCTATCGGATCTCCCAGGTCTAGTTACATGTGGTCATTGCAAAGCCTCAAAAGAGCATCCCAAGACTGATTACAAGCGTACTGCCCAACCTATCGGATCTCCCAGGTCTAGTTACATGCCATAGGACAAAGCCTCGAAAGAGCATCCCAGGACTGATTATGAGCGTACTACTCAACCTATCGGATCTCCCAGGTCTAGTTACATGTCCTCCCAAAGCAATTCCTCGAAAGAGTATCCCAGGACTAATTATGAGCGTACTGCTCAACCTATCGGATCTCCCAAGTCTAGTTACATGCTCATCTGCATAACCTATCCACGGCCACATAGTATCAACCTGATACTCACCATACATCATCCTAATGTACATGATCATCCTGATCATCATCATAGCATCGTCTTGATGCATATCATCCAGAGTATCATCCTGGTACTCATCATACATGATTATCCTGATCATCATCACTGCATCGTCCTAATGCATGCCATCCAGAGCATTGTCCTGATACTCATTACACATGATCATCCTGATCATCATCACTGCATCGTCCCAATGCATGTCATCCAGAGCATCGTCCTGATACTCACCACACATGATCATCCTAATCATCGTCACTGCATCGTCCTGATACATGTCATCCAGAGCATCGTCCTGATAGTCATCACACATAATCATCCTGATCATCGTCACTACATCGTCCTGATGCATGTCATCATACATGATCCAACTGATCATACAAAGCATCCACCTGATGCATAAACATATACATGATCCAACTGATCATACAAAGCATCCACTTGATGCATATATATATACATGATCTAACTGATCATACAAAGCATCTAACTGATGCATATCCAAAGCAGTAACTGGAGCATCGTCATGATGCTCATCACACAGCGCTTACATCCACAGCCATGGGAAGGATCCTCCTCTCACCATGCTTGGAATGGCTCCTGCAAATGTGTCCCATCACTTCTTCCTCGAAGTATCTTCAATCTGAAGAACACCAAGCCTCTCTCTGAAGTACTCAAACTTCACTTTGGCTAGTGGTTTCGTCAACACATCTGCAACCTGCTCATCCGTCACAATATACAGGAGCTTCACCATATCCATGATATAGTGATATTTTATCTCAATATGCTTCGACCTGTCATGGAACATTGGGTTCTCAGACAACTTCACATAACTCTGGTTGTCAGAAAAGATACCAGTAGCATCCAACATGAGGTCAAATAACTCAGACAATAGCTTCCTAAGCCATACTGCCTCACAACTAACCGAACAAACTGTGACATACTCTGCTTCGGCTGTACTCAGTGCTACGCGGGACTGCTTCCTGCTAAACCAAGAGATCACACTTGATCCCATACTGAAGCAACACCCAGAAGTGCTCTTC
The DNA here is from genome assembly GCA_027924585.1 of Larix kaempferi. Classification (NCBI taxonomy): domain Eukaryota; kingdom Viridiplantae; phylum Streptophyta; class Pinopsida; order Pinales; family Pinaceae; genus Larix; species Larix kaempferi. The sequence continues at coordinate 2,085,528 of BSBM01000234.1, read as the reverse complement.
CTATCTGTAGCACTGCCTGCCCAATCTGAATCGACATAATCCTCCAGGTTAAACTTTTTATTTGCATCATACTTGATCCCATAATCAACCGTACCCTTCAGGTACCTCAGAATATGATTTACAGCAACCAAGTGAACACCTATGGGATCAGTCAGGAACTGGCTCAATGTGTTCATCGCAAAGCAAATATCTGATCTCGTGTTCGTTAGGTACATCAAGGACCCAATTATGTGACGATACATTGTGACATCAACCGACTCAGATGAAGCATCACACAAAAGCTTCAGGTTCAATGCCATAGGTGTGGCCATGGCCTTGCAGTCCATCATCCCGAACCTCTTCAAGATATCTACTTCATACTTCCCTTGTCCAAGGAAGATTCCATCTGCACTCTGCCACACCTCTATGCCTAGAAAGTAGTGCATCATCTCCAAGTCCTTCATCTTGAACTTGGTAGCAAGCTTCCTCTTCGTGTCAGAAATCAATCTATCCTCACCTGTAACAAACAAATCATCCACATACAATAGTAGTATCACAGGATTGCCTTCCTCAACCTTTTAGTAAAGGTTGGAATCCACTTTACTCTTGGTAAAGCCCAAAATGGATAGAAAGTTGTTTATCTTACCATACCAAGTTCTAGGAGCTTGCTTCAAGCCATACAAGGCTTTCTTCAACCTGCACACATATGACTCCCTGTCATGTGTCTCAAAACTGAGTGGATGCTCCACATACACTTCCTCTTCGACTACACCATTCAAGAAAGCTGTCTTGACATCCATTTGGTGTATCTTCCATTTCATCACTGCAACCAGAGCAAGTACTGTTATGATGGAAGTGTATCTGGCTACAGGAGCAAAAGTCTCTTCAGAATATATTCCCTCTTTCTGGGAGAAGCCACGAGCTACGAACCTTGCCTTGTATTTCTCTATGCTACCATCTGCAGCGTGCGTGATCTTATAGATCCACTTGGAAGTCACAACAGACTTCCCTTCAGGTCTTGGGACCACATCCCAAACATCATTCTTCATGATCGATTGGTACTCCTCGATCATGGCATTCTTCCATTACTGCATCCCTGATCTTGGGAACTTCAGATTCTTCAATATATTCAATAGATAGTTTTCTTGAACTTCATTGCTTGGAACAAAAGTTGTAATCCTTCTTTTGTAGGTGATTGTACGTGATCTTTCCTACAAGTCAAATTCAATTGCATGATTAGAAACTTCTCATAGTTTTTTATAACAAAATATTATGCATAAAGACATATGTCATACAGTCATGCAATTATGTTAGCCACTTCTACAACACAACATTTATCCATATCCTGTAACTTTCTAGATGCCTTCCATCTCTACCAGAACATTTGTTAAGAGTGTGCACAACTCCCAACATGTTAGCAAAGATGTTTCATTCTAGATAAGTAGCAATGGAATTTTGTACAGTACCATAGGCCACTTACCCATTACTTGCATATTAGTAGTATCTTGTTCATTAATTACATCCTAAATCTAGGAACATAAGTATGTACATGAATGAACAACATCATTTAATTAATCATATATAATTCAAATACTTATCTTTGTTTAGTTGTTGGGTGGACTCCCTCTTGATCTTTACTTCCTGGAGTGCTCCCTCTTGATCTTTGCTTCCTAGATTACCTGTCCTTGAACTTATATCCATCCTAGACCACTATGTATGCTTAAGTGTGCATTAGTGTCATGGTCATGTGATCCTCAAGATCTCATACATAATCATACATCCATTAGTATAATCTCAATACTATCAAAGCATTATGATTCTAAATAATCTTAAATATGTATGGTCATGATCATTTCATACATAGGTAATAAGTGTTAGTATTCAAGGTTTTAGGGAAGACTTGTTTTACTCATGCATATTCTTATTTGACCATAAGACTCTTTTGGTTAGTCATATCATCAATCAAAGTAAGAAACATAATATGCATAAACCCATGATTGCCCAAACTTATAACTTCATGAATAATCATTATCAATCATGCCAAATATACTTATATAAGAGATCCTAACACAAGATAGGATTCTAACTTGATATAGGAAAAACATACCCGGTTATCATGTTTGCTAGTTATGTCTAATATACCCAAACAATGTCTTCTTGTTCTATTCAATGACTTGTGCTTAATAACCTGCATAACTCATAAGTTAACCATTGTAGAACCAAATTATACATACCTCGTAAGTAGAGCTTCTATGTGATCCATGAGTCTTTGTCTTCATGTCACCATGGTCATATGTTCTTGATCTAGAACTTGATTTGTACCTTTCATGTTAGCGGACAACATCATCCTCATACAATACCACAATGCATTAGTATAATCATATAACCCTAATCAATGAATGTCTTCTATCATTCACATGCATTCATACTTTTACTAGGATGATAATACAATTTTAAGATTAATCAAGATTGTACTAACCTCAATAATATGAAGACAAACATATCATAAACTTAATCATGAATAGATTTCAAAAACATACCTGTATCTCCTCAAGTCATACATGTGGAGATTGCTTGTAGCATTCTTATGTAAGGCCTTAGCCTCATCTCCCTTTGGAACTGGAACTTCTTCACTTATGCAGGTGTCCAGGATTAACCCAATCCACTTTGATTTGCTGAAACTGGATATGGAGATGGATTAGGGTTTGTCAGAGAAACCCCAAAAATTCAAACTTTGAATTTCAAACTTCTGATTGGATGAAAAGATGTGCCTTGCTCAACTGATCAAGCTGGTATACTTCAATGTTGAAATCTCCAAAATTTGACCCCTCAAAATTGCCTTTGAAACTTCAGGATCTACTCGACAGGATCCCGAACTAGGGTTTGATAAATCCTGGTCTTATACCCATCCAAAAGGTTCGATCTTGTGTTCTAAACTTCAATTTTTCTGAGGAGATTCCAACTGTGGTCACATATTTCAAAAATTCCAACTTTTGCAAAAGCCCTAATTTTCCACTTTCTGATCAAAATCCCGAACTAGGGTTTGATCAAGCCCGACCTTCTGCCCAACCAAAAAATTCAATCTTGGTCTCTAAATTTCGATTTTGATGAGGATCATCCAGCCTTGGACTCCAATTCCAAAAATTCCAACTTTCTCCGAAGCCCTAAATTCCCACAACAGAGACAAGCCAACAATGAAGCTGCTCAAAATCCAATTATGTTTTGACAGAAATATGCACATGATTGTTTCTGGTATAACTCAAAAATTACGAATCCACAGGGTTTGAAACTTCAGCCTATGGTATCCTAACCTGTCATCTTTCCAAGCCCATAGGTATGACCTAAATTGGATTCTCTGAGAGATATTTATGCCAAGTGTCACAAAGTGAGCTTTTTATGGGATAAAACAGGAGAGCGAACTTGTATGGCATTCCACGTGTCACTGGTTCAACTTCGTCCTCTGAAAAAAATACCTGAGAAACTACATTCCGTGATATTACTATCACTTTTTACAGAATTTCATTTGGAGCTTCCTAGCGCAAGTTGTGACCTTTTTTCCTAGGTCACTTGTTTATGAATGAGATCTGGAAGAGGCAGAAACCCTAGATTGTACAGGTCATAAAACTGAAAGTACAACGAATTAGATGTTGTGCTTCAGACACAAGGTACATGGGGATGTCATCTACAACTTGTAGAATTTTCAGAAGTTGAACCTTCTCCAAAATGGATTTATAGTGAAAGTTACACAATGACTGGTTTTTTCTATATCAAGCCCTAGCTTCCAATTTGTCGCAAGTGCAACAAGTCTCATAAATGCCATACCATGCCTTCCTTCATGCTAGATCTGATACCATGTTATATTTTCATCATTTAATTCAATATATCTAGGATCTTAACTGAACGAATAACATGCACTACATATCAAGCATAAGAGACAAGAGACAAGAAACACAAAACATTTCACCGAGGAAAACCAAGAAGGTGAAAAAACCCCACAACTTCCTCAAAGATAGAATAAGCATCAATACAAGGATCACCATGATCAAACCCAAGAGATAGATAACTTTAGCAGCATGCTCCTCCTCCACTTGTGCGCACTCCTCCTCTCTCTCACTAATACGAAGTGAGTGAATAATAGAATGTGTAAAATGAGAGAGACACACTCTCTATTTATACACTGACTTTCACTTGACCTTTACTCAACGAGGTCGGCCCCAAATTAACCACTTAACATAATGCTAACTGGGCCAACCCCACTAGGGTGTTCTAATAACCCTTTGACCCACATGACTCATACAGGGCTAACCCCATCAAGGTGGTCTAATAACCCATCAATTATAAGTTACGACACTTACAATATAACTTGCTACACTTGCAAGTACAAATGATGACACTTCCAATCGGAGAAATAATACATCTTCGTTGGGGATACAATAAAGTACAAATACAATATACAAGTGAATATATTCCGAAGTTATAAATACATCAACACAAACTCGAGGAATTTTCATCCTCTTTCGCTCTTAAAGCTTCGAGCTCCTTCCTGAGTGCCTTGGTTTCTATAAAGGTCTGCCTCTTCTGTCGCACAGGCAAGTACTTCATAGACGCATCCATGGAGTCCACTTCTTGTTGCTTGCACTGTATTTCATTTTGGATACTCTGCAATTCCGGTTCCTCTTGTAATATGCTCCAAATGTTCGAAACATCATCCAGCATGTTTTGGCAGTGCGCTATCGCTACGCAGATGCTCTACGTAGAGGCCCTCAACGCCTCTGTTCTTGATTCTTCCGCCTGCTGTGCTATGTCAACTGACCGCTGAGCTGCTAGCTCAGCCATCTCGGCTTGATGTGAAGCTTCCATCTTTGTAATATTATCTTTGTGGGAAATTTCTAGTCCGTTCATTTTTCCTGGCCAACTATCCACAACAATGTCGATCTGTAGGATAGCTGCCTCAATTTCTGGTTCCTCCTCAATTTCGGGTAGCTTCGCGTAGACAACTGATATTGCTCCTTTTACCCTGTGTTGCTTCTCTTGTGCGTGTTGAAGCTCCCTTGCCTTGCGCTCGGATTCTTCTTGTAACTTCTTATAGTTTTCTTCATGTTGGCGGTGCTAGTTGTGCGAGACGATGTCTCGTTCGTGTATTTCTTCGGTTATTTGAGTGTGCAACTCGTGCAATCCTTCTGCAGGTAGTATAGCTACATTAAATTCCAAATGTGTGAGTAGCCTCGCGTTCTCTTCCATCTCGTCTGTCGGGAACAAAATGGAAATTGGTGCAATATTGACTACGCGCGTTCGTGTTGTATAGGCAGGTGACTTGCACATCGACCCACTTGACTCACCTAAGTGGCCGTTATGGTTTGGTTCCTTAGCCAAGTCATGGTGGACTTGCTCCATTCGTAAGACCGGACTGTTCAGCTTGTCGATGCTTTCCCGGACCTCTGTCTGGGTTGGTTCTTCTGTGTTTTCCTTCCATGTGACTACATCTTCCAGGTGCGTTGACACCCTGATGCAATCTGCTCATAGTCATCATTGTGCAACATTCTGTCGAGTGGTGGTTTTGTTGCTTTCAACTTCTTCTTCTGTGGCTTCTCCGGTGTTTGTGTATCCGACTCTTTTCTTTTCTCGCCTGCCTACTGGGCAGGTGTTGGGTTTGGTGCACTCTGGACCTCTGGATTTTTGTCCATTTGGTCCTCTTCTTCCTCCTCTGTGGACATAGTGATAACAGTATCTGGTGCATCTTCTTTCCAGTCCTCGGGCCAGTCTTCGATAATCAGCTCAATCATTGACGCGCTCAGCTGATATTGCCCTTCATACCATGTTTTTGATGTCATGCGTGGTTGTATGTAGATACAGTGTAATCCATCCTTAAAAATCATTATTGGCTTATATTTGGTCATCACCTCCTGTGTGATGCGCGGGGTCTTCTCAATGACTGCGCATAACTACTCAAAATAAGTCAGGAACTGCAAATTGTTGAGCTTCTGCTTCTCTAGGTTTGTGGATTCCCACATGTTCGTGTATCGAACTGCGACAGTCATCTGCTAATTTCGGCAGGCCGTTCTGATGATGAGGTTCTTTCCACCCCACAAAAACAATGAGTATTATCAACCAACTGAAGTGGAAAGGTAACCCTTTGTCCTGAGTGTCTTGTACCTCCAGTAAAAACTAATTAAGCAAAAAGTTTGCCCAATTATATTCATGTCCAACCATAGCTTTGGTAGCTAAGGCTACTACTGATGCTGAAACTTCCTTTGGCCTTGCTTTCCTCAGAATCCTTCCCGCCAGTGGTTGAATTGTGAACCGCAAAGGTTCATTTGTAATTGGGTCAGTTTCATATCCTCTGTGCCCTCTTACCAAATTGAACTCGGATTTTATCTTCGTGGCCAATTCTTGATCATCTTTCTTGCCGATAAATTCTTTAGCAAGGTCATCTCCCCTCTTGATCAAGTCGGTAATTCTTGCTATCAGGTTGACATTAATGTTGACCTTAAAGTCTATCCAAATGTAACCCTAGTGCATGCAAGAGAGAAACGTACGCACCACAGCATTGCATTCGTTGTTGCGTCTGAAGTGTGGAATTCACAGCAGGTTGAGCAGACCATCCTAGGACATCGGCACCGCCCAGTCCATGGGAACAACCTCTGCTTTCCTTGTGGTTCCATCATCTTTTCTATACATGTACCTGTCTGTCTGCAAGTGTGGGAATTTATCAGGTTCCATTAGATTATAATCAATAAATTTGCAGTCAGGGATTTTACCAAGCAAATCTTCCTTAGTCCGCACATGCTTTGACATCGGCGGTAGTGGGATGTCGTATTGTGCATTCTTCTCCAAGTTCCTTTTCGGGGCATCATTTTTTCTCAGATTGACATATTCCAGAACAACCCATATAGGTGTGCGAAGATTCCCTTGTGGAGCCACCAGCCTCGAAGTGCCTGGTGTCTTTAGCTTTTCCTGTGTGGTGGCTGGATGCTTGTCCTTCTTTTGTTGTTGCGGCTAATTTGGCTTCGAGTTCTTGGACGAGCCACCCCGGTCTGGTGTGGTCTACTTTGGTGGTGTCTTCATCACTCCACTTAAACCAGAGCGGTTGAAGTTTCCTAGGATCTCTTCCAACGTCTGCTCTTCGTACATAAACTCAGTGGGCACTGGTGCTTCCGGTTGCTAAGTTCTTATGATCTTTACAGTAGGTAAAATTTCAAACTCATGGTAAAACACATAAGTAAGAGTTGATTACTATTTATAGAGCCTTTACTTGATGGTGTGCCCGTTAATGGTTAACCGAGAGATTAAATGTTACATCCGCTTATCCGATCTCGGATGGATATCCACCTTATGTGACATTGAATGTGTTGGGAACGACTAGATTAGGCATTAAGTTCCAGTCCTACTAGACGAGATCTTGCTGGATCACCAATATTTTTCCTCCGTTTATTATGTCCTATCGGATTAACTTTCCTTAATTGCCGAGGTGGAACGGTATTGCCAGGCTATCTGACAACCTAGTCGAGAAATAAATACCAAGTCCGTTGGGTGGATCCCGTTAGGATATTGGTCATTTCATTCTTTATTGTGCTCGACTGGATGAGATATTCTTTTAATGTGGAATTCTTTCAGTGCCGCCATTTTGGATAACGGCCTACTACGCGGCCGACAGTTGTCATGGTCACTTTTTCCCGTCATTATGTGCTGGCAGTTTTGACAAAGGGTGCCATGTGCACATGCCTTTTTCAGTCTTCAGCTACGCAACTGGGGTCCCATCACATGCCTCGTGTCGCAGCTTCTCATTCTTCGCAGTTGGCTTGTTCAACTTGATCTGTGCAACTACCTTTTCAACTTTGTACTGCGCAGTTCTCAGTTTTGATCTTTGGGCCTTCTTTGCTTCATTGGACATGCGCAGCTACCCTTTTGAGCTTCGACCTGCACAGTTCTTCTTTTCTTTTTCTTTTCTCTCTCTTTATTTTTTTTCGCGGCTTCACTCTATAGAGTGTTCTACGAAGTAGGGCTATCCCGATAGGGTTTTATCCCACTTCCATTGACTAATGCAAGTAGATTTTCTCTAGCTAACATGGCTAACTAAACTGCACCACCGTTAGTAACATGTACAACAGTATATGGACCAAGCCAATGCATCTTAAACTTTCCAGCAAACTTCATAAATTGGATATCATACAGGAGGACTAGATCACCTACCTGAAAGGACTTGTTTTTGATATGGCGATCATGCCATGCTTTTTCTCTATCTTTCTGCACTTGCTGGTGAAATCCTACGATGAAGTGATCTTCCTCCAACCCAACCAAGTGTAGAAACCTTTCTTCTAGTGCCTCTTGATTTTCCATGCTTGTAAATGCAGCTATTCTCAAGCTAGGTACAATATACTCCATAGGCATCACTGCTTCCTGTCCATAAGCCAACCGAAAAGGTGTATGGCCATTCAACTTCTTACAGGTGGTCCTATATGCCCATAACACAGCTGGAATGCGCAGGTCCCAGTCATCCCGATTGACATTGCATACTTTTGTCAGTGCATTCTCCAGTACCTTATTGAAAGCTTCCACGGTTCCATTTGCTTGTGGATGATATGGCGTACTCCTCTGGTGGTGAATATGGAATTCTTCAGTCAGGACTTCAATTGTTCTGTTCAAAAAATGAGTTCCCTGATCACTCATCAAGATCTTCGGGCATCCAAACCTCATAAGGATGTTTTCAAAAATGAACTGCGTGGTAGTAACTGCGCTAAATTCCTTTACTGGCTTTGCTTTTGCCCATCTGGTGAGATAATCAGTAGCAGTGATGATGTATCTCGCACCAATCCTTTTTCCCAGTGGATTGATCAGTCCCACAAAATCAATGGCCCATTTCTCAAAGTCTTTGAGGGTCAACTACGGATTCAATGGCATTTCGTCCCTGCGCGATGGTCTTCTTGTCCTCTGACAGACATCGCAGCTCTGGCAGTGTTCTTTTGAATCTTTGTGAATAGTAGGCCACCATAGCCCTGCCCTTAATATCTTCTGCGCAATGGCTCTTCCTGCGTAGTGGCCTCCTGATGCTCTTGCATGTACCTCAGCCAATATGAATGGCTTCTCATGTTCTAGCACACATCTATGCAGCACTTCATCTAGTCCCAATTTGAATAGCTATCCCGCGATTATGGTGAAGTCTGTGGCTCTTACTACTAGCTGCTTCTTCTGCTGCCTAGTAAAATCCATGGGTGCCATCCCATTAGTAAAAAAGTCTATGATATCTTTATAGTAGTCATCAACAATCTGAATGGAAAACAACTGCGGATCAGGCAGATTGTCTTCAAGGTTTGTAGGTTCTTCGTCTGACTCAATCCTCAAGAGATGGTTAGGTCCTAAGTTCAATATGCTCAGCTTAACCACTATTTCAAAATCGTACTCCTGAAAGAGTAACAACCATCTACAGATTCTCCCCCCTAACATTGGCTTATTGACCAGGTACTTCAACGCTGAATGGTCAGTGTACATGGAGAAGTGTGCACCGAGCAAATAGTGCCTGCATTTCTACAGTGCGTAGACTACAGATAGGCCTTCTCTCTCAGTGGTTGTATAATTTTTTTCAGCAGATGAGAGCTTCCTACTCGAAAATGAAATGGGATGGTCAATACCTCCCTCTCCTAGTTGTGCTAGTACAACACCCAATTCTATACATGAAGCATCAACATGTACATGAAATGGATTCTCCTAGTCTAGAAACACTGAGATCGGTGCAGTTACCATTTTCTCTTTTAATGTGTCTAAGCCTTGCTCACATTCTACGTTCCAGATGAACTGCGCATCTTTCTTCAATAGTTTCTCTATCGGCGCGGTTATCTGTGCATAACCCTTTATAAACTTTATGCAGTAACCCGTATGCCCCAATGTGGTGTGCAGCTACTTTACTGAAATCGGTGCTGGAAGGTTCACTATAACTACAATCTTCGTAGGATCAACCATGGTTCACTATAACTACAATCTTCGTAGGATCAACCATCAAGCCTTGTCTGCACACAATGTGTCCCAACAGAATTCCATAGGGCACAGAGAAAACAGACTTCTTTAAATTTAGTGAAATTTGATGTTGCCTGCACTTAGCTAACATCATTCTGAGGTTCTCACAGTGGTTCTTCAGTAGACCAAAGATAGTCCAATCATCAAAATATGCTTCTAAAAATGTATGCATGAAATATTTAAATGCTGCAACAACAACTCTAGAAAAGATGGCAGGTGTGTTCTTCAGACCAAAGGGCATTATTGTATACTGGAAAGACCCCCATTTAGTGGCAAAAGTGGTCTTATGTCTATCTGCGGCATCAATTCTTATCTGATGGTATCCAGAAAATCCATCAGTAAACAAGTAGGCGTCATCCCCTCCAACATTGTCTAAGACTTCATCTGTAAAAGGAGTGGGAAATAGGTCATGCAGTGAAGCATCATTTAGCTTCTTGAGATCCACACAGATCCTGATCTCACCCTTATTTTTCTTGTCCTGGATAACCATCGGGCCTATCCACTATGATTCTTCAACCAACTCAATGATCCCTGTATCGAGCATCTTATCAAGTTCTGCCTTGACTCTTTCTTTATGTGGAGGATTCAGTCTATAGGGCCTTTGCTTAACAGGCTTCGTGCCTGGCTTAAGAGGTATCTTCATAACCCATAAGTCGCCCAAAATACCTTTCATTTCTGTAAACTTTGTCGAAAATAAATCTTGATATTCATGTAGCAGGTCTGCAATCTCCGTGACTATTTAAGCATCCCAGTAGTCCCCAATTGATGCGAACTTTGACTCTTTGCTTGTGTGAATGTTCACTTTTCTCATTTTAACAGGTCCACTCATGTCTGGAATTTCCAGGGGAGGTCCCTCTACGTCGTGCGCACCTTCGGACTTAGGTATATTGACATTGCGTGGATCCTCCTCATCGCTTTCTTCTTCTTCTTCACCATTTTCAGCGAGGTTATAGTATTCAAGGGCATATTCTATCATTCTTGCCCATTCTGGAAATAGGTTCACAGGTACTTTTACATCTTCAAACACTCTCTCTTTGAGTTCCTCCAATGCCTCGTTTATACTTGGGCATTCTGTTCTGAATATTCTTTCTTTAATGACCTGTAAAGCTTCATTTATGCTTGGGATTTCATCTTCAAAACTGGAACTTCTATTGAAGTTCGCAGTCAGGGTAGGCCAGTCTGTAGTTCCTCTGCACAACTCCGTGTCTAGGTACCAGTTCTTTGGAACCTATTATTCCAATGTGTGTACAAACAGATGAACCCATTCTGTTTGTGGTCTCTCCTCCCATGCGTGTGAACATATTTCAATATGATCCCTTGGATCCGTTTGTCCATTATATTTTTCAAAGGGAAGTACAACCTTCTCAGTGAACCTGATCTGCATCATGTGTCTGCACTGATCCCATGTGGTCAATGTCTGTTTATGTGCAGCCCACCATCTGGCAGGTGTCTCGCACAGTGCCATATCTAGTTCTGGTATGCGATGTTTGTCTGCAGCTGATATAGTATATTCTTGGATAAATGAAAAAAATTAGATGAACCATCATAGGTGGGGATTGGACTTACCTCTTTTCCAATCCAACGCAGTGACTTTGTAATCTACGCACATATCCTTGCAGATACTTCATGCATACGGCCTTGCTAGTTCTCCAGTCCTGCGTCAGAGTCTAAGATGCAAGAATTGTCACATCGCAAACTGAGTGTTCCATCTATCGTAGGATTAACATAGTCATCTTGATTCGTAGTCATCTTGTAAAGGTAGTCAAGATCCTGTGCTCTGGATTCTTCCTGAATTTGGTCACTGTATCTTTCTTCGTCTGCAGGGTCCAGTGGTGCGATGAACCTGAGATGTTGTCCTTCAAAGATCATCTTCTTTGTTTTTAAGTTAGTGATGGTGAGGTTATCCATTACCCAGTCTATACCCAATAGTGCTAGATAAGGTTGACTATCATCCACAATCTCGATAACCTCGAAGTCTGCATGACTTCGCACTCCATCAATGTCAACAATAATATTGGCTAACCGTCCAAAAGGTATGACTTTCTCCTGGTCGGCCATTCTAAACTATATGGGTGACCATAACATCTTTGGTCTACCCATTTGCTGCCATGTCTTCTTTGTCAAGACATTTACTTCAGATCCCAGATCAAGGATGATCTCATCCATCTCATAGTCTCCTATCTACGCACTGAGTCTCATTTCTCTGCCTGTTCTTTTGTGGCTTTTAATATGATGAGTGCGCCCTGGGAAATATCTTTCTCACTGTGTGGCTCATACTGGTTTAATAACTTTTGTAATTCCGCTACAACATCTGCGCTCTTCAGTAATTTCATGCAGCTCCTTAGGAACTGCGCAACAGAGGTGCCTGTCTCTGCTGCAGCGCATGTTTTGTCATAAGCGACCGGCATATCCTCTGTATGCGGTATTTCACTGTGCAACAAGATTCTTTATGACCTGGGTGATGACTCTTTGAAGATATCCTGTGCTTCTTCAAATAATTCTTTGTTTTTCTCCAAGTTGAAAGCAGGTGATTTCCCAGTAGCTTTCCTGATCCAGATTGTTTCAACAGGGGTCTCTTAGTTTCAAACCCTCCATAAGTGGAAGCTTCTATTCCTCTATCCCTCCCTGTGTTAGTGCCACTTCGCGTCACTACATTGATACTTGGATCCGCATCCCTTCTCTCTGCTGTGATCAACTGAATGTTTGGGTTAGGTGCATCTTGCTTTCTTTTCTGCATTTCTGTTGCTAACACTGGGAAGTCCTCAATAACATGGTTGAAAGATTTACAATAATTGCAAGTAGTACATTCATTCGTACAGTCTCTAGATAAGTTACCTTCCTGGCCACAATTGTAATAGATCATTTTGCCTCTTCCCCTTCCTTGTCCTGGGCCAGTATTTCTTCCTCTTCCGCGGAATCCTCCACGGTCTCTATATCTGCCTTGGTCATACTGCGCATTATCTTGCTTCTACGGAGTTTCTTCTTGGACTCTGTATACTCCATTATCACGCATATGTTCCATGTCTCGCTTCCTTTCCTGCATGAGCTCATATGATCTACAGTTGGATTCATCATGTCCAACTGACTTACAGAAGTTGCAGTATAGATTTTTAGGGGTTCGGACATACTTCTGTATCAAATAACAGTCTTCATGCCGGTGTCCTCACGTTTTACAGATTTCACACCATGGCGCTTGATTCTGATTTAGTGGATTTGGTGCTCCATTGTTACGGTACTCCTGAAATAAATGACAATGCTCTCTAGTGTTCCGTTCTCCTTTACATCCTGTACACCAGACCTCTTGTCTCTGTTCTTTTCCCTTCTTCATATCCTGTAGTTGTAGTGTCGGGGTAGCTAACTGTGTCTGGATCTGAGACATTCCAGTGCTAGTCTCTCCTATAGGTGAAGCTTCTAACTTCATCGCAATATCCAAGGCTTCTTCCTGCGAAGCTACTTTCTGCTGCATCAACTACAGTCTGATATGGGGCAAAAACGTGGCTATAAACCATTCTTGGTGTTGTTGTAGTGCTATGACGAAACTTACTTGGTCCAACAGTGTCTTAAATTTCTAGTCAAATTCCCAAACCGTCTCATTAGGTTTTTGCTTAATTTCCTTTAGTTCTATTATACATTGGGATTCTGACTTCGGTTTCTTGAACTCGCTCAATAGTGCAGCCTTAATCTCTGTTAAGGTTCTATTATGTCCAACAGAATACTTCATGAACCAATTGAAGGCTCTATCTATAAATGTTGTGATGAGCTGCGCTTGCTTCACAGCATCATCCTGAACTTGCTTGACACTCCACACAACTTCACATAGAAACCAATGTTGCTCAGGGTCCTATAGACCCGTTCCTTTAAATATCGGCAGCTTAATATCATCAGTCATCCTTCTCCTAGGTGGTATAGGGTTCTGAGTAGGGTTCTGAGCGGCAAAAGTAAAGTTTGTTTGCGCAGAATGTTCTAAAGTGGAATATTCTGAGTCAGGATAGTTGGATTCAGAATGGTCTAAGTTGGGATAGCCTGAGTGCTCACTCCCGCAGTATTACTGGTATTGACGCTCTGAGGATTAGGAATATTAACAACAAGAGGGTTCTGAACTAACGGATTCTGAGAAATAGGAGGCGCAGTACTTGCAACCGGCGGGCTCTGCAGTGTAATAGGCTGATAGGTAGCTGATAGAGGTGCGGTTTGGCTATCAGGCTAGGTTTGGAATTCAGTTTCTACGCAGATCCCACTTTTCTTGGTATTAAACTTGTATCTCTTTCCACTTCTCAAACTATGTGTCTCTTTGTCATAATCACTCTAGATGCTATTAACCATTACAGATTAAAAATCTTCTAGGAACTTTACTGCATTCTCAAAACTCCTTTCTCAGCTAAAAGCATTTTAATGTATAAACTCAGATTGTTGAGGTACTTATCTCTGAAACCTTTAAAAAAATTTCCTTCGGATGCGCTATAGGACTTCAGCGTGTCCACAACAAACTATGTCATGAAGCCTTCTAGTATATTTTCAAGCCAAAAGTTGACTTCCCTTCAAAATGGATTATCTATTGCTTTGAGCCTCGCAATGAGCTCTGAGGTCCACTCGGTCAGTACTTCTGGTGGAAAATAGTTCTTGCGCTCTGCGAGCCTCGACAACCACTCATGCAACTCATTTCCAAAGGATGCCCAGAAAATATCATGAATATCTGTCCATAGGTATTTTTTCAACCAATCTATGTCGGAGAGATGTGGACGTTTGTTCTCCTTCCTTGCAAAGCCTCTTTCTGTCTTGTCACACCAAGCCCAGATTTCTTTCTTGCCTGGATGCCAAATTTCTGCAATCAACAGAACCTTTTCTTCCGAGCACATCACTTATTTCAAGCGGGGCAACACATCATGGATTCTTAGCGCGGCAACAGAACCATCTATTGGCTTACATAACTATCTTGAGGTTTTCTATAAAGACCTAGGTTCTTCACGGTTCAAGGAACCAACAAAACCCCTTTTCACCGACCCTTTCGGCAACTATCTGTGAATAGACTGAGGTCTCACACAAGGCGAAGTAATGGGGGGGTTGCGTAATTAGGTTTCCACAACCAGGTGATGAGTGTGTAGAGGATTTGATGAAAAATGTGCTGCGGAGCTCGTGCTGTGGACTGAGGACTGCGCAGAGCTTAACCCCTTCGCGGTCAATACTTCTACAAGCCAGAAGGATTGCGCAACTCATGCATCCAAGGACTGCGTGGTTTGACAAATGTTTGATAACGGGACAACGTGGCTGACAACTACGCTTCCTCTCTAGACTTAACCAACTTCAACAAGCTATACTTAGCGTGTTATCCATTCAACAGTTGTCTTAGGTTATTAATCTTATGGCTAGTGCAATTGTGGCAATATCCATTATCCTGCACATTTCTGGTGCTGCGCTTTGAAGGAGCCACACTGTGCGAACTCTAGCTACTTAAGTGTTTATCCAACTGACTTATATATTCACAAACTTAGAAATACTTGTGCATCTAACATTCATCTCCATATTCATTACTTAACATATTATTCCCATCTCATTTTTTATGGCGAATACATGTTAAAATAAAACACATCAACTGATAACTGATAAACGAGATCTCAAGCATCCATTATAAGAGAATATACATATGACAAATTCAAACACATAAACAATCACACGACACAAGATTTAATGTGGTTCACCCCCAATATGGGAGCTACGTCCAAAGGAACCGTTGTTATATTAGTCTTTGGGAAGGGTACAATAGTGCCAGTCTGCGCACTCAGCTGTAAACTCTCTTCTCTCTCAATAGGTCTTTGCGCACGCAACTTGCAGAGCCTTTACAATGGAAAACTCAAAACAGGTCTTACTTAAGATTATACAATGATATTAAAACCCAATATTAACCCTTTCCCTTACAAAATGTACCCTTTTATAGATCATGCCCATAGGTCATGTCTTTACAATACATAGGAAAAAACCCTAAGGTTTCCCAAACCTGGTGCAGTTACCCACCACCCTGCCTGTCATTGTCGACAGGTTACTCCACTTGCTTCGGCCACCTTACTGGGCCACTCATGACTATAACGGCGTTCTGACAGCCGCTATCATCACCAAAACAGTTGCACTGCGTCGTGGCTTGTCACTTTCTACCCCTTTATCCTGCCTGTCACCATCGACTTAGTGGCCTAGCTCCTTAACTGCTTGCCGCCATTCCCTTTTACAGGTTGCTTTCCTCTTTCTCCATTCTACTCCTTACCCAAAATAGGTCGCTTCCACAGCTCGACCTTCCCTTATACTCTTTTACCAAAAATAGCTATTGCGCTGGCACTGCACACCAGCATAGCTGCACAAAAATGAATATGCATTCCGAGCTGCTGACTCCACAAAACTGTGCCTTCTGACTTCGTAGCTCCCAAAAACTGTATTTTATCAAAATTGTGCCTACTTGGGCCACGCCCAACAAACCTGTACATAGTTCCAATCCAAAATACCCTCATCAAGACCATTGCTCCTCAAACAATATTGTAGGTTTTCTTATCAAATAAATTGTACATGTCCGCATCGCTCATATTTCTTATGGATATCGAATTTATGGCCAAATCTAGAATCTATATAATCTCGAGGAGACTTTTAATCCTTCCATCAATGAGACGCAAATTAACTCTTCCACATCCTATGATTTTTGTTGTCGAGTCATCTTCTAGGAAAACATCATTTCCATTGTACTTCTCATATTCACAAAACCACTCCTTGTGAGGGAACATATGAAATGAAGCACCTAAGTCGATCAACCATACATCATGATATAAATGTGTACTTGTAGATTCCAACTATGGAGGCTTTTGTTTTTGTGGAAGGAGCATCATTATATCCTTGATTTTATTAAAATTCTTAGAACTAGAATCTTTCTTGTAATGCCTATCTTTACCATATTTCTAGAATTTCCTTATAGATTGTGCTAGAGTTTTGGATCTACCCTTAGATTTAGATATTCTCCCCTAAGAATTTATTTTTCTCTCTTGGGGATGACCTTCCTAGACCCTTCATGGATTTTCTCTTCATTTCGTATGATAAAAAGGATACAACTACATCTTCAAACTTCAATGTGGATTGCGTAGTACTACCAATTGCTACAACCATATTATCCCAAGAGTTTGGAAAGGAAAACAACAAGGTAATAAATACACTTATCTTCTTCCTCCACGATAATATCAAAAGAGACAAATTGACTTAACAAAGCATTAAAGGAATTTAAATGATCCATTATGGAGTCACCATCATCTATAAAAAGATGATACAAATCAAAGAACAACTTATTCATTGAGGACTTTGACTGATACAAATTCCCTAATTCTTTATGTTATCTATTTTGGAGGCATTCAAGAACATCGAATATGAGAGGCAGAGTCAAATAATACTTCTCACCTTTCTTTCTAGCTTCTCTCGGAATTCCTTTTACATACCAGTATGTTTTGTACCTAGATCCATGGCGATCGATTGTTCTCTATCTACATGGAGATTTTCCATATTTAGCTTCCATAAATAGAGAATTTGGTCATTAAAATTATATATTCTTAAACTACTTGTCATTTTTATTCACAAAATATTCACTATGTAAAGCTTCCACTCAATAGTAGGATTATCACAAACTCAAGATACTCTTTCTCTTCATACACTGAGATAAATCCTAGAAACCAAAGTGTCCCCTTGAAGCCAATAAACTTGCTCTGATACCAAATGAAGAGTCTGATAAACATATGCAATAAAAATAATATTATCATAATATAAAACATAAGAATAGTAATGACACATGCACAATACATAAATATTTACATTTGCAAACCTTAACCAAGAAAACTGGACTAATTATGAGTTGCACCTTTCTCTATCTCATTGTCTTAATTTCACCATTCACAATACAATATTTTAGGTATTTTGTAGCCTTTGAAACCTTAATATGTTAACCCAAATTAAATTAAAACCCTAATCCTTTAACTATGTAGGAGGACACATGTCCAACATTCTCCCATCAAATTTATTATGTTCAACTATGCAAAGAGTAGGACACATGTCCAACATTATCCCATTGTTGTATTCTTTACAAAAATGGGGTTAGGTGCAAGGAATCCATACAAGAATTGCTAAGGGAAACTATGCCAATTGATTCTCTACAACAAGATAACTTCTCAATACTATTTTTTTTCAAACATTCTACAACATTCTTCAAGGTATCAACCTTCTCCAACAACTCTTTATTATGTTCAACTGTGTCTCTAACAAAATGGTACTTCACATCAATATGCTTTTCCTTGAAATAATAAGCATGCTTATTTTCTAAAAAATGCACTTGATCTTTCACAACCTATCCTCATTGATTTTTAAACAAAACCAAAACCTAAACACAATATTTGCAACCATACAAATTCCTTGCTTTCAAGAGTGGTTTCCATGTACTCATCTTTAGTAGTCGACAATGAAACTATGGCCCACCTCTTACTCATTTAAATGGTTGCTCCACCAAATAGGTTAAAAATATAACCACTTGTAGATCTTTTGCAATCAGGATCCCTATCCCAATTTGTATCAACAAAACCATGTATATCTATCTCTATATGAGGTCCAAGTCTTCCTTGATAGAATATTACATAATTTGAAGCGACATGCAAATATCTAAAGACCATTTTTACAACTATCCAATGTTCCTTCTTGGTTTTGACATAGACCTATTCAAAACTGCCACTGCATGGGAAATTTCTAGTCTAGTACATATCATAACATATGTCATAATTCCCATCACACTTGCATAGGGAACATGAGACATGTCCTCTAATCCTTCTTGTGTCTTGGGACACTAATTTGCATATAATTTTACACCTACATGAATAGGGGCCTTTACCGATTTATGTTCCTACATATTAAACCCTTGTAATATTGTCTTGATATAGTTCCTATGCATCAACTAGAGTTTCCAGTTTGCCCGTTCTCATTTAATTTCCATGCCCATAATAAAATTTGTAGCACCAAGAACTTTCATATCAAGTTAAAAAGACAACTGATCTTTGACATCCTTGATGATTTCCTTCTTATTCCCAATTAGTAACATATAGTCAACATCATCTTGTAGCATATGCAATTTACACTTGGGTACTCACATTCACCTACCTATTGGGAAGTGTATTAATGAACACTCTATCCCCCACCCAATGGTGTTACATTACCTCTTGACCATTTATCCAATGTGATGGATTACTTTCAGGGAGTCCCCTCACCTTAGTCTAGATGTTGGGACCTCTCTAGGATTTTTGGTGCTTAGGTCAGTTCCTAACACCCCCCCCCCCCTGTTTTCTAGCCTTTGGTAATTTGTTTGATTCAATTTGAATTGTGGGAAACCATTTGGGTAATTTCATAGTGTCATGATTTTGTACATCCCCATTCATCATTCCGACCAACGAAGGGGGAGACATGAATGAATTTTGGACTTCTAAATTTCTCCCAATGGCCATATCACAAAATTATAACCATTTAAAATGCATGTGCAGATGCATAAATAAATGCACAGTGGAAATAACTCTATCCACACACACAACACATGCATTTACAAGCATAATTATCATAGGCATAATAATAAAATCATTGCACATCAAATACAAAGAGAATACTTATCTTCAAACACAGAAGATCCAAGCAATTGGATGCGTAAGAGAAATTTTCCACCCAACCTTAGGCACTCTGTCCAATATATACTCTTTTTGCTAAAAGGATACCCGCAAGCTAGTCTATGAGGACACTAGGGAAAAGGACACACCTACAAGATTCTCTCTCTTAGCTTGCTACCCATTATGCTCTCCATGCTTAGCCAAACACTCATACAATGCTCTATAGGAATCTCACTTAGGCATCACAATATTGGCTCCAACAATACCTGCCCAACACAATACCCTTCTAGGCTCAGGCATCCCCTTCACTGATCCATGGTTCCCTCAAGCAATTCATGTTTCTAGGTGCTTACCAATGTGTGCATAGTAAGATTCCAACCCGTTTTCTACTAATGGAGAACCAAATGTAGCCTTAATTCATGGTTTCTCAAACATGCAAAAGTAGCATAAAATTTATAGGTCATTCCCTTCAAATGTACAGTTCTAGTTCTGGAACAAAATTTGAAGGTCTACATAGTTTGGTATGTTTTTGGAAATAGGATAACAATAAGAAAGAAGAAGTTCTACATAGTTTAGAATTTTGCATGATAATAGTAAAATGAGTGAATGACTACAAAATATAGGAGGGAACGGTGACAAGACATTTGAGATAGCTTCTAACCATAGAATAAAAGGACCTTTACAAATTTCATTGAAGGATATCCATCCCATGTTTCCATAACTATATGAGAGGAATTTCCCCACCAACCTCACACATGCATTCACTGATTGGATTTAATAGTCAAAATGAAGTAATTGGCTCATTTAAAGCAAATGGAAGCAATTAGATGAGTTCTAAGGTTGACACTTGGCAATAGAAGATTTAATCTCCCATAGGCCCCCTTTCCTCTTCCCCTCTAGTGGAATCATAGCCCCTCTGATTCTATTTATACAACCATCTTGGACCATTTTATTATTTTCAAACATGATATTTACATATATTTCAAGTTAGCATGACAATCCAACCATATGGTCCAATTAATTTTTTTTACATCATACATGCCGAGTTATTCACTAGCTAGGCCTTAGCCTTGAGCTCCACACTAGGAATCCAATATACTAGCATATTTACATAATTTGTATAATTTTGATTAAATACATTCCAAGTCAAAACTGGGGGTATTACATATTCCACTAGGGGCACTAACCCCCTGGTTGGGTCCATGGTCACTTGAATGCCTCATTTAGGGTCCATAGTGACCCAAACCTATTTTGGAATTATTATTTATGAAGTCAATTTTAGTCAAACTCATAAATACTACTTGATCTCTTGGTGTTGAGCATACCACAAGTTACCTTGAGATACATAGTGTAATAAAGAGTTTTTTTGGGCCTAAAAACCCACGATATTGTTATGCCACTTTAGTGGCATAAAGTCAATAGAGGCAGTATGCTGGTTCTATATGACTTGGGCCCTCCAATATCTAACATAATTCTCCCTACACCTTGAGGTTACTCCTTTGACTATTTATACTATTTTATTCCTATCTGTAAAGTCTCTTGGATTCTTTTACCTCTAAAAATCCTAATTTGTAGGTACACACTCAGATTAGAAATTAAACTTATTCCTCGTCTCTCAAGCACCTATGGCAACTTACACCTCTCATCTCCAACTCCTCTACAAGGATCTCCTTTGGTTAATTGTCTCCAATATTGTAGGTTTGATTGATCATAAGGTACCTTCAATGGCATAGTTCCACTCATACCTTGGAATTTTCATCCCCACAACTTGAAGGGTGGTTCCATAACAACTAAGGAAATGTAGGTATCATCACCACTAAGGGAAATAAGGTCTCTCTACTATGCATTTTTATTATTTTATCATTATAATAATATATCTATTGTTTATTCACTCATATTGTGTATTCGGTTTTAATAGTTTCTGTGTGCCTCGGTGGTATTCCATCCCTAGCCTCATCATACATGTCACATCATAAATCCATTTGTTCACTACATTTTGAAAACCCATCTAGGGATTTCTTGTTAACCCTACCACTTTTCAAATGCAAGGGTTTGTATTTGTATTCACTCTTCTTTGATTTTTGATCCCTTTGAGCAGAGGCAAATCGGTTTCCATCCCCTTGACCCAGTAGCATTTCCCAAAGGTCATTGAAGTATGTTATGGTTGTTTCCTCTTTCTCTTCTTCCCTCTTTATCTTTGATTGGATATATCATTAAGCCATGTCATATGGTTCCATACGTTTGGAATATGGAGGTAGCCACCTTACTCTAAGTATACATATAACAATACCCTATTTCAAGAGACAATAATTCATCATAGCATCTCCATGACGCTTATTTGAAAAATATAAAGGAAAGCATACATCTCAACCACACATTCCATACACTATCCAAATTAAAAGGCACGGATTCACATGCAACAAGAATCCTCATAAATAATTCAACTACCATAAGGTGGCCTCTCATGACACCATACATTATAGAAAATTGAAACTAAGTGTGTTTCTAAACCTCAACTTGGAGAACTTGACACAGTGGAGACATGGGTCAAATTCAAACAATTTTACTAATTAAATCTAAGCATAACCATGAGGTTCCATACTTGATTGATCTATTTACTGAATTTCCTATCCACTAGAATTCCATACAAGATGGTTAAGCTACCTCTAGAACTTGTCAACCTCATCAACTTAGATGTCCTCTTCCTCATTCATTTGACGCGGGAAGTCCCTAGGTATTGGCCTAAGGTTCCATCCAAGCCAAAAGAACCTTCCCATAATCCTCCTACATGTTTCACCTTCCAATCTCCCCCATCACAACTTCCCCGCTTGTGACCCTATTCCCTAGTCCAATCCTTGTCAAATCAAATGCTATAGTGACCTTCATGGATGTATAGTTTTTTTTTTCCCTGAGCAACATAGCTTTCTCATGTGAGCATTGATGGATTTCTCCCCCAAGTTGTCATTTTAAAAGGCTTGTGTCTCTCCAATCTCTTTGAGTTGGATGAATATGATGAGTGAATCTTTAACATCTATAGTTGTTTCTTAATAGAGATATACAATCAATAAAACACTATCAAGTGAGAGGTTGTATATGTTATATCTTCCTTCAACTTGATTACCACTCATGGTGTTCACAAGTTTGTATTTATCATCCTTCGAGCAGTAATGGACCTATACTTGCTTTAACAACTTGGTGACCAATCCCATCGAAGTAGTAGACCTTGCACTGATCCCTGAGCCTAAAATTGGCTCAAGCTATTTTTTTCCATAGATGTGAAGGTTGATTACAACATCCTTCTTGGATTCCCATGGTTGGATGTAATGAATGGTTATTTTGTACACCTTCATATGAGATATATTGTTTACCCATGAAAGGAAGACTCATGTGGTCAAGTGAAATTTGACACCATTATCCATGGTATAGAAATCTATAGCTCTGACACAACCCTTTGTCTCTTAGTTTATTCTTCCACATGTCCTTTTTCCATGGAGGTTCCTTCCCCAAAGGTTAACACTTTTTTTTCCTCTCTTTGATTGTCCCTTGCCTAGACTAGTAGATCTATTCATCATAAATATCTTCAATGAATGGTGTTCTAAGTTCGCTTACATTGAATTCATCCATGAAGCCCCTCTTGAATAGATGGTAGTTATCCATCCTACCTTTATTGATATCCACGTGTTCAAGGAATGTTGTGTCTTAAGACTATAAATTTTCTCATCTCTTCTTTTATGATGCATGAGTGATCCACATCGCAGTTGGAATTGTTGTCGAATGCTGACATCTACTGCAACAAGTCATCGATGTCGACACAACTTCGACAAGTTCCGACTACGACAACTTCACACTTCGACACATTCAACAACCTCACAATTTCCCGATGTCGACATTCAGCGTCGACCTGCGACTTGTGCAACATCGACTTGCAACTTGTGACTGTCGAACTTTGACATACTGTCTCTCTCTCTTCCAGTCGACTGTAACGGTTGAACTGCCGAATCGTTATAACTTCTTTTGTAACTAAACATAATGGGTAGGCACCCAAGCGTCTCAACACTCTTTATATAAGCATGTAAACTATTGTAATATATATCTTATCAGTCTGGGTCTTTACATCTAGTAATAGAGAAGATTAGTTCGCATTCCTACATATTGTCTGTGTGCATTTGTGTTTATCTGCGTAGTGTAATCCTGCATGCTTATTCTATTTCTTATGCTTCCGTCGTAACAGAGCCGACTCATTCAGTCGAACTGTTTTCCCCCTCGTGCTTCCTAGCCCCGAGTGGATCATTGGCATCAGAGTAGACTCATAGCTTATTCAGAGCTTCGTCAGAGCGCATCAGCTTTGTTCGCGCTTAAGTTTTGCATAGAAACTTCTATCGAAGTTACTTAACTTATGCGGGTTCAAACTCGCTCATAGAATTAGCAATCCAAGCAGACACTACCTACAGAGATGGAAGAAGAAATAGGTGAAAGACATGCAATTGACGAGACACAACAGCTCATAGAGCAAGCATTGGCTCGACAACGAACTGAGATGTTCGCCCAGTTCAACGAGATTCTCACGCGATTTGCTTAGACATCAAGAGCATTTCCGATGAGAACTAACTCCGACAAAATTAGCCCCTTCAAAGTGCAAATGAATTTGAACATACCGAATCTAGAAGGAAATATTGACATGGAATCCGTCGACAATTGGGTTCAACAATTGGAGTCCTATTACTCTATGAATCAACTCTCAAAAGCCGACAAGATCACCATTGCATTCTTAAAGATGTCAACATCTGTGCACTACTGGTGGGAAAATCTTTCGACAAAGATGGAGAAAAGCGAAGACCCATCGACACATGGGATAAATTTCTCGAAAACATTCAAAAGGAGTTTTACTCGCCAAAGTACCTTGAGCAGCAGTATAAGAAGTGGCAATAGCTAAAGCAATGGAAAGACCAGTTCGTGCAAAGCTACATCGACGAGTTCTATCGACCTTATGGCTGGAAATGGCATTCAAGAAGAAGAAAAATTGCTTGTTCTGAAGTACATCAATGGATTTCCCCAATACATTCAGCAGGAGATGGAGTTTCTGACTGTTAATACACTTGAGAATGCATTCCACTATGTCAGCAGACTTGAAACCAAGTAGAAGGGAAAAACGTGCTTCGTGACAAAGCTGACATCAGGAAGACCACCCGACAAGAAGGCACCAACCGACTTTGACAAGTTGAAATATTCTTCGCAGACTCCGCCAAATCCAGATCACGGCAAAAATCCTTTTCAAAAAAGGAATGCAACAAGCAATCGACCGGGAAATGGTACGACTACCATCACTCATCTTGGCATGATACGTCTAAATGCAAAGCTCAGAAGACCTTTTTGGAAAAAGTGTCGACATCCGATATGTTTGAGAAGTCTGTGGTAGAATCTGATCTAGAAGCAACGACTCTTTTAACATCAACAAATCTAACAGCCTTGACTATCATCGATGAGGAGGGATGAGACAGTTTGTTCCATACACATATATGGGTTCAAAACAATCCATTGAATCTGATTGTGGACGACGGGAGCCAGAAGAACTTTGTTTCTAAAGAACTTGTGAAGAAACTAGGTCTTGTGACCACTCCGCATCCTCAGCCTTACAACACCGGTTGGATGAAAAATGGACAATAGATAAGGATCACCCGACAATGCAAGCTCGCATACTTCATAAAGCCTTTTGAAGATGAAGTACTTTGCGACGTGAAACCACTCTCCATAGCCGACGCCCTGTTTGGGAAGCCTTACCTATGGGATCTCCATGGAAGTTACCAATCACGACCGCAGAAGGTGATTATCAAAATTCAAAATCAACGATACAACATACAAGAACGACGACCTACACCAACAGTTGCAATGATATCTACTAAATAGACAAAGAATATGATCAATCATGCTCAGAAATTCGCATTGATTATGATAAAGCCACAACATTCTAAGAAGACTGCAGTGACAAGTTGAGTCACCGACCAATGCAACTCTCGACAGAAACAGCAAATCGAAAATATCCTTGATGAGTACTAGAACCTATTCCAATTTCTAGACGGAGTACCTCTACACTGTCAGGTAAAACACTCTATTGAACTTTCTCCTTGTTCTTCTTTTCCTAACACATTTGTCTATAGAAGATCCATTCTCGAAAATGAAGAGATTCGCAGACAAATCCAATATTTGATCGACAAAGGTCATATCTGACCCAACTCCTCCCATTGTGGAATTCCATTCATCCTTGTTCCAAATAACGACGAGACTTGACGCATGTGCATCGACTATAGGGCACTCAACAAAATATCGGTGAAGAATCGGTACCCTCTGCCGCAAATAGACGAGCTCATCGATTGTCTGAAAGGTGCTAATTTCTTTACTAAGCTCGACCTCAAGTCGAGATATCATCATATTCCAATCAATCCCTCAGGTGTATGGAAAACTGATTTCAAGACCAAGGAAGGATTGTTTGAATTTTTAGTCATGCCTTTCAGCTTAACAAACGCACCTACGACCTTCATGCGATACATGGATAACATTCTTCTACCTTTCATCAAAAAATGTGTCATTGTCTATCTTGATGACATATTGATTTTCAGTCGATCATGGGAAGAACATGTCGGACAGCTTCAACAAGTCCTCGACACTCTCCAGCAACATCGACTCTACCTGAACATGGACAAGTGTTCCTTTGCGATGAACATCATCAACTATTTGGGGTTTGTAATTGACTCTGCAGGCATTCATGTCGACCGAGACAAAGTACAAATTCTCAAATATTGGCCCATTCCTCACAACATTCAAGAACTAAGAATTTTTCTTGGTTTGGAGAATTTATACTGACGATTCATACTCGGATTTAGTCACATTGCCTGGGCCTTGAATCAGTTGACGAAAGGAAGTGGGAAAACTGTCTTCAAATGGACACCGACACAACAAGCAGCTTTTGAACAACTCAAGCACAAGCTATGCACTGCACCAGTACCTGTGTTACTTGATTTTCATCAGCCCTTTAAGATTGAGACGAACGCATCAGACTATGCCTTGGGAGCAATGATCACTCAGTCTGGTAACCCAATCACTTTGCATTCCAAAACTTTTAACGACACTGTTAGAAGATATTCAACATAAGAAAAAGAACTGTACGCAAATGTGCAAGCTCTCAAGCAATGGAGGAATTACATCCTTGGAAAGGAAATGGTCATCCTCACTGACCATAAGCCTCTTCAGTTCGCTCTGACCCAATCGAAACTACAATCAACTCGACAGCTTAAGTGGATTAATTACCTGCAACAATTCCATTTGGTAATTAAGTATAGGAAAGGTAAAGCTAATGCCGCCGTCGATTGTATAAGCAGACCACCCATTACTCTCCTGCTTACAGTGATGAGTATGCAGGGATATGACACCACTACTTGGACTCAGTTGTATCAGGAAGACATTGAATTTTCACCAGTCTATTGACATCTTCAGATTGACAAGTCGTCGACCGCCGACTATTTCCTGAAAGATACCTTGCTATACAAGCTTGGACAACTTTGTGTACTGACCGATGAGCATCGACAACAACTCATTTGGGACGTGCACTACAACAAGACTGCAGGAAATTTTGGAGTAGAAAATACCATTGCTATTCTGCAGAAGTATTTCTTTTGGCCTACACTTAAAACTAATGTCAACAAGTACATTCGATCATGCGTGGTTTGTGCCATTGCTAAACCGCCTAATCGATGACAGGGATTGTACACACCTTTGCTAGTTCCTATTCAACCATGGAAATATATTTCTATGGACTAATTGATAGGATATCGTACTACCAAACATCAGCATGTCCGCAATCCTAGTAGTAGTCGACAGATTTTCCAAGATGGCCATTCTCATTCCATGTAAGAAGACTACGACAGTGCAGCAAACTACTCAGCTCTTCTTCACACATGTTTGGAAACACTATGGTTTACCAACAATGATTACTTTCGACCGAGATGCTAGATTTGTGAGCATCTTTTGGAAGAATCTCTAGAAATAATTGGACATAAGAATCTCATTGTCGACAACTTTCCATCCTCTGACCGATGGACAGATGGAAGTTGTGAATCGCTTGGTCGTACAACTACTTCGCATGTACAACCACAAGCATTGATGAACATGGGATGAGAGTATTCCATACATACAACACAACTACAATCTTTCTCAGCACATCTCTATGGGAAAGAGTCCATTTGAGATTTGTTGCGGATTTCAACCCTCAGCGCCTATCGACCTGATCAGCTCCTTGACACAGTTGAACTCCGACACCGACTACAGCCAACAAGAAGTTGACAAAGCATTGAAGTTCCGAGAACAGATTTGTGACATCCAGTGACAAGCATAGGACATGTTGCGATGAGCCAATGAGAAAGATAAGGCCCGACACGATAAAAATCATATCCCTCATTCATTCCAAATTGGGGATAAGGTCTGGTTACATCTTAAGAAGGAGCGCTTCACTGGTCCATTCAAGAAGTTTAAACCTTTGCGATATGGTCCATACAATATTATTTAGCCAATTGGAAAAAATGCTTTCCAGCTTGACATTCCTGCATTCTTGGGTCTACATCTAGTCTTCAATGTGGATCTACTTCGACCATACCATGCACCACTATTGGAACAAAACAAATTACCAACAAAACCCGATGACATCCATTCAAATGTTCAAGAGCCTCTTCCTTGAGACACCAATGTGGGACGACGAGTACTCCATACAAGGACGGACAAAATTCCCTTGTTTCAGGTTTCTAAAGCAGGATAGATCCCAGCACAAGGAAAATGGTACTCTTCTACTGAACTGACCAACAAGTTTCCTCACCTTAACGAGAAAACAATGGGGACCATCGTTTCTTAAGGAA
Source organism: Larix kaempferi (assembly GCA_027924585.1). Lineage (NCBI taxonomy): Eukaryota > Viridiplantae > Streptophyta > Pinopsida > Pinales > Pinaceae > Larix > Larix kaempferi. Next base: position 2,056,988 of record BSBM01000234.1, on the reverse strand, counting down.
GGAGGTCTGATCCACACCGCAGTTGGCATTGTTGTCGAATGCTCACATCTACTGAGACAAGTCGTCGACGTCGACACAACTTCGACAACTTTGCACTTCAACACGTTCAATGAACTCACAGTTTCACGGCGTCGACATGCAGCGTTGACTTGTGACTTGGGCAAACCGACTTGCGACTTGCGACTGTCGAACTTCGACAAACTGTCTCTCTGTCTTCTAGTCAACTGTAACGATTGAACTGCCGAATCATTATAAATTCTTTTGTAAGTGAACGTAAAGGTAAGGCACCCAAGCACCTCAGCACTCTTTATATAAGCATGTAAACTATTGTAATATATATCCAGTAATAGAGAATATTAGTTTGCATTCCTACATATTGTTTGTGTGTATTTGTGTTTATCTACGTAGTGTAATCCTGCTTGCTTATTCTATTTCTTATGCTTCTATCATAACAGAGCCGACTCATTCAGTCGAATTGTTGTCCCCCTCGTGCTTCCTGGCCCCCAGTGGATCAACGAGAATCCTCAGAGGCACCATATGAGGGATCTTCTACTCAATTTCCTCTCCACTAGTCACCCTAATTAGCTTATGGAAGCCTCCTCTTCCACCTCATGCCTTGTCTTGGCATTTTGAATAATTTGGGTAAGGCTCCACTTTATCCCCATCTTCCTACTAATAGGCTAAGAAAACTAGAGTAAAAATGAAGTTTTCTATGCTTTAGTATGTGTTTAATAAGTTGAACACAACCTTATCCTAGATGGGACCTTTTTTGGGTCCAACTTGGATCTCCCTTTTTTGACCCTAGCCATTTCCTACTTTGGCAATGCTCTCCCATCCTTCATCTTCTTTGTTTCCTCCCTTCACTATCCCCTTTATCTCTATGAAACCACTTTTTCCTATGTGACCTATTGGTTGCTCCCTTTTCATTGGTCACCTTCTGAATAGTTGGTTTATCCCTAGGTCATGGTTTGAGTAGGGCCCAACTTGAGACAATGACACCCAAGTAGGATAGACCAACATTCTCTCTCTATGAGGATCACGTTCCTAGTCATACCTTTGATATCTCTCACCTCTCTCATTTTTCCTTTTCTAGGTCCACCCTAGTGTCATCACCTCTTTATTCTTACCTATGCTAGGACCAACTAGCATTGTTTCCTATCTCCTCTTTCCTTTGCTAGGCCCAACCTAGTGTTAGTGCCTCTCTTTTCTTGTTTGCACCGACCTTTTATTCTTTTCCTAAGAGTTGTATTGCTATCCCTCCCGCACTAGAGGCAAGCCAATATCTATGTGCTATAAGTACTCATCTCATACAAAGATGGTATTACACTTTTATATCTTGCCTACAGGTAAGTGTAGGGCGTATCACTCCCTTGCCTCTACTACTTTCTATGTTTATCATTGCATTTATTCTTTCCATATTACGCATTCTAGTTATTCTTTTCACTAACAATAATTCATGTTTGCTTATTTCTAATTTCATAATTTAGTTATTATCGCTCACATGATAGTTAGATTTACTTTCATTCATGTTATCAATATAGTTTAATTTTTATCATTATTACATAGTAGTTAAGCTTATATATTTTTCTATCCTAACATGCTTACTTTACATGCATATTTTTCTTCTTAATATTTCTTTCCCTTTTGTTTTATGCTTGTTTGACATAATAAATATCAACTTGGAACCCTTATGGTTCTTCCTTGCACCTATTCTCAAGGCATGTGGGACTTCACACTTGTAGGATATTAATTCCCATTGAGTGGGAGACTCCTTTGTGACATCAGAGAACTGGCTCATGTTACAAGGACCCTTGGACTAGTCCCATGCACTTGCTTGCTTCTCTCCTTCCTTGCAACCTTCTATTATTCCCATCTCATGGATAAAAACTTTAGCGAAGGGGAAAATCATAGAATACGATCTTTGCAATTCGACACTCGCATACACTTACCCTTTAGAAGGTACATTATGTATTCAAACCCTATGTCATATTTGTATGTGACCCACCCAATGATGCTATATTCCTCTCAACCACTACCTTAATATGGCATATTACCTTCATGGATCCCCCCTCACCTTGGCCTAAATGTGGGACCTCTTAGGTATGTCTAGCACTTATGTGGTTCCTTAGATCCCCTTTCTCTACTAAATGGTATCTATCCTTTGGTCACCTATTTGAGTCACTTTAAATCTTGGGGAACCTATATAGACATTTAATAAACTTCATGGATCCCCCCTTCACCTTGGCCTAAATGTGGGACCTCTTAGGTATGTTTAGCACTTATGTGGTTCCTTAGATCCCCTTTCTCTACTAAAAGGTATCTATCCTTTGGTCACCTATTTGAGTCACTTTAAATCTTGGGAACCTATATAGACATTTAATAAACTTCATGGATCCAATTGGAACTGCAAACCCCCAACTTGGGTTTGTGGTCACTTAGGATGACTCATTTTAGGTCCATATCCATCCAAATCCGTTTGGACTTTCTATTTATGGTGTCAATTTGTGTTAAACATATAAAACCTATCTGATCTCTTAGCAATGAGTGTACCACAAATTTCCTTAAGGCAACATGGATGTGAATCTACAAGTCTAAAAAGAAAGAGTCTATTTGGGTCTAATATCCAATGTATAATTATACCAATTCCATGGGCGCATGAAGTCAACATAGGTAGTATGGAATTTTCATATTACTCAAACCCTCCAATGACCAAGTTAACATTCTCTTACACCTTAACGTCACTCATTTTCCTATTTAGTATTACCTTTATGTTCATTTTTGTAAAATCTCTAAGATTCTTCTACCTTTGAAAACCCTAATTGCGAGTACACATTCATATTAGCGACTGAACTTCTTCCAACCCTATCAATCCACTAAGGGTACTTGCACTTGTCATTTTGACACCTCTATAGGATCTCCTTTGGTTATCTTGGCTCTAAAGTTACATGTTTGATTAATTCATTCTAGGGCATCTTCATTGGTATAATTCCACTCAGACCTTGAAAAATTCAACCAGATAACCTCAAGGTAAGTTCCATCGTAGTGAGGGAAAAGGGGGCATTATCCCCACTGACACTACTACATTTTGGGTTGAAAGTAGACATGAAATCAATATTTCACATGTTGAACTCATGTTGGCTCATGACTTGTCTATATGTTAGTTTGACACCACAAGTACCCCATTGAATATTCAATGTACATCACATTCAGCACATGTAGCTTGACTAGTGATAATAATAACCTGACCATGGAGGATTTTCTAGAATTAAATTATGTATAAGTTTTGAAAATTTTCCAACGTTTCGAGTGGACACTCCACACATCATTAGGGATCATAATATTAGAATAGTAATTATGAGTGGAATCTCCACTCAAAATGGAGAGAAAGTTTCCACACTTATACATAGTTTAATTGCATAAAACTCTCCACAATTATGAGCAACTGTGAAAATCTACATTCTCAAATAATAACCTAGTTTATTTTTAGATAGTTCTTAGGTGTGGACTAACCAACATTAGTGCAATGTGATACCAATGTGTAATTGAAAATTACTTTGGTGAATTTAATGAGCTTAGGAACCAAACACTACCACCATTTGATATTAGTTATATGTTACCACATTGAATCAACATCACATAATCAACATTCAAGCAATGTGTATGTCCATGTATTTTTCATGTGGTAGTTGCCACATCAACAAAAGGATGATGTGAAACAAGACACATAGCAATTGCCACATCAACAAGTGTTGAGATGGAATCTTATAGGTCAGGATTTTGCTACCATGGCACCTACTACATGTAAAATGCATTATTATCTATACGACAATGATTAATAGATGTCAAACTGACATGATTGATGAATCTTCAATGAGTGTTCAATATATGAATTTATTGTAAATGTAAAATGACCATTGAATAACTAACATCATTTTTTTTTCCTGTAATGGATACTTCCCTTCTTCTTGTATGTGGGTGTATTTCAATATATTCATTTTATGCATCGATGTTAATTTTTATGTAGTATCTATCCTTTATAAAAGGATAAGGATATACAAGATATGTGATTTGCTTGTGATTGGATACCTAATCTATTAATAAGTCTAATATTTTAGTAATTAATGATTATTTCGATGGAATCATGAGAGTAGTAATCCAAGTGGTTGGATTTTGTTGAGACCTCAACATGCCCTAGGTTAACCAACTTGGAGACCCCCTTTCAAATTTTCAAATTTAAACCTTTTTTCATCTAGGTCTTGCTTCTGTAGTCTTGAATCTTTTGAATATGATTGATAATTTTGCATCACTAATTTCGATCGACTTTCACTGATGCATGTCTGATTTATGGATTTAATGCATGCATTCAAATCTTGTCTTAGTTACAATATTAGATTTTTACTTTCCTCATAATTTGTTTTTCTCACTTGTATCATATTTCATGCAACTTTGTTTTGAGGCTACACTTTCTAGATTTAATCAACTATGATATGTGTAAGAGTATGTGTGGAATTATCTAATCTTATTGAATCTAACTTGCATCTTTGTATGACTCAGAATTGTGTTTAAGAAAGAATCAAGAAGTTTGCTAGGTACTTGATATTAGGTGTTCTGAATGTTAATTGAGCATTCTCACAGATTAAAATATTTTAGATAGTGATGGATCATGTCAATCTCAATCAATTTCTTGGAAGAATATATAACAAATATGTAATACAATCTAACAAAATTCAATTTTGGAAAAGCAGTATTTTAAAAGAGGCTCAAAATTTCATTAAATAATGCTTTTACACATTTTTCGATCATGACCAAATATGAAAATGTAACCCCTGAGACAAGCTACCTATGAGTTTTCATGCGTTATGAAATCAATGCAACTCTTAGAATCCAATTCTAACATACACAACTAGGAAAACCTATTGTTTGACCTCCTTTCCATTGAAGCACATTCTACTTGATCGATTATGAATAGCTCAAATTTTACATTGAAGTTGGGGCTTGCAACCACTCATTGGAAATTTCTATCCATTTTATTCACATTAAAAAAGGCAATATTTTTATAGTAGATTATATGGGGAAATTATCATCATCTAAAACTAAGTACCCTCAAGGTCCATGTATAAACTCGATTTAAATTGAAAATATTCAAAGGGATTTGAAAAGTTTTTACTTATAAATTTTCTTGAAAATTCATGATTTGGATAAAACACTTTACCTTCATTCCATTAAGAGTTTAGTTTTGGTCTTAACATTTTAGTTTCTAACACTTGCAATGATTTTTCAAAATTAATGAATTTCACATTTGCGGTGAGTTTTCAATTTCAAATTATTTGTAGTCTAACTTTTAAATAAAGAATTATGGAGTTCTAAGAGTTTTTTTTTTAATTGCGACACTATTCATTATTTTATGTAGTGAAAATTTCACTCTCTGCTTCTATAATACTTTGAACACTCCACCAAAATAATATAATAATGATAAACAATGCGTAAAAATATTTCATTTTTTTAAAAACCAACCACAAATTCATGAAAGTCCATGCAGTGAAAACCTTCCACTCTTCCCATTGAATTTTAGAAATCCCACATGAAATTTTGGAAAATTAAAGCCTGTGTGAATTTTGGAACATTACCACAACAATGTGAACTTTTAAAAGCCTCCCTAAACTTTGTGGGCTTAATTTGAAAAATGTCAACATTTTAATTTCCAAAATTCATGCCTTTTACCTCGGTGATTCTTTTTTCAAAGATTTGTCGAATGTGAAAATTGTAGTTGAAAATATAATTATTGAAATTCAAGGCACAATTAGTTATAATTATTTTTAATGTAGTTATCATATTTTTGAGTTAACTGCATGAATTCAATTCTAGTTAGCCAACTATCATTGGTTGGGTGAATATGTTTGTAAAATCAATAAAGAAATAAGGCTGCATATTTGAACTACTCTTAGCTTTGTATAGCATTTACAGGTTTTAGACAATGCCTTCCTGGTGATAATAAACTGCATCCCACATTCGAAAATGGAATTTAAAATTGTTTTTATTACCGAAGGATCACATGTTTATTAGATAATGACATGAAGGAAATTGAAATTTATTCCCTTTGGGTGGTTTGAATCCAAATTATTTGGATTTATGATTATAAGAAAAATCAATTTTAATTTTAATAGTTCAATTTGGGGTTTTGCAAATTTGATGCTTCACAAGTAAATAAATAATAATTTGCATGTGTGTAAAGGCTTAAATAGAGTTGGTGACTAACGTTTCTTGTACCCCTCAACAACATATGATCATCATGGTGTTTCAATTACATAATTGCATCATAAAGGTGAGTAGCCCATGATTATCCCCGCAAATGCTTATTATTATTATTAATTATTGTTATGAAATGATATAATAATCTAATAACAAGGGTCGTATGTGCAAAGGATGGCAAGAGATGAAAGAAGATACTGAAAGATAAAATTCTAGAGCATGCCAAGCATAAAATAATTAAGGTGACTTAAGATCCTGACAAATAACTTACCCACTACATTAAACACTAAACCAAGAGTGTGAACCCAACATAACTCAAAAGGAAACACATTTGCTTATATTAAAAAATCTCACTTGTGTGAGTATAGTATTGCCACTATATGATTCCCAGTTGGGTTTGCAAAAAGTTTGAAAGGTATATGTATATTTAAAAGAGATAATTCAAAAGGAAAAATTATGTAAAGACCCTTTAAAAAGGAAAAATTATGTAAAGACCCTTTAAGGGAAAAATGTAAAATGTAAAAATACCTAATAAAATGAGGAAAATTCTTGATTAAAACCCTAAATTGACCCATGGCATTAGAAACAAGAAAATTCCCTATAAATTTTGGAAGACCGAGGAATGGATTTTTCCCTAAGAGAGCATGCAAGTTGATTTGCTCCAAGGAGAGACCACTACCAGATTTGTCTTTTTGATGTAACCTATCTTTTATTCTTGAATGAGAGAAGCCATCACTAGCCAAGACCATTGTTAGATATTTCTATTGTGTTATGAGTGTGGTATAGACTATTCTTATTGTTCTTTGGTGCACTAGAACGCTGTTGGAATGGGTGACTTTTGTTGTAGATTATTCCCACTTCTAGTACTTGTCCTTTTTCTCTCTAGTCTTAGTGTTTTTGGTTCTTTGGGTATAAATATGTCACTTTAAATTGTGTTTGTAAGTTATATTTGGAAAGTTTCTATTCATTAGAATATATGTCAAAATAATCATGTGAACTAATTCCTTTTACTTCTTGCATTTATTTATGTTAGCTTCATACTTTTCTAGTTTTGTTAGGCTAGTTTAAGTCATTACATTGCACATTTTATTTTAACTGCATTTTTATTCATTTCATTTGAAAAAACAGCCTAGATGGTTGATCAAGCCACAACTGTGAAAATTCTCATAGCAGATCTAAGAGATGATGTATACCTCACAAGAGTAATTATGATTAAGTAGGAAGATAGAAGAAGAGTGGTCAATGTAGTGTAATGAGCAACAAAATAATAATACAGTAGAACTCGGATAGAAGCAAAAATACTTCACACACACTAATTAATTAATCACAATATGGACAAATAAGTAGTACAATGCATGAGGATTCGAATGCCAAGGTGGCAATTCAAATTAGCCTTCATGGAGTGATCAAAAGATCACTAGAGTGTCATCGGAGCACAACTAGAAGTCATCATCATCATCAGTGGAGTCATCAATGCACAAGTAACTGTCAACCATCAGTCAAACTGAGTCTAACTGAGTGTGGTAGGTGTAACTGGCACTAACTGGATGAAGGAGGCTCAGTGGAGGGCGCATGAGGAGCTAACTGGAGTCAGAATGGGCAATCAAGTCTCACTGGAGGTCCATCGGAGTGATACAGTCAGTTGAGAGTTAGTCTAGCCTTAAATCAAGGAAAGAACTGAAGATAACTGGAGATAACTGAATGGTAGGTAAGGAAGGGCGCCTTTCTCATGCAGTAGGTGAAAGGAGGGCGCACTAAGCACTAGGAGGGTTGAAACTGAGTGGAAAGAAGCTTTGGGGGCTAGCTAACTGAGGACTAGGTGCTGGGACTGATGATTGGGATGCATGCAAACCCTAAAAATGCATGCATGACCTAAAATGCAAATAATGGAAATGCTGATAGGTCTAGGATGGAGTATAGGAATATCCTAACACCCCCCCTTAATCCATCCTAGGCCATGGTAACTGAGACCAAAGGTCACCCAATACAATGAATAATAATAACAGACAATAAACCAAGGAAATGGGGAAAACCTCATGGGAAAAATACCCCCCCTCAAAATAGACTGTAAGGCACACATAAAAATAAATGCTCCAAACTCAAGCAAGTGTGATGCTTGGTCATATTTCTGGAGGTATCTTCTTCTTGGGAAGAAGTGGATCATGCTCAGAAAACATGTGCTTGTAGTTTCTCTTTAGATCGAATGTGATGAGAACAAATCCAAAAGTATGAGGATGATCCTTGAACCTGTGATTCGAATCAGCTGAGGTAGGATCAAATCTATGAATGTGCAAATACTATTTTGTCTTCTCCTTTGAACCATCATGGGTGATATTATGCCAAAAAGAACCATCAAATAATAATGATTGCTTGGAATCCAAATCAGCTCCAAGACTTGATAAATGGTTTCTTGAGATCTTCTTTGAACCAGCACGAGTGAGGTCAAAACCATCATATGCATAAGAAATTATCCCAAGTAGTGATTGCTTAGAATCCAAATTAGATCCAAGACTTGAATCATAGTTTCTTGAGATCTCCTTTGAAACATAAGAGGTGAGATCAAAACAAGTAAATGCATGAGAAATTATCCCAAGCGAATGACAATGGTTTTTTGAGATCTCCTTTGAACCATAAGAGGTGAGATCAAAACCTTGATGTGCATGAGAAATTATCCCAAGCGATGGCAATGGTTTCTTGAGATCTCCTTTGAACCGGCAGGGGTGAGATCAAAACCATGATGTGCATGAGAAATTATCCCAAGCGAATGGCAATGGCCATATTCTTCAATAACCTTATGAAAGTATGGAATAATGATCATATAGTAAATAAGAGGTGACAGATCAAGGAGAGTGAATGCATTACCTCCAATGACTGATTTTACCACCAAAACATTCATGTGATCATGATGCAAACCAACAAACTCTGGTGTAAGAGAGGATTTAGGACCTTCTGCAATTTCTAGAGTGTGAGCTAGCACAGAATTTGAAATAGAAGAAATTTGGAGCATGAGTGTAGAATTAGTAAGTTCTTCTTCTTTGTGGACAACTTCAATATGAGATATGTTTGATACTGATTCATGATCAATGAGATCATCAAGGAGGGCGAATGCATCACTGGGCTTGCTCTCGAAAGGGTTTGGACCAATCCCTTCATTATGTCTACCAAATCTTTCATCCAGGTGGGCCCATAGCTCTTTTGGAGTTTCAACATCATCAAGGTATTGGTATATCATCTATTGAGGCAAAGCAAGCATCATTGATCCAAAGGCTCCGTCACCTTTATTTAACCAATCAATCTCCTCTTCAGAGGATTCGAACTCTCCTTCAAAACAACAGTCAAAGAGAGCATGGCTCTTCAAATATGCTATCATTTTTTGTTTCCATTCATCATAGTTGAATGGAGAAAGAGGAGGGATTTCTTCTGAATACATGGAAGCTATAGAAGACCTGCAAAAACAATAGAGAATATCTACAACTGCTACTGCTGCAAAAATGAAAAAACTGCTGCACTTGAAATCTTGATAATAACCTGCAAAAAACTCTCAGGAATGGAGATAAACAATACTCTCAACATGCTCTGATACCATGTGAAAATTCTCACAGCAGATCTAAAAGATGATGTATACCTCACAAGAGTAATTATGATTAAGCAGGAAGATAGAAGAAGAGTGGTCAATGTAGTATAATGAGCAACAGAATAATAATACAGTAGAACTCAGATAGAAGCAAAAATACTTCACACACACTAATTAATTAATCACAATATGGACAAATAAGTAGTACAATGCATGAGGATTCGAATGCCAAGGTGGAAATTCGAATTAGCCTTCATGGAGTGATCAAAAGATCAGTGGAGTGTCATCGGAGCACAACTAGAAGTCATCATCATCATCAGTGGAGTCATCAATGCACAAGTAACTGTCAACCATTAGTCAAACTGAGTCTAACTAAGTGTGGTGGGTGTAACTGAGTGTAACTGGCACTAACTGAATGAAGGAGGCTTAGTGGAGGGTGCATGAGGAGCTAACTGGAGTCAGAATGGGCAATCAAGTCTCACTGGAGGTCCATCGGAGTGATACAGTCAGTTGAGAGTCAGTCTAGCCTTAAATCAAGGAAAGAACTGAAGATAACTGGAGATAACTGAATGGTAGGTAAGGAAGGGCACCTTTCTCATGCAGTAGGTGAAAGGAGGGCACACTAAGCACTAGGAGGGCTGAAACTGAGTGCAAAGAAGCTCCAGGGGAGAGCTAATTGAGGGCTAGGTGTTGGGACTGATGACTGAGATGCATGCAAATGCATGCAAACCCTAAAAATGCATGCATGACCTAAAATGAAAATAATGGAAATGCTGATAGGTCTAGGATGGAGTATAGAAATACCCTAACAACAACCATTAAAAACCATAAACCAATAATAACTGTTAGGCCAGAATCCATCTGGGTTTTCCTACACCAAACGAGAGGCTGCCTAATTGGGCCTCTCTTTCAAGGATAACCCATATTCTCAATGTTGTGCATTTTACCATTTCAACAGAATGAGTGCTACAAAGAGTGAACCAAGAAGTTTCCCTTGTGTAGAGATTCATTTTATTTCTATGATTATTTTCTATGTCTCTACCCAAATCCCCGCATTTGATAATGTACTAATCCTTTCGGGACTATTACATGACATATTGAAAAACATATTTAATCTCTTATTGAAATTTGATGGTGATGGGGAAGGAAAAACTTGTTAAGCAAAAAATTCCCCAAAAGATCATGAAAAGAGCACAAATAGACCAGAAATAGTAATCCACGCCTTAATAATGAAGAAAATAGATGAATAGAAAGCCTCTTTGAGGGGGAAACCTCCTTCTACAATGTACTAAGTACACAAGGCAAGACAAGATGAGATGATTCAAATGAAGAGGTCTCCTTCCTATATATAGGATACACAGAGGTACAATTACAACTAATGGACCCAAGCCAACATCAATAATATAATAATACTAATGGCAATGATCACTAAGAGATCCAAGCTAACATCAATAATATGTAATGTGCCACGATATAAGGGTAATGTACCCACATTTAGGGCCTAATATGCCCCTCCCCTTAAGACAAGTGTTGACCTCAACGATTGGTTAGTTGTGGATGCTTATGTATGAAGGAGTCATCTTCCCATGTCAAATATTCAACTGGTAAGTTCTTCCACTTTATGAGGTACTCAGTAATAGACCGATTGCGTAGTTGTTTGGTCTTTGTTTCGGTGATTTGTGTTGATGTATATGTAACTTCGGAATGTATTTCACCCATGTATTTCATATATGTATTTTGTACTCCTATAGAGATGGCATTATTCCTCTATACGGAAGTGTTTGTATTCCTATAGAGATGTTATTATTCCTCTATATGGAAGTGTTGTCATTTATATTGTAAGTGTCGTAACTTATACTTGATGGGTTATTAGACCGCCTTGTTGGGGTCGGCCCTGTATAAGTCATGTGGGTCGAAGGGTTATTAGACCACCCTATTGGGGGTTGGCCATGTGGGTCAAAGGGTTATTAGACCACCAAGTGTGGGGTTGGCCCGGATTAAGTTAACCATGGGTTAAGCTAGACATGTAGGCCCCATTAGTCTATTGGCTAGGACAGGACAAGTATAAATAGAGATCGGGAGATCTCTATTTTGATCATTCATACACACACTTCTCTCATTCGGAAAGTGGCGCACTTATGAGGAGGAGGCTCTGCTGCTAGGAGAAGACTATCTCTTGTATTCTGGTTGTATCATTGCTCTATCTATCTCTAAGGAAGTTATTGGGGTTTTTCACCTTTATGGTTTTCCCCAAGTAAACTTTGTGTCTCTTGTGTGCTTGCATTATTGTGTCCATGATTGATATGCTGTAGATTTGCTGTACATGTTGTTCTCTCAGTTAAGATCCTAGATCATATTGAAGTAAATTATGAAAATTTAACATGGTATCAGAGCTAGCCTGAAAGAAGGCATGATATGGCATGTATGACACTTGTTGCACTTACGATGCTAGGGCTTGATATAGAAAAAAAAGTCATCATAGCACTTTCACTATAAATCTATTTTGGTGAAGTTTTTGGATCGAAAACTTTTACAGGTCGAAGATAAGACCCTCATGTACCTCGTGTCCAAAGGACAACTTCTAATTCGTTGTACTTTGTGATTTATGATCTGTACAATATAGGGTTTCTGCCTCTTCCAGATCTCAGTCATAAACAGGTGACCTTGGAAAAAAGGTCATAACTCGGGATAGGAAGCTCCAAATGAAATTTAGTAAAAAGTGACAAGTAGTACATAGACTGCAATATCTCAGGAAACCTTTTCAGAGGCCGAAGTTGAAATAGTGACACGTGGCACGTCGTACAAGTTCACTCTCCTGTTTTATCCCATAAACAAGTCATGTTGCGACACTTGGCATAACTCTCTCTCAGAGAATCCAATTGAGGTCAGACCTATCAGAATGGAAAGATGACAGGTCAAGATATCTCAAGAAAAATTTTCAGACCCTGTGGATCGTAACGTTCAGAGTTACACCAGAAACAATCAGGTACATATTTCTGTCATAACAGAATTATTTTTTAGCACCTTCATTCATGGCTTCCGGAATTTAAGGTTTCGGAGAATGTTGGAATTTTTGTAATCAGATACTACGGCTGAATGCCACTCATCAAAATAGAAATTTAGAGACCAAGTTCATAATTTTTGCTTGGGCAGAAGACCGGGCTGGATCAGACCCTAGTTCGGGACTTTGATTGGAAAAGTGGAAAATTAGGGCTTCTGCAAAAATGGGAATTTTTGAAATCTGTGACCATGGCTAGAAGCTCATCAAAAAAATAGAAGCTTAGAGCTTTGGATCAAACCTTTTGATTGGGCAGAAGAGTGGGCTTCATCAAACCCTAGTTCGGGGTCATGTCCAGTGAATCCAAAAATTTCAAAGGAAAAATTGAGGAGTGAAACTTTGCAGTTTTCAAATTCTGAATATACCAGCTTGATCAGCTCATCAAGGCGCATATTTCTATCCTTTCGGAAGTTTGAAATTCAAAGTTTGAATTTTTGGGGTTTCTCTAACAAACCCTAATCCAGCTCTAGGTCCAGTTCTCGCAAATCAAGTGGATTGGGTTAATCCTAGAAGAAGATGGATTGGTCACCTGCATAAGTGAAGAAGTTCCTGTCTCAGAGGGAGATGAGGCTAAGGCCTTCCATAAGAAGATTACAAGCAATCTTGACAGGTATGGCTTACATGTATGTTTCGAATTATGTTCATGGTTAAGTTTATGATATGTTTGTCTTCATATCTTTACAGTAAAATCTTGATTAATTACTAGACTTGTCGTATCACCTTAATAAAAGATATTCATTGATTAAGGTTTTGACACTTATGATTATACTAATGCATTGTGATGTTGTATGAGGTTTATGTTGTTCACTAACACAAAAGGTACACCAAGAAAGTCAAATCATGTTCTACTTCAAGAACATATGATCATGGTGACATGAAGACAAAGATTCATCCATTGTCATGGATCACATAGAATATATACTTTCGAGGTATGTATAACTTGGTTCTACAATGGTTAACTTATGAGACACGCAGGTTACTAGCACAAGTCACTGAAGAGAACCAGAAGACATTATGCGGGTATGTTAGACATAACTAGCTAGCATGCTAATCCAGGTATGTTTTTCCTATATCAAGCGAGAATCCTACCTTGTGTTAGGATCTTATATTGTTGTGTTGTTGATACTGATTATTCATGAAGTCATAGGTTTGAATAGTCATGGTTGTATGCATATTATGTTTCTTACCATAATTGATGATATTGTAAAATTAGTCATAGCAGATCTAATGAACAAGTAAATCAATCACAACAGATGAACATAGAAAATATGGTGTAAAACTGTGCAAAACATGCATCAGTGCTCAATATCCCAGTAAGGGTGAATGATTACAATAGAATACAGTAGCAATGACTAAGAAATTAGAATTTCCTAAGGAGGTCATTCGAATCACTGAATGGAGTAGCTTGACTCCAACTAGGAGTCCTCATCATCAATCAGTGGTGGTCATCAATGCACAAGAACCAGTCATCCAGGTGTCAATCTGAGTCTAACTGCATGTTACATGTGTAACTGAAGTGTGTAGCACTGATATAGGAAAGTGGGCTCAGTGGAGGGCGCATGGGAGGCTAACTGAAGTCAGAACAAGTCATTTAGTCAATATGGAGGTCCAACGGAGTGAAACAGTCAGTCGGGAGTGAAACTAGCCTCAAATCAGGGAGAATCAGAGCTATTTGAGTGTAACTGAAGTGGAACTGCAGTGGTAGGTGAAGAAGTGTGCCCTTCTTTGGCAGTAGGTGAGAAGTGGGCGCCTTCATGACTAGGAGGGCTAAAGAATTGATGTAAGAAGCTCCCGGGTGCTAGAATAAGGTGGCTAAGGTGCTGGAGGCATCAACCTAGTGACTGGGATGCATGCAAACCCTAGAATTTGCATGCAAACCCTAATTGCATGCAAGATCTTGAAAAAGATGATATGGATATCTGAACACCCCCCCCTCAAGCGAGACTATGATGTGCAAAAACAAATAATGTGGGGCCCTGGTAACTAAGACCAAAGGTCACCCCAATACAATAATCCAAAAAATGCTGAAAATAAACTAAGTGAGGAAAGAGGGAAAACCCAGTGGGAAGAAAGTCCCCCCTCAAGCTAAAGCATAATAATGGATCAATATGTCTCCACCATGATGGAACTCACCCCCAACAGTGAACGGAGGTAAGAGAACTTCTTCTCAGTGAAGCTCTTGGTGAAGATGTCTGCAATTTGCTCATCAGTAGGGCAATATTGCAGAATGATGGTGCAATCATGCACCAACTGTTGAATGTAATGCATATGAATCTCAATGTGTTTGGTCCTCTGCCGCTGAACTGGATCTATGGATATCTTGATAGCACTTTGATTGTCACAAAATAGGACAGTCAAAGTAGTGCCACCAAAACCAAAGTCGGAAAGAATACCCTGCAACCAAACTGCCTAAATGCAGGCATTGACTGCCCCTCGATACTCTGCCCCTGCTGAAGAAAGTGCAATGGTTGCCTGCTTTTTGCTGGACCAGAAAATAGCACCATGACCAATCATGAAAACATAACCGAAAGTGGACTTCCGATCAATGCTATCACCTGCCCAATCTGAATCAGTAAAACCAATGAAATCAAGCTCAGAATCTGCAGCATAATGTATGCCAAAATGTTTCGTACCTTGCACATACTGTAAGATCCGCTTGGCTGCTCGCCAATGAAGCTCATGGGGCTGCTGCATATACCTTGACATGGCACTCACGGCATATGAAATATCAAGCCTTGAGTGTGTCAAATAAAGTAGTGAACCAATCAACTGTCGATACATACTGCAATCTGCAAGCGGTGTAGAATCTCCCTCCTCAAGACTGATTCCTGAGAGGAATGGGAATGGGGCTGCCTTACATTCAGCCATATTAAACTTCAATAATAGGTCGGAAGCATATTTTTGCTGAGATATAGTGATCCCATCAAAATTTTGAGCTATCTCCAAGCCCAAAAAGTGACTCAGCAAGCCCAAATCGCTCATGTCAAAAGCTAGATTTAAGGTAGTTTTTAGCTTGTTTATTGAAGTAAGAGTGCTACCAGTAATGAGAAGATCATCAACATAAAGTACAATAACAAAAAAATTACCTTTAACTCGCTGAAGGTACACATTCGGATCAGATTTGCATCTTTGGAAATTCTGAGAAAGAAGGAAGGAGTCCATCTTTTCGTACCAAGCTCTTGGGGCCTGTTTTAACCCATACAAAGATTTCTTCAATCTGCAAACTAATGATGGATCTGATGTGCAGCCCTCTGACTGCTCAATATATACCTCTTCAACAAGATCTCCATGTATAAATGCACTCTTCACATCCATGTGGTGCACTTCCCAGTGCTTGGATGCGGAAATAGCCAAAACAAGGCGGATGGAATCCATCTTTGCAATAGGTGCAAAGGTCTCAGTGTAGTCCACTCCTTGGACTTGGGAGAAAAATTTTGCCACCAACCTTGCTTTGCATTTGCTGATAGAGCCATCAGCAGCAACTTTCGTGCAGTATACCCATTTACACTTCACTAATTTTCTTCCAGGTGGAAGAGAAACTAGCTCCCATGTATTGTTCTTTTGAAGAAAACTGTACTCTTCATCCATGGCACTTTGCCATCTCGGATCTCGATGGGAAGAATAGTATGATGTGGGATATGAACCAATCATCAAATAACAAATCTCAGGAAGTAATGGATCAGAAATAGAAAGAGCCATACTTGCTCTTTGAAAGTCTGCTCTTGTTCGTCTCAGATCAGCAGGATTTCCAAGGTTCGAACCAACAGATTGAAGAGTGTTTTGGGCCCACTTTGGTAACTGAGGAGGATCATAATGGTTGGATTCTGAACCTGATATGTCATGATCATTATGTGCTACTAAAATATCAGAAATATCAGAACTCATACCTTCATTATCGCTGCACGGATCTTCTTCTGGTGAAGGCGGTGAAACGACAGTTTCTTCCTCAACTAGTTGCAATTCTTGAAGCGGTTCTTCAAATTGCACACTGCGCTCTATGAATATCTTTTTAGATCTGATATCCATGAGTTTATATGCTTTTGATTCTTCCTCATATCCTATCAGTATGCACTCAATACTTTGTGGATCCAAAGATCGTCTCTTCTTGGAAGGAATTCTAGCCCATGCAGTGGAGCCAAAAACTCTCAAATTTGACACATCCGATTTATGACCAAAGAATGCTTCGAAAGGAGTCATACCTTTCATGGATGAATGTGGAACATGGTTCTGTATGTATGAAGCAACATTGATTGCTTCAGCCCAAATATTTGCAGTCAAACCTTTTGATTCAATCATGCATGTATCCATCTCTTTCAGTGATCGATTTTTCCTTTCCGCTACACCGTTCTGCTGGGGTGTGTAGGGAACTGTATGTTGGATCTGAATTCCGCTTTGGGCACAAAGTTGCAGCAACTCAGCCTTAATATATTCTCCACCATTATCAGATCTAAGAGCTTTGATCTTTCTCTCAGTGGCAGTCTCAACAGAAGCCTTAAAATCCTTGAATTTTCCAAGCACTTCTGACTTGTTTTTGAGAAAAAATACCCATGTAAAGCGGGAAAAATCATCAATAAATGTCAAAACATACCTTGAACCATTTAATGACATCTGGGGAAGTGGAACACTGATATCAGAATGTAGCAACCCCAAAATTGTAGAAGCTCTGCTAGCTTTGCCGCGGTTGAATCTGTGCTCGGGGTCCTTCCCAATAATGCAACCAGTGCATATTCCCTTCGAGGAACGGAGTTGTGGAAGACCATCTACCATGGAATTGTCTGATAAAAGCAGCAAATACTTATAATTAAGATGTCCAAATATTTCATGCCAAAGCCTACTAACCTCATTACCATGTGTGCGAAGAGCAGTGGGATTTGCAAGCGGAATAAAGTGTGAAAACTCATAGCATTTTGCAGTGTGGTTCGCCTTTCCGACTGCAACAAGTCTTCCACTTTTGATATAAGAAATTTCAACTGTATTAGGTCTGAATGTAACTTGCTTCGGTTCACCAGTGTGTGTCATTTGATACATAGAAAGAAGATTTGAAGCCAAGGAAGGCACATAGAGAACATTCTGAAAGCTTCCATGATCTACATGAATCGTACCTTTGCCCTTTGAAGAAATTTTTGAGTCATCTCCCAAATGGATGGGGATGGAGCTGTTTGGATCGAATGAAGAAAAAGAATCAATATTTGTAGCCATATGATTCGATGCACCTGAATCTATCAAGAGAGTATTGGGATTTGAAACAGTTGCCATGAGTGCTTGTCCTCTTTCATGATCATCATTCCTATCCTTCTTCCTTGCACCGTCAGGAAGAGTTATGTTGTTATTTTCCAAAAGGAGGGCCATTTGATCTATAGTCTTCTTCATACATGAACTTTCGGGATGAAAGCCACGGTTGCAATAAGTACATTTAGATTTTTGGTTACCTTCTTTGCCCTTTTGCTTGAACTTCGAATTGGATGGTGCATCCGTTTGTTTGCCTTTCTCTCTTTGATTGTGAGGTTCAAATTTGGGCTTCTCCTTCTTTTGCTTTCCTTTACCATTCGAGATCTTGGGTCCTTGAACATATAGGGCTGAATCTTTGGAGCTTATGGACCCCATTTGAATCAACTTATCATGCTCTTTTGTGACGGACTCAATGAAGGCATTCAAGGTAGGCATCTTCCAATTCGGGGTAGTTAGCCGACCGGAATTGAAAGTAGAGACAAATACCAAATAATCTTTACCAAGCTTGCTGAGAATGGAGAGGATCAATTGCTTATCCTCTTTGATAACTCCACTGTTCTTCAACTGCATGTTCAAGTTCTTGAATTTTGTGAAGAATTCATTAATGGTCTCGAAATTCTCAGGACTAAGGGCAATCAATTCATTCTCTAATTGAAAAGCCCTAAGCTCATCCTACTTGCCAAATAGTGTTTCAAGTTGCTCCCATATAGCTTTTGGAGTCTTCAATCCACTGAGATGGAAGTGAAGATCTTTGGAGATGGAGAGACAAAGAAGACCATAAGCTTCATCAAGCTTGTTGTAGTGTTTGGTTCTATCTGACAAGGTGTTTGGCTCCAATTCAAGACCAAGAGTGACTCGGTAGTAACCTTTTGAACGTAATATGATCTCCATATCATCTTTCTAGTCAAAATAATTGAATGGGGTGAGGATAGGATTTGAAGAAGAGTATTCCATTGCTAGGAGCGAGTGCACACTGCTGTAGAAAGGCTTGTAAGGGAAAGGTAGCGATTGCAATTGATGGAGACAATAACCCGCAAATCACAATAAAACCAAGAACAATGAGGTCGAACAATCCACCCTTTTAGAGTTGCATCACACCTGGGATTGGAGATCAAGCAATGTTGAATGGGTCCAATGTATAAGTTCCAGGATTTATGTGGAAACTCAAGCTTCTGGAGTGGTATTGGAAGTATTTTCAAGCTTTGCATGCACAGGAGCGAATGCCCTTGAGATCTTTCATGCCAAAAATTTTGTAATTTTTGAGCAAATTCACTCAAATCTTCCTGTAGAAAAGAGATCTTGTCCCTGCAATGGCTCTGATACCATGTAAAATTAGTCACAACAGATCTAATGAACAAGTAAATCAATCACAATAGATGAACATAGAAAATATGGTCTAAAACTGTGCAAAACATGCATCAGTGCTCAATATCCCAGTAAGGGTGAATGATTACAATAGAATACAGTAACAATAACTAAGCAATTCGAATTGCCTAAGGAGGTCATTCGAATCACTGAATGGAGTAGCTTGACTCCAACTAGGAGTCCTCATAATCAATCAGTGGTGGTCATCAATGCACAAGAACCAGTCATCCAGGTGTCAATCTGAGTCTAACTGAGTGTCACATGTGTAACTGAAGTGTGTAGCACTGATATAGGGAAGTGGGATCAGTGGAGGACACATGGGAGGCTAACTGAAGTAAGAACAAGTCATCTAGTCAATATGGAGGTCCAACGGAGTGAAACAGTCAGTCGGGAGTGAAACTAGCCTCAAATCAGGGAGAATCGGATCTAACTGAGTGTAACTGAAGTGGAACTGCAGTGGTAGGTGAAGAAGTGCGCCCTTCTCTGGCAGTAGGTGAGAAGTGGGTGCCTTCATGACTAGGAGGGCTAAAGAATTGATGTAAGAAGCTCCCAGGTGCTAGAATAAGGTGGCTAAGGTGCTAGAGCCATCAACCTGGTGACTGGGATGCATGTAAGGTGCATGCAATATCCTGAAAAAGATGATGTGGATATCCAAACAGATATGACTAACCAGAAGAATCATGAAGGTATAGGTTTGAGTAATCACGGTTTTATGCATTGATGATTTAACTAATCATAAGAGTCCTATGATCAAATAAGAATATGCATGAGTAAAAGAAGACTTCCCTGAAACATTGAATACTAATGTTTATTATCTGTGAATGATCATGACTATACATGTTTAAGATTATTGTGTTTTGATAGTCTTAAGATTATACTAATAAATGTGTGATTATGTATGAGACCTCAAGGATAACACAATGATGATACTAATAAGCATGCATAGTGATTAAGGATGGATATAAGTTCAAGGATAGGTAATCCAGGAAGCAAAGATCAAGAGGGAGAACACTCCAGTTGTTCCTCAAGGAAGCAAAGATCAAGAAGAAGCACACTTCAGTAGTTTCTGCAAGGATGCAGATATTCAGAGGGAGTTGACCACTTCTCACAATCCACATCAGAATGGAGTTGCAGAAAAGAAGCAAAGATTGAGAGGGATTCAACCCAACAAACAAACAAAGATAAGTATTTGAATTGTCATTACTTGCATATTTTATTGTTTAAACAATACTGTTCAATAATGTATATACTGATGTTCCTAGAATTAGGTTGTGTATTATGCATATTAGAATAGTTGCATTGATGAACTGTATAGTACTAATATACATGGGTCAAGTGGCCTATGGCACTGTACAACATTCCATTGCCACTTATCTAGAATGAAACCTCTTTACTGACATGTTAGGAGTTGTGCACACTCTTAACACAATGTTCTGGTAGAGATTGGAAGGCATCTAGAAAGTTACGGAATATGGATAAATGTTGTATTGGCTAAGATCATTGCATGACTGTATGACATATTTCTTTATGTGTAAGAATTTGTTCTGAAAACTATGAGATGTTTTCTAATCATTCAATTTAACTTGTTGTGTAGGAAAGATCGTATACCATCACCTACAAAAGGAGAACTACAACATTTGCTCAGCAACAAAGTTATCTATTGAAAATATTGAAGATATTGAAGTTCCCAGGATCTGGGAAGAATGCCATGATCGAGGAGTACCAGTCGATCATGAAGATGTTTGGGATGCAGTCCCAAGACCTGAAGGGGAGTCTGTAGTGGCTTTCAAGAGGATCTACAAGATCAAGCATGCTACAGGTGGTAGCATAGAGACTTTTGCTCCTGTAGCCAGATACACTTCCATTAGATCAGTACTTGCTCTGGCTGCAGTGATGAAGTAGAAGATACACCAGATGGATTTCAAGACAGCTTTCTTGAATGGTGTAGTTGAAGAAGAAGTGTATGTGGAGAAGACACTTGGTTCTGAGACACATGACAGGGAGTCATCTATGTGCAAAACTTTGTATGGTAGAACAGACAGCTTTCTATCCAGTTTGGGCTTTACCAAGAGTAAAGCGGATTCCAACCTTTACTACAAGGTTGAGGAAGGTAATCCAGTGATACTACTATTCTATTTGGATGACCTGTTTGTAACAGGTGAGGATTGATTGATTGCCAACATGTAGTGGAAGCTTTTTTCCGAGTTCGAGATGAAGAACTTGGGGATGATGCACTATTTTTTTATTTATTTTTTGGCATGGAGGTGTGGCAGAGTGCAGACGGAATCTTCCTTGGACAAGGGAAGTATGCAGTAGAGATCCTGAAGAGGTTCGGGATGATGGACTGCAAGGCTTTGGCCACACCTATGGCATTGAATCTGAAGCTTATGTGTGATGCTCCATCTGATTCGGTTGATGTCACGATGTATTGTCAGATGATTGGATCCTCTATGTACCTGATGAACACGAGACCAGATATTTGCTTTGTGGTGAACACATTGAGCCAGTTCCTGATGGATCCGAGAGATACTCACCTAGTTGCTGTAAATCATATTATGAGGTACCTGAAGGGTACAGTTGATTATGGACTCAAGTATGATGTGAATCAAAAGTTTAACCTGCAGGGTTATGTTGATTCAGATTGGGCAGGCAGTGCTGTAGATAACAAGAGCACATCTGGGTGTCGCTTCAGTATGGGATCAGGTGTGATCTCTTGGTTTTGTAGGAAGCAGTCCTGCGTAGAACTGAGTACAGCCGAGGCAGAGTATGTTATAGCCTGTTTGACTAGTTGTGAGGCAGTATGGCTTCATAAGCTACTGTCTGAGTTATTTGATCTCCCATTGGATGCTACTGGTATCTTCTGTGATAACCCGAGTTGTGTGAAACTGTCTGAGAATCCAGTGTTTCAGGAAAGGTCGAAACACATAGAGATCAAATATCACTATATCAGGGATATGGTGCAAAGAGGAGTAGTGAAGCTCCTGTATGTTGCGACGGATGAGCAGATTGCAGATGTACTGACGAAGCCACTAGCTAGAGTGAATTTCGAGTACTTCAAGGAGAGGCTTGGTGTTCTTCAGATCGACGACACTTCGAGGAAGAAGTTATGGACACATTTGTTGAAGCCATTCCAAGCATGTTGGAAGGAGGATCCTTCACATGGCTGTGGATGTAAGCGCGGGATGATGAGCATCAGGACGATGCTCCAGTTACTGCTCTGTATATGCATCAGGATGATGCTGGATATGATCAGTTGGATCATTTATATGTATATGTATGTATGCATCATGTTGGATGCTGGATATGATCAGTTGGATCATTTATATGTATGTACGCATCATGTTGGATGCTGGATATGATCGGTTGGAACATTTGCATGTATTTGTATATGCATCATGTTGGATGCTTGGACCATGTATTTGTATATGTATCAGGTGGATACTGTGTATGATCAGGTAGATCATGTATATTGATATATATCAGTTAGATGCATTGTGTGGATCATGTATCTATGTATGTATCAGGTGGATACATTGTATGATCAGGAGGATCATGTGTGATGATATGTATCAGGTAGATACTGGGTATGCATCAGGTGGATGCAGTGTATGATCAGGATGATCATGGATGACAAGCTTCAGGATGTTGCTCCAGATGACATGCAGCAGGATGTTGCAATGATGATGATCAGGATGATCATGTGTACATCAAGATGATGTATGGTGAGTATCAAGTTGATACTCTGTGGCCGTGGAACAGGTTGTGCAGATAAGCATGTAATTTGTGCCCTGGGAGATTTGCAAATAGTCTTTCGAGGTTTTGCCTATGGCATGTAATTTGTACCCTGGGATATCTGGCAAATGCTCTTTTGAGGTTTTGCTTGGGAGGACATATAATTTGTGCCCTGGGAGATTTGCAAATAGTCTTTCAAGGTTTTTCCTATGGCATGTAATTTGTGCCCTGGGATATCTGGAAAATGCTCTTTTGAGGTTTTGTCCTATGGCATGTAATTTGTGCCCTGGGAGATCCGATAGGTTGA
Source organism: Larix kaempferi (assembly GCA_027924585.1). Lineage (NCBI taxonomy): Eukaryota > Viridiplantae > Streptophyta > Pinopsida > Pinales > Pinaceae > Larix > Larix kaempferi. The sequence continues at coordinate 2,033,474 of BSBM01000234.1, read as the reverse complement.
GCCGTGTGCTCGTAATCAGCTCTGGGATGCTCTTTTGAGGTTTTTCCATGACCACATGTAATTTGTTCCCTGGGAGATCTGATAGGTTGAGCCGAGTGCTCGTAATCAGTCCTGGGATGCTCTTTCGAGGTTTTGTGGTGACCACATGTAATTTGTGCCCTGGGAGATCCGATAGGTTGAGCCGTGTGCTCGTAATCAGTCCTGGGATTCTCTTTCGAGGTTTTGTGGTGGAGTCACATGTAATAAGTCCTGGAGATCTGGACGGGATGAAAAAGGCCTCATATGCTCTTTAGGGTTCTTGCTAGTCAAGAGACTCTTTTAAGGTTTTGTGACACACGTAATAAGTCCTGAGGATTCCACAGTATGGCCAGTGATGATGAAGACCTTCAGGTGGTGGGCCTACATCCAGTATGAAAAAGGACTGGCTCTGTAGAACTTCCTATGATGAGTATATTCTGAGATTGATTGAGATATTAGTAGCAGTGACGATGATGATGATTCGCTGATGATGATCCAGAGAAGAAGACTTGTGCTAGCAGACCTGTGTCGAGAAATACCTTCCTAGTTAAGAGGGAGTGTTGATGTATATGTAACTTCGGAATGTATTTCATATATGTATTTTGTACTCCTATAGAGATGGCATTATTCCTCTATACGGAAGTGTTTGTATTCCTATAGAGATGTTATTATTCCTCTATACGGAAGTGTCGTCATTTATATTGTAAGTGTCGTAACTTATACTTGATGGGTTATTAGACCACCTTGTTGGGGTCGGCCCTGTATAAGTCATGTGGGTCGAAGGGTTATTAGACCACCCTATTGGGGGTTAGCCATGTGGGTCAAAGGGTTACTAGACCACCAAGTGTGGGGTCGGCCCAGATTAAGTTAACCATGGGTTAAGCTAGACATGTAGGCCCCATTAGTTTATTGGGCAGGACAGGACAAGTATAAATAGAGATCGGGAGATCTCTATTTTGATCATTCATACACACACTTCTCTCATTCGGAAAGTGGCGCACTTATGAGGAGGAGGCTTTGCTGCTAGGAGAAGACTATCTCTTGTATTATGGTTGTATCATTGCTCTATCTATCTCTGAGGAAGTTATTGGGGTTTTTCACCTTTATGGTTTTCCCCAAGTAAACACTGTGTCTCTTATGTGCTTGCATTATTGTGTCCATGATTGATATGCTGTAGATTTGTTGTACATGTTGTTCTCTCAGTTAAGATGCTAGATCAGATTGAAGTAAATTCTGAAAATTTAACAATTTGTTCAGGTTACAATATGAATTTCCTTCTTCATCAAGCTCTGACATGATAGTTTGAATTGGGAACTTTTCTCCTATTACCTTCTTTAAGCAAGAAACATGGAAAACTCAGTGTACCCTTGAAGATGAAGGAAGCTCCAATTTGTAAGTTGTACTACCAATATTTTGCATCACTTTATAAGGACCATAGCACTTGGGTGATAATTTATTGTCTTTATTTAGTTGCTTGAGGGACATCTATTTGTAAGGTTGCAGCTACAGAAATACCGAATGCCCTTCTTCAAAACACCTTTCACCGCGATGTTGATCTGCTTGTTGTTTCATCCCATTTTTTGACATAGTCAGGCTATCCTTCAGTAACTGGAGAACTACTTGCTGGTGCTCTAGGTGGTGTTCCACAACTTGAACTTTAGACTTTCCTTTTAAGGGAGATGTGATAAATGGAGGATGGTACCCATAAAGTGCCATAAATGGAGACATTTTTGATGACGTATGGAAAAAAGTATTGTACCACCATTCTTCCAAAGATAACCATTTCACCCATTATGTTTGTTTATCATATACAAAGCAGTGAAGATAACCTTCCAAACATTTTTTCATTATCTTAGTTTTCCCATTGGATTGAGGATGATAAGATAAACTGTGAACCAACTAGGTACCCAAACAAGAAAATAATCTAGTCCAAAATTTTCCAGCGAAAATTGGATCTCTTTCACTTAAAATAATCTTCGGGTTTCCATGTAATTTATGAACTAGTTCCATGAAGGATGCAACAAATGTACTTCCATTAAAAGGGTGAGAGAGTGCACAAAAGTGTGCATATTTTGTGAGTCTATCAACAACCACCATAATAACATTCTTTCCTTTTGACTTGGGTAGATCTGTGATAAAATCCATTGATAATTCCTCCCAATGCTAACAAGGTATTTCGAATGGCTGTAAAATATTTGGGGTCTTAACTGTTTCAACCTTATTTTGTTGGAAAACCAAACATTCTGCCATGAAACTTTGAACATCAAATTTAATACTTTCCCAAAAAAAATCCTTCTTAACCCTATGGTACATTTTTAGGAATCCTGAGTGCCCACTTACAATAGAGGTGTGTAATTCCAAAAAGATCTTTTGTTTGAGTTGGGAGTTCTTACATATATATAAGCGATCCTTATACCATAGTGAACCATTTTTCCACACAAAAGTATCTCAAACATTAGGATCCTTTTGTATCTTTTGAATGAGTGTCCACATCAATAGGTCATTCTTCCATTCTCTCCTTGCTAATACTACCCAATTGGGTTGTATAATCGAAATCACACAAAGTAATGCCTCAACATCCTCATCTTTTCTAGAGAGTGCATCTCCCACCACATTCTGGTTCCCTTTTTTATAGATGATTTCAAAGTCATATCCCAACATCTTGGTTACCCATTTTTGTTTCTCTTCTGAAGATAGTCTCTGTTCTAAGAATTATTTAATACTATCATGATATGTTTTGACCTTGAAGTGCATACCTATTAGGTAACGATTCCATTGCTTAAGTGCGTGTAGTATTTCCAGAATTTCCTTCTCATAAATGGGTTTTTGTAATTTCTTTCCCTTGATTGGTCGACTTTCAAAAGAAAGGGTCCGTCCTTCTTGCATTAAAACAACACCGATTCCATTTCCTGAGACATCACATTCCACTATGAAATTTTTTTGAAGTCTGGTGTGGTCAAAACAGGAGCTTTGCACATTTCCTCTTTAAGTAGTTCAAAACCTTGAGATGCCTCTAGAGTCCAAGAAAATGCTTCCTTATTCAATAATGTTGTTAAAGGTGTTTCTATTCTTCCATAGTTCCAAAGAAACTTGCGGTAGTACCCTGTCAAACCTAAGAATCCTCTAAAATTGTTCAAGGTTTTGGGAATCAGACAGTCCATCAAGGATTTAATTTTGTTAGGGTCTACCTTGACACCTTCATGAGATACAATATGACCCTACTACTCTACCTCCTTTACCCAAAAGAAACATTTGGAAGGTTTTGCATATAGTTGTTTCTCCTTTAGAAGTTGTAGCATCCTGTCAACATGTTGAACATGTTCTTCCCAATACTTGATTAGATTAGTGTATCATAAAAAAAACTAACACAAATTTTCTAGGGAAGGTCTTGAAAATGGAATTCATCAAACCTTAAAATGTGGAAGGTGCATTTGTAATTCCAAAATGTATGTCCAAAAATTCATAATGACCTTCATGAGTTCTAAATGTTGTTTTTGGTATGTCTTCTTCCTTCATTCTAATATGATGATACCCTGAACGGAGATCCAACTTTGTGAAGTAAACTTTTCCATGTAGTTCATCTAACAATTCATCAATGACAACAATGGTAAACTTATCTTTAATGGTGATCTTGTTGAGCTCTCTATAACATGGAAACATACACCATGAGCCCTCCTTCTTGTGTACCATTACCACTCGTGCATAGAAAGAACTTTGACTAGGCCTAATTATGCCAACCTTTAACATTTCTTTAACCATATGTTCAATTTCACTCTTCTGTCCATAGGGGTATATGCAAGGTCTAATGTTAGGAGGAACACTTCCTGGAATTAAGTGAATATCATGATCAAAATATCAAGTAGGTGGAAGACCTTTTGAAATATATTCAAATACGTTGGACTGCTTATCAATGACCCTTTGGAGATCCACGAGAATAGGACGCTTAGATGTTCGAACATCTAGTGAGCATAATTGTGCAATTACACCTTGATGTCCCTTTTCCAACATTTTTGTCATACCATTAGAGCTTGTCACCTTGTTTGGATTCCCTGTGATACCCCATAATTCAAATTATTTACCTTCCCAATAATATTTCATGAATTTTTTTGAAAATTAAAAGCCATTGTTCCAAATGATTGTAACCATTAAACCCCTAAGACAACATCAGCACCATCCATTGGGATAGAAATCATTGGAATATTCAATACATATTCCCCCATTGTAAGATTGATATTATGGCATTTCCATGAGAAATTGATAGTTCCTCCATATGCAATCATTACTTGAAACTCTGGTGCTAGATATACAAATCAATTGAGAACTTTGTCTAATTTACAATGAATGAAATTATGAGTACTACTATAATCAATCAACACTGTTACCTTTTTATTTTTGATATATCCTTCGATATTGAATGTTTGAGGAGTGCTAATTCCATCCAATGCGTGACAAGATATGGTGGGAGTAATCTCTTCTATTTCTTCAGTTGGAGATGGTTCCTATTCTTTTGCTTCTTCCTCTTCACAATCTATGTAGAATAATTTATTCTCACCACACTTATGTCCCTTACTATACTTGTTGTCACAATTAAAGCATAGACCCCTTTCTCTTCTTTAATCCAGTTTTTGAGGTGTCAACCTTTGAGGCGGGTTAGAATAAGGAACATTATTCTCTCTATATGTCTTGGAGGTGGTCCTTCTAGTAGTCATGGCCGTATTTTTACTTTCAACCTTCCTTGCCAATATGAAATCCTTCTTTAAGGATGTTGGTTCAAAGAGGTGCACCTCATGTTGGATGTTATCCTTCAAGGTTCCAATAAAGAGATACGACAATTTATCATCTAGTATTACCTCCACTCCTAGTACACTACAAAATGTGGTCCCTATATTAGATGTTTGATAGACGACTTTTAGCGTTGGAAAGAGATCCTGCTAAACGTCAGCTACATGCCATTGCAATGATGTCGCTTAAGTGATGTCAATAAGAGTCACTTAAGAAATGTTAAATAATTATTTCCCCACATCAACATCTTATAATAAGCATCGACCCAAATGTCGGTTTAATGTATAAAAAGCGGTGTGTGCAAAGTAGATGTGACATCGGTATAACGTCCAAAAAGAGACATTTTCAAAGTAGAGTAAACGTCAGATTAATGTTCGAAAAACAACATCTAAAATTGTAGTGAAAAAAAAGTGGACGATTCGTCGAACTAACTTTGAGTATTCTTTGCATAATTGACATTAGAGTTATGGTACCGACATTCAACTCACACCATTCGAACATTGTATGAATGTATGAAAAGAGAGGTTTGCAAAGTAGACGTAACGTTGGTGAAATATACGAAAAAATGCATTTGCAAAGTAGACATAACATCAGCTAAACCTCCAAAAAGAGACTTCTAAAATTGCATTGAGAAAAACAGAAAAGTGGACGATACGTCGAACTAATGTCGAGTACTCTATGCATAGTCAACGTTAGAGTTATGGTACCAACGTTCAACCCACACCACTTGAACGTCGGTTGAACATCCAATAAGTCATGTTTATAAATGGCTCTAACAAAAATATCGTGGAAGGTGTGTTTGGATTCTTCTCCATGGATGTAACTTAAAACGGTTGATCCTATCCCTAGGGAAACCATGAAAATACTAGCAAAACCAAATGTCCAATTAGGGCTTGAATCCAAAGTTTCAAAACCTAGACTTGGACTTGGAACTAGCAAAGGGTCCATTTGGACTCGGATCCAAATGAGATTGGTCTAAATTTTATAACTCAAAACTTCACTAAAAAATATGTAAAATCTGTTCATGATTTTACGTAGAGGAATTTGAAGATAGTAGGAAGATTACATTGGATAGTTTATCTTCTTGACGTTTCAAGCCTCAGAGTAGGGATCATCATCACGAGAAAAGTGTCTCTAGTTTTTTGGGTATGGAAAATAGCCAATAATTAATAAAAATCTAAGGTTTTAGTTTTGAGGTTTTCTTAACCGACTAGTCTAACCAATGATAGTTTTAAAAGGTTTTTTATTTATTAATGTTATTAGAATACTATTATTATTAATTTAAAATAAAAAGAAAATCCACTATATTTAACTAATACTAATATGAGAATCCTAACAAATACCATAAAATTAGTAAACTACTCTTTGATTTAGATCAATTTGAGCGAAACTAATAAATAAATAAACTTTTACTAATAAATTAAAATGTAATTAATATATATATATATATATATATATATATATATTTTTTTTTTTTTTTTTCCATGTGGTTCACGGAACACCCTCTTTTATCGGTGCCTCGTTATGTCCACCGGGGAAATTTTTAGGGGTGAAATTTCGCCAATTGGTTATATTTTGGGTTTTTTTTCAAAAAATAAATTCGCTTTTTGGTCATTTTTAGGCTCTAATATCGCTTATATTTACATTAATGTGTTTTTTTATCATAATATTCGCCAAAAATTACAAATTTCAGTAGTAAATTCTATGTTTCATATTTAATATTCGCCTACCTATCTATATATACGTTTTTTTCAATCCAAAATAATCGCCTAGAATACTATACCTAAGTATAATATTAGAATCCTTAAAAAATACCCCGATGTCCACGTTAACCTCCCCGACGTCCGGAGACATAGGAAGGGCAGTTAATTGGATAATAGAGCTCCTGAAGAGCTTAGCGGCTCACTTAAGAGCAAGTGTCACTGGCGGGACTTGAACCTGGGTGGAGCGGATAAAAATCCGATAACTCAACCACCCGAGCTAAACCCAATTGACAAAATGTAATTAATATTATATTAGTTTCTTTTTAATTTAATGATCTTAAAAGTTTTTTATATTTATTAATTTTAATATTATACTATTATTATTAATTTTAAAAAACTAATATCTACTATATTTAATTAATACTAATATGAGAATCCTAGAAATTACTGTAACAATTAGTAAACTACTCTAAGCTTTAGATAAATTAGAGCTAGACTAATAAATAAACATTTACTAATAAATTAAAATGTAATTAATATTATATTAATAAATTAAAATGTAATTAATATTATATTAGATTAGGTCCTATCCTAATAAAATTTCATGAACCCTAACCATAAAGAGTTCCAACATATTATTTATGGAAGCTATGATTTCCCCATAGTATCTCGACGTTCAACCATGGATTAAAACCAAGCTTGAACCCAATCTTGAGATCTCCTTCGATAACCTTTGATTTGTACCTACCCCTTGCATGGCATATCATCACAAATTTAACTTATCAGAAGCAGTTAAATAAAAGTCATTTGATAATAGTAATGAAATTATACATACAATTGTGGCTTTCAACTTAAGGTAACTACCCTAAGCAAGCTTGTGTTAGCCATGCTTCTTTAATCTTTTATGGGTGACCTTCAAGGTATCTAAAAGCCTGCCAAAAGTTTCGACTAAATTAGATATCACACTTTTTATGTAAAACTAAAAAGAAATTAGGGTATATACCTTCCTCCATCTAGTGATGTATTCCTTTCTTTTTTTCATTCTCTTCTCCCTTGCATCCTCCACTAGATTCCTCCACTCCCTCTCGAGAATCACTGAAGTACAGTCATACCTAGGGTAATTTTGAAAATTACCCCTATATGTGTCCCTTAGATATTTCAAATAAGTACCAGCCATGTGTTGTACTTTACTTTGGTTGAATGTATCACCAAAGAGGCCGACCATGTAATCCATACATTGTTTTTTCCAAATATTATTTTGGCTATTTCAGCGTGTACAAATGGAAGCCCCAAAAATATATAATGCCTTCTCATTCAAGCGCTTATAGAACAAATTGTTTCTTGCCAAACGTTATGATCATTAATATAAAATAATCATAACAAACTACCTTCCTGTCACATAATGAGAAATAATTAACACGTTAATAATTACCATGGAATTTTGGCAACTTGGACGGAACAAGCTCCTCATCCATAAAAAAAATATCAATCGATAGTGTCCCGTTGATATGAACAATGGTTGTGATCCAAGAACGTAATCATATGATTCAGTAGTATCGAGGTCATCTTTTCTATCATGTGCATGGTCTATCATGCTATAGGGATGGGTGCCATGGGCCCCACCAGAAGCAAGGGGATCAGTAGAGGGCATAGACAAAGTAGGAGTGGTAGATGGATGAGTATTATAGGGAGAGGCAAATAACCTGGTGGGTATGTGACTAATGTTGGGACACAATGGCACAAGTGCATCACTACTAGTATCAACACCGACCTCATGAGTAGGCTCATGTGCTAGTCTCAAAAAGTTTTGTAAAAAAAATACATTTTTTTGTTGAAGTATAAGAGTACTAAACCCAAATTCATAAATGAATATATATGATAAGTTAATCAGTTTAAAAGTTGGTGCATACTCCATATTTCCTTATTTAATCCATCAAAGCATTGCACCTTTTCATAGTCGCCTCTGTCTATTCACATTTAAAGAATGAAAGTAATTTTTGGTTTGCCTTTTTTAGAGCCTTTATAATAGTCTCCTCCGGGTTAATAAAATAAAACAAGGTATCATCACTGACCAATTCGTCGAGACCAAGGGTGGATGACTACATATACAAACAAACAACATGGTAATTCAATTATAACATTAATAATAAAATTCACATTAAAATTTTTATGGTTGGAAAGCCGAGATATAATTTATACAGGATTTACAAGATCCAAGGATGATGCCTTCCCATGATCACCCTCCCACAATAGTTAAAGGAAGCATTTTAATAAGCAAGGGCAACAAATCCCACTCTCTCTAATAATCATGATGGAATAACACAAGAGGATAACACAAAATCTAACAAGAAACATCATAGAAGTTTGACATGAACTAACCCATGTGGTGGTTAAAGAACAAAGGAAAACCCTAAAGCTATCTCTAATGTGTTCTAAATATTTATAAAACATAATTATAATTTTGGAGATGAGCAAGGTTGGAGCATTTCAAAGATACTACCAAAGCTCAAGACAAAAATGGATGTAACAGTGGCCTATATGTATATGTACATGTTGATCCTTACAAAGACACCCAAACAATTGTAGGGATGATTTTTAGTCCAGTCCAAACAAATTCATCCTAGAGTTTTTTCCACACTCAAATAGTGTCCCAACCCATTTTAGCTCCTATTTTTTTCAAATTAGGCCTACCTCCTATTGTTTTGTAGACCCAAAGAGTTCAAACGCAAAAAATTGCCCCATATAGATGGTAGTTCAAAGGGACAAAGCGCGGATGTGACAATGGCTGCTCGATATGATCCATAGGAAAGTGTACAACATCCAATAATGAAAGAAGGAAATCCTTAACCTAATGATGAGTTTTATGGGAAAATACTTCACATTTGAAAGTACAAAAATAATTGTTGTACAAGAAAAAGATAATCAAGTAAGCACTAGAATCCCTACATAGTTCTTACTCTAGAAAACTCTTTGGGTTGGGTCATCTAATGAGATGAATAACGTATGCTTTCCCCTCACAAATAGATTAAATCAATGTGATATGTCTAGGCTTCTGGCTATGGAAATTATTTGGGTTGGTTCATCTAGTCAGATGTATAATTTGGCCAATTTCCACTCACATATAAATTAGGATAAGTTTTGTAAACTTTGATCTACTGTTGTAGATTTACATTAAGAAAGAATTTTGTAAGGTTTTGGAGCTGACAATTGGTCAAATCGTGACCTAGTATTTGTGCATAATTTGAAGAAGTTGAAGATCGCATTGATAGAGGACATATTCAAGCTCAGAAACAAAGGCATACAAATATAACCTATTGCTAATACGAAACATTGTTTATGTGAATATTACATTTAGTTAATGTGAATTGATGTGGAAATGTTTGATCAATGCTAATATTGAATCAACGATAGTTTCATAGACTATTGAATTATATTTGTAATCAAAGTCAAAATTTCCAACCAATTTCATGTTAGAAAACAGAGTATGCATTGTTGAGATTGGAATAAGCGTGCCATGGAAGTTTGTTACCACGATGTTTAATCATAACTTTCAAGATTGGAGAAGAAATCCCCTAAATATATGATTTTTATTGAAAGACCGAATTGACCATTAATTTGACGATTGAGATAAATATTAAAAGCATAGAAAGGGTTTTTTTGTGATCAAAATTTATAGAGAAGATTGGGAAAAATATACTTGCACCAAGTCGGAAACCCTAGGAATGGAGTTTGAAATTATTATAGTGAATAATGGAAACCCCCAAACCTAAAACCTCAAAGATGGAAGAGTGTGGTGTTGAACTTATTTAGGTGGCATTTTTGGGCCCCTGGTTGTCCCTATGTTCTCATTTGGTCGTGCGATAGGTAAGTCCCTCAAATTTGCTTGTCTTCTAGTACTTGCTATTGTTTGTTAGGATGTCGATTGCACGCGATGATGTTTGTCAAGAGGTATTTGGTGAGTTCACTATTGTTGTTTTTTCGATTGTGAGGGTATTTCTTGAGGTCTCTCTCCATATCTTGAGAACCATCCACTACACACCAACCTTGCAATGGAAAAAATGGGGGCCCAGTGGGAAAAATATTCCCTATTCATTAACACATACAAGGAATAAACCCCAAAACAATTTGATACCCAACATAACCCAATAACACAACTTCGTGAACTATTTTGAAATCCACACACCTTAATATTCTTCACACCTTTACCATTAACTATATTGACCTCAAAACACCCTAATACCCTTACGCATTAATACACCTTAATGAATTAATTTTATCTTGACATGCCCTGACACCCTTAACACACCTTGATCTTTGAAAATTTTGACTGCAACCTATGATAGAACACTTGACACGCTTTAAATACCATTCAATGTTATGGCGCTTTAAATACCATTCAATATTATGGCCCTAGACATAGTGTGACCCTTGGACATGACAGTCTGCTAACACTATCTAACCATATACAATATACTAACACTTTATCACATTTTAACCCCTAACCACTATTACTCTGAACACACTATGATGGCTAATACCATAACCCATTAATGCATCTTGACCCTGGACAACTATGATCCCTAGCCCCTATCCCCTAATTGAGGCCTCAACTACGCCCAAATTATGTGAGAACGTGGATTAGGGATTTGCATCAAGTGGGGTAGAGGCATTGGTTCATGGGGCGGAGAAAGAGTTAGGGGTCATTTATGGGTAAGTATTAGTAATTAAAGGTAATTAGTGGTAATTTAGGGGTATTTCATGGTCAATTATGGGTAATTAGAGATCATTTAAATGTATTTATTGGGTAATTGGTGATAATGAGGGGTTAATAATAGGTCAATTGTGGGATAATTATGGGTTATTTAGGTGTAATTATAGTAATTAAGGGTCAATTATGGGGTTTTCAAGGATTAGCTATGGTAATTGTACCATAATTACTAGTAGATACCCTTCAAGGATTAACTATAGTAATTGTACCATAATTACCATTAGATACCCTAGGGCATCTAATGGTAATTACGTTACAATTACCATAGTTAACCATTGACAACCCCATATTTGACCCTTAATTATCACTAATTACACCCAAGTACCATAATTACCACTAGATACCCTTAATTAACCCTTTAAAACCCCATATTTACCCCTAATTACCACAAATTACACCTAATTAACCCATAATAACCCCATAAATAACTTATTATTAACCCCTAATTATCACTAATTACCCAATAATTACACCAAAATGACCTCTAATTACCCATATGAGTTTATCTTGGTTTCAAGAATAATTTATTAATCTCTACTAAACAGGGCCAACCACGTGAAGGTGGAAGCTCATATGCCCCCCCCAATACGTACCTCCTACATTTCAACAATTCAATAGAATTAAACTTCTTCTTCTTCTTCCAAATCAATATATCTATCATGATCGAGATCATAATCATTGAAAGGATTGACCATAGGTGCATCATCATCATGAATATAATTGTCGTTAACACCATCATCGAGATCATCATCAAGAAGTACATTGTCATCTACATTTGGTTTAACTTCTTGGTTTGACACATCTACCCGCTCTTCGACATCGTCATCTTGTTGATCTTCTTCAATATCATCTTCTTATAGTACAATATACTTTACAGGACTTCCATGTGGGTCATATCTAACAACACATGACCAGCAGGCTTTACCTGTCACCTCTAAATAAAAGACCTATTCGCATTGACTTGGAAGGACATAAGGCTATGTACTCGACTCTAGTAACCTTGTATTAATCATGGTAAATCCATTAGCATGCTCAATAACAGTTCTATCAGAATTTCATTCATTCATTTGTAAGTTGTACCAAGTGACCTTGAAGATAACTATTTTGAAGGATTTAAAGTCTAACTCAATTATATCATCCAAAAATCCATGATATCTATTTTCAGATACTCCTGGATGCTTGTCACTTCCAGAGGAAACATTAGTAACCCGAAAGACTGCAATTATCCCGCAATCAGTTGTTTTCTTCTTATCATCCAATTGTTTGATGCAAAATTTATAGCCATTGCACCACATCCCCATGTGGTGTTTCACCTAAAATATGTTCAACATGTTAAAAGTGCATTGTCAATTGATAAACATATTTAATTTAGACCTAGTTAACATTTTGAGGAAAAAAGCACAACACATACATTAATATTGAAGAAAAAAAATAGTAAAAATGCTTATCTATCTATATTTTGCACCATATGCTAATTCAATTTCCCTCTCTATAAGAATGGTATCTTTAGAACAATGATCTCCTATAATCAACTCCGCCACCCCATCCCATGATAACCTACCATTGTGAAATTTAGCTTACTAGATCTCAGTTGCAATTCTAATTTTTTTTATGCCCAGTAATTAATTTTACCCAAGAATTCAATTTACTAAAAAGATAAATGGTAGCACACTGATAAAAAATAATGCACATAGAAAACTAAACACGAGATGTACCTTGGAAACCCCAATCCCTAGGGAAATCCAACAAACAGTTTGTCTTTATTACAAATTTGTTAAACATCACTTACAACACCAGGCTTCTGGATATGACACACCATATCTCACATGACTCTTGACTCTCCCTTGCTGCAACTGAGCCCAAATCCTCATCAATATCAACAAACCCTGGCTTAAGTGAATCTCTCACTCCCAAGCCTCTAAGAGGCTCCCTCTCTCAGATCTAATCACTTGCTAATCCCTAACCAACACAAGAGATATGATTCACTCCTACAACTGTGGTACTATAAAACTCTCCATATATTCTTTTATAACCCTCAACCTCATGCAAAACCATGGGACATCCTCTCAATACAATGAGTCAATACCATTGGATCAACACTGACCCTTAGATCTATAATCCAATGGCTGGGACAAAATCTCTCGTTGAGATCACTTAAGTGATAGATCAATGACTATGACTTAATCTCTCATTGAGATCACTTAAGTTACCCTTTTACATTTACATAAGGTGTTATAAAAGTCACCTTTTACAAATTCTGTCTAGAGAGTCACTTTTTCCGGACGACTTCTACATGCTAGACATCGCCATGTATAAGTACCTATCCGAGCTACAAAATCTAGCACTCCCTCTTAACGAGCAAGGCACTTCCAAATAAGCATCCACCTAAATCCATCAAATCCTCTACTGCTGCAGCTGCTCCCTCTGAACATGAAGACTTCCCGGCTACATCTGCTGCACTCTGATATGATAATCTGCACTCCTCAACCATCAGTGTCATCTCACACCAAGTAGGCTTGCTGAGAGAAGCCTCATACTCTCCCTTTGTCACTAACAATGATCCATGCTCCAATCTCCCCTTGGAATTTACTACAGGTTGTCCCAACAACCTGTACAATGCACTCTCCCTAATGCCAAGCCTCACTGATGCATATTGGATACCTGCTCCCTCTGAATGTATGAAGACCTGTCCATCATAAACCATAACCCCATACTCTTTGGTCCTGTATAGTTTAGATTGAGAACAATTCATCTTCATCTCTAGAACAAACAACATTTTTGCCACCTACAAAGACCCTCATGACTCTAGATGGAATATCACACATCTAACCCCCTTCACTGCATGCGTGGTACTAGTCCCACAACCCACATGCCAGTTTGAGTTTATCTCTTAAATACTAAGTAACACTGACCTCACTCATGTCATATGGCTAGATGCACCACCTTCCCTTGCCCTGCTGCTTGTTACCCAAACCTATTAATCATTCCTTTACTGGTCTGCCCAAAACTTCTGTAGCATGCCTGGCTACTTTTTCTAGGGCCGCCCAAACCCTTTTATGGGCTTCTTGAGCTTGATTCTCATTGCCCAGGGTCTGCTCTGGGATGTTCTGGGCCTGCCCACAACTGCCCTATAGTTGTTCTAGGTTGCCCACAATCTATTGGCCCTGCTTCGAGATTTTCTTCTTCCTTCCTGAATTTCCTGGGTAGTTTTGGGCATTTTCTCCCCCTGCTCGGTGATTTGATCTAGCTCTAGCAGTTGACTAATGGTTGTCCTGTTGCTTCTAGTGGTATTTTCCTTTAAACACTCCTTCTTGATGGTTTATATTTCCTATTGGCGCAACCTACATCTGTTGGATACTATCTACAGCCTGAAGTCCAACTCCACGCGTTGGTTGTTGTCTGCTACTCCTTCCTATCCCTCACTCATCTCTTACATCTTCCCACTTGTTGATCCTGTGTTGTTTTGTTGTCGGTCTGAGCTTATTTCGTGGCTCCCAGCTCCTGTAGCCCCGACTCTACATCACTTGCATCTTGTAGCTCCTTCGCACTGCTAACGCCGTCATAATTTGACTTCCTGTCGGCTTTCTCGAGCCTGATAGACAGCTCCTCTCTGCCTAGAAACTACCTTTTCATCGCATCCTGGCCTGTGATCTACACTTCCACTATGCCCGATCCTATAGCTCCTAGCTCTAGCTTTCACTTGGGCTAACTGTTGCGTCTTCCTCATGCCCAACCGCTTGCCACATTGCACGCATGACTCTCCTACATCACTCGAGCCTCCACATTGCAGCTCCCTTGACCTTCATCTCTCGGTGTCTGAATCAAGATCTGAACCCATGCCGCCACCTATCTCCATGACCTAGTCGCACCTCTGCTTTCAAACTACCTCCAATTGGATTTTCTCTACCCGAGTCTCGCCGACCACAGCTTGATCCGCACTCCTTGGCCAGCTGCTCCATGTTGGTGCACACTCCAGTGCCCCTGCAGTTCCCTACTCAGTACGATCTTGGTACCTTCATGCCATAGCCAACAATCGAATCACTTAGCCTGACAGCCACTCGTTCCCAGTGTTAGATCTGTCAAACTTCAACAATCCACCAAGCCAACGGAACAACAAACTGTCGAATCCGTATTTCGTACATATCATACCGTGGTCATACGTTATGAGATGAATCTTCTTCTTCTTCTTCTGATATTATGTGGGGTCTTCTCAGTCCCACTCTGATACCATGTGAAATTTAGCTTACTAGATCCCAGTTGCAATTTCAATATTTTATTTTTTTATGCCCAGTGATTAATTTTATCCAAGAATTCAAATTACTGAAAAGATAAATGGAAACACACTGATAAACAATAATGCACATAGAAAATCAAACACAAGATGTACCTTGGAAACCCTAATCCCTGGGAAAACCAACAAATAATTTATCTATATTGTATATTTGTTAAAAAACAGTTACAACACCATAATTTTGGATATGACACACCAGATCTCAGGTTACTCATGACTCTCCCTTGCTGCAACTGAGCCTAAATCCTCACCAATATAAAAAAAACCCTAGCTTGAGTGAATCTCTCACTCCCAAAGCTCTAAGAGACTCCCTCTCTCATATATGGTCACTCATTGATCCCTGACCAACACAAAATATACGACTCACTCCTGCAACTGTGGTACTATACAACTATCCATAGATTCTTTTATAACCCTCAACCTCATGCAAAACCATGGGACATTCTATCAATACCATGAGCCAATACCATTGGCTCAATAGTGACCCTTAGATCTAATCCAATGGATGGGAGTTAATCTCTCACCAAGATCACTTACGTCACAGATCAATGGGTATGACTTAATCTCTCATTGAGATCACTTAGGTTACCCTTTTACATTTACATAAGGTGTTATAAAAGTCACCTTTTACAAAAACTGTCTAGAGAGTCACTTTTCCAAGTGACTTCTACATGCTAGACACCCCCATGTAGAAGTACTTGTCCAAGCTACAAAATCTAGCAACCATAAATTTTTGTACAATGTTCTTTCCATACCTTCATCCACTCAATATTCTTTGTAATGTATAAATTTAGTGCATCCCACAAGAAATTAGAACAATTGATCAATAATTAGGTACATCCATGTTAAAGCCTAAGAAACAACAAATGAATAAAAATTAAATAAGTACGATTATAGTGATAAAAATTAATATAAACTATTATAGTGATCTATCGTCTAAACTTTCACTTTCCTCATTCTACCTTTCCCCAACAAAACCTCCCCTTCAAATTTGTTGATAGAATTGACAACACGAATGAGAGGCACATTATTCATACTGGATGCTACTTCAAGAAGATACACACTAATATACACCAAGGATTTATATACCCTATAGCCTTCAACCATAAAACCCTTTGGAAGTGATCTTTGTCTAACGAAAACCTTCAATTCCTTCAAGTGCCTCTTCACCATCCACATTGACCTTGTCTATACAAGTCCACATATTTCAATCTCCTCAATATGGTGTATGAGGTAGTGTTCTTGTGCATTGAAAAAAGCCGGAGGTAGATACTTTTGCATTTCACACATTAGTCAAGGTATTTCTCTCTTCCAATGCTCTATGTCTTTCTTATAAATTTCTTTAGATGACAATCACATACACATGATACAAGCAAATCACAGGTAATTTAAAAAAAACAATTATACAATGCAAGTAAATCACATGTCAGCACGTTCCAGAACTAAGATTTTGAATGTAAATCATTAGTACTTACCTCATGTATTTGCCAAGATCATATATAACTTGTTTTATGTTGTTTCCAAAGCTGTCCAAGAGAGATATAGGTAGAAAATATTGTAACACAAAAGGAATCATTTTTTTCTTCCAAAAAATTGAAAATAAAATACTAAAAAAAGGTATACCAATTATACAATAATATACCAAATTACCTTAATAAAGTTATGTTAGTCATGAGTTTTAGCCCCACCAAATTCACCTTTCTTCGTTAATATATTATTTATGTTTGAAGCAAATCTAGTGGGAAATTTAAATTTTTGAATGATGTATTTTACAACATTGCTTTCTTGCTCTATAAATAACCATGGAAGATTCATGTTTGGTTGTTCATCACTATAAAAGTGAATCAAATTTTGCATTACATGATTGGTTTCTTGAATGTCACTACAAGCTTTGAAGATTTTTTCTTTGTTACTCCTTCCATCTAAGATTCTTAATAATGTTTCTATTACATTCTTCTCGATATGCATTGTATCGAACAAAAGAACTACTTATAGGTGCTCATAGTAGGGAAATCTACTAAATTGGATGGGGTAAAATTTCATTCCCCGTGGAAGGCCATTGATGCATTGACAACCTTTATGTAACATAAATAAAATTACAACAATAGTTGTTAGATACTATAAAAAGAATTGAATATAAATAATAATAAAAAATTATAAGTACATTAGATATGATACAAAGACGAATTGCTTACCTTGACAATTCTTATTATATTCCAATTTCCATACTCAAGGTGCCATTCTTTGTGGTTTTATTCTAGTCTCTTCCTTCCCATTAAAAATATGTTTTTTCAGTGGTTCAATTCTATGGTTCTTGGGGAGTAAGTGCTTATACTCGTCAAACACCTCCTTTCCAAAACTTCTTGAACGTCAAGATATCATTCTAGGACCACAATTGGACATGCAAATTTACCTTTTGTTTGAAGACCTACAAGATATCATGGAATAATGTCAATACTAATAATATACCAAGCAATTATTGCAAAAATATGCATGATATTTTGATAAAATTATATACAGTTAAAGTGTGCAAGTACTTTAGATAACACAAAAAGGTGTTGGCCTTGGGGCATCATGAATTGTCCATGTAAGTATTCCATGGAATTGAAATTGTTTTTGCTATAATGGTTTGGAGATGTCGTACATAGTGATGCCAGCCCATAAATTTAGAAGTTTGTTCATAAGAGGCTCAATATATATATTCATATTTTTAACTTGGTGCCTACCTAATTATTTGAAAATGCACAGAATTATTACCTTGTACATAATAAAAATTATGTAACAAATAGGACAAATGAAATGCTATGTTGAAAACACTATTGTAAACAAATACCTAGAACAATTGTTGCCAACATTGTGTACTCCCTCTTAATTGACGTCCAAGGAGGAAGGTTATTATTTATAACAAAAATAGGCCACATTGAGTAAACAAACTTGAGCTCTCCAAATGGATTAACACCATCAGTTGCCAATGAAATCCTAACATCAACATAGTTCCATCTTAAACCTGGATCTATCAAGCACTGAGAGGGATCCAATTTCTTGTGATGTATTTTTTTTTAATCTTAAATTTTTTACACATCCAAAAACAAATTACACCTCTAGAAATTTGATCCCTCTTTGTGCTTAGTAGATCTGTATTTAAGGTTGATCTATGTTGGTTTTAATTTTTTCGTTTTATGATCCTACATGGAATTTTTTAATTATTTTTTATTTGGTTTTAATTTTATATTTTATAAGCCGACGTGATTTTTCTTTTAATTACCTTTTACTTTTGTCATAACACTACGTTACGTGACAACATCTCCCCCATACTGGGTTGCAGAGCACCTCGCTCCTCTTAGTACAATTACGAGGTTATTCTTTAAACAAATTATTTGATGTCCCTAAATGCAGAACCATATGTAGGCATTCACAAAACACCATCTTCACTTCTCTTTTGTGCATGGTAATCCATATACTATGCTATGTTTTTGCACCTGAACAATTATTTGAAACGTGGAATTATGGGAATATGACGAAGAACCTTACGTGGCACCTTGTTTGTTACTTGATCGATTCAATATCTACTAATTCCACATTGAGGGCATTCCATTTTTGTTGCATGTTGTCCATAATATATAATATGATGACTAGAACATGCATCAATCATTTGATGCTCCATTCCTAGATCTTTCATAATGGTTGACAATTCACGGTATGTGCAAGGTAAATTATTTGACTGTGGTAAGAGAAAATCATGTAACAATATACAACATAAAAGATAAATGATTGTAAAGAGTATTATTCATTAAGAATGTATCATTTATACAATATATTAATTAACACTAATAAAAATATAAAAAAAGTTCTTCACGTATGAACAATTATATTACATACCTTCTGATATGTGCAAAACATGTGTTTGACATTCAATACTTTCAATTTAACCAACAATATAGCATAGGCAAGATTTGTCCTAGAGCCTTCATATAGGGGTTTTCGTGCCTAATCAATAAGAGGTACTTCATGTATGTCATCAAAGTTGTCATCCATTGGAGCAAAGGTGTCGTGGATCAATATATTTATCCATCATTCTCAACTATATTATCAGCGTCGTTTTTTCCATATGATTAACTTCATCTCCAATATCTGCTCCATATCCAATATCCGTTGCATCTCCATGAGCTTGCACACCAATATTTCTACTACAATTTGGCACATCCTTAGGCAGCATTTTAATCATAGGACGCTTTGTCTTTGTAATTACAAACAATCAAATCAATTTAGTATATATATCAAATATTAAAATGATATAATTTTTTATGATGATAAATATATAACATATAATTATGAATAAATTGCCAAGGGGTGATAATCATCCCCCCCTTGATAATCATCCCCCCCTTCAAAGTGCCCATAGTCATAACAATGTTTTTTATTTGTTTTTATTAGGACTCTTCTCGTATTGTATTCCTTGTATTCATTGCAAGGGAAATAACATTTACCATCACCTAATGCCTCCTTTATCCTGGCAATGGTCCTCAAATTTCATCCCGATCAAATTTTCACATTGGAATTACGTATTCAAACAAAACCCACTGAACAATATTAGTACAAGATATATATATATATATATATATATATATATATATATATATATATATATATATATATATATATATATATATATAATTTCACACATAGATAGATAATAAAAAAATGTTTACAATTTGTTTACATCATCAAGAGAATTTGGATTATTATGTAAAGAATCCAAACTATGTATATAAAGAATTAGCCATTGAAAGTAGAAAGAACAATATTGTTTCAAGCCTCCAAAAAATGACCAAAAAGCTATTACAAAGGTCACAAGTACTACATAATCGTCAATAATATATAATCTCTTGGGTTCTAATGTTATTTATAATGTAAAATATCAGCGATAGTCTGATGAATTATGGACCTAGTCAAAATGGTCAAAGTCAAACTTAATGAATGTTTAGACAATGCTAATGGTCATTTGGATGATTAAAAGGATAAATGTTGTTCATCGAAAGTCCGACAAATGTCCTTTGGAAATTCCGATGATATGTGGATTAATGTTGGAACTGTGATGAACGCCAGGGCACTTAGAGAAAAAAAAATAGAAAATTTATTCGTTTCTAAATAAATTTCAAGAACGTCAGAAACCAACATCGGATTTGGAGCTCGAATGTAGTAATGATAATTCCACTTGGCTTCATTGACTTCCAAGGTGGACAATCTCCTTGTTTGAGATTGCAAGATATTTGAAAGTTGAAGATGGGAATGAATCATGATGAAAGACTTTATATCCTAAGATTACTAAGAGTCGACAGTAACTAAGTAGACTTATGCAATGTGAGGACAAGCAAGCTAGGAACCAAAGCTAGAACTAAAGTTGGTAGCTAGAGACACAAGTCAAAACTAGAGCTAGTAGCTAGAGCCATGAGGCAGAGTTGGAGTTGTAGCCAAGAGCTAGCATTAGACCCATGTTTCAGAGAAGTAGACAAAAGGCACATTGATGCATATTGGTTTACTTTAAGCTTTTGGAGACCAAAATGCCTCTCAAAGGGGAGGTGTGATCCAAAGTGGATACGAACAAGGCAATGGTTGTAAGACTCAGTACTTGAGTGAAAAATTGTTGAGGGTAGATAAAACATTAAGACCAATGCAAATGTAAAAGTAAATGAGACAAAAGAGAGGAAATATAAGAATTAAATAAAATGAAAATAGGACAAAGAGGGATAGGAACTGAAAGGTCATCCTCTAGACCTTCCCACTACCCTAATCTCTCCTATAAATTCTTGTAATTTGACTCTCAAATGGATTTTTATTGGTTAGTTGACCAGAGAGAGGAGGATGCACAAAGAGCCATGAGTTGCATTATAACCAGAGATTGTCAACATAAAGGACTAAGCAACCATTGGATGTTCATTTTCCCATTTGGGTTTGTAGGGTAAATATTGTGTTAATGTGTGTTGGATTTCCTCTTTGTGTTGTGTTATTGCTATGTTGGTTTTATATTTGGATTTCCTCTTGGTTTTATGACAATGAGAGGATTACAAGGAGGCGAAGTGCTAAGTGACCTAGTGAGATATAGTATGTTTGGAGTTTACATGAAAATGGAGGACAAGCATTTTATGTTCATACAATTGCAATAGAAGAATGGTGGGAAAACATAGAGCACAAATGGATGCTTGTGAAGCAGTAGTTAAACAAAAAATGGTGTTATTGTGGAATGAAGTCATAAGTAGAGATGTAATGCCTATATTATATGACAAAGTAAAAAGGTAGATGTTTTTTTTCCCAAAGAAGAGTAAATTGGATGTTGAGTTAGCATACAAGTGTATGGTCCAAAATTTGGATGACATACATAGTCCAAGTGAAGATAGTGATAGTATTAGTGGTGTGGGTATGTTTGTTATAATCTCAAAAGATGGTAATGAATTTGAACAAATGTTGATTGAGTTCTAGAGGGAGGTTGGGGAGGTAATGAGCTCAATAAGACTATAAGTTGATTTTGTGGCAGTAATCCCTATTGGATAGGAGGCAGTAAGCCCCATTGAGCACGAGTTCATGCACTCAGTGGAAAATCAATGATACAATAAGTCTATTTTGACAAGAACATGTGAAGGAGGAAATCTCTCAAGTCCTAATGAAAACTATGAAGATAATTCGTGTTGGATTTATTTAGTGTGAAGCAGAGAAGTATGTGACATTGAGGTAGTTCATCACAATGAGTATTATTGAGACCAAATGTTATGAGATAATGAGGAAGAGTGACCAAGTGTTGCATGAATACAAAGACCAACCGATCAATGCACAAAAGTTGGAGAAAGTTGTAGAGGCTTTGAGGCGGTTGGTCATGAAGCAACAAGTAAAGGATGATAGTAGAAGCCATGAAAATGATGAACCATACCAAGTGTAGAAGAAAAGAAAGAGCAAGATTAGATATTCATTAGTTGTTGATTAATAAACAACCTTTTGAGAAAGATTCTCACTTCTTTCCAACCCGGGGAATCATGGCCTTGTAACGTAAATACTTGGGAGGTTCATGTGATAGGGGTCTTTGGATCTCCATTGTTTTAGTATTATGTAGTTGAAAGTAGTGTCATGTGATCTAGAGACATGTGCATAGGCTCTATGAATGTAATAAAGTCTAGGGGCATTGGCTATTAATCTCAATAAAAGTTTGCATAGTAAGTCGACGTAATTTGTGTTATGTATTGAACATTAATTCCTTGTTGGTTGTGTATTGAATTTAATTATGTGTTGAGTGTATGCCATTGTGTTTTTGTTGTGTAATCGGATTTGTAGGCCCCTAGATACTGGGTTAGAACTTAGAAGCCATGGGTTCAAGTCCGATAGAGTCCCAATGGGTTAGGAGTGCATGCTATACTCCAATGACATTTACTCTAGGTTCCATTCAGGAAATGTGAGGAAGCACTTGGAGGGATTTCCAGAGGACACTTACCATGGAAAAAAGGAAATAAAAAGAAGATAAAGCATATAGATTGTACCTACTTAGTGTAAACTCATGAAGAGATTGACTTGTCGTTTCAATGCTACTAGTTTAATTCTTTGAGATTCATCTTCATGTTTGAAAGATTTATATGCCAAGCTATGCAAACCATGAGATCGATTACCTTGAGGGTGTTTTAGTTGTACGACAAAAGAGTGGGGACCTTGTTTATATAGACTCCCTTAATTTGCAATATTTTATGGCACTAACAAAGAAAATTCATCATGGCAATCATTGTCATAATGAGATTCCATTGAAAAGGGTTTGGGTTGGCCTTCAATCTTGTCAAGGTAGCTACTATTTTTCACAATAATATGAAATTAGGCTCATTAACATTTCCAAATTTTAGATGCCTCCATTAACACCATGAGACAACACAGGGTGTAAAATGACATAACCATAGATAAAAATGTTGAGTTTCCTTCCCAAGCTTGATTTGTTTGACACACCCCCTTCTTATAAATCCCACCAAATGTCCTCTTAACATGAGAGACTGGCTACTTCAATGCCCACGTTGACCTTCATATATTGATGTGTTAAAATTGAGGACAATTTAAGGCAAAGTTTGCATGTCATTATTAATGGTGGGAAGTAATTCGCTTCTACATGAGCACACAAGGCACAAGGAAAAATCTCATTATCCTCTACATTCTTAATGAGGTAGTAGAGGCTATCTATGCATATCCCACAACAATGGTGTGTTGGACATTCAATACAATAATTAATGCATTATAACGAAGTCGTGATTTTTTTTGCATGATAGTGAATTGTCATGTCCTAAGGTAAAGTTCTTGTAATTGTTGGGATCTTCTCTAGCTTTAATTTACCACATTTGGTTGAGGTCTTTTCAACAATGTAAAATTTATAGTTGTTAGACATCATATAAATAAACAAAAAAAACAATTAATATGTAAGCATTATTATAGAGAAGTCGTCTTGGCACCAAATCTATTAAAATACCTTACAAGAACTGGTCCTACACTAGCAATTGCCCCAAAAGGTGCAATAGAACGCCGAAGGGATCTATGGTCACCCATGATACTAAACAATGGAAACAATTTTCAAGAAACTAAACAATCTTGAATTAAAGAGGTGTAGATCATAAAAGCGCCATTCATTATGTTTTGGGAGGAAATGGAGTCCATCTAGGAGCAATTTGACAAAAACAATGTTCACCTCCAGAAAATCAAAATAGAGAGACACTAAATATATGTAATATCAAATTTTAGAGTTTTTGAAATAAAATTCTTAAGTAGTTGTAAGCAAGAATCGCTTGATCTCATTCAAAAGTCCATATTTCATATAGAGCTCTTTTGTACCTAGAATCCTACCAAAAAGTTTCACTTGTGAAAATAGTCAAACATAAATGTAAATTAGCTCTGATATAATTTATAAGAAAATCTTGATTTTGTTTTTTTTAGTCTTAAATGTAAGCCATATTGCACAAATTCCCTAAAAACATTAACTTAACTTGCACAGATATCTTGAGGCATAACACAAAATGGTTCTTAAGCATGACATTCCATTTTGAGATAGAATAAAAAAGAAAAATACAACAATCTAAGAAATGTGTAATTACTATACTCCAAGGAGTTAAAAACTAACAAAGCAAATAGAACCTTCATCAATTACCACAAAACACATCCTCAGTCCTAACTATAATGTTATTTTGAAGTTAATTGGGGCAAATGCCAAACATTCTAAACATAGGTTCATTAAAATCGTTAAAACTTCAAGAAACTAGAATTTATTGCTTAAGCAACAATAGCTCCCTTTCCCTTCTTTCTATGAATCTTTTTCATGTAGAAGTCAAGCTTTCAACCCTCGAGAATATACCTAGTAAATATCAAAACAACCCATTTTCAATACCGAGAAAACATATGAAATTCCTTGTCCAATTCATCTAACACTTAATACAAGTGAACATCCCCATCAACACATCCACATTGGCCAAGGCATGAAGCAATTGAAGCATTAGTCGACCATTGGAAAATTTCTCTTTTAGATGTGGGTCAAGTTTGTGACCTTCTTGTCGCTTCTCAATCTCGTCATTATTGTAAGATACATGTCCAATGGCTCCCTAACAAATAGAAGGCATGCAAATGATAACCAATAGTTCAATTTTTATACCATATGGAACATATGAACTATCAAAATCACCTCGAAATGAAAGGATAGTGAGCACCTATGTTATATCAATATTCTAAACCCTAGTCAAACCCCATAAAACCTATTCATACTCGAGATAATCCAATGTCCAGCTTGCATGAAATGGCAAGAGAAAACAAGTAACTTGTTCACATTTCCTATCCAAATGAAGTTCAATGCCAATCCATTCCAACGACAACATTATCTATGGTAGATATGCAACATACAATATAAGTTGTTCTAGAAGTGAGGAAACTCAAGAACAAGACATTGGTGGTAGATAAGTTCGATTAGGCTCCCACAACTGCCAAATTCATGATCTAGAATCTACTTAGGTATTAAAATGGTTAAACTAGGTAGCTGAGTTGAGGGAAACTAAATTAGGTTCATTAAAATCTTAGAATTTTCACTATTCTCAATTTCTATTGGAGATGTTGATGGAAAATTGGATAGTACTACAAATAATCACCAAACTAATCTCTCCCTCGATGACTAGCTAGTAACCCACATGATACACCCAAGTACAAAAAAGTGCATGCAAGTGAGTTTCAAATGGCTAGAGAATCAATATATTCTCAACTACAAAATCCATGACAAACAAAACAAGACAAATGGAAGATCCAACGAGATGCCGTCCTCTGGTATGATTCACAATTTTGAGGGTTTTATCCCATTTGAATGGTAACTTTTCTAGGCTATCTCTTTGAATATGAGAGGACTCCAAATGTCACGACGTCAAGTGTCCTAAGATTCTAATGTCACTTTAAAACATGTGAAATGTCACATACACACAAACACACATTCTCAATATGAATCTAGCAAATATGAACCTATTCAACAACTCTACCCCAACAAAATAGGCATAACAACAAAAGTGTGAACAATACATAATTCAAAGAAGACTTACATACCCATAACTTTTCTCTTGGAAATGACAAATATTAAATCTTTATCCATTTTAATAAATTTCATCATGCTTTATTCGAAAACAACAAATTGCTAATCTGCAACACATTCTAGCAACCAACACCAACATTTGCTTTGATTCATTGACTTGCAACAAGGTGCTCAATACTTCCAAAATGTGGCTAATACAATGATAATCCATTAAGTAGACAATGGATCCATGGACAATAAGTTTCACACTATGTGCATCTAAGAGTTACTGCATTTAAATTTGTTCACTTTAGGTACAAAATAGTTTTCCTACCAACTACAAAAAATTGTGTCGTGGTTAAGATATCTCACATTGCATGAACATGGATCTCTTCATAATCACCTATAATCATCGTAAATGAAGAGCCATGTAATGATTGTCTTTCTACATTCTCTCTGCAATCATGTTCCTCCGACCTTGAATTGGTGCTACACACGTAAGGCGAAAAAGGATACCTAGAGTTCACAAAAAATGAGAAAGTAAAAACATAAGGTGTAGAAGGTGACTTGGAACATGAAAAGACGAGAAAGTAAAAATGTAGGAGGCTAGTTTGATTGTTGGGTGATCTTTGACATAACAGATATTTTGAAAAATTTCTACATATGAGGGAGCAACAATGTCGGTCAATTATATCAACAAATGGGAGCTTTGTAGTCTTCATCTCCCTCATAGTCATGTCACGAACTAATCATAGGATGGCATGGAGCGATGCAACCTCTTCTTGTTCAAGAGAGGGGGCAATGAGCCCAAAGCATCGAGAAGGTAATGAAAGGAGTGTTCCCGTCACATTGCATTGCATTTGCCTTTGGCACTACTATGTGCATAGGTAGAACATCAATAGTAAAATTGTACAGCTGCCACAATGTAGAGGAAGACATTACGACTTTCTATCGATGTAGTGGGTGACTAATCCTGTAACAGTGTCCAGGAACCAACTTCCATAAAAAATACAAAGAGGTAAATGGGATTACAAAGTACAATATTCTTGATAAATTGTGGTAGTGCAAGGGCCACTCCTATAAAAAAGATAATAAACTCTAATATATTATCCAAATACTAAAAGCAAGGACGAAAAATAAAGCATTGATGGAAAATTCTAAGTAATATATAACAACGTGTGACCAAAATCCAAAGAATCTCTCGAGGGATGCAACCAAAGCAGGAGCCAAGAGAAAGGGAAGAAGTCTTCGTGTCCCTTGAGTTTGTTGTCTAAGAATGGGGGGCCATTACACCATTTCGGATCATTCACTTATGTATATGTGAACATTGAACAACCGTAATGGTCCAATTGCTAATATTAGTACTTTGATCCCATTTAGAACACTACTATTTATGTACAAAAAAAATGTTTTAGAATGAAGATCATCAACCTAGGTTTAACACTATAAACATAGGCCAAGTTTAAAACTTTGCTTCATAGATCCTTACTTAAAACATTGACTAACAGATTTTATTGTATAAAGTCATAGTTATAGTTTCAAGATTAAAACAAACACCTTACTTAGAGGCCAATAGTCAACAACATTAATTGGACTTGCAATGCCGTAATAGAGAGCATGGTAATCATTTTCAAGAGACTCCCCTTCCTATTATTTAACATTTAAATCTTACTTTCTTTTTCTATATAATGCCATTGAGAGTCAAGAACTTGGTTTAGGATTCACTTGTTATCAAGTAAAAGTGGCATGAATTTTTGTGGATTTTCTTTCGAAAGGAAGAATGAAAATACCTTCCCATGAGCAACAAATCTATGAATAACTATACAAATTTACAACAATAATTAGTATAAAATAAATTTAAAAAAGGAAATTTAAAATATTATATTAAAAATGAGTAATTTAGTATATTAAAAGTTAGAGGGTAATTGCATTGATTTGAGAGGAGGGCTATGATGAGATATAATCTCATACTTGTGATATGGATATTATATTAATGTTTTTTTTATATGTAAATTGTTTTAATGTTTTTTTATTAAGAGGTCTTAAGGTTTTCATAATTAATTGTTTTTATTTGTTGTAATATTTTCAATTCAATACCTGCACGGGTGTGGTTTATTGGTGTTTCGCTTGATATGAAGTCACATGTTGTAAAGAGAGGTCACGAGTTCAAATCACACTCGGATTTACCCGTGTCCCATGTTTACGGGGTGTGTGGGGCACCTAGGATTATAGTGGTAGCGGGATTGGATCCCTGGACCCCGTGTCACACGAGTACCAACCTAGTCTCCAGTTACCAATTCCCCTAATTAAAAATAAATAAAATATTTTCAATTCAATAAAAAAATTAAAAAATAATAAAAAAACAAAATCTATATAAATTTAATATAAAAAATTAATTTAAATAGTTATCATTAATATCATTTAAAAAAATCATTTTTTTATAAATACTATCATACAACTTACTAAAAAATATTTAAAAATATATAATATTATAAATATATTTTACAAATTTAATATAATAAATATATTTACCAAGTTATAAGTTATACTTGTCATTTTAAGTCATTTATGATGTCATTTTTAAGTTATCTCTGTCAAAATCAGTAAATCTTATATATAATTTCAATGTTAATAAATGCTCCACTTATAGACAGATGAAAGGATTCATCAAAAGTAAGCATATCTATTTGAATATTCTAAAGAAAATAATTTTTTTACTTTACCTATCAACCAAATTTCAGGAATAAATTTCATAATAATCTAATTCCTTGCAAATAAAAATATAAATGATCACTCCATGAGATGTGTTAATGGTGGGTTACAAAGTATCTTTAAAGGTCATGCGCATGGAGAAATTACATGGTTACCAAGTTTTACAATGTTTGTATCCTACCTCTCTTCGAACTGAATTAAGCACTCATTGAAGAACATCTTACTTGACCCTTATTTTGTAAAATATATTTTCCTTGAGTGATTTAAAGCTCAATAACAAGACTTGCTGAGTAACGAGTCAACTCAACTCATTAACCTGAGTGATTTAAAGCTCAATAACAAGACTTGTCGAGTATGGAGTCAATTCAACTCATTAATTTGGTTAGTTGAACTAAAAACTTTAACAAAACATGAGCACCAAGTTATCGTTGAGTTTGAGCTATGCAAACTCCGAAGTATTGCATAATTTTGTCAATTGGACGAGTTTTGTTGAACATAGATATTTTTCACAAAGAATGGGTTATATAGTTGTCAAAATTGTTAAGAATAATCAACACTCCATTGTGAATTTACCTATCTGAGCCATAAGACTTTGTTTTGAAGTATAGATAAATGTGAGTCCTTTCCTGATTGATTTTATTTCCACAACATTAACTTGAAACTCTTGTGGAACTATTTATTAACAATAAGTGATTTAATGCAGGTTATGAAGAAGTAGGAAGCTTCAACTAGGCAGAAGCTTTGTTTTGCATAATCATGTAATCATATATGGTATCTACTTGGCTACAAAAATCCCTCCATTCACGATTTCTTCTTCCACCATCGATCTATTGCATCAATGAAGACACACCTTGCACTACAACTGTTGGGGAAACATACCATCCAACTATGAAATGCCAAGTTCATGCCATTTGAGTAAAGGAACTTAAATATCAAAATTGTAGTACATAACTTTTGTGTAGAAAGAAGAACTCAGTAGTTGGATGTCAAGTTTATGCCATTTGAATAAAGGAACTTAAATATGAAAATTGCACTACATAACTTCTATGTAGAAAGAAAAACTGAGGATATGCATCATTAATCTATAAATATATTTCCATACAAATTAATTTGTGCATGCAGCAACAATTCCAGGCAAGGTTTATCCCAAAAATAATTGCCATAATACAATCTGCATTAAAACCCACCACAAGATTGTAAAGTGGCAAATCAATGAAAGAGTGCTTCTCCTCAAACTCCTTCAACCTCCTTCACCGTTGATCTCTATCTGACATGCATCCACTTAGTTAACGATAAACTCTATCGTAGTTAGTTATTACCAGGACTATGCTAAGAGTAAATACATGCAATAAAATAGAAGTACAAGCAAATGAATCACTGCTTCTTGGCCTACAAAAATGTATTGGTGTTCTATAGAATGGAAACACGCAATAACAAATAACAAAACATGATTGCACTGACTTCAAAAGTACACATTCATAACTTTTTCAAAACTGGAGAAAAACCAACTTCATAAGCACAACGCCACCACATTTCTTCGACATCTTTGCTATCCTTAAACAACTTTGTTACCAATGACCACATTTCTAATTGTTCTAATATAGAAGAAGGGAATCTTTAGGTGGGTGGGTTGTTATGGAAGCCAACCAATATATAGGCACACAATTGTTCCCTTGAACTATTATTCATGAAATTTGGATAATTTGTGTTTTAAAGAAACCTTAAACCACAAATTCAGAATGAAACCCTAAAGCTTGATTTGCAAGAAGGCTAAAGAGAAAAATAACTATGAGAAACCATGGGCGAATGAAGATTGAAGACTCTAGCTTGAATTTTAGTAAAAATGGTTTAAAATTTGCCCCTTGAAAATTCCAAACTCTTCAGCAAAATTTTGCCTTTAAAATATTTTATACTTTCACTATGCGTTTAAAGTACACAAAATTACCCAGAGAAGAAGCTACATTTCAATCATCAAAGGCCGTGAGAAACAAGCGCATAGAACTCAAAACCCCCAAAATTTAAAGTTCTTCGGAACACTTTCCAAGTGCAGACAAGGCAAAATAAAATACTTGTATAGTTATGATGATGAGCAGTGTGATGGAGCTTGGCTGTTGTGACACGAGCAACCCATAGCTCGGCATCCATGGCGTCTAAAGATTTGAAAATCCCCCCTAACATGGGACCAAACCCTAGCTCCTCAAACCCTCTACAATTGAAATATCAAAACCTTCACTGCAATTTAACACAATTTATGATGCTTCATTGAGAAGAGTGTCCAACTCTTTAAAACCAATTATGCACAACTGAAGACTCATTTGTGTGCTTGTTCAATGGCAGTCGGACCTGCTCAGTAAAAGGTTTAATTCTATTTAATGCATCTTTTAGAGTGGCCAACTCTTTCTTATAGCAAAGGGCAGTGTTAATGTGCCGAACTATTTTGTTGATTACCATCTATATGTCCACATCAATAAGTCCAGGGGCAAAACCACGATCAATAACTTGATAACGTGGCAGTTTTTTACTTCTTAAAAGGACTAGGCGTTCATTCAACAAAAGACTATCCATGCAATTGTTCATGATTCCTCGTCTATACTTCCAATAAAATGATGCCACGTGGTTCTTCTTGCACCGTGGTTATTCGTGGCGTGTTCACAAAGTTGACTTCCTGGCATGCTCACAAAGTTAACTTCTGATGCCTTGCAGTACTTCATGGCATGTAACCAGTTGTAGGATAATTGATAAGTTCACTTCAACAATTAGGATAATAGATGAACCATTCGCCACATGTCTATGCGCTGCTACAATGTTTTCTTCGTTTGTTAAATGAACGGTTTGAGTTGTTAAAGGTGGGGAGACTCTCAGACTCATCTTCTGTCGTCTGTAGTCTTTCAAGGATTCCACCGCGGATGAGCTTCAAGTTTCCCAACAAGAAGGACGTGCTTCAGGTTTCCTGCAACAACCTCTGCAAACCCTCGTGATTACAAGTGGCAATTTGATCTTTTACACACTAAGTGCAGATGGCTTCCAACTTGGGGATAACACAGAGACACCCAAATGAGGTCGAGAGGAAGAGAAAAATGTGAACTCAAAGAGATAATTATGCACTTTTGCGGCCGTTAAGCGAGCTTCTAATGGCGAGGGTGCTTATTTTTATTTTTACTTTTAGTATTAAAAAATAAAACTCTAATGGAGAGGAAGAGAAAAATGTCAACTCTAATGGATAGGAAGAGAAAAATGTCAACTCTAGTGGATAGGAAGAGAAAAATGTCAACTCTAAGAGATAATTATTTTTAGTATTAAAAAATCTACTTGCAACCTCTACGTTCACTCAAACACAAAAGCATATCATGAAAATGTCATTTCCAAGTTAAAATTATTAATGGTTGGCATCCAGACTAGTCAGAAGCAAATCTATAAAATTATACCACTATTAACTGCTCACGCACACACTTGTCGAAGCAAATTTTAAACATATTATAGTTTCAACCCATATTATATTGATATTTGAGGGATTTAATTCTTCATTGCTTACAACCTTCCTAGGTTGGTTTGAACCTAGCCTTGTGTGTTGCCCACATCATGGGTTAAGTAAACTCACTCCCAGTATAAATAAACAAGGGTAATAGCTGCAAAGTAGTTAGTTCTTGCCTCAAAATTATATATTTATATTGATATTTTGTCTAAAATATAGACTTGTAGACTTATAAGTTATTTGGTAAAACTATCTCAAATCAAAATTTTATATTTATATTGATATTTTATCTAAAACAATTTTTTTTAATTATTTAATAAAATTGTTTAAAGTTAATTTTAACGCACACTAAAAATATTGATTCTTACTATCATATATAAGCATTTTGAATAATGATATATTTATAAGATATTGATTCTTACAATCTTTTTTTTATAAGCTAGTTTCAGGTCCTTATATTATCATTTCCAAAATATATAGTATTTCAGAGTATATAGGCCCTCTCATAGAAGAGAAAACATACCTCAAAAAATAACAACTATGTTTTATAGGCCCTCTCATTTCAGAGAAAAAAGACCTAAAAAAAGTAGGAATGCCAACTAAAAACTAGTAAGTCTTGTAGCAGTAGCTAGATCTATCGTTACTGTAAAACTAAATGATAGAAACATAAGTAAAAAGCATGCTGAGATAAAACTAAGGGCCCAGAAGACCGGCAAGACTTAGCTACTGGTGTAGTCCGGTTGTACGGGCTGAGTAGTGGGATCCTTGGCGAGAATGATCCCAAAACGACGGGCGAATTGATGCTGGTTGTATAGAAGCTGCTTCATCATGTCTTGCACTTCGTTAAGCTGAAGGAGAATTTCCGCCTGCGCTTCAATCCTGTCGGTGAGGGCCTTACCCAAGACCTGTTTATGGGTCAAGTGCAGGTCCAGGGTTTTTTTATAGAGGGTGGCCCTGCCTCTAGTGTTTCCGAGATCCGGGATAAGAGCTTCGAATTCCTCTCTTATTTCCTCGTCCGTCATGCAGCTGCGCGAGACCCTGGCATCTTCTTCAACATCAGTTATTTCAGCCTGGGTTTGAATCAGAATTTTCGAATGATACTTGTATGCCTTGTCCACCACCCCCCACATAAGTCTCATGGGCGGCGAGGTAGAAGACCCACTGGGTGGCGCAACAGAGGTTGGTTCGGTGCGTTGGTTTGGCTTTACAGAAGCCTGAATGGAGTCCTGACGAGTGCAAACTTTCTTAGGCGGCATGTCTGCAGGAGGACAGGGATAGCAGCAGTGGAACCGGTTGACAAGGCTGCGCAGGTCAGGGTGCTCGGGGGTTGTCAGAATAGAGGCAGGAGGCCAGGGAAACCACAGAAATGGAACCAGGAGAGGTCGAGCGTCAGGGGGAAAGGAACTAACAGATTGGAGTGACTTGCTTTACACACATCACTTGCTGAGAATTACCAGTTTTTCTTGGTCTTCAACTATTGACAGATTGGAAGGGGCGCTCTCCCATCAACGACGTTTGGTTATGTCTCTGTACCAACAATACACTACACATGTGAGAGTGATCTCAGAACTAAGAAAATGCGATCTTGCTGGCGGGTAGGTTTAACTTTCAAGCATTCACCCTAGAAGTTAGTCAAATTCTCTTGTGCCTTCGAACCAACTCTGAACAAAAAAGCAGGTTTGGCATTTCTGCTATCATGTTCTTTGTCACACTCTCTCTATTAGGTTAATGATGGATTTAGATTTCTCCTTTATTATGTTGCATACATTGTATTTCCTCGTTAATATGTTGCAGAATTGTGCGAACCTGAAAGAACTGAAACAATTAATTTCAGGATGTTTGAACAAAAACTCCAAAATTTCATGCATGATCATGGTTTACCTGAAAACATCCTTCAATTGTTGGATATAGAGATAAATCTGGGCCAATGAAATGATCTTCCTTTTGAGTTTGACATTGCGAAATTGATGAATGATGAAAATTCCAATGCTCTCATCCTTCAAAATCAAACCCATTCTTGAGATGCAAGAAGCTATAGCTCCTCAACCGTCCACTAGCTGCACTCTCCAAGCCTCATATACTCCATACTTTGGAGTCAGTTTCGATAATGTCAGATGAATTCTGTTACACAAAGGTGTTAAGCTTCTTCTATAAGGCTTTGGTGCTCAATTCATGCTCTCTAAATTTTTATTGCAGTATTAAACTCAAAATATCTTCTTCCAATGTGTTTTAGGTTCCTTTATAACATTTCATCTTCCCTTTCATTATTTACAGGTCTCACATAACATCAACCATCAAAGATATTTCTGTTTAAAAAAGAAAAGAAAAAGAAATCTAGATCTAGTTATCAACTGACTATGCCATAACTCATCTAGCTTTCAATACATGATCATAACTACGTATCTACTTTCTCTACCTCTTCCACTGTACATACTCTATTCGACTTAAGATTCTTCAGCAGGTCTCGATGATAAAAAAAGGTATTCTTTATGTATTTTTTTTGGGGGGCCAATCAAGTGGCAAGCAACAAGTAGATAAGCTAGGGAGTGTAGGGTACCCTTCATTGAGACCATATCTATTCTTCTTTTTGCTATCTACTTCTAACAAGTTAAAATCAATAATAAAAAATTGTACTATTATTAGTGAGGTTAGGCAGAAGTCTAGCTACACCGACTGCCTACTCCTTAGCGGCCCTTGCGAGTCATTACCTGATGGATACACTCTTCCCCGCCCAAATTGATACCTCATAATCTGCCAATAAAGACTCCCTCCAATAGATAAAATGATCAATTAAAATGGCAAGGGTAAGAAAATGCAAACTCATGAATGAAAGGCAGGTGGAATCCATATCTGATGAAGGGATAGAGTTAGAATGTAAATATAATTTTCGTTTGGTTAAATAGTTTCAGCTTGCTCGGGAGTGATAAGAGCGAGCGAATGATTGGATGCCCCAGCCACCCTGGGACTGAAACACAGCCCGGACTCCTAACTCCCAACCAAAACTCTGCATTAACACAGTGAAATAAGAAACTCTCCGTTAGCCAACAAACGGCGAATGGATCTATAATATCTTTGGGGTAATAGGGACGAGTAGAAGGAACAGAACCGCTCTTGTAGAAACCCTTGCCAACGATCGCCAGGTGAAAGGTAACGTCATATCCACTCTTTAAATTTGTTCTCCAAATTTCCATCTCTCACCTTTGTAATGTTTCTTATCTTCGCGATTTCAGCTACCTACACAGAGATCATCTTCATTTATGTCTAACACTTAATATATGGACTGCTTGCCCGTCCTCATTGTTTCACTTAACATTCGAATTAGAAGATGTTCCTTGGAACTCCTATGGCTTGAGATGAATTAATGAAAGATAAACTAATAACCGAGTCACGAGGGTGTCCATAACTAATAACCGAGTCATGAGGGTGTCCATTGTAGTTGGAGGAGCATCTAATTTCATGGTGGTGCATCCATTATCAGAACTGCTCGTTCTTTAACTTTCTTCAGCCATTTGTTCTGCCGTAAGATCAGAACCCCCTACTGCTCACCTTCAACGTAGAGTTGGATTATTGGCTGCAGGGGTAACGTTTTCTCTTTCATTAGTATGTTCACTGCAACACAGTAAAAACTTAGTAGGGGTAGACACACCACCTGCACTCATTATTGAAATCATAGTACCATTGTTGAGGGAATTAGAGGCTGTAAGGCGGTATGTAATCATTTCCAACAAGCTGACCTCTTACAAAGACAATCACAGTGGAGCCACCGCCTCTGCGAGTTTTGGAGAGGTATTTTTCGCTCATCTTGTGTGATTCCGCAATTTTATCGCCAGTTTTTGTTAGCCGATGTTTTGTGAAGAGGAATGCTTGTATTTCTGGTTGTCTCCATTCTTAACACAAGGTTTCCAAAGGATTGCAGACACTTAAAGAATTGATTACATACATATACATTTGCATGAAATCGATTGGTTTTTGGCAGAACACATATGGTTGGGTAGCATCTACAGTCACTAGTTTTCGAGAATATGTAGAAATGAAGCTTCCAGAAGCCTTTTTCCACAATTATTATGGTTGATACACCTTTTCCCCCAATATCCATGACAATCACATGGCAGACAACTGTATAGGGTACAGAAGCAAGCAACACAGGGCATGGTATCATTTAGAGAGCTATTCTGTAAGCATTCAAAAAATCTAGTCCAGATGGGCTTTGCTTTAAATTTCATTGTTCGATCTGTGTGCAAGAGGGTGATGCCCTGGAAGAAACCATCACTACAGTATGCACCTAGAAGGCTAGAATCACATTGCAAATGCCTTGACCTTTTGCATCATACACCTGATTTTCAAGCATATGAAGATCAATTTTTTTTGCAATTATTACGGTTGATACACTTTTTTCCCCAATATCCACAACAGTCACATGGAAAACAACTGTATAGGGTACAAAAGCAGGCAATACAGGGCATGCTATCTTTTAGAGAGCTATTGTATGAACATTTAAAAATTGTAATCCAAATGGGATTTGCTTTAAATTTCACTGTTCGACGTGTGTGCTAGAGGGTGATGCCCTGGAAGAAACCATCACTGTAGTCTGCACCTAGAATTGCATTGCATCTACATCATACAACTGATTTTCAAGCATAGGAAGATTAACTTTCTCTAACTTGAATAGGTGATGGAAGCTGCCTATAACAGGTAGACATGAACATAGGAAATTCAGTAAACACAGAACTAGTATTCAACCAAGCATAGAAAGCAGATAAATGAGTTCTAGTAGGGTTGTTCTAGCAAACTTGAATGAAATTGAAGAATTGGATACACAAGATGCAGATCAAGCACTCAAGTCTTGTAGATTCAAAGGAGAATTATGTATGAAGATAGTATAATGAGCTCTTTGGCATGAATCTGACAAGAGTGGCATGCTTGTAACATCTGCTTCGGACAAACTCACAATCTACATTTGGAAATCTAATCAGGTAGATGTAAGAAATCATGTTTGTTTTCAAGCAAACTGCGAAAAATTAAGGCATATAAGTTCAAGCTCATATATGGTAAATGTAATAGTTAATTTGTTGGCGATGTAACTCATTCCAAAGTAATAGACTGGCACTAATTGGAATTCAATATTTGTAAAGAAATATAGCTTAGACAGTAATGAATATAATTCTAAATACATAGAGATTGAGTCCAAAAGTCCATTCATTGGTTAAGGACTTGTGTTTTTTTAGTGAATGGGATTATGATATGTCCATATTTCAATTACTGAATGTCATTGTCTTCATTTATGCTTGAATGCCGGAAATAGTAGGGCCATCCCTCTTGGTTATGATGCCTCCAAAATTTATTAGAATATGAGGAGCTAAAGGAGACTCTGTCACAATGGAACCATGTACTCCACCTTGGCATCTATAATTCCAACAAAAGGAATAATACTCCGTAATGCACCATTTCATTCAAATATTAGATTTCTGTGATTCTGAGTGCACAAAGAGCAGGAATCAAGGTCCTCAATAACTTGGGTGTTTAATGTAGTTATTTCCACTCTATAGGATCATGCTATTCATGTTCTGTTAAGATTTGGAGTCCTTAAATAGCTTTTGGTATTTATATCAATATTTATTATGTCCACTACCTGTTTCTCTTCACTTGGATGCCTCCTCACACTGCCTGTTTCTCTTCACTTGGATTTCTTCATGTCGATAGGCATTCTTCACAGAGAACCTCACAAAGGCTGATTAGGTCATAACCGCTCTGATACCACTTGGAAAATCAGATAAACAAGAAAACCAAGAAGACCAAAAAACCAAAATGGCAGAAAGAAGGCCTTAGCCCATTCAACTTTCATATCCAGTGATACCCTTAATGTGCCATATGCATGTCCACAGCAGCTTGCACATATATTCATGTACTCTGCGAGTCTGCACCAACAGCAGTTCCCTGTACCAGCATCTTTAAGGATTGATTAAAGAACTCTAGGGTTTCTAAAAAATTATTTGGTGAGAAGCCAATGAGAAATGTGAAAATTCTTCACCTCCACAAATGACACAGTGCCACCGTAGACAAAAGAAATGTAATGCAGGCTCAAACAGGTTGTAGAGATCACCAATTGAATGTCACAGCAGCCCATGAAGGTTCAAGCAATTGCAAGCCTTTAAAACCTCTCTACGCATAATTCCCAACAAGCCAGCACACATCTAAGAAGCAATGCAGTGTATTGTTGAAGAATCAAGCTAAAATTTCTTTGCTCCTCCAATAGTCTTCAACCGGATTGGATTGCTTAGATCTTTTATTAGAAATGAAAGAAATGGTGCATTGAACATGAGCAACTACTACAGAGGGAACAAAAGCTAAAGAGATCCTGTTGGCTTATGTGCCTAGACTAGGACTGGGAGCTTCCAGGTCTTAATCTGAAGCTAAAGCAGAGCCCCCTGAAAAAACATAAGAATTAATATAATCAACTGCAGCTGAGAATATCAGGTTTCCATCAGGCCAAGTTAGATGGGGATGGAGGCGTCAATATCTCAGCATGTAGGTGCCACCTCACCCAACATGAACTGTACAACACAGATCTCACACCTCCAAGACAGTGTACCAAAGTCAGCAGGCTATCAAACTCGGCCTACTTCAACACGATCTCAAATATAGAAAGTTGTGCATTTTTCAAAAGCCAGAGACACCGCGTAGAACGGTATTAATACCCATTACCCACCACAACCAGAAGTCCTGTATGGTGCATTCGCTTTATAATCTATGTAAATGTTTGACTACTGACTGAACTAAAGCCTACAAGACGGACGAGATTCGATTGGCCTAGGTTTGAAAGTTTGAAGTCACCATTTAAAGAACATTGTCATTTTTGCCTGCCTTTACAGGTGGCATGGGACTGCAAAGGCAGGAATGGGGGAGTAGATATATGCACTATTTTTGGATAAAGAAGAAATAAATTGGCTATTAGAAATAAGGTGGGGACACTATCATTTGGCATTTGCAGGGCTGAAAGTAATTTAAGACGTATATATCCATATCTAGGTCGGCTAAGTCCAGGCAAGTTCAGAAAAAAAAATAATATAAAAATACAAAGAAAAATCAAGAAACCTGGAGCATTTGTAAGCGGCGTGAATTTTACATTCTTTAAATTAAACGGTAGAGAATATCTTGCCTGGAGCATTCCCGTAGCAGTATTGGTTGAAATGGAGAGAGATGCATGGTCAAAGTTTCAAACCCCTGGCCCGTTGCTTTGAAAAATAAAATTAGCCCCCTTTCTCTCCAGAAAGTAGCTGCGGAGTGTTTGCAATCGCCATGATAACAGCCACTTCACAGAAGGTAAATAAGCAAATAACAGCCTTCACGGTCACCGCCGGATAACGACCCTTATCACTGCGCTGAAGATCTTGAGCCTCTATGACATTAACCCTAACATACCAGAGCTTCGGGGAGAGATATACCTTGGAGCGGATATTTGCCAGGCCGTCCGAATGAACTATGGCCGCTGTCAAGTCTGTGTGTAAAGGGAATCAGAACCGTAGCGAATTTGGCCTGAAAAATGAAGCGCTCGCTGAAGGAGGACAGAACATTGTTGAATTTGGCAACATACCTTGAATTTGGCGGACAGAACAAAATTTTGATAAATTTGGCGGCAGATAAGAATGCACGTGGCAGGATTCCATTCGTCTCATAGACGAGGAATCTGCTATAGGGCTGAGGATCGTCTTTCCTTGTTTGAATGCCTACGGCGTAATTAGCAAGAGCATCATCAACCATCAAATTCCTTATCCTTCACAGATTCAAGCAAAGTGATCAAAAGCATTAAGATTGTGAAGGATTGTTTGAAGGGCAACTGCTTAATCGCCAATGCCGTGCCAACTCTCTTATTCCTCTAATTCGAGATATCCCTGCTTCATTATGAATTGATATACCTATATTTTGAGTTCCGGGTTGTTGGCTGCGCCTGGCGTGGTTTGGTATTCCATCGATTGGATTTAGGGAAGAGTTGCACTGGTGGGGACTTGTAGAAAAAAATAGTCAACTCAGACTCTTCTCTCAGCGTTTGTATGAAAGGTAACGACAATATCTTCCCATTATACGTGTGTTTTGGGTAGAATTGAACACTATTGATGTTTGGCTGAGCCCATTTCATTGTTCATTGCTGTTTGTCTGTCTGTCGGTCTAGGAATTGACTGGTTCATGATATCCATCTCTTCTACTTCTCAATTTTACTAAGCTTGCACTTCTTAGCATTTCATTCCACAAAGCACCTGAGATTTTGAAGCCAGCCTCTTGTTGCAACCTAGCATGTGGGTTGGGACTTTGTGTATCTTCACATTATTGATGATAATCAACAACTGCAACTAAAGTCCGCTAATATAGCAGGAACTCACTCGCATCTGTATTTTTTAGTACCACCAGTCTTGGAATAAGCTTGCCAATTTTCTCCATGCTTTCTGAAGAAATGTTTCTTTATACCGGTGAGGTCTCCAAGAGCCCTGGATGGAATGTGGAGTACACAGGTGGGTTCTGAACACAAAAAAACCCTCTTCCTGATTTCTTTAGTAGTCTGCTACCTGAGCTTCATGGGAAGATTATGCCCCCACCTGTGGAATTGAAGGTTTTGTTCTCTCTGAAAACACTTGCAGCAAACTTCGCCCACAGATCTGTTTGAGGCTATGAGAGTCATGGGGGATAGGGTGATAAATTCAACATCTAGGGCTGAAAAATCAGACAGGCTACAGACAATTTGACATCAAAAACCCAACAAAGAAAAACAATCCTAATCATGTAATATACAGTTCTTTTGTATTCACAGGCCAGGATTTAAGTAGCAGATAACCATTCAGTCTTCTAAGTTCTGATATATAAAGATATAAATCCTGCTGTTGCAAATGTTTTATATAGCTAGCCAACATGAATTAGGTAGATTCGGCATTATCGGGAGTTCACGTACTGAAATTTGCAGAGTTCGGTAAATATTCAACACGGTAAAGTTGACTAAATGCTTAAATATATTTACAATTTTTAACTTTTAAAGATTCACGAAAAGTTACTATTAAAATTTATTGTTAAGATAAAAGTGGAATTTCAACTGGAAGAGACGCTGAAGGCTGGTCTGACGATGGCTGTTTCTCTGGTTTCCTTACATTCTGACCTGGATGATGAACTACTAGAATGGGTTGCTTTGGAACATGAACAGACTCCGAGTGGAGGTATTTTTTATTCCTATGAGGAATTGAAAAAGAAATGGGCTGTTGATTCTGGTAGGGAGACACCTGGACCAGCTGAAGTCACATGGGTGGTGCACTTGATGGGGTTTTGGAATCCACTTGTCTTCAGGCTCCATTATGCGACGAAAACCAGACATGGCCGGTCAAGGACCCTCGTGCTGTTAGGGTTTTCCCTCGAAAGGAGATGTCCCTTACTCCAAAGTGTTTGTTTGTGCAGAACTCCATCTTGCCTGA
This sequence comes from Larix kaempferi, assembly GCA_027924585.1. Classification (NCBI taxonomy): domain Eukaryota; kingdom Viridiplantae; phylum Streptophyta; class Pinopsida; order Pinales; family Pinaceae; genus Larix; species Larix kaempferi. The sequence continues at coordinate 1,991,730 of BSBM01000234.1, read as the reverse complement.
GGTGCCGGAGGTTGGGCAGTTGCTGGAAGCCCCGAGGACAAACCCTAAGGAAACTGTATCTTCTAACCCTAGTCAAGGGAGGGAGAAGAATGTTGTCCAACCGGGGGTCACAATTGGTGGCCGGGATAAAGGGAAACGGGTTTTTGGCAAAAAGGTGAGAGTTAAACGGTTTTAGAAATCTTACAAAGCTTGGGATGAACCGATTCATATGACTATTGGTAGATATGTTCAGATGGATAGGGTTGCGTGTCTGGCCTCTCGTTCACTGATCGACATATTGGAGTATACTTCTCTGAACAGGTCGGAGTTTGTGGAGTGGATCATAGTCGTGGAAACCGTTTGTTAATCATGTCCCAAAACTCAACATGCTGGTTAGGGGTTGGTTCTATTTCCATTTTCTGTTGGTGGAAGTGGCTGATAAAATTCTGTCCAAGCTGTGGCTCATTGGTGGGGGCTCTCTTGTCCTTAGTAGGTGGCACCCTGCTTTCAATCCGGAGATAGAACCGGTGAAGCTGCGATACTTGTGTTGCCTTTTGTCGGGTTTTCCCTTACAATTGTGGTTGAGGCCGGTGTTTGAGGATCTTGCTCAGCGTATTGGGAGGTTGATTCATCTGGATAAAGATATGCTTTTTGGGGTTGATAAAAGGGTTGTTTCCTTCTTGGTGGAGTTGGATGTCTCCAACGGTCTGCCTGCCAAGGTGGTGATTCAGTGGGGTGTTTCGACTTTTCACTAGTGATTGGACTATAAAAATCTCCCCTTTCGGTGTTTCAATTGCAGAGAGACTGGTCACTTGAAGTTTCAATGCCCTGACATTAGGGGTTCTTTGGAGGTCTCCATGGGTCGGAGGCAAAAGAAACCCTTCCTCTCGGAGACATCGTAGCATGCGGGAGATCAAGGCAATTTGCAAAATCTATTGGTTTAGCAAAGCGACACGACTTTGGTGTCCCTTGCAGAGCAGGAAGACGAGGTATTTTCTTCTATTCTAGGTAAGATTGATTCCTTACTAAACCCCTCTGAATTTTCCCTTTCTTCCTTGGAACTAGCTATCATCAAAGGTTGTTTTGCAAAACTTCTTGGCCGCCCCTTACTTCGGGATTTGGAAGGCTGTCTCGGTTTAGTTGAATCTTTGGAGGGTAGGGAGCAGCGCTAGAACCCCACTTTGAAGTAGTCAGGGGAGAGGTTGGCAAAGACTGCCATTGCTCTTGTGGGGTCCGAGGTGGATGAGGGTCTTATGCAGAGGGTGGATGTGGATTCCTTGGATCCGGTGGCGGGTTCTCCCCGTTGGATTTTTCAATTTTTGGTAGTGGCTCAGTGGATGCCTTATCTGACTCCCCCCGAAGCCCTGGATCGGGGACCTTGGACTTGGCTTCTGATGCCCTCCTTTTCTCCCAGAAGGGCCGCCTTGTTCCAAGGATCTGGTTGCGGGGGATTTTTCCTTTCCATTGGCAGTCGGTATGCAGGCTGGCAGTGAGGAGCTGCGTTGCCGGGCCTGGCTGTTCGGGTGGATGCATTCAAAGTTCCGTTGTCTATTTTCTCAGATAAGCCTACAAAGAAGGGAGTCTTGCCTTTGAACTCCATTCGTTTTCAGAATGTCACTATCCAGAAAAAGAAAAAAAACAAGAAGTTTGTCGAGGCTGATTCCCAAGTGGATTCAGGAGGTAGCTAAGAGATCTCTCATGTTCCCCTTTCCACTCGAATTAAAGCTGTAGCTTGTCAATCATCAGGCAACTCAGTATTTTGGCCCCTTAGAGTGGAGCAGGCCGATTCCACAGTGGATTAATGCTTTTTCTGTCCTTTAACATTCTTGGACTGGGGCCCCCCCACAAATAAGCAACCCTTAAACGGATTTTTGAACAGTCCCATAATCCCATTCGGATTTAGTAATGGTTGAAGAAACCATGTGCTTAGCCAACAAGGCATGTGAAATTTTGCTGGGCCTTCTCCCGGGTCGGGAATGCTATGCAACTGATGCCATCGGTCTCTCGGGGGCTCTTTTGGTGATTTGGAATCCTAGCTTGGCGGCTTTGAAGCCTTTCGTCACTACTGGTGGCATCCTTTTGGAAGGTAAACTTAGAGGGTTGTTTGAAGAGGTGAAAATCCTCAATTGCTATGGGCCGTATGCTCACTGTCAGAATTTCTGGGAGAAGGTGGAGCATTGTGGGTTTCTCAATGACCCTTTTCCGATTTTGGGTGGGGACCTAAACCTCACATTGGACGATAGTGAGACTTGGGGTTGTTTGGCCAAATCAGATCCGTTATCTAGTTATTTCAGGCAGTTTTTTGAAGATAAGAACCTCCTCGATGTGGTCTCGATCTGATTGCCCCAACTTGGCGTAATGGCTGGGCAGGGGTTTTGGTAGTCTCAAAACAATTGGATCGCTTCTTCTTGGCAAAAGGATTGGTGGAGGGTTTTCTGATATCGTTCTTGGTCCATTGATTCGATGGTGTCAGATCACTTTTCGATTGTTTTATAGCTTGATCTGGAAAAGAAAAAATCATTTTTCCTTTTCAAATTTAATCATGTGTGGTTGGGTGATGAAGAGTTTTCCAATTTGGTCCATCATTTTTTGTGAACCTTTAGTTCAGATGCAAACTTTTTAGCTATGTCGGGGCTTGTGATGAAATTGAACAAGCTTTAGCAAGTGGTTTCTAATTGCCAGTCGCAAAAGAAAAGGCATCTGAGACAGGAACTACTTCTCTCCGAAGAGAGAATATCGGACATTTTCAAGGGAAACCAGAATGGGGTTTTCACGCAGCAAGAACTGGAGGAAATTAAACTACTGGAAGACAAAAATAACTCTTTCTTGAAGATTGAAATTGAATCCCGATGTCTGAAAAGCAAGGCGATTTCGCTGAAACAAAGGGACTGCAACTCAATTTTTTTCCAGAAGTTTGCCAACCATAGGAGAATTGTCAATGCCATTTGGGACCTTAAAGATGAGAACGAGACTGTCCATAACTCACAAAAGGATCTGGAAAGGGCTGCAAAGGAACATGTCCAACTTATATTTCAAAATCCAGGCCATAATAACATTGATGCCCAAATGAAAGTACTTTAACATTATCCTAGGATCTTCTTAGTGGAGGAGGGAGCTCAGATTGGAAGAGAGGTTACCTTGAATGAATTGGTAGCTATTTTGAAGAAGCTGGCTAAGGATAAGAGTCTTGTGCCGGACAGCTGGACTGTTGAATTCTTCTCGTATTTTTTTGATTTGATGGGATCGGAATTCCTGTCTGTTGTGGAGGAATCGCGTAGGAAATGATATATCTCTTGGGGGCGCTAAATTCTACATATATTGTGCTCATTCCCAAGCCCTCTAATCCCGATACATTCAATGATTTCCGGCCCATCTCTCTATGTAACCTGGTCTATAAGATTATTGCTAAAGTCATTGCGAATCAGATTAAGCTCGTCCTCTGTTGGTCTATTTCGACCAAACAATTTGGCTTTCTATCCAACGGACAAATCATGGATGCTATGGGAGTCCCTCAGGAGAGTCTACATACTATTAAAATAAAAAATATATGAGTTGTGGTTTGTAAGATGGACTTGGTAAAGGGCATATGATTGGGTGGATTGTCTCTTTCTCCAATTGGTTCTCCTCTAGATTGGGCTACCTTTGGAGGTGGTGGAATGGAGTATGTCATGTGTGACATCGGCTAGATTTGTTGTACTAGTGAATGGATATCCCACAAAAATTTTCTGCAGTTCTTGTGGTCTTAGACAAGGCTGTCCCTTGTCTCCCTTACTGTTCTTGCTAGTAATCGAGGGACTTAGCAGAATGGTTTTGGAATCCAAACAGTCCAATAATTTTAAGGGGATTCCAGTTTCTGCAAGTAAGCAGATAACACACTTTTTCTTTGTTTATGATGTACTGTTCTTTGGTGAAGGTCGTGAGGAGGTGTGGGTTATTTTCAATGACATTATTGAGGTTTTCTTCTTAGATTCGGGAATGGAGGTTAGTTTGGTTAAATCCTGTCTGTACAATAACAATATCCGAGAGGAAGATATGTTAAAATTTAGGGACCTTTTTCCTTTTCAATCTAAAGCCCATAGAAAATGTTTTGTTCAATTTGGGATACTTTCTCAAGCCAAACTGCTATCGTATTGGTGATTGGCAATGGCTGCTCCAAAAGGTTGATTGACGGATTAAGTGCTGGTGCTTCAAGTGGCTCTCTCTTGGCGGGCGATTGGTCCTAGTAAAGTTTGTCCTTGTTGGCATTCCTGTCTATTGGATGGCTATGGCAAAACTCCCTCTTTCCATCATTGATAGCATCAGGAAGAAGATGATGCATTTTTTGTGGGAGGGCCATTCGAATGGAGGGAAGTATCATTTGGCTAGATGGGAGACTATATGCTTGCCCATCGAGGCAGGGGGCTGGGGTATTAAAAATCTGAGGTGGTTTTGCGAAGCCTTGAATTTAAAATCTCTTTGGCGTGGTCTTACGGGGCAGGGCCTGTGGTGTGAAGTTTTCTGCTCTAAATATTTAAAGCATTAAATCCTTTGAGGATTGGGCAAGGAAGGGAAACAAGCTTGTGAACCAGGCCTTCAACAGCTGGCTTGGTTTTACCAAAACTCTGAATTGGATGGGGAATTGGCTCTCTAGGCGCATAGGGAATGACTGCAAGGTGATCCTGGGCGTAGATCCCTTTATCCGCGGGGAATATTTTTTTAAACTTTCAGCTGCTTTGCTCTAGATTTTAAAAGAGGCAGGCATAACTTTTCTAGCTCAGGCCAGGCATATTGGTTATGGCTCTTTAGAATTGTATTGGTTATCTGCGATGGATTTGGGACTTTTCGGAGTCCTGATAGAGGAATGGCAGTCTTACACCGTAGGTCTGGGCGGCCAGATCACAGTGAAAGAAGCATATAAGGCTATAGTGTCATCTGCTGTTGATGTAGAAGATGATGAGTGGTACTGCAAAGTCTAGAAATGGGATGCTCCCCTTAAGGTAAAATGTTTTACCTGGATGCTCCTGAACAACTATATCCTTACTTGGGATAACCTCCACAAGCGTGGTACTCAAGGGCCTAATTGTTGTGTTCTGTGTAGCACCGAAGAGGAAAACGTGGAACACCTTTTCCTTAACTGCTCCTTTAGTAATATAGTGTGGGAATGTGTTACTAAGTAGTTGTTTTTTTTTTTTTTACCTCTACAGTGGATAGGAGTTTCTCTGGTTGGAGCCGCAAATATCCTAAGTGGAAATCCCTGCCCCTCTTTGTCTCATGGGGTATCCGGAAAGCACATAATGTACTCATTTTCGAGGGCAGAACTTCCCCTCCAACGATTGTTGGTTTGAAGGCTATTAGGTACTTTAAAGACTTCTACAATCCTCAATCGTAGTGTGTTTCTAGGATCATTACAGAGCCATGCTTTGGGAATGGTTTCCCTCGTGGGTTCTTTGATGGAGCTGCAAACGTCAAGGGAAGTGGAGGAGGTATGATCCTCCAATTGGCAAAAAACCACTTCTACATGATCAAGTTGGGTAGTGTGGTAGGGACAAATACTGGGGCAAAGTTGCTGGTGTTATGGGGCCTATTAAGATTCCCGTTGATGAAAAACATCCCCAATCTTCAGGTATATGGGGACTCAAAGGTTATAATAGAATGGGCTCTGGGCATTGTGGATTTGAAGGTGATGAGCTTAGAGCATTGGGTGCCTATACTCGTAGATTGATTGACTGTTTTACTTGTTTTCCTATCAAGAACATATATAGAAGGTTTAACAGTCTGGTCAACAGTCTTTCCAATGGGATGCCTGAAGGAGTTCTTTCATTTGAAGAGTTTGATGAATTCTGAATGTGCAATTCGGGCTCCTTAACTATATATTAGGTTTACTTGAAATTTTCTAGCTGTTAAAGTGGTCTAGCGACCTACAGATGATGTATCTTCTGGTTTCCTTGGGCTTTAGCCTCTATTGATTCAGTATATGTGTAATGGACAAAACCGTTTTTTGTTTGGGCTTAAGGGCTTATTGTTTTATCTTAGATCTTTGATACAACATAGTATGTGCAACTTTGATTTTATTACCTGGAATAGCAAGTTGTTTTTTTTCGGGTTGAAAAAAAAGTGGAATTTCAACTAAAATAGTTAATGCTCACGTGTAATTTAACTTGAAAAAATTCAACTATAAAGACTGGAAACGCGGGATTGAACGTTTGAACGCTCCAAGAATCAACTAAACCCCACGCAGAAAACCAGAGATCTTCACGCAGAGGGCACCTTGATCGGCTCCGAGCTGGGATTACACAGGAATCGCACTGATCTAAGTCGCAATGGCTGTTGGAGGGGGCCCCGAGGCCCTCCCTCCCCTGCCCGAAATTGCTGCATTCAAGAAGCTCGTGGCTACCTGTGGGAAACGACCCCAGAGTGAGCAACAACAGAAATTTGTCAAAAGAATGGCCAACATTCCTACTGTCGACCTACCAATTGAAGACCCGTGCAGATCAACATTAAATCTAGCAGAAAGAGGGCTCATAGGGCAGTTCACTGGCCTCTGGCCTTCACCTAAAGCAGTGGACAACTGGGTGCAAAGAAATTGGCGAACATTGACCCAAGACGGCATCAGCAGTCATCTAGTGGGTAAGGGCTTCTTCGTGTTTGTTTTTGCCAGTGTAGACGATAGAAACTTAATCTTCAAGAACGGACCCTATTTTATGGGCCCTCAAGGTCTATGTTTGAACAAATGGACATCGAACTTTGATCCGACGCAAGACGTGCCCTCGGTTGTCCCAGTCTGGGTCCGCTTGCCTCACCTACCATTTCACTGCTGGAATCCCAAATCGATGGAAGCAATAGGGAATAAGTTGGGGAAATACATAGACCGGGCAGAGAGGAAGGATCAGTATACCTGTACCAGAATTTGTGTGGAGGTGGACTTGGAAGTAGGGTTGCCCGAAGCTATAAAACTCATAGTGGCGGATTGGTCATACATACAAGAGTTAGATTACGAGCAACTACCATTTAAATGTTGATTTTGCCATGGGTATGGACATTTTGCCAAGCATTGCAAAAAGAAGGGAGAGGAAGAGGTTGACAATGCAACAGGCAATCAATGGACCCCAGCACAGAAGCCAATTACAACAAAACAAGTCAGCAGACCAAAAGGCAAAGGAAAAAATGAAGGCCCATCCTCGGGCCAGCCACAAGGTGAAGGGAGCTCAGCACCAACAAGAATGGAGGCCTCCAAAAATTCGTTTGAAAATCTCAGAATACAAGAGGAATCTTTAGACTCAATTGCAGAAGAGGCTGAACAACAGCCCATTTCAACTGCTGAAGACAAATCCCATGAAGAAACTGCACCTCTACAGGATGGATCCACTATAGGAGTCACGAGTCCCCTTTCATATGCTGAAATGATAAGGAAGAAGTCTCCGGACATCTCAGGCTCTTCGGAAGACGAGACCTTTGAGAGGCCATCGAAAAGAGTAGGGAGAAAATCTCACCGGGAGACAAGGGCAGAAGAAGCGGAGAGGCAAAAAATGAAAGGTAGCCAATCAACAATTGAGATGTCTATTGGCAGAAATACCAGAAACAGACCTCCCAAGGGAGGAGCTGCACCCCCATCAGTCAGCAAGTAATGCATTTAGTCTCTTGGAATTGCCGAGGATTGGGAAATCCTGTAAAATTTGAAGCAGTTAAAAATCTGGTGAAATCCGAGTTTCCTGAGATCCTCATGCTCCAAGAGACTAAAATTGATGGGGAAGCTCTTCTTCTCCTCAGTAAATCGAATTGGAACAAGAATGCCGGGAGAGCCGTAAGTGCTAGGGGCTCCTCCGGAGGGCTAGCTACTATGTGGGAGGAGGATAAATTCCATCTTGAAAGTTCTTATGAGACATAGCACTGGATCTTCACCGACCTCATGCATAAAGTGAGTAAGACGTCCTTCGCCCTTGTCAATTTATATGTCCCTGTTCTTTATGCTGAAAAGAGAGAGTGTTGGCATTTTTTGTCTGTCTTCCTTGAGTCTAGATCCCCCAAGAATTTAATTCTCGCAGGTGATCTCAACCTTGTATTTGAACCTAAAGGAGAAACGTGGAGGAAACACTACTAGAGATCAGATCCTTCCTTATGTTGAAGACTTTCTTCAGTATTGGGACTTATTAGATATCAAACCAAAAAAAGGTTTATATACCTAGACCAACAATCGTGTTGGGGATCAACACATCTCTGCCCGGCTGGATAGATACTTAATATAGAGCTCCTTTCTGCTTGGGAAAAAGATCATCTCGTCCAAAATTATGCAAAAATTGATATCGGACCACAAGCCTATTTTGCTGCAGTTTGAGGATGAAAAAAATTTGGGACCAATTCCCTTCCGGTTCAATCCTTTATGGGCTGAAAAAGATGGTTTTGAGGAAATTGTCCATAAAGCTTGGAGAGCTCTTGTTATTGGGTCGCCTAGCTATGTATGGGAGCAGAAAATGAAGGCTACCAAAGTAGCTCTAAAAGCTTGGATAAAAAAGCCCACTGGTTCATCTACGAGCTGCAAACAGTATACCAATCAGCTGACAGCTTTGCAAATGAATATGGAACTCAAAGATATAACTCATTTTGCCATACAAAAGGAACAAGAAGCCCAACGTATTACTCTTCAAGCCTTCAGGCAGGAGGAGGAATATTGGAGACTCAAATCGAGAAGCCTTTGGCTGAAATCGGGAGATAGAAACACACCTTTTTTTCATAAACAATTCCATGCTAGACTCTCTCGTAATCATTTGGAAGAAACCACTGCTTCTGATGGCTCTGTCCATAATGAAATAGCTCATTTAAAAGAGGCAACAACTTCTCACTTTCAGGAACTTTTTACTGAAAAAGGAGTGGACACGGAGGGGGAATTTACTGAATTTCTTGACAATATTCCAAGACTGATGGACAGAATGAGAATGCAGGCCTATTGAAGCCCTTCACTGAAACATAAATTAGTAATGTTATTTGGAACATGGAGCTGGACAAAGCCCCGGGTCCGAATGGCTTTTCCATACATTTTTATAGAATTTGCTGGGATTTAATTAAGGTGGATTTACTTTGTATGGTCAGGGGCTTTCTCCAAAAAGCCAAGGTCGGAGGCAGCATCAACTCTACTTTTTTGGCCTTAATCCCGAAAGAAACTAATCCTGGAACCTTCGATAGGTTTAGGCCTATCTCTTTGTGTAATGCATCCTATAAAATTCTGTCAAAACTTATCGCCAATAGAATCAAGCCATTGCTGGGCAATCTCATCTCCTCCAATCAGGGTGGGTTCGTGAAAGGCAGGAATATCATAGACAATGTGACTATAGTGCAGGAAACCATTCACTCCAGCCACCAACGCAATGAACAAGGGATGATTATCAAGCTTGACATGGCTAATGCCTTCGACCGGGTAAGACACTCCTTCTTGTTTCAAGTTCTTCTATCTTTTGGCTTTAGTGTCGAATTTGTAAGCCTGATCAAAGCTTGCATAGGTAGGCCATGGATAGCGCCTCTAGTGAATGGTAGCCCTGCCAATTACTTCCAAAGTTCCCGGGGGTTAAGGCAGGGCTGCCCTCTGTCCCCTTTCTTATACATTTTGATGGTAGATTCTCTTAGCAAAAAATTGAATGCTGAGAAGGCTGTAGGCAAAGTTCCAGGCATAAGAGTGACGACCAATCTAGAGCCCATAAATCATTCATTATTCGCTGATGATTCTCTCCTTCTGGGAGGAGCCTCGGTTAGAATAGCGAGGGCATTCAATGATGTTATACAAAGTTTTTCCAGAGTATCTGGAGCACTTCTCAATAAAAAGAAATGTGCAGTGTATGGCTGGAATGTGAACCATGCCACCATCCAGCGTATTGCTCGTTATTTAGGCTATGCAGGATTTGCAAATTGGGACACTATCAAATATTTGGGCCTGCCATTAACTCTGGGCATTACCAAGGCCACACATTGGTTGGAGGTCATTAGCAAAATTAAATCCAGAATTACAGCCTGGGGATGGAAGTGGCTTACCAAAGCTGGAAAATTAATTCTCATTAAATCTGTCATCTCCTCTCTGCCTCTCTATCAAGCAGCGTTTTTATTGGCACCTAAATGGATCGCTGAGCAGGTTGCAAATCTCATGCGAACCTTCTTGAGGCAAGGTAGAAGTGGGAATCATAGAAAATTTCATCTAGTGGGTTGGGATGTTGTGAAAAAACCGTTTAATGAAGGAGGTCTGCAAGTAAGAGATCCAGGACTTGCGAACTTGGCTCTTGGAGGAAAGTTGTTGTGGAACATTTTCTCAAATTCTAATCACCTAGTTAGCAGAATTCTTATCAAAAAATACATGAAAGACGTTTCAGAACCCAGCATGGAGGAAGCTACAGGAAAAAAAGGTACTACGACGTGGAAATTATGCAGCCATGGATGGGAATTTAAAAAAAAACATCTCTACCGCATTCCAGGTAATGGGAAACGGATTTCTCTATGGAATGATAATATTATGGGACGCCCTCCTCTCAGACAGCATGAGGATTTCCACGAGCTGCGTAGCTGGCTCATCCAGCGTGGCATCAACAAGCTTGCAGATATATCAATTTGGGATTAGAATGGAAATTGGCACAAATGGAACCTGCCCAGGCCGCCGGACAGGATGAGTGAGCAAATGAATTCGCTGTTGGCAGCTCTCTCTGGATTAGCTCCGGTGCACAAAAGATTAAGGGATAATTGGGGGTGGGGAATGATTGGAGAATACAAAGTAGCCCATGGATACGCTGCTCTACAGATGCAGCATCCCCAGACTCAAGCTAACGCTATCTGGAAGCAGGTATGGGATTCATTTTGTATTCCTAAAATTAATTTTTTTAGCTGGGTTCTATTGCACAAAAGATTATTGACAGGTGAGAACCTTGCAAAGCGAGGAATTTTAGGACTGCACAGATGTTCCCTTTGTCAGACAGCCGAGGAAACAATCGACCATGTGTTCATTGAATGCCCATTCATGCAGGAGGTGTGGCAGCTAGCTCTGCATGGACTCAGCGTTCAAGCTCCAGCTCGGTGCAATGTTGTCTACCTATTTTCCACTTGGACTGATCGTAATCCTCGGGTCAACAAGAGTAAATCTTTATGGTCCAAGATTTGGAATGCAGTCCCAAAATACCTCTGCTGGGAAGTGTGGCTTGCCAGAAATGAAAGCATTTTCCAAAACAATATGACCACCCCAGCTGTTGTTGTTGCTAACGCTAAGGCGTTGCTTATGGAAACGGTGGAAAATCACCCCATTAATCAAAATTACAAGCTTCTTCCTGCTGAAATTAGTTGGATTGGCAATACAATGCAGTGTACTAGGAAAAAGATTCCTGTTCGTCCTATTAGTAAGCCTGAATGGCGGCTTCGGCACAACGAATCCGAATTCTGTCAGTGGTGGAAGAATCAAAGAAAATACACTATTTTTTTCGATGGGGCAGCTAAAGGAAATCCAGGGAGAGCTGGAGCCGGAGGGGTTTTCTATGCTCCTGATGGTGATTTTAAGGGTAGTTTCAGCTGGGGGTTAGGGCAGTGTACGAATAACCAGGCTGAATTACTAGGTCTTCTCAAAGCTAGTCAGTTAGCTCAAGGAAATAGAGAGCATGATATTTAGATTTTTGGAGACTCGGAAATCCTAATCAAACTCTTAAACACTGATGGTCAATTCAATAATGCGGTGTTAAATAAGACTTTGCAATGTGTTCGAAAAATGCTGCAAAATTTCAACTCTGCTTCCTATTTCCACATCCTTCGGAGTCTAAATCAGGAAGCTGATTATAGGGCTAATGCGGGCGCTCTGTTAGCCCCTGCAGATTTGATTCAGAATGATGAAATTCCTGTCTGGTCTCCCATTCCATAAGCTGGCAGCTCCTTGTATATTGTAAATGTTGGATTTAGGACGCATCTGAATTTTAAGCTCTTTGGTTTTGTAAGATGGGTTGATTAGGTGTAAGCCCAATCGTGTTCTTCCCCTAATAAAAAAATCTATCCGTCCTTGTTAAAATAAAAATAAAAATTCAACTATTCATTGATTATTATCATAAGGCGAAACTTAAGCACCAGATGGATTCCCCCTCGGGGAGCGTGCCTGTGTGGGGAGCACCGTTGGATCTCCCATCCAATGGCTCCAACCGCACATACACGCTCCCCAAGGGGGGAGTCTGCCTGGTGCTTAAGTTTCGCCATTAATATAAGAGTATAACTATAATAACAACGTATCCAATTATAACTGACATCACATACTATTTGTAACTTCACCATCACAAGACAAATATGTTTTTTCATATAAATAAACATAAACTCAATTCACATAAACAATTTTTTTTTTTGTGGAATAAAAGAAAGTAAAATATGAACACACAAAAACTCAAGGATCATTTCAAACAAAATTGTGGCAATTGTTCTTTTCACTTAATATTTTAAATGGACATTGAAGTCACGCACAATACTTACCTATTAAACTTTATTTTCATGTTGTTATATCCTATGCTATGTTTCAAATTTGTGATATGTTTAAAGTTGCTTATCAATGTTGCTTTAAAATTTTGAATGGACACGTATATTTTTAAATTTTCTAAAATTTAAAAAATTGCATGTTTTTGTATTTATGAGATGTCTACTTCCGTATTTTAGTTGTACTAGAATTTTTCTTTACCTATTTTTTTACCTATTTTTTTCCTTACCGAATCGTATTCGTACTCGAATATTGCTACTATGAATACCATTATGGAGGCAACAACAACAACGCTAACTTTATTTCCTAAATTGTGTTATTTTGGAAATTCCTTAGTTATTTAAATTCTTACTGTGGTGCATATTTAGGAACTTTGTGCTTATTAATCGTCAACTCACCTGTGTCAGGTTGAAACTAGTCCTTCCTCTGTTAAGGACGTTGTATGAAGCTCCCTACAGAGAAGTTGAGATAGACAACTCAAAGCACTGCCTTAAAATAGTGTGTGCAACCACTGTAAGAACAATATAAAACTATTATGGTTGTTTAGAGATTGAATTTTCTAGTGGGTTATTAAACCTTGCAATATCTAATTTCTTTACCTCATCCAGACTTTGGTGAGAAATCATTGAGGTATTTAATCCTATATAGATTCCGCAAGAGACTATTTATGCATGCCTTGTTGAGCACATCCTTGCATAAGTCAAGGCATGAAAAACACAGGTTGTCAAGGCTCAATCTGAGCATGGGGAACATTCCCATTTCCATTTAACCAAGTCTTGGCTCATACAAACAACTATTTTACATATCATAAAATAGGGAACCAGACTGCTTTAACAATTCTAGCGACTGTAATTAGTACCAAGAGAAGGAGCATATATGTATGATACATATTGCTTTTCTACATGACCTCGATGCTCATGGACCAAACCTTAATTGCATCGAGAGTAGCGAGGTGCTCTATAGCCCAGTATGGGGGAGATGTTGTCACATAATGTAACATAACATTATGTTACCAAAAATAGAAAGTAATTTAAAAAATTCATGTCGGCTCATAAAATAAAAAATTAAAACCAAATAAAAAGTAATTAAAATAATTTACAAATCAAGAAATTGGATCCCTCTAGGTGCTTGATAGATCCGGGTTTAAGATGGATCTATGCTGGTATAATTATATCATCAGTATATTGCTCCAATGTGCAGAACTCTGGGTGAGGTAGTGACATGTAGCTAAGTACGCATAGTCAAATTCATTCTTGTGTCACCTAGCCAAGCATGGATAAGGCTGTTATCTATTTCTATGCCAGGCAATAATATACATGTATAAATGCAACCTTTACTTCAGATATGCAACCATTATGATAAATTTGTTTATTGCGCTTGTTATTGAGAGCTAATATCACCCATTTGATTTAAATTAAAGACAATTTTATTTAAATTGAAGACCAAAAGAGTAAAAAACTAAATCTAAATCACAATTTCAATAAACAATGGGGGTGTATAAATTAATAATGTATATATAAAATGCAATGTTGCAAACATCGTCTCGGCGAAAAAATTGTCGGTGTCCAGAAAACATCGTTTTGGAATATCTCAAGAACACATTGGCAAACATCGACAATATATTGACAAACTTAAAAAAATACAAAATTATTCTTTTTTTTCAATTTTTTAAACATCTAAAGCAACAAGAACATCAAATAAACACATTGCCACATATATGAAAATAAAACTGAGATATAAGATATATAAGATGTCTAGTGATACATCACACCTAAAAAATGAATCGTGTCCTGAATCCTGAGTCATCAAAAAATATAATAAATGTATCTCATGATCATCATCATGACTCATGGGTCATCTACAATGAAATCAAGTAAATAAACTATCGATTCCAATGTGTGATGATGCTTTCTTCCTTGGCTCTCCTCCTCCAATCTCGAATTTGCAAATGATAAAAAAAACAAGTGAAAACCAGCTTTAAAACACTGTTCTGGCCTGGCCGAATTTTGCTGATTTTAGAGCCAATTGTTTCCTCCAATTTTTTACCGAAAACTCGGCTTGCAATTCATCTTGCGATTTTTTGCGATGTGGTCGATTTTTCGGCGATATTCGCAACATTGTATAAAATGAATTGTATTTTTAAAAGCAAACAATAATTAAAAAAAATTGAGGACCATAGAGTAAACTAAATCTAAATTATAATTTCAACAAACAATGGGAGGTGTGTTCGACTAAACTAAGTAGACAAAGCCAAACCAAACTGAGGAGTGGCGGTTTGATATGTAAAAGGAGTGAAGGTTTGAGCAACAAGCTATGGATTTGATAGGTTTAGCTCGATTTGATTTGCATTTCATGGTGTGTTAAATTAGACACTCCTCGAATGGCAATGGTAGTTCCCATCAAAATGAATCCATAATGCTGAGGAAGGAAGGTTTACAAGTGGAAATATCATATTAAGGAGAAGTTGTTTATTTAGACTATGGGAAAGATTATTACAAAGGCAGAGGATGATCAACTAAAATTCATAAATGGGCGGAGGCAGGCAGATTCAAGCAAAACTAATGTGCCAAACAAAGATAGAGGGAAGGAGCATTTGGGTCCCATTGAATTTATACAAACATATTAGATTCAAATAAAGCAGACATACAGAGACAAAAGGAAGCATGGTTTAGGTTTGAACCACAAAGACAAAAGAAAGGAGGGTTTGGGTTTGGGTTCCCATTGAATAGAATCCTTGAGGAATTTATACAAGCTAAAATATTTGATTCAAATAAAGGAGAAGATGTTTATTTAAATTGAGGGAAAGCTTATTTTGAAGGAAATACAATAACCAACGTGAAACCCAATAAACCTAAATTTAACAAATAGAGGTGAGGCAAGGTGGGTTAAACTAAAATCAATAAATAGATGGAGCTAAGAGGGTTAAACTAATACAACTTAGACGGAGTAGCGAAGTGATTTTGCAATTTTTTTAAACATGTGGAGGAAGGAGGTTTTAACTAATGCACGAGACAACGAGAGGGCCATACTGTTAGAAAGTGCCAGCAAGGAAGGTCTTCTATCATTGCATGTGTCCTTGCATTCTAGAAGAGGTTTCTTGCTCATAGCTTTCAGCTGGAGAGTAAGAAAGACAGTTTTGCAGAAGAATTTTATAGAGAGCAAGACAAAGGAACTTCTATCTGGAGGTTGACAGGGCGACTTGGGCAAATCGAAGGAGACCGTACAGACTTGCAAGGAGGCCGTACAAGCACGTAGAGGCCATATAGTGTGATGCAGGCAACCGACTGTACAACACACACAGAGGGCCGTATGGACATGTCTGTACGTAGACGCAGAGCCGTATAGGTTGACACGGGGCCGTACGGATCAGGCTGTACAGTGACGCAGAGGGCGGTACAGTGACGCAGGAGGGTCGTACAGTGACGCGGGAGGGTCGTACAATTTGTGGGGTTTTCTCAGTGAGGTTCGGTTGTACGATTTTTCCAGGTTGGGTCAAAATCGATTTTTTGGATTGTATTGTTTTGTATCTCGCTAATAAAATATCTTCTTAGACTGTTGCACAGGTTTTCCCATCTTGGGTTTTTCCGAGGGTTTTCATACCCAAAAATATTGGTGTCTCTATTGATGTGATTGATGTTATATTTCTCTCAGTATTTATGTTTCGCTGCATTGTGAAGAAATCCATTTGTGGTTAAAAGTAATATTTGGGGTTTAATAAAAAATAAACTTGCATACTTTAACTCAAGATTGGGTTTTAAGGAATTTTACACATACATATATACCTGGAAGGAGTATCCAAGTGATTTCGATTTGTTGGAAGGAATAGATGAGTGGTTTCGATTTGTTGAAGTGTAACAACCCTCATATAGAGAATATTTAATATAATGAATAAAATGTAATATAAAATAATGTAAGATAATAATATAATTGGGAATATGAAAGAAAATAAGGAAAAACAAATTGCATTAAATAATAAACTAAGAAATTAGGAGAAGGAGGAGATAAAAGGAGGGGAAGAAATGAAGAGAGGGATCTTTTTGGTCTCTTTTTGTCTTTGGCCATCTTGGAAGAGGAGCTCTGGAGAAGAGGAAAGCAAGATAGTGCTGGCATAGGGTTAATTGTTGGGGGCTCGGGGGCCTCAGCCTTTGGTTGGGGGTTGGTTGGGTGGAGAGTCGTCCCCCCACCTTCAGTTGCACTATTGGAGCTGTTAGGTAATGGTAGCTGCTAGGTCATCTAACCAGGTATGGTTCCTTAATTTTCATAGCATACTGTTGTTACAGATCTTTCATTGCATGATGCTTCTTGTTGTATACTGGTTTTTATAGATTTACAGGATATGAGATCCATTATATTTATCAGATTCTTGTATTGGTTCATAGATCTGTATGCATATTTAATATTATAATGTTATTTAGTAGGTTTTATGAGTTTTAGGGTTCTTACATTTGGTATCAGAGCGAGGTTTCGATCCTCGGACCTGTGGGTTATGGGCCCACCAAAGAGTTGTCTAAGGCTCTGTGTTTTTTAAAGTATTTTTTGGGTGTATGGTGCGAATGAGTGTTTTTTAGGAGTTTTATAAGATGAACACAATAATAATTAAGCAATCCACGTTGCAGTTGCAAAACACAAGATGAGATACACAATTGATACAATGACTGAAATTTAAAGCATCCACAGAATAATAATGACTTAAGCAAATGAAGGACAAATGGTCCAAATTAAGGTGATGCATATAAGTTTGAAGAACCAGTGCCAAATGGAGTCAACAGTGCTTGGGATGCTGAAATACAAGTCTCAATATGTGTTCGTGAGATTGTTTTGCAATGCTCTTGGTAAATTTTATTGTGTATTTTAGGGGTGATCTTGATTATTATGGCTAGAAGAATTTCCAACCGATACGCAAGGTACTGGTAATCTGTTCGGGAAATATTCTAAGTGGTTCCGTTCGAAGACATGACGGACCACCCGGTTCTCTAGCTAGGCGTTCAATAGCTAACTAGCAACTAGAGTCTGAACATGGCTGCCGGGCCCCCCCACTTGGAATTTGTCCACTTAGACTATTTATCGATCAACGCCGGATTCATTGGTTATGGGGTGAAGGCTTTATTATGGTTTAAAATTGAGAGATTAAGCAGCCAATACTGTTTCTGAGTATTCCAACCTTTTTCAAGGTTGGCCAGAGCATACGTGGTATGGAAAAACAAATAAATTCCAATTTTAAAGGGAGAATGAGTTGTGAGTGTTTTAATTAGAGCAAACCTCTCCGACAGAGAGTGCTCTTGATCCACCTTATGGTAAGATTCAAGAGTCTTATCTAATCTATATGAAAAATGCAATACAACAAGATGCTCTCCGATAGAGAGTGCTCTTGACTTGTCTTAGGACGAGTTCAAGAGACTTTATGTTCCTTTTAAGATTGAGAAATTAAACAAGAAACACAACAATTATATTAAATGAAATGAGAGACTAATCTAACAATTAGTATTCTAAGAATGCAAAAAGAACTAAACTAACAACTAGTGATCTATTTGCAAAATGGAAAACTAAGCTAACAATTAGTATTCTACTTGCAAAAAGTGAAACTAAGCTAGCAATGAAACAAGTAAAGGACAAAGACACTACAAACTTCCCCAAATGGGGAAGTTGGGTGTGGGAGCCTTAAATCCCACTTGCTTTTTTTATTAAATGATTACAATGCCTTGGGAATTCAACCCTTAGAAAAGAACTTGAAAGAAATAAAATAGAAGAATGCTAAGAAGCTCTTAAGAGCTTTTACAAAAGGAGAATGGTTTTGGTTCTTTTGGTTTTGCAATCTTTGTTTTGTCTTTTCCTTGGTTTTGCAATCTTTGTTTTGTCTTCTTCTCTTGGTTTCTTCTTCAAGTTTTCTCGCTTCTTGTCTTTTATAGATCTCTTCTTTGATCACCTAAAGCACAACAAAGATCATGAACCCGTCATTGTTAATCAAATCAAAGAAATAAATTGAAACTAGCTAACTTAATGCAAGTCCTAGATCTAAGATGCCAAACTTGAAATGAACTAAGTTAAGAGATCTAGATGCAAAACTTGAAAGGAAACTAGATGCAATACTAACTTCAACTACTTGAGATCTAAATGCAACTAACAATGAAACTAGATGCAAACCAACACAATGAGATCTAAAACTAACCAAGAAGGAAGCAAACAAGAAGATAGGACAAATAGAAGGGAGGAAGAGAAGGTCAAATAAAACGAATGGAAGAAAGCAAGGTAAAACGAGAGCAAAGAGAAAGATGAAAAAACGAAAGGAGAGACTCAAAGAGAAAATGAATGGAGGAAGAAGCTAAAGGGAAAGGAGGAGACGAATAGAAGGAGAAGGAAAGAAGTGAAGCAATAAATGAGGAAAACGAAAGGGAGGAGCTAGAGATCTAGGAGAAAGATGAAGGGAAGGGGTAGATCTAGAAGAGGAATGAGAGGATCAAGTAGAGAGAAAAACGAAGCTAGGATGAAAGAAGGGACTAAAACGAAAGCAAGAGGAGGAGAAGAAGGAGACCTAGAGGAAGAAAACGAAAGCAAGCCAAACAAGGCTAGAGAGGGAAGAAGCCAAAGGGTGGATCTAGGAGCTTAAGGCTTCTTAGTTGTATCTAGTAACCAAATTTTAAAATGATTTAAGGATGGAATATATGAAAAAGAGCTCTTCTTGTCCTTCTTTAGATGAAAGAATCGAAATTTGTAGATCCTGCAACCACAAGGTGTTAGATCAAAACTTGAAGGTGAAGCATGGGTTCGATGCAACTGAACTCTTGCCTTTCTTCACATTTAGCAACACCTAATGACAATACACAACTCAACCAACAAGTGAGATAAAAAAATATGCTAGTATGCTAGGAAAATCAAATCTAGATCAACAGTTTGTATAATTGAGTACCCATGTCCATCTAGATCTTAACAAACTTTGCATAAATAACCAACTTAAGACTATAAATGGCTATTCTACTATGCTAACAATAACCTTCTTGAGCTAGCAATTAATCAAACACATTGCAAAATTGAGAGATGAGTTAGAGAAGATGTCACCTCAACAAGAGTTGAAATCACACCAAAGAATGAGAGTTCATGGACCTCCAAAGTCGACTTCTTTATTTCAATACAAAGCAAAAGCTTTTACAAAAATTCTCCAGAGTAATCTTACATACAAATATCCATCCTAAGAGAGCCCAAAAGGATTCTCTTTATACAAAAACTAGACACCTAAAACCCTAATTCGAATTTGGCAACATAGAGAGCCAAATGGCAATAGACACAAAGTCAAATCCCAATCAAATCCAAGCTTGGAGAGATAATCCAATAGACAACTCGAGTTCTTGGTTGGTGTGAGTGGGGAGGTGGCCTCCACCTAGGCAAGGTGCCCCCCACTCCTCCCTTGGAAGCTCCTTCAAACAAATACGTGATTGCCACATGGAAAAGTCATGATCTATGAAGGAATGCGTGAGCCATGATGAGAGACAAGCTCTTGAGTTGGAGTAATGGTAACTCATCTTCAAGGGGAGCCAAGCTTATGATGTGGCCATAAATTGAGGAAGGCACCTACCATAAAGTAAATGCTAACTCAACCAAATATTAAACCATTGCCACATAACCAATTCGTGATCTCTGCATGAGGAGGGCGAATTCTCTTGAATGAATTGACTTCTGGTGACTGGATAGTGAACTGAATGTGATTGGAGTTGATTGGAATCCTCTTGAATGCCTGATGCCATGTCATTTAGCCTGTTTATTTAATCCAATTGGATTGTTTTGGAGAGATTCGGATAATTCTCCAATTTATTATTTTTTGATTATTTTAATTAATATTTCTCTTTTATTGATGTTTTGAGAAAATATTAATTAAGTGACTAAATAACTATCTGAAACTCAGGATAAGTGGGTTTGGGGTTTAACTGGGATTTTTGGCTTAGGAATCAAGCCTCCAATCTCTGAAATCCACCCCCAAACAACTGACATATTACAAATTGAATTTTTCCAATTAAATATTTGGAAAAATAATAATAAAATAATTAAAAATAAAACTTGTCCAACGCGCCTAGTAAATTTTTTTCGGACATTGTTTAAAATGGACAAGGGACCTAGGAAATGACCATCTAAAACATACATGGTTTCTAGTAGGTTCATATACATTAGTTGGACTCTAATAACCCCCCAAGGCTCAAACTTTCAAAATCGGGCATTCCAGCTTTGGAGGAAGCGGGAGAAACCTAGTCGATTATTACTCGGCTATAGCAAAGCATAATTGACAAGGGCAAAAAACTCCCTGGAATGCCTTAGTTGATAGTCAAGTCATGGGGAACTGAGCCACTCAAAACCCTACTAGCACACTTATTACAAACCTCGTGGGGCCATGGTCATTTCGACAGAAAAATAAAATTGGCTAGCCAAAACTGGCTAGTCACCATAAACTGAACCCCTGATACTCTGGAAGTGAACATTGATCATGTTCAAACACTGGCGGCTCAATGGAGGTTCAACTATTGTACAATATAGTTGGCAACAAGGCGAGGAAGGGTTTTAACAACCTCATGGTATCTTAGGGTTTCAACAACCTCAATCTAACTTGGATTTCATTGATTATAATGGAAATGCAATCCATTACCCCTTGTTGTGGTGTATGCATGGAAGCCCACCTCTCCAAATGGTGTGATTTCCATCCTTGTAAAACATAATACTCCAAATGGTAATTCCTATTCCACACAAGTTATCAATTAATAAAACACACTGCTAACATCTTCATCCTTGTTAGGGAAAACCAATTGGTAGTTGGAGTTTTATTTTTTTATTTTTAATGAAACTAGGAGAGCTAGAGGCACTTGGCTTCATTGGATCATAACAACTGACAAGCCCGTTTTCAGATCCCTTGAATCCAAAGAGGCTTATGAGTGTATAGTTGCTCTTTAGATCAGTGGTCATGGAATCACTTAGCATACTAATTTTTATCAGGAATTTGTTAATTGTTATAAAATGGTCTTCTAATCCCAAGAAATGACTGAAGAACATAGGGTGACCATGCAAACTTGTGTTGATGTTGTCTCTCATAAGTTTCCTAGATCACACGTGGTTGCATGTGATCCATTGTTGATTCTTAATGAGTTGTACTTGTCCCTTTCTGAAATGGTTAATGAAAAATCATCGAGCCTCAATGAATTTTCATGTGAATTTTACTAAGCCACATAGGATCTATGACCCTAATCTCCTGCAAGTTAACCAAGAGACCATTAATACCATATCACAAGGCAAGATTATCAATAGGGGTGATATCAAGTTTATCTCAAAGATGGTAGCCCATAACCCCAATGGATGTGTCTTACTAAATTTTGCATAATCCCTTATGCTCAAAGTGAACCATCTTCTCCCTAAGATAATATGGAAAGAGCAGGCAAGATTCATTAAACACTGATATATCCTCAATAATATAGTGGAAGTATGGGAAGGCATGGGATGGGCCTGCTCCATTGGATTTTATAGGTTAATGAAAATTGACTTAACAAAGTTTATGATGTTGAATGGCCTATCTTCTTGGCCATCCTAAGGCCCTTGGATTTAGCTCGTTTTTCATTCAAGTTGTGGAAACATTGTGCACCATTGCTTCTACAATCCTTGCCATTAATGGTGTCGAATCTCACGAAACATGTCCATTCGCTAGGGTTTCCCTTTGGCATTGGCATTGTATGTGATACCATTTGAAGTTCTTGGCTATTTGCTTCAAAAAGAGCATGGATTCAGGGGTGGAGTTTTTCAACTTCTTTGGGATATTGTTTGCTTTCCAAGCCTCCCCTAGGGAGTTTTGACAATTGACCGTGGACAAGATTGAGGTAAAAGTAGTAAAGTGGATCACTGGGCCTTTGTCTTTGTTGCTCGTTAATAAATTTGCACCAAAATTATTACTTTTACCCATGATTACTGTTCCCCCTATTGGGCTCCTTTCAATAGCTGTGCATGCCATATTGAGAAGCTTCTCTAGGCCTTTCTCTAGGTTAACTAGGAACGAAGTAGAGGTTTGTATCAAGTTAATTGTGTCATCTATGTCTTTGCCAAAGATTAGGGGAGTATTGGTGTCATTCATGTATGTAAATGGGGCCTTTCCTTGTGCGCTAAATGGATCATCAATTCTTTAGAAGGGATGATAATTGGAAGTTATTTCTACGTTATTGTATTTTCTTTGGTGCTCCTTATGGGAAAAAAGGGTGATGTGGTCTTAACTTTTAAACTCTCCTCAGTCATGATTGACCCTGTGCCAGTTAAGAACAAAAGCTGATTTATAACTAAAAGTATTTGGATTGCATGGGAAATGAATCAAATCATCGACCTCTCTCTAACTTGGAAAGGGAATAACAAAAAAATCGTATTTCTATTAATGAACATTCCCCTTGGTGGTCTCATGTTATCCTTGATGAAGGCAAGCCTTTGGCTCAAAACCCATGGTTCTCATACCTTTGCTTTTCTTTCTCAATGGTATGAAAACCCTCTAGTTTGAGCGGTAACATGACCCACTTTGGGATTATGGTGAGCCACTTGACCCTCATAATTAACAAAAGTTTAGAACCAAGTTGTGTGGGAAGTAAATGAACTGTTATCCACTAAGTTGCACTTAGTTAGATTTCCAGTGAGCAGTTAAAGACTTGAACAATTTAATTGTTCCTCACATGTGTTTAGAAGTTCACCAGGCCATTTTTCAGGCCCTTTTGTAAAATTTGCATGTCTAGACCCCCTTGGGGGAATGGTAATAAGTTGGTCTAAGCATGGTATTTTTGTAACAGGCTTGGCTTATCTTAGGTTTATCTATAAGGGTAATACTCTAGAGTGTTTTTTCCTTAGGAATTATGCGTTGCGCTTCAGTGGTGTATAATTCCTAAGTTTGTCACTCACACCTCCAAAGTTGGAGTATTTACCATGGTGGTCGAACCTTAGGAGGTTATTAAAGCCAATGTGTCTATGTATTTTTTACGTGCTAGCCATCAATAATGAGTCGTATGGACATGTACTAGGTCCCCTAGGAGTTTGAGTCAGTTCCAGACAAAAATAAGTTTTCCCGTAAACTTAGGCTATTTTTTAATAGTTTAATGGGAAAAATTAAAATTGTTATGAAAGTGTGGTTAGGAGGAGATTTAGACATGGGGGTGCTCGTTTTCTAACTCAGAGCACCCACTTAACCTCTAAACCCACTTTCCTAAGTTTTCGAGTAATTATTTCTCACCAAAATTGAATATTCTTCGAAAATGGTAAAAAGGACCAAAAAATGGAGAAAATAAAGAAACATGCAATTTCTAAAAACTCAAAAAACATGCCGAAAGTGAAATTTCTGAGTTGGCAAAGTAAAGTGGAAACATTCCTAAGGTTTCTAAAACACTTTTGAGTGTTTTTCTCGGCAGTTAAAAGCAAGAGGATGTTTCTTATAAGTTATTAGAGAGGGTGCATTTCCTCATAGAGAGGGCACGACTCCCAAGAAATAAAATAACAAGTGTAAGATAAAGCATAGAAAGAGAGTTAGGAAGTGGAAGGAAGCTAATTTATAGCCTTTGCCAACCCATTCAACTCACGCCAAGCTGTTCACATTTTAGCAAGTGCGCCCCTCTCTTGGAAAGTGCGCCCCCCCCTCTGGCTCTCTCATTTTTCTATTTAAGTAAGGTTGCTTCACTCATTCAAAGGGAGCATTGAGCCTCTGCTCTTGTAATTTGTTTATGATTCTCTCCAGAATAAAATTGAAAGGCTTTGGAGTCCGTATGTTGTGCAACTATCCCATTTGATGTGCGTTTGGTTGATGTTTTGAGGTGATATCTAGCTAATCACTTATTATTTTGTAATAATTGTAGATTTATCTAGCTTAGATGGGCTTTGTGCCTATAGTATAAGCATTCATTGTATTTGATTTGCTTATAAATGCTTGATTAATTAGAGATAGTGAACCAACAAGTGTAGTCTGTTGTACTAATGCCCTTCTAATCTCTGCTAATCACGTATTCTAGATTTAATCTCTTGTTTGCAAGTGTCTGTGACAGTGTAGGATAAAAATCAGAAGGAGGTTGATCTCAGTTGTGTTCTCATCCACCTTCAGTTTCGGTTATCTTGGTCTAGTTATTGTTGGGTTGCAGGCATCTTTGGTTCCCTACTCTTTCAAGACCGAAGTTGGGTTCCTATTTCTTCTACACTATTAAAATCAAAAAAATTTCTTAGTCCCCTTACTCTTCAACAAGTAGATCCTTTTTAAAGTTTAGCATACTTCTCTTGTTGCATATTTCTGTTAGATCAAAAGAAGCATTTAAATTTAGATTTTAATCTTGAATCTAGCATTAAAACTTAATACTTGTGCTTCATAACAAAATTTAGTCTTCAAGAAGTATCAAGTAGTTGTATTTTTTATGTAGTATTTAACTAATCCACTAACATTTTTGCTATTTTAGCTTGTTGATTTTGCAGAATTAAAGAAAAAAGAGAAGGAAACTCTAGCCAAATTTCGAATATTTTAGCCATCTAGAGATCCCCTCTTTCTTCTAAGTTTCTCGTCTGAAATATTTGTAAGCCTTCCCGATTCAGATTTATAAGAATCAAAGGCATTCTTAAAGCTAAAAGCTTTTTTTGTAACACGCCCTAATAAGAAGCAAGTGGGCTACACATTGCCCATACTCCATCCCCCTTGGGGGGATTTGCGTTTTTTCTTTTCGTGGCATGATTTTTTCTAACACTTTGTGCAGGGTGTATACTTTGATTAAGTAGTTAAATTTTCTTTTCTTTTCATTTTGCAAATAATTAAATAAAGCCAATCTTGTTGCCACTAAGTATGCTCTCACCTCCACACAAAGGCATTGTCGATTAGTGGTGGTCGATACGAAAGTGACACATAGATTTGGTGAGTATATTTGTTTCCTTTTCCAAATTATTGTTGTTTAGCTGTCTCTACTTCAAGCACTCAAATTTGAATGAACATTTTGTTGTCTCTGGAAGTATGCTCTTTCCCTTTGCGGGCATTGGCCTGGTCTTGGGGAAATTAGAAAAGAGTGCAACAACTTATTAATTCTTAAAACATTTAATAAAAAATTCACATTAATAAAATTAAGAACTCTCAACATAGTGAAAATCCGACGCTCAAATATTAAGTAACGCATGGGGAAATTTCTCAAAAGATGCGGGAACCACTAGAGAGTGACCTCATGGCACTGTTAGACTACATCCTTGTTGGTGTAGTGTTGAAAATGCCCTCGAGACTCTGCTCTAGCCCACACGTCTTTGTGAGGAGCCACCTTTGCCTAATTACCGGACATCACTCCTTCTACCTTGCGGTATATCGGGAGCTCCCATTTTCCCTTTAATTAACTCATCCTTTAATAATTCCTAAAATTGACCAAGAACACAATTGCAAAACCTTCACTTACTTTGACTCTACGGCACTGGTCTTTGATATTTGTTATTTGCTTCATTCAATTAAGCTATATTTTGTCGTTATTATTATATTCATATATGTTGTATAGTTGATTTTCATCTTGCAATCATCTTGATCAAATGTTTTAATTTCCAAAAAAAAACTCCTAAATAACAATTGTCATTCAAAAGAACTAAGTACCTAAAGCCTTAGTAACATTAATAGGGTCTACCCCCCTTGGCTTTGTTAGGAATTAAGTCTAAATGGAGGAGTCAAGATCAAGTGACAATACTTGACTCAGACTTGCCCCCAAGGACGCACCTAGCAGCTTGAATATTTCTGCTGCGTTAACCCCAGGTGCGTAAGAGGCAACAACATTTTGGCGCCGTTGCCGGGGACAAATCTTTTTATTCCTGGAGTTCGACTTACCCTTAGTTTCTTTTTGTTTTACCTTTTTGATTGACCTAGTCCAACAACTCTGAAGATTGAACTCGGTCCATCTGGCAACTCCACTGTCCCTAAACCAATCAAGGTATTCCACAAGAAGAAACCCTGTAGGCTTACTTGATTTCATTCCTGATCCCGAAAAGGTTTATCGAAAGAGAACAAGTAAGCTAACTTCTCGTAGGATCCGAGTCTCTCTCAGACATCCATTTCCTTTTTGAAGAAAGTAGTGAGATTAATAATATGGCTACAGGTGATGCCTATTTTAAACCCCTTGACTTCACTTATATAGTAGGTCAACCGCACACTCTACCCGACAAGGCTATCGAAAAGCTTCCAACTTTCCAAGGGAACAATGCTGTCAGTGCCGAGATCCATCTAGGAAAGATTTCAAAGTGCTTCCTCAGTTGGGTTAGAGATCCCACTCAAACACATGATGGTGTCTATATGAAGTTGTTCGCTATGTCCTTAGAAGAAGATGCATGTGAATGGTACCTTGGCCTTGATGATAATTCCTATGCATCCTATGATGATTTCTTGAAAGGGTTCAAGACAAGATGGGGAGTTAAGAAAGAACCTTGTCATCAATTAGCTGCTCTCCATACTATAAAGAGAAATGAAAATGAAACTATGGCGGAGTTTAACAAGAGGTTCAAAGATTTGGTGGCAAGCATTCATGCTGATTTCAAGCCACGAAACAAGTCCATCCTTGTTTACTATATGGAAGCACTTAGTGGAGAAATGAGATATCAATTGAGGGATAAAGAACCCGACACTCTAAATAAAGGCTCAAGAGTTGGCTATTAAAATTGATTTAAATATGCAATCTTCAGGAAAATCCAATATTCCTGGATTCACGAGGGCTCTCATCAAGCCGCATGAATCAAAAGATAAAGCACCTAGCCATGATGCTCATGAGAAGAAGATCAGGGACTTAACTGAGAAAATGGAAGCCATGGAGGCTAATTATGTTGATCAATTGAAAATAATGCAAAATAGAGGGATAAACATGGAAAGGACCACATCCAATCAGGAGAATTTTCCACATAAGGGAAGTTGAGTTCAAAAGAGAACTCCTCATTAAGATAATAGGCCCCCTCATCAACTAGAATCAACTAATATGGTTGAAGAAGTTCCCCCCTACTGCAGACCCTGTGATGCATTTCATAAAGAATCCACCTGCTACCAAGCTTGTCAGATCAAAGAGCATGGATTACCTGAAGTTAGTAATAATGACAAATTTCCAAGCGAGCTTGAATACATCAATGTTGTAGGAAAAATTCACCATATTGAAAAAGAACATTGGAAACAAGCTCGGGATTATAGTCAAGAAAAAGAACATTTCTAAGTACTTTGGTGTGAGGCCTCCACCTGAACAGATCAAAGAAATGGCTAATGCTAGGTTCAAAGGAGCTACCTATTAGAGAAAAGAGAAAGCTAGACCACCAAAGACCCAACAATATGTGCCAAAGGTAATAAATTCCCCTGATACCAATGATATAGGTGTTGATTTGGGTAATTGGTTTGGAAATGCTAAAATGTTAGTTCCTACGACTCAAGTCCTCAAAATGCCCCATCAAAAGGAAAACTTGATGAAAATCATAAATCCTCCTCCAGAAAGACCGGTTGAGAAGCCCAAAGAAAAATCCCTCCCTAATGATAATAAAGTTGTGGATGATCCCCCAGTTGTCTTACATACAAAAGATCCAAGCAAAGAAGACCATCCACCCTTTTATATATCATTATTAATGAATAATCTTCTTCTACACAATTGTATGTTAGATTCGGGGTCATCCTCTAACATAATGACTAGAAAGGTTATGGAACAGTTGAATCTAAAAATAACTAGACCATACCAGAATGTCTGTGCCATGGACTCAAGAGAAGTTGATGTGGTTGGTATCATCCTGAATATGCCAACAAAGTTAGCAAAATACCTCAACATCCATCTGACTATGGATATTCTTGTTATAGATGTTCTTGACAAATGGGGTATGTTATTGTCAAGAAAGTGGGCTGCAGATTTGGGAGGCTCCATACAAATGGATTGGACTTTTGCTACAGTACCTGCATCAAAAAATTCACTTGTCAAGTTGCATAATGAAAAGGAAAGAAGATATCATGTAGAAAACCCCAAACATCCTTCTAATGACTATGTCTACAACACAGATAACATGGGGAATTATGATATTTGTTCCACCTTCCAAGCACTAGTTAAGGAAAAGATAAAAAATGAAAAAGTTGATCAAATCTGGAAAATGAATCTTGATGGGGCACATTCTAGAGCAGGAAAAGGGGCAGGCATTGTTATCACCTCTCCAAGTGGGCAAATTTTCAACTTCGCTTTCAGATTAGAATTTGAAGCAACTAACAATGTGGCTAAGTATGAGGCGCTCTTACTTGGTTTAGAGATTGCTAAGGATATGGGGATAAAAATGTTAAGTATAAGAGGCGATTCAGACTTAGTAATCCTCCAAGTAAAAAATAAATATGCATGCAAGTGTAAAAGGTTAAAAAGGTGTAGAAATGTTGTCTGGGATACCTTGGAATTCTTTGATGCCTTGAACCTAATTGCAATCCCTAGAGATCAAAATAGTAGGGCAGATAAGTTAGCAGTGGCAGCTTCAACCCTTGAGTCTTCAGAGGAACTGTTAAATGGTAGCGGAAAATTAGAAATTAATTTTAGATCATCAGTTCCGGATAACATGGAGCATTGGCAAATATTCTAGAATGATGAACAAGTCCTAAGAATCATTCACAATGTTGAAGAGTTCTCCAATTTCAAAGTCAATTTTCAGGAAGAGGGTAAAGAGTATCAGGGAGAGGGCAATTAGTTTGATAATCCAGTACCTCGTGGTTTTGTGTCCTCAGAAGAAATATTTGATAGACAAGATCGACACAAGTTCAAGAAAGATGCTCTAAAGCCTGGGGATTATGTAGAAGTAAACATTGGAAATGATAAAAACCCCAAGCTAATTAAAATAGGAAAGGGCACAACTGAAAAAGAAAGAAAAGACCTAATAAATCTTGTTAGGGAGTATAGAGATGTGTTCACATTTACATATGATGAGCTTAAAGCATATCGAGAGGATGTCTTTCAACACACTATACCCCTAGGCAGAAACTTAGGCAAATAAATCCTAAGTTGGCACCTATAGTAAAGAAGGAACTAGAAAATATGTTGGCTGCTGGGATCATTGCGCCAACAAGGCATTCATCTTGGTGTTCCAACTTAGTAGTGGTTCGGAAAAAGAATGGTCAAATAAGGATATGTATAGATTTCCAAAATCTTAATACATCATGCCAAAAAGATAATTATCCGCTGCCCAATATGGAAATCTTACTGCAAAGAATAACAGGATCCCATATGATGTCTTTCCTAGATGGATTTTCCGGTTACAATCGAGTTGTAATTCAAAAAGAAGATAGGCATAAAACTACCTTCACTACCCCATGGGGTACTTTTGAGTATTTGAGAATGCCTTTTGGTTTGCTGAATGCTGGTGCCACCTTTCAAAGGGCCATGGACTATGCATTCAAGGAGTTGATTGGGAAAATCATTGAGATTTACCCGGATGACCTAACAGTTTTCTCCAAAGAAAGATCAAGTCACGTAGGTCACCTTAAGCAAGTATTTGAAAGATGTAGAAAGTATGGTATTTATCTAAATCCAACCAAGTTAGTCTTAGGGGTTGATGATGGAAAGCTTCTGGGGCATATCATCTCAAAAGACGGTGTTAAAATAGATCCAAAAAGAATTGAAGCTATTAAAAAGCTGCCCATCCCTAAGAATGTAAAAGCACTTCAATCTTTTAACGACCAAATTAATTTCATAAGGAGGTTCATTCCAAACTTAGCAGAATTGATGAAACCAATGCAAAAGTTATTAAAGAAAGATGCTAAGTTTGAATGGACAAATGAAGGAAGAGAGGCTTTTAAAAATCTCAAAGAGGCCATTTTGAAATCTCCAGTCTTAGTCAACCCAGATTATTCCAAGGATTTCCAAATCTTTTCTTTCACCTCGGAAGATACCATTGCGGGGGTTTTGCTCCAGAAAAATAATGAGGATTTTGAGCAACCCATCGCATTCATGAGCAGAGCTTTGCAAGAGTCAGAGTTAAAGTACCGTACCATGGAAAAGCAAGCTTATGCCTTGGTGAAGTCCCTTAAGCATTTCGGGACTTATGTTGGTTATTCGAAAATAATAGGTTATGCCCCCCACCCAACCGTTAAAGATATATTATCTCAACAAGATTGCCTAGGAATAAGGGGAAAGTGGGTCTCGAAAATCCAAGAGTATGACTTAGAAATTAGACCCACTAAGTTAATCAAAGGTCAAGTGCTAGCCAAGATGTTGATAGAAGGAAATGAGAAGGCATTGGGAATGGTATGTCAGAATAGCGAATCAACGCAGTCAGATTGGCAAAACTACAACGTTTAGAACAACATCAATGGTATGCAGATATCATCTTTTCCTTAGAAAACCTTACTTGCCCAGATCATCTAGTTGGCCATAAAAGAAGAGCTTTAAGGTTAAAATCAACTAAGTAATGTATCACTCAAAATGGATTGGGTTGGAAAAACCCTGATGGGATACTACTTAGGTGTATTGATGAGCCAGAATCTAAGAAGCTTTTGGTTGAGTTTCATTCAGGATTTTGTGGAGGGCACTTTGCAGCGGATACAACAACCCACAATATTCTCAGAGCAGGTTACTATTGGCCCGATTTGTTCACAGATGTTCACAAGTTTGTTAGATGTTGCCCCCAGTGCCAGTTGTTCATTGGGAAGCAAAAGATGGTAGCCTTGCCTCTTCAGCCAGTAGTGGTCCAAGCCCCTTTCCAACAATGGGGGCTTGATTTCATTGGTAAGTTTAAGGATAATTCAAGTAATGGATATTCTTGGATCCTTACAGCAATCGATTATTTCACCAAGTGGGTAGAAGCAATATCCACCAAGAAGGCAATCGATAAAGTTGTTATGGATTTCTGAGAAGACAAAATCATCACGAGATTTGGTGTGCCTAGTAAGATAACAACTGATAATGCCAAAGCCGCCAGTTCAGCAGAAATGTCCTCATTATGTTTCAAATATGGCATTATCCTATCCCACTTATCCAACTATTATCCCCAAGGCAATGGTCTGGCTGAGTCAAGTAATAAGAACTTAATGACCATAATAAAGAAAATAGATGGTGATAATAAAAATTCATGGGATAGTAAGATAAAATTTGCACTTTGGGCTGACAGAATAACTAAGAAGAGTGCAACAGGGAAAAGCCCTTTCGAATTGGTATATGGCCTAGATGTTACCCTTCCCATCCATCTCAGGCTTCTAGTGTATCAGTTGCTTCAGGATTTTAGTTCAAATCAATACATGGTTCAGAACCAATGTTACAAAAACCAGACCGGTTTAGGCAAAACCGATCGGTTAGACCGGTTCCGGTACCTTTCCGGTCCGAACCGCCCTCATGAGCCGCTTTTGGCCGTATGGAACCGGTTTTCCAAAAGAAATCGGCCAGTCCATAAAGCAGCCGTACGACGCCGTACGGTCGACCAAAAATGTTTTTTTTTTTTTAATTTAAACAAAAGGGAAGTGGGTTCAAGTACAACGATTTTACCCCTTTAAATGATGCATACATACAACGATCTTGGGTTCAAGTAGTGTTTACACAATATTTAAGTCAAATTTAACTTACCCTTTACTCGAATCTTCACGATCGACACTCAATAGCATGATGTTACAACTTACAACACACTAGGGCATACTTTAATCGCTATTTGAAGTTAGCTTTGTGACTGCTCCTTTATGCATATATTTTAAGACTTTTAATCCACATAAGTGCACCTAACTCTGTGTTTTCAATGATAACCTTTAGCTGCATAGTAGTGATTACACAAAGTTCCTTGACTGCGCCTTTGTTTGAATGATGACCAGCGTCCGTCATGAGTTTAATCATTATAGTCAAACCATTGTTTTAATTCACTTGAACCACAAGTTTCACATCACCTTATAATTCCAATGATCATCAATCAATAACATTGTGCATGCTTTAAATATGATGATACTTTTCATATTTTGTGTATAATGGTTTGAATTCACATGGATGCACATGAATATATATATAATTTTTCAAAATTTGAATATTTTATGTAATTTTTGGTGGACCGGTTTTATGATCCGGTTTTGGTCCGGTTCTGGTTCACAGGGTCGGTCGGTTCGACCACCGGTTCGGTTTTTGTAACATTGTTCAGAACAGAATTAATCAATTGATTAAATTAGATGAAAGTAGAAGAAAAGCATTGGATAAGAGTATCGAGAATCAAGAGAGAGTGAAGAGGTCATTCGAAAAGTTTGCCAAGCCAAGGCCCTTTTAGATAGGAGATACAATTCTGCTTTGGGATAAGCGAAGAGAGAAGCCTGGCAAGCATGGAAAATTTGATAGCTTATGGATGGGTCCATTTATCATCTATGAGTTTGCCGGTGCCAATTCTTTTCTTCTCAACAATATGGATGGAGAAAAGTTGCTCTTACCAGTAAACGAGCAGTTCTTGAAATTGTTCTTCAGTGACAGTATTTGATGCCCATTTGGGGCATCCAATGTATCAGGGCTTTTCTAAACCTTGTCATTTTTCTTTTCAGTATTTTATTTTGTATATTAGTTTTGTATTATACATTATTGTTGTACTTTATTGTGTTAACTTATTGTTGTATATTATTATATGTTATGTTGCAATTTATTGTTTCATTTGGCATATTTATACATGCGACTTACACACTTTTGGTGGTATGCAGAAACTAGGAGATTCTAGAGATCTCGCATGACTTCCTGCCTTAGAAAGATCAGATCAATCATACGTCCCGCAGTTGGAGCCATAATGTTATCCACTAAGTTGCACTTAGGTGGATTTCCAGTGAGCAGTTAAAGACTTGAACAATTCAATTGTTCATCACATGTGTTCAAAAGCTCATTAGGCCATTTTTACGCCCTTTGTAAAATTTGCATGTTCAGACTCCCTTGGGGGAATTGTAATAAGTTGGTCTAAGCATGGTATTTTTGTAACAGGCTTGGCTTACCTTAGGTTTATCTATCAGGGTAATACTCTAGAGTGTTTTTTCCTTAGGAATTATGCGTTGCGCTTCAGTGGCGTATAATTCCTGAGTTTTTCACTCACACCTCCAAAGTTGGAGTATTTACCGTGGTGGTCGAACCTTAGGAGGTTATTAAATCCTATGTGTCTATGTATTTTTTACGTGCTAGCCATCAATAATGAGTCGTATGGACATGTACTAGGACCCCTAAGAGTTTGAGTAAGTTTCGACAAAAATAATTTTTAATAGTTTAATTGGAAAAATTAAAATTGTTATAAAAGTGTGGTTAGGAAGAAGATTTAGACATGGGGGTGCTCGTTTTCTAACTCAAAGCATCCACTTAACCTCTAATCCCACTTTCCTAAGTTTTCGAGTAATTATTTATCTCCAAAATTGAATATTACTCGAAAATGGTAAAACAGACCAAAAAATGGAGAAAATAAAGAAACCGACAATTTCTAAAAACTCAAAAAACATGCCGAAAGTGAAATTTCTAAGTTGGCAAAGTAAAGTGGAAACATTCCTAAGGTTTCTAAAACACTTTTGAGTGTTTTTCTCGGTAGTTAAAGGCAAGAGGATGTTTATTATTAGAGAGGGCGCGACTCCCAAGGAATAAAATAGCAAGTGTAAGATAAAGCATAGAAAGAGAGTTAGGAAGTGGAAGGAAGCTGATTTATAGCCTTTGCCAACCTATTTCAACTCATGCCAAGCTGTTCACATTTTAGCAAGTGTGCCCCTCTCTTGGAAGGTGCGCCCCCCCCTCTGGCTCTCTCATTTTTATATTTAAGCAAGGTTGCTTCACTCATTCAAAGGGAGCATTGAACCTCTGCTCTTGTAATTTGTTTATGATTCTCTTCGGAATAAATTTGAAAGAATTTGGAGGCCATATTCTTTGCAATTGTCCCATTTGATGTGCGTTTGGTTGATGTTTTGAGGTGATATCTAGCTAATCACTTATTATTTTACAATAATTGTAGATTTATCTAGCTTAGACAGCCTTTGTGCCCATAGTATAAGCATTCATTGTATTTGATTTGCTTATAAATGCTTGATTAATTAGAGATAGTGAAGCAACAAGTTTATTCAGTTGTACTAATACCCTTCTAATCTCTACTAATCACGTATTCTAGATTTAATCTCTTGTTTGCAAGTGTCTGTGACAGTGCAGGATAGAAATCAGAGGGAGGAGGTTGATCTTAGTTGTGTCCTCATCCACCTTCGGTGTCGGTTATCTTGGTCTCGTTATTGTTGGGTTGCAGGTATCTTTGGTTCCCTACTCTTTCAAGACTGAAGCTGGGTTCTTGTTTCTTCTACACTATTAAAATAAAAAAATTATGGGTCCCCTTACTCTTCAACAAGTTGATCCTTTTTAAAGTTTAGCATACGTCTCTTGTTGCATATTTATGTTAGATCAAAAGAAGCATTTAAATTTAGATTTTAAGCTTGAATCTAGCATTAAAACTTGATACGTGTGCTTCATAAAAAATTGTAGTCTTCAAGAAGTATTAAGTAGTTGTATTTTTTATGTATTATTTAACTAATCCACTAACATTTTGATCAGAAAGTGACACATAGATTTGGTGAGTATATCTGTTTCTTTTTCCAAATTATTGTTGTTTAGCTGTCTCTACTTCAAACACTCAAATTTGAACGAACATTTTGTTGTCTCTCGAAGAATGCTCTTTCCCTTTATGGGCATTGGCTTGGTCCTAGGGAAATCAGAAAAGAGTGCAAGAACTTATTAATTCTTAAAACATTTAATAAAAAACTCACATTAATAAAATTAAGAACCCTCAACATAGTGAAATTCCAACACTTGAATATTAAGTAACACGTGGGAAATTTCTCAAAAGAAGCGGGAACCATTGGAGAGTGACCTCAGGGCATCGTTAGACTACATCCCTGTTAGTGTAGTGTTGAACATGCCCTCGAGACTCCGCTCCATCCCACATGTCTTTGTTAGGAGCCACCTTTCTTAATTTACCAGACATTACTCCTTGTACCTCGCGGTATATCGGGAGCTCCCATTTTCCCTCTAATTAACTCATCCTTTAATAATTCCTAAAATTGGCCAAGAACACAATTGCAAAACCTTCACTTTACAACAACACTTACTTTGACTCCACGGCACTGGTCTCTTATATTTGTTATTTGCTTCATTCAATTAAGCTATATTTTGTCGTTATTACTATATTCATATATGCTGTATAGTTGATTTTCATCTTGCAATCATCTTGATCAAATGTTTTAATTTCCAAAAAACACTCCTAAATAACAATTGTCATCCAAAAGAACTAAGTACCTAAAGCCTTAGTAATGTTAATAAGGTCTACCCCCCTTGGCTTCGTGAGGAGTTAAGCCTAAACGAAGGAGTCAATATCAAGTGACAGTACTTGACTTAGACTTGCCCCCAAGGACGCACCTAGCAGCTTGAAGGTTTTTGTTGCGTTAACCCCAGGTGCATAAGAGGCGGCAACATGAACGACGAAATCAACTGTTTGAAATAACACCTTGCCAAAATGAAGGCATGAAGTGGAAACTTGTCTTGCATCTTCCTATGAAGTCGTCCATATTGCCACTCAATCAATTCTTGAAGAGAAAGGTGAGATAGAATCACTTAGGATCGTAATTGCAGCTAGAGGAGTTGCAAGAACCTTAGGAACCATAGGTTTCTCAGA
Source organism: Larix kaempferi (assembly GCA_027924585.1). NCBI lineage: Eukaryota > Viridiplantae > Streptophyta > Pinopsida > Pinales > Pinaceae > Larix > Larix kaempferi. Next base: position 1,955,708 of record BSBM01000234.1, on the reverse strand, counting down.
GGTGGGGGAAACTTGAGGAAGTGAAAGCCAATCCTCGAGCACACCTTCCACAATGCCCTTGGAAAGCTCACCTTTTCGAAGTTTGTTGTTGGGGCACAACCTTCTATTAGGTAGTTGGTTAAAATAAGGGAGAAGTAGGAAGACAACACGATTTTGTCTAGATGTTTTCTAGGGAGTGATATTCCTTTTAACATTTGCTAAGAGTAACCCATTCTACCAATCAATGTTTGATGTTGGTGCTATTGTTGGGTACTGCTCCTACCTTTGACGAGTTGAGAAGGCCTCTCCTTCAAGGGGAAAAGGTCTGATTGCACTCACAGTTTGAATGAGCTTAGGATATCATGGGAGATCATCAGAGGCACTGTGATGTTAGAGGTTTGGACAAATGGGAAGTGAAGGGCCATTCTAGATTTCTTGGTTAATTGTTCCAGGGGGAGAATGTTTATTAAAACTATTGATGTATTTGCTTATGTTAAAGAAGCTCAGTTATTATGTGAGTTGTTGGATGGGTTCATCTAAGAGATGGGTTCGTAGCATGTTGTCCAAGTCATAAGAGATAACTTTGCTAGTTATGTGGCTATTGGCAAGTTGCTTATGCATAGGTATCAGACCTTGTACTTGGACTCCTTGTGTTGCTCATTGCATTGATTTGATTTTAGTGGGCATGGGCTGAATTTCTTGGATCAAGGATATTGTTGAACCAGTTAGGATTACCACTCAATTTTTATATAATCATGTGTATGTTCTTAGCCTCATGAGATAATTCACTGGGAACAAGGAGTCGGTGCATCCCACAATCATGCGTTTTGCCACTAGCTTTAGTGGGATGCTAGACTAGTGTACCAAGAGAGTTTTCTAGTAGGAGTGTAGGAGGTGTGTGCCATTAGTGAACTTTTGGTAAATGTTTTTCGCTTGGTTTACAACGATAAGTCTGTAATGGGCTATTTGTACGAGGCCATGGATAGGGCCAAGGAAGCTATCTAGAGGTGGATAAGGGGGAGGAGGGATTCAAGTTTCAACAGGCAATTCAAAATATGGCTGTTGATTGATGAGTGATGGAACAATACTCTCCATTGTCCCATTCATGCAATAGGGCTCTACCTTGACCCCTCGTTCTCTTACCTTTGTGGCTTTAGATTTGATGCTGAGGTTATGGATGGATTCCTTTGATGTGTTCATTGGATGTTACTTACTCCCATTAAATGCTCGACGATTTCAAAACAATGGGAGATATATAGGCTGGCCATTGGAATATTTGGCTATGACATGGCTATCGAAGACAAGACCACTAGAATGCCAATAAGATTCAATTTGTTACAAATTTCAATATCTTTCCTTTCTATGTATTCTCTACTCAATGGAAACACAATTTAAGTAATTTTTTTTTGTGTTTTCCATTTATTCATTGTAGATGCTTGGTGGGAAAACTATGGCACAAGAGCACCAAATTTACCGAAACTTGCCATTTGGGTGTTCAACCAAACATGCAACACTTTAGGGTGCAAGTGCAATTGGAGTGTGTTTTAAAAAAATACACACCAATAAGCACAACGAGTTAGAATGGATCAAAGCAAAATTTTAATTTACTAATTTATGGCTCGTCGCACTCTAATTATAATATGACCCTCATGCAGGTTAGAGTCCCAACACTTTAATATCATGGTCTGTGTCTACTACAATCTAAGGTTGTGGGTGGAGCAAATTGATAAAACACCTAACATGTAGGCCATTTCATTGGATGCAATTCACATCATGACTTAGTAGAGGGTGGAGGCCAAGAGGCTAATCATGGAGGAGGCACTTGAGTAGTTGGAGGAGGTGGTGGGGGAAGGGGAGGAGGTGGTGGAGGATGTTCCACTTCTAGTGTAGATGCCTTTGAGTGGTGGGAGGAGGATGCTAATGCTCTGGAGTAGGTGGTGGGGCTGGGGAAGGAAGAGGAGGATGTTCCACTTCCAGTGCATACACCTTTGGAGGAGGAGATTGAGAGTGCATTGCCAATTTGCCACCACTACCACCATAGATACAGGTGGTTAGTAGAAGATTTTCACTTTCACGTCGGCGTCCACCTTAGCCTTAAAATCCACTGTTTCCAGAAGAAGAGGGATTACCTTTGCCTATAAAAAGGGTAAAGGGAATCACTGATTCCGTAGTATATTTAATTTTATCATTGTAGAATATAAATGACTCGTGATGATGAATCATGAGATACATTTATTATTTTTTTGATGTGATTTAAGACGATTATCAAGATTCAATATTGATGTGTGAAGTATCACTCGACATCTTATACGTCTTATATATCAGGTTTCTTTTCATATTTATATGGCAATGTGTTTGTTTGATGTTGTCGTTGCTATAGATGTTTAAACAAATGAAAAAAGAATATTTTATTTTTTTTATTTTTCAAGTTTGCTGATATTTTTAGATATTTTCCCCAATATTGCCGAGAAGCTATATACTAGACCTTGGCGTGTATTTTCCGACATGATATTTGCAACAATGGGTTAAAACACCTTAAACACTCGGGGAATAAATGGTAATGATACATGATGTAAGGGTGTGTGAGAGATGTATTGATGCAACATTATTAATAAATGATTTCTTTATTCTCTCCTCTGCCATCATCTTTATGAATGTATGTACCCTAAATTCTTACAGAATTTAACCTTTTTGATACTTTTGCCTTTCTTTTTCAACAATGATGAAATTAAGATTATAACAGTATCAGAGGCCAAATATCCTTTTTACATAGATTGTGCGTTGATTTCATTTCTTATATGTAAACAATTATCAGGGCTCTTATTCTTGGTTATCTAGTGTTTGAGAGTTCCTTATTTTGCTATTGAATATCAGTTGCTTTCAGTATAACCATATCTTGCATTTTGCAGGTTGAAAAAATGTCAAGCATGGCATTAAGTGTCTCTTGTACATCTTCTTTAGTACCCAACAAAACTCTTTCCTCTCATTCAACCAGGGAAATCGCCCCACAAAGTTCACTTTCATGGAGTTCCTCACTTCCATCTTTGCAACTCTCAATTAATAAATCTCATTGTAATTTTGATCGGCAGGTAAATTATCATATTTCTTTCCATCATTCTTTCTGCAATGTCTCAGTTGCAAAGTCATGAGATAGTTATGCTTGAGAGTGTTATTTTCGAGATCCATTGATGCATTCAGAGAGAATATCGAAAACATATTTTTTTTCGTATGTTAATGGTGAATAGTTGTTATGATTTGTTATGAATACTACAAAAGTTCCAAGTTCTGTTATGATTTGTTTGTTGTTATAAAGATCGAAGTGCTGGACCCTTTTACTAAAGATGCAGAGCAAACTGCATCTATATATTCCAAGATGTTCGATGAGATTCATTTTCCTCAAACCATGAATTTCCTTCTTTGAATAATTCATTTGTAGCAGATGCTAGGCACTCACAGATATTGATGCAAGTCATTTCAGCTTGTTTTGAAAGGTCCTTGTCAAAAACCTTTGTTGACAGCCATTGCATAATGTACAAGAACCCAGCAAAAATTGACTTTCGTTCCTGTGTAGTAACATGTTTGTAATTACCTTTAGAGTTCAAATACACTTTGGAAAACATATAGAATATGAAATATGAAATCAGAAAATGAGCCAAAGGCATTGTAGCCCATGGCAAAATCTATATAAACATGATTCCTGTTGGATAGTACTTTAGGACCTAAATACATCATTAAAGATAAGCCGAATATATACTTCATGAAGCATGCTTACATGATCTTAGCATGACGAGGCCATTCTACCAAAGTCACAGGAAAGTCTTGCCCCTTTCCTGTTTTTTCTCCAGAAGGGACGAAATGCTTTAAAATTCCCCAGAAATGCTTGCAGGGCATTTGAAAAAACAAAAACATTTCTGCGACTTTTACTGCCCAAAAACACCAAAAATGACTCATTTCCCAATGAAAAAAAGAAAATTAGAAAAAAAGAATAAAGCTCCCCTGACTGGTGCAGGACTTTGTTAAGCACCAGTTGTGCCTACACTAATGGAGGGTTAAGATTCAGCAATATACCATCAGGCTGGTTATATTGTTCGTTGATCCAGACATGCACATTGATCAAAGGGGTCACATGACATGGATATTCATGCATGTGTTAGAATTTTGATACTTCCAGTATGGTTATGTTAGATCTTTAGACAATTTATATTATTATCACAATAACCATATACAATAGGATCACTGAAAGATAGACGAGCACAACATAACAAAAGAACACAAAGATTTACCCTGGGAGAACCCTCTCATGGGAAAAACCCAGCAAAACTTCTTCAGTATAGATTCATCAGAAAGTACAATGTCAATCTCGTACAATAACCCGAGAACAAGACACAATAGAAACCCCAAGAAAAGATGTCTTTAATGCAGCTACTCTTTCTCCCAAGCGAACTTTTCTTTCTGCTACTACTCATGCGAACTTGCTTGAGTGAGATGATACATAAATGAGCTAGGCGCCACCCTATTTATATTAGTCACAAAACTGGCCTTTTAACATAACTGGGCTGACTTGACTGGGGCAGTTCTGCTCAGTTTACCCACTAAGACGACTTGACTATTTTACATGATTTTTTTTAGGGTTTTTACATAATCAAATACAATATGAATATTTCCCGAAGGAAGTACAATAAAATACAATAAGAATATCTTCCAAAGTTACATTCTTCAACACTCCCTCTTAACAAGGAAGGTATTCTTCCAGCGCTATCATCGTCATCTCTATCACTGTTGTTGCAATTCTGTACTTTGACCATTGACTTTTGACATCTCTCGAATCTATACATCACTAGAAGTTCTACAGAGCCAACCCTTTTTCATGCTGGATGTAACCCGTCTTTGCAGTGCCAGCCCTTTTTCATGCTAGATGCAAACCTCTACAGTTCCAACCCTTTTCCATGCTGGATGTAACCATCCTTGCAATGCCAATCCTTTTTCATGCTGGATGTAACTGTCTTTGCAGTGCCAGGCCTTTTTCATGCTAGATGCAATCCTCTTCAGTGCCAACCCTTTTTTATGTAGGATGTAAACCTCTATAGTGCCAGTACTTTTTCATATAGGATGTAACCATCTCTGTAGTGCCAGTCCTTTTTCATACTGGATGCAACCATCTCTGCAATGCTAATCCTTTTTCATACTAGATGCAACCACCTCTGTAGTGCCAGTCCTTTTTCATACTGGATGCAATTGTCTCTGCATTGCTAGTCCTTTTTCAAACTGGATGCAACTATTTCTATAGTGCCAATCCTTTTTCATACTGGATGTAGTCATCAACCATTTTTCATGAACTGAGCAAGCCATCCGGTGGGTCTAGCCCAAGAGCGTACATTACGTTGCATACTTCAACCACTTGCGTTACCTCACCACGTGTCCAGATCATCTCGTAGTCTAGGAGACTCAATTACGTCACATAACCCGTGACTACCTGCTACCACATCACATATCAACGTCGGGACAACACACCTTGTGAGTGTAGCCTAGGAGACTCAATTACATCACATAACCAATGACTACCCACTACAACTCACATCTCAAGTGGAGACGCCCATGAGACTCAATTACGTCACATGGCCCGTGACTACCTGCGTCTCATACGTGGTATGTTACTCATCACTCCCTTTTGATCTGAACCAACCCAAGCTTGTCCCTGCAGTACTCAAACTTCACTCTTGACAGAGGCTTGGTCAACACATCGACTATCTGCTCCTGTGTCGCTATATACTAGAGCCTCACTGCTCCTCTCTGCACCATATCCCTGATATAGTGATACCTGATATTGATGTGCTTCGACTTGTCATGAAACATCGGGTTCTCAGGCAACTTCACATAGCTCTGGTTGTCACAAAAGACACAAGTCTCCTCTAACTCGAGATCGAACAAACCTGCAAGCAACTTCCGAAGCCATAATGCCTTGCAAACAAGATGCCATATACTCTGCTTCGGCTGTACTGAGTGCCACATTCGTCTGCTTCCTGCTGAACCATGAGATCATACTTGATCTCAAACTGAAGAACACCCTTATGTGCTCTTTCTATCTGTGACACTACCAGCCCAATCCGCATCAACATAACCTTGCAGGTTAATGACACATATCTGAGGCCATAATCAATCGTACTCCTCAGGTACCTCAACACATGTTTTGCTGCAATCAGGTGAACACGTCTCAGCTCTACCATGTACTAACTTAGTGTGTTCACCGCAAAGCATAAATCTGGCCTCGTGTTCGTTAAGTACATCAACGAACCAATCCACTATCTCTGAAGAAGTATCACACAACAACTTCAAATTCGATGCCATTGGTGTAGCCATGTTCTCGCAATCCATCATCTCGAATTTCTTCAGGATCTCTACTGCATCTCATCTGGATTCTACCACACCACGTCCTGGGTGCCTGTCTCAAACCGTACAAGGCCTTCTCCAACTTGCACACGAGTTTGCCTTTCATGTGTCTCAAATCCTAGTGGCTGCTCCACCTACACTTCCTCTTCTACTATGCCTTTCAGGAAGGCGGTCTTCACGTCCATTTGGTGTACCTTCCACTTCATCGTTGTAGCTATTGCAAGTATAGCTCTAATTGAAGTGTACCTTGCTACATGAGCAACGTCTTCTCATCACAATCGACTCTCTCTTTCCGAGAGAAACCATGAACCTTGACTTGTACTTTTGTAGTAAGCTTGATTTTGTAAATTTGCTTGAACCTTCATCACTTGTTCTTTGGAACAAGTCTTATCATCCTTCTCTTGTAGGTCATAGCCCACGATCTTTCCTGCAAGTCCAACTTGGTCATATGATTAGTATCATTCCATGTAATGACAACTTCTTATGCATAATGTACACAGTCATGTAACTAATGCATCTTAGCCAATGCTTCTGTACAACACTCATCCATATCCCATATACACACGGTAACTATCTAGATGCCTTCCATCTCTACCAAAACATATTATTGAGAGCATGCACTGCTCTCAACATGTTAGCAAAGAGGTTTCATCTTAGACTAGCTCCATCAAGGGCTCATGGGAAGTTGTGCAACACTATAGGCCACTTACCCATAACATGCACTACATGAGCCTATTGTTAGTCAATCTTAATCATATATAAATGCATAAAAGAAATCTGCATCACAGATCTACATGTAACAGTTATGAGCAATATCTTTCAAAAAATACTCAGGAATTCAAACTACAGTAAATACTTATCTTTTATGTGTTTTGTAGGCTCCCTCTTGGTTTTTGCCTCGCAGAAGTTACTGGAGTTTCTGGAAGCGTACTTTGCTTTCATCATTTGATTCTGAAGACCTTGATCTTCTTGTTCTTCTAGTTTGGAACTTTTTAAATCTTCATCCTTGGTCCTCATGTCTGCATTCAAGATCTCCTCTTGCTTCAAAACAGATTCTTCACGTCCTTTACATACACCATCATGTTTTGTCTGGATCTTGGGTAGACCAGTCACCATTTTGCTTACGATTGGTAAAGCCTTGTAGTGTGTATATATACAAGTCTTATGTGCCATAGTTCATTTGGTTCCATAGTGTTTGTTGCCGCCAGATATGCACTTCGGGGAAAGGGGGTTAGTGTGGCAAAAATCTTCAAGCCACTGGGTGCGTCCTTGGGGGCAAGCAAAGAATTGAGACACTGTCACTCAACACTCAACTCCTCCGTCTAGGCCAACTCCTAGCGAAGCCAAGGGGGGTGGTCCCTAAGAAAGAGAAAACTATGGCCTTTAAGCTAAGTTAGAGAATGAAATTAATCTAGGAGTTTGAAAGTGAATTAATACTGAATCAAGAAATGCAACCATGAATTAAAACCATAGCATGAGTAAAGATACATCCATTTGATACATCGTTTTACTTAATTGAATTGATTGTTGCAGATTAGACCAGTGCCAAATGGACTCACATGAGATTATTGGAGTGCTGCTGTGTTGTGAAAATGCTGCAAGTCTTGTTGGTCAGTTTTAATTAATTTATTATGATGTGTGGATTACGGAGTGGGTTAGTTCTTGGTTTGGCCCACCTCCAACTTAGTCCTTCGAACTGAGCATAGTGACAACTATACCAAGGGTCTGTTAAATTTTGTACCAAGGCAAGTGTTTTTCCACTTGGAGATGCCTAGGGGTAGATAAAACATTAAAAGTGGTCCCTAACACTTTTTAAATTGAGATGTACTTTATGTTTATAAAGTCACTTTATAAAGTCTCCTTAAGTTATTTTTTCTCCCAAGTTCACTTTATGAGAAATAAAGTGAATGTTTAATTAAAAAGAGAACTTACGTATTTAAATGATATTTGAGCATTAAATATTATTTATTGAGTTTTTAATGAGCAATTAATGTGAACCCTAGATCATGTCTAATCTAAGCCATTGGATGAAAAGGAGGAAGTTGCCATGAACAAAAAGGGAGGAGTTAGGGATTGAAGGCATCATTGTTCACTTTCACCAAAGAGATTTTGGAGAGAGGAGAAGAGAAGAGAAGAGGGTCTGGAGAGAATTCAAACCAATAAGAAATTTTGAAAACTTTGAGAGGAAGAAGAAAATTCATGGCACAAATTCCAAGAAGAGATTGCACATTTTTCGAGGAGAAGAACAAGAGCATTTAATTCAGTTTGTACAGTAGCCATCCGTACCGTAGAGGCACGATTTTCTAGATAGGCTGTACAACAATAAATGTAGGCAGTACAAGTTTTTCAAGGCACATAAATCGAGGAAGAAGTACAACATTTAATGTTGTCCGTATAGTGATTGTACAGGCCCAAAATTGGCATGGTTTTCTAGGCAGCAGTAGGCAGAAAAAAGGAGGTCCGTACAACCATACGTGTGAGGCCGTACAACATGTTTTTTTTTTCTTCCAAAAATCCATACAACAAACTGTTGGCACATTTTTCGAGATGAAAAGTAGATACGTACTGTTATTAATTTTGTATTTATGTCCCTGAAGAAATAAAATCTCTCTCTCAAACAGGTTTCCCTTCGGGATTTTTCCTAAGCCAAGTTGTCTAAAAATTTATGGGTAAATATTTTCATGTGGCTGATTTAAATTTCTGTAGATGAAAAAGTTGTAAAAAATCTCATGTGTTTCAAGCAAATTGTTATTTTTTTGTTTATGAGAAGCTAATGGGGTTTGGGCTTAAAATCTATGTGAATAAAACTTGAAACCGGGTTGGGGTTGGAAAATTTACATGGTATCAGAGCCATTTAAAGAGATAAATTAAAATCAGATATTAAAATTTTAGATTTGGGAAAGAAGGGAGAACAGATATTTTGAGAAGAACAGGTTCTTGAACAGGTTGTAGTCATGGTCACTGGACTTAGACTAGAGGATAGATTGGATGGGGTTGCAAATTTTAGTCCATGAAGGATAGAATAATGTTGATACTGGAGGAGAATGAACTATGGGAAATAGTGTATAGTACCACAACAAATCCAGTCACAGTTCTTACCGATGCTATAGATAGGGCTGCTTTTATGAAAAATGATGCAAAAGCGAGAAGGATCATACTTGATGCCGTGAAGGATCATGTGATCCCACATATTTCAGCAAAAGACCATGCTTTGCAGATGTGGATAGCTTTAACAAATCTTCACCAAAGTTCGAATGAAAACAAGAAGATGGTGTAGAGAGAAAAGTTGAAGAGTGTGTAAATCTTTGATTCAGAGATCACTACTCCCTCTGAATCACCCTGAGATCTCAAGCAGTTTGAGTCTCGATATCAATACATGCTCATATAAATATTGACTCAACAGCTAGATCTCATTACCAAACTGAAACACATGCAATCACACATAAACACCAAATATACCTTGGAAACCCCAATCGGGGAAAACCAACAAACTGTGGGGCTATCTTTTCTCTCAAGCCCAGAGCATATATATAAATGGACAAGTACAATACAATATTACCTCAAAGATAACTCAATCTCTGAACCGGACAGACTCTAGATCTGCATGCATCAGCGATGCATGCACTGGAAGAGGAAGCCCTAACTGGTAAACTGGATCTGAGTATCTCTGCAGGTGCCTTTGACTGATCTGCCTCTCTGTATCACACTGCTCTGATCTTCTCTCTCTGAAGACTGTCCTCTGAAGAATGCGACCTCCATTGCATGTAGAAGTGTGCCCTCCCCTCTGGATCTCTGATGCCCGTACTGGACTGGATCTTAGCAGATCTGAGCTCTGATCTTCCCTAAACTTCCTCGAATGTTGAGGCAAGGCTATCCTAGAAGTCTTAGACTCTGAATCGGTCGATCTGGCTCCAAATGAGCTTCTCCCTCCTTGGGAAATGCGCCCTCCTCCAAGTGACGACGTCCTCTAAATTGAGCAGAAATCCCACTGATGAGCTATCTCAGCTCAGATTACTGGGTGTCTAGTGACTCTGGAGCTAATGGTCACTGATCCAACTTAGATCTGACCACCCTAGCTCCTGCAGCAACTTCTCTCTCTCATAAAGTCGCCCTGCATGCACAACTGCGCCTTCCTCACTCCAACACTATCAATCTCTGATAATACAACTGAGCAACCTAATTCGGTGACCCCCTGCCTCTATAAATAATCTCACCAATGAATTAGGTTTACCAAAACCATAATTATTTGTGCATGCAAAAGTCACTTTTGTATGCAACCAATGATCGTTGACAGGTCATGCAAAACTCATGCATGCAAAGGTCAAAACACTCTGGAAGGTCCGCACACAGCCACCAATGGGCTCATGCCACTGAGTAGAGTGCATCTCACCCTCTACTCCATACTGATGCCTATGCAGCTAATGTACCTCCATGTAAGGCATCTGAACCATGGAGGACATCCTGAAGTTACCATACTCACACTCCCTCTTAACGAGGGAAGTCCTACCACTAATGCCTGGATCCAACAAGTCCCCTGTTGCTGACACTGATTTGCCTAACCTGCCTATCACTGCTGCACTCTGACTTGAAGAACCCTAATCAATATCCATAAGTGTGGCTTCAGAAGAAGCCCCTTGATCAACCACTGCTGACTCTGTGACTGCACTCTGATTCAGACTCCCTCTAAATCTTTGCTGCCGTAACCACTCCTGAAGACCGCTGTCAAGTGGATCCACCGCCCTGTAGGTGATCTGTCTATGTCCCTGAGGTGACTCAGCTCTGTAAGTCAATTCCCTTTGTCTCTGAGCTAACTCAGCTCTCTCCTGAGCCAAGTCCATCTCAACCATATCATACTAGGTCAATCTCTGACTGGTGCCTGCATGATCAGCATGCTCATCCATTTGATATGAGCCCACAGGCTCAATCTCCTGAGACTCATCACTATGGTGAGCATCTCGCTCATCCATCTGAATTCCAGAATCACTCCTCTGATCCTACTCTTCATGGTGAGCATCTCGCCCACCCATCTGTTGACCAGACTCACTCCTCCTGGCCTCATCTTTGTTATGAGCATCTCGCTCATCATCCCCTCTGACTTTGAAGAGGATATACTTAGCCATCCTGATGTGCCCGTAGTAGGCGGACCTCGAACCAAGTATTCACCGTCGATCCTGTGATCCAACAAGACTGGGTTTGCTCCTCTAGGATAGGTAAAGATCTGATCCTGGTGGAACACCACTGAGTAGCCAACAATTGCCAAAGCTGCCACTGAAGGGATACTCCCTCTTAGTCCTGGAACAAATAGAACTCCTGACACCTCTAGGAGCTCCCCAAGGTCAAGCATAAATCTCACTATGCCCACTCCAGTGACCAAGTGGTCAACCCCCTGCACATCCCAAGCCAACTGCAAGGGTGTGTGCTCTAGGATAAGAAATGCATCCCGCACTCCTGTCATGTGACTGCTGAGCATGCAGTCAACCCTCCAACTCTGATCAACTTGATCCTCTGGTTGACTACTGTCATGCCCTGACTGATATGAGGCTAAAGAGAACTCCCTCTCTAACCGAGAGGTAAACTCATCAACCTCCTTTGTTGCTGCTATTTGCTCATCCTCAATCAACCATCTCTCAGTCTTCATGTGCATGCATATCTCATACATATGCAGCATGCATATCTCATGCACATGCATCATGCAAGACCTCATGCACATGCATATCTCATGCACATCTCTGCAGTAACACTCCCTCTTAGCGAGGAAGGTACTGCTGGAGAAGCATCCACCAGGATCAAACACATCATATGCTGCTGCAGCTACTCCCTCTGAACTGGAAGACTTTCTGGCTGCATCTGCTGCACTCTGATATGCAGATCTGTGCTCCTCCTCTATCAATGTCATTTTGAGAGAAGCATCATGCTCCCTCTGTCACTAATACTGAAACTGTATCCAAGGTCTCCCTGGACCCACATATAGGCTTACCCAACAACCTGTACTCTACTCTCAAGCTAGTGGCCATAACTCTGCAAAACTGAAATACTGTAACCCACAATGAAATAAGAATCTCTCCTGATCACAGATCTGGCAGATGTATCTCAGATCTAACCTCTGAAGTCACAGATCTGATAGATTTGGTATCTATCCTAATAGATTTTGATGTCTGCACTCACAGATCTGAACTCTGCTCTCACAGATCTGAACACTATGCTTCAAATCTGATATATCTGCCACAGATCTGGACTTTGCTCATGTCAGATCTCACCTCCAAACTCATAGATCTGATAGATCTGACCTCTACAACTTTAGATCTGAGCTGTGCTCTTCAGATCTGGTAGATCTGGTCTCTATCTTCACCGATCTAGTTAATCTATCTCAGATCTAGTCTCCAATACCACAGATCTGATAGATCTGACCTCTACAACCTCAGATCTGAGCTCTGCTCCTCATATCTGGTAGATCTGATCTCTATCGTCACTGATCTCTGTGTGATTGCCCTTCTTGACCCTTACCAGGGCTCTGATACCATGTAAATCTTTGATTCAGAGATCACTACTCCCTCTGAATCACCCTGAGATCTCAAGCAGTTTGAGTCTCGATATCAATACATGCTCATATAAATATAGACTCAACAACTAGATCTCATTACCAAACTGAAACACATGCAATCACACATAAACACCAAATATACCCTGGAAACGCCAACCGAGGAAAACCAACAAACTGTGGGGCTATATTCTCTCTCGAGCCCAGAGCATATATATAAATGGACAAGTACAATATAGTATTACCTCAAAGGTAACTCAATCCCTGAACCAGACAAGCTCTAGATCTGCATGCATCAGCTGATGCATGCATTGGAAGAGTAAGCCCTAACTGGTAAACTGGATCTGAGTATCTCTGTAGGTGCCTCTGGCTGATCTGCCTCTCTGTATCACACTGCTCTGATCTGCTCTCTCTGAAGACTGCCCTCTGAAGAATGCGACCTCCATTGCATGCAGAAGTGCACCCTCTCCTCTGGATCTTTGATGCTCATACTGGACCGGATCTCAGTAGATCTGAGCTCTGATCGTCCCTAACCTTGCTCGAATGTTGAGGCAAGGCTATCCTGGAAGTCTCAAACTCTGAATCGGTCGATTTGGCTCTAAACGAGCTTCTCCCTCCTTGGGAAATGCGCCCTCCTCCAAGTGACCACGTCCTTCTCTAAACTGAGCAGAAATCCCACTGATGAGCTATCTCAGCTCACAGTACTGGGTGTCTAGTGACTCTGGAGCTAATGGTCACTGATCCAGCTCAGATCTGACCACCCTAGCTCCTGCAGCAGCTCCTCTCTCTCTCAGAAAGTCGCCCTGCATGCACAACTGCGCCCTCCTCACTCCAACACTATCACTCTCTGATAATACAATTGAGCAACCTCATCAGGTGACCCCCTGTCTCTATAAATAATCTCATCGATGAATTAAGTTTACCAAAACCCTAATTCTCGGTGCATGCAAAAGTCACTTTTGCATGCAACTACTGATCGTTGACAGGTCAGGAAAAACTCATGCATGCAAAGGTCAAAACACTCCGGAAGGTCCACATGCAGCCACCAATGGGGTCATGCCACTGAGTAGAGTGCATCTCACCCTCTACTCCATTAATGCCTATGCAGCTAATGTACCTCCATGTAAGGCATTTGAACCATGGAGGACATCCCGAAGTTACCATACTCTAACACAGTGTTTGCATGAGTAAGGGTGAAGGCATGGCTTCCTACCTTACTAGGATCACATGGGTGGAAGAGAAACTTGCAACTGTCGGGGAGGTTGTACAGGGCAGTGAGTTGGTGCGGACAACCTTGAATGGCGTGACATCGCCATGGGGTATCTTCGTGTAGACTGTGGTTGCTCATGAGCATACGCCTTCCTGGGATCGTCTCTGGGATGAATTCATACATGAGGAGACTCGGAGAGGATATCTACAGGATAGTTCATCACATAACAGGGAGGATGAAGACAATGTAGCGTTGGTAGCAAAGGGAAAGAAGAAGAATTTCAAGAAGGGCCCTAAGGGTGGGGCCAAACAACACAGTGGCGAGCAAAAGAGAGACATGAGCAAAGTCAAGTGCTTTGCTTGCCAAAAGTTTGGACACTATGCTGGACAGTGTCCGAACAAGAAGAAGAAGGGATAGCAGACGGCAACAGCAACATATATTGATGATTTTGCTACACGATTTGAGGGAGAGTTTTCTCTCTATGCTGGTTGTACATATAGGGCATCTATCACCAACAGTAATGTCTAGGATCAGATACAATATTCCTTATTAGTTGGTCATTTGTTGAGTGCTTCCACCACTCCTTCCACTTGGTACATTGATAGTGGGGCTTCAAGCCATATGACAGGTGTTCGAGATATGTTCACTGAGATGACTAAGACCGGCTTGAGTCTACAGGTAGTGTTGGGTGATGACATTGTTGTGAGAGCAGTTGGGCGAGGGACTATCACCTTTCAGAGGGAGTCCTTTCAGTCCATGACATTGAGGGATGTCTTGTAAGTCCCCGGGCTGAAGAAGAACCTTGTTTCAGTTTCCACTATTGAGGATAGGGGCTTTGGAGTGTGTCCTAAATGGGAAAGTGTATGTTTTTCCCAGAGCAGTAGGACCATCTACTTCATAAGCCATTGGAGTTAGATGTGGGAAACTGTACAAGCTTCTCTTCCGGCCTCAACATGCATTGGCCCATACTAGCAGTAGCAGCGAGTTGTGTGAGTTGTGGCACAGGAGGATGTCCCACCTTCATCATTCAGCTTTGAGATTGCTGAGGGAGATGTCTACAGGTTTATCGCAGTTTAGCACAGAGCAGAGTGGTGTGTGCAGAGGGTATGCTTTGGGAAAGTACACCAAGACTGCTTTT
Organism: Larix kaempferi; assembly: GCA_027924585.1. Taxonomy (NCBI): domain Eukaryota; kingdom Viridiplantae; phylum Streptophyta; class Pinopsida; order Pinales; family Pinaceae; genus Larix; species Larix kaempferi. Next base: position 1,940,456 of record BSBM01000234.1, on the reverse strand, counting down.
CCGAGCAGTCATAACAGATCAGGATTACTGGATTTGATACATTCTGATTTATGTGGATCCGTGTCTTCTGTTTCGTTGATAGGTTTTGAGTATTATATCAGTTTCATTGATGATCACTCTAGGAAGACCTGGATCTACTTCCTGAGAAACAAGAAGTTTGAGGAAGTCTTGAAGAGGTTCCAATAGTTCAAAGCTCTTGTGGAGAACCAAAAAGGGAGGAAGATTCGGGCACTTAGGTCAGACAATGGGGGTGAGTATACCTCCAAGGAGTTTGATGAGTTTTGTAGACAGGAGGGTAGCAGGAGGCAGTTGACCGTTCCATATACTCCACAACAGAATGGAGTTGTCGAAAGGAAGAATAGAGCGATAGTGGGAGTAGCTAGAGCCATGCTGCATGATCAGAGTCTTCCTTTCTTTTTATGGGCAGAGGCCTGTAGTACTACTATTTATGTGCAGAGTAGGAGTCCACACCGTGCTTTGGGGTGTAAAACTCTTGAGGAGATGTTCACTGGGAAGAGGACTGAGATAGGCCACTTTCGCATATTTGGATGCCTTACATATTCTCATGTCCCTTCTGAGAAGAGGACAAAGTTAGAGTCCACTGCAGAGAAAGGCATCTTTGTTGGTTATGATGAGACTTCGAAGGCCTTCCGCTTATACCTTCCTACACAGAGGAAAGTTGTGGTGAGGAGGGAGGTGAGATTTGAGGAGGAGCGAGCCTTCAGGAAGTCTTGTGACACAGATATGGTGGAGCAACAGGTTATTACTCCACATGTGATAGCATCTTAGAGTTCAGCTAGTCAGAGTGCAGGCTCACAGGTTTCAGGGGTGACTGGTTCACAGGTTTCAGGATCTACAGGTTCAGGGACTCGGTCTACAGAGACTTCTGGTACAGGGACAGGTTCTCGAGTCACAGGTTCACAGGTTTCATCGTCACGTGATTTGAGTTCATATGGTTTTGGTTCACCAGACACATGATCTCAGGCCACAGGTACTTCTTCAAGTAGAACCATCTATTTTTCATGATTTAGATATATAGATAGGCATTGGGAGGCCTTTGCTAAGGACAAAGTCCACATCATATCTAAACCTAGGTGAAGAAAGTTTGAATACTCCTGAGTCATATCTGTTAGATCCTGTATGGTGTGAATTGTAGAATACTGCCAAAGTTGAAAGAACGAAGCCTTGTTTTCAGATCTCTCAGTCCCATACAATAAACCCTGCAAATAAGCCTGCTCAGAATATTCTCCAGAATATCCCGCCCCTTGCACAAAATCCACCTATACCCATGGCTGCTAGATTCGCACCGTTAAACCTATCGGTTGTTTTGCATGACCTCCCTCAGAACTATTCCTAGAGGATCATCTCTTATGATGGAGAGGGAGAATTTTCAGCCAAGCAGCATGTAGACAGATTTGAGGATTTTGCTGATTTAGAGGAAGTGGATTATGATGTTGCAAAGATGAGGCTGTTTGCCCAGAGCCTGTTTGGAGAACCTAAGAAATGGTTCAGGCAGCTGCCAAATGCTTCTATCCCTGATTTTGCAGCCTTTAAGGCATTGTTCTTAGAAAGGTGGGAAACGATAAGGAGTCCCTCACTGGTTCTGTCCCAGTATAACCATTTAAAGAAAGGGAACTTTGAGTTCGTCCATGAGTTTTCTGCTAGATTTATGAAGGCATACAACTCTATCCTCCTCTACTAATGATGTGAAGTTCGAAATGATGATGAAGACCATGGAAAAATTAATGGATAGGATGGCCCTAGACAACAAACCTCCTAATAGAGAACAACCTGAAAATCAAGTAAGGAATCCAAATTTTAGAAGACCACCTCTCCAGAGAAACCAAAGGAACCCTGATGACAGCAAATAAGGCCCCCTTTCCCTAAGAACATGGTAGATGATGAAGGCCCAGAAGACCCAATGAATGACCAGATTCATCTTTTTGATACCCTAGACCATGAGATATATATGACTGAAAGGGAGCATGATTTTTTCACCAAGGTAGCTTCCACTTCAAATCCGGAGTTGGATTCAGAGCAGTATCAGATGGGCTATCAAAATACAATAGACGACTTCCAAAGGAAACTTAAGCTAAGAAATAGGGAGGTTAATGTGACCAAAGGAAAGCCTAATTTGAACCAGCCCTTTAACGCCCAACAAATCCTTGATAAGCAGAAAGAGAAGCCATAAGAAGATGTTGTACCGAGGGGCCCAGAAAAGCCAAAGGAAAAGCAGCAAGAGGTCATCGCACATAAGAATTCAGAGAGTAGGGAGCAGCAACCCAAGGAGCCTAGGCAACCCGAGCATGCAGACCTGTGTAAAGCAGTATCATCGTTCAGTCTGAAGACTTAGCTATCAAAGGTAAAGATATCTATCCCTTTCAATGAGTTGTTAAAGAACAATGAATATAGGGAGCAGATCACCAAAATGGTTAATGGTCAGGATGACTGTCAGCAGGATATTTTGGAAGTAAATGATGATGATCCAACAATTGTTTTTGGGCCCAAGCTTGAGGAAAAAGATGATGAGGAGGTTCCCCCATTCTATTTGAGTTTAAATGTTCATGACATGACTCTACACAATGCACTAATAGACTCTGGTGCCTTTCACAATTTAATGCCCAAATCAGTGGTGGAAGAATCGGGTCTAGAAATTACCAGCCCCTACAAAGATCTCTATTCTTTTGACTCCAGGAAAGTCAAGTGCTTGGGGTTGATAAAAGACATGGTAGTAACATTGACACAGCTCCCAACAAAAAGCATCATGATGGACGTAGTTGTGGCTGACATCCCTGCAAAATTTGGCATGCTACTATCCAGATCCTGGGCGTCGAAGCTGAGAGGGAACATGCAACTAGATTTATCCTATCGCCACCATCCCTTTATTTGGAGGAAACATGAGATTGTACAGGGAGAAAAGATTGGCTTATATGGTCAGCAGTCCAAGCAAGCCTGATAATCATCCCATCTATTCTGTTGATACAGATTTAGGCTCATCTATTTTCTTTAATGATGGACCTAGAGTAGATCCTAAAGTCCCTATACACCGGGAAGTAGTGGAGGACAAGGAGTTTGCAGCGAGGCACGAGGCCCTAGAAAGGAAAAAAAATGAAGAAGGCTTGTGGAAGATGTATTTTGATGGGTCATTGAGCAGAAATGGAGCAGGGGCAGGAGTCTGGATTATCCCTCACGATCTTGAATTTAAGGCCCTGTCATACAAGTTAACTTTCGAATGTACCAACAATGTGGCAGAATATGAAGCTTTATTATTGGGCCTGTTTAAAGGACATGGGAGCAAAAAGGATACATGTGTTTGGAGACTCAGAGCTGGTAATAAACCAAGTAAATGATAGCTATCAAACAAAGCATCCTAGGATGTGGGCCTATAGAAACAAAGTGTGGGATATGTTTGGTAACTACTTTTCAGAGCACAAGATCACCGTAATACCTAGGATGGAGAACCAGGCGGCAGACTCCTTAGCCACTACAACTGGGGGTTTCAAAACCCCAATCTACTCTCAAATAAAGTATGAGGTGGAGGTCGTGAACAAGCCATCAATCCTCGATAATTCCAAATATTGGCAGGTGTTCAATGACGACCTGCAGATAAGAAGGTTTATGGAATTGACTGATGAGTTTGTGAATACCCAGATCGACGCCGAGGATGAAAATATGGAATGTCTCCAAGACGGTGAAGAGCAGGCCAAAGATGAGGATGTTGGAAGTAAGAAATGGAAAAACATGATGGGGGGTAAAGACATTATCCAATTGAAAAGCAGCCATATCCCCAAAGGCCTGATACCTTTGGAGAAGTTGTTTGACCAAAACAACGTGGCTAAAACCCCAACGTCAAACTTGCTAGCGACGCTGTAGAAGATCAGAACCTGGGCACGACAGAAGAGCCTCGACTTGTGAAGCTGTCTAAGAAGTTGCTTGATAGAAAGAAGGAACAGTATGTGAATTTAATGAAGAAGTATTCCGATGCATTCGCTTGGAGCTACGAAGACCTGAAGGAGTATGACACCTCCATTATACAACATTCGATTCCAATCAAGCCTGGAGAGAAACCTTTCAGGCAGAAGTTGAGAAGGATCAACCCTAAGTTACTACCTGTAATAGAAAAGGAAGTCAGGAAGCTTTTCAATGCCAAAATCATTGTCACCCTGAGATTTTCCAAGTGGATAGCCAATCTAGTTCCTGTCAGGAAGAAGAATGGAGAGATAAGGATCTGCATAGACTTCAAGAACCTGAACAGGGTGTCATTGAAAGATAACTACCCCCTGCCTAAGATGGAACATATTTTACAGAAAGTAGTAGGAGCAGAGAGGATCTCTACCATGGATGGCTTTTCAGGATACAATCAAGTCAAAGTATGCCCCGAAGATCAAGAAAATACTACTTTCACCACCCCTTGGGGCACCTTTATGTATGCAAAGATTCCTTTTGGGCTAATGAATGCTGGGGCCGTGTTCCAACGTGCGATGGACATAGCCTTTGCTGAAGATAAAGATAAGTTTGTGGTAGTATACATGGATGATATAACAGTATACTCCAAGTCTGACGAAGAACACCTTAAGCATTTGGAAAGGGTTTTCATCAAATGCAAGAAATATGGTATCTCTCTTAACCCAAAGAAGTCCCATTTTGCGTTGGAAGAGGCTAAGCTCCTAGGACACATCATTTCTAAATAAGGTATTAGGATTGACCCTGAGAGGGTTAGTGCTATTCAGAAAGTTGGGGAGCCAAGAAGTAAGAAAGAAGTGCAGTCTTTCATTGGGCAAGTGGGTTTCCTAAGAAGGTTTATTCCAAGTTTTGCAGACATAATGAGAAGTATCACCAACATGTTGAAAAAAGAGAATCAGATCAAATGGACTGAGGAAGCCAGGGATTCATTCAAGGGCATTAAGAAAGCTATCATCGAGGCCCCAGTATTAGAAAGCCCAGATTTTTCCAAGGATTTCCCAATTTTTTCCTATGCATCTGAACATATGGTGGTAGGGGTGTTGTTGCAAAAGAATGCCCAGAATGCTGAGCACCCCATTGCATTCTTCAGCAGGGTGCTGAGAGATGGAGAGCTAAAGTATGATATCATGGAAAAACAGGCATACGCCCTGATAAAGTCATTAAAAGATTTCAGGGTCTACATCCTTCATTCACACATTATTGCCCATGTCCCAAACAACGCTGTAAAGAGTATCCTCACCCAAGCAGATCCTGAGGGAAGAAGGGCCAAGCGGATTACCGTGCTATTGGAGTATGACCTGGAAATAAAGCCCACCAAGCTAATAAAGGGGCAAGGTTTGGCAAGATTGATGACTAAAGCTAATTGTGATTCTTTACAGCTGAATTTCTTGGAAGACTATCCAAATCAAGCGGGCACGGGAATGCAAGTAAGGCCAGAATTCTCTGCATCCCCCTTGTATGCTGACATTATTTACACATTGCAGAATTTGCAAGCTCCTGCAGGGTTGAGCAAAACCAAGGCCAGGTCTGTGAAGCTAAAAGCTGCCAAATTTTGTATTATGAATCAGTTTTTGTATTGGAAGGACCCAGGGGGCGTGCTGGTGAACTGCTTATTAGAGGATGAAGCTCAACATACCAAGAAGGAATTCCACAAAGTAGATTTTGGTGGGCATCATTCCTGGAAAGTGACAATCAACAAGATCTTGAGGGCGGGGTTTTACTGGCCTACCATGTTTGCTGATGTGTATAAGGAGACTGTTACTTGCCACCAATGCCAGATCTTTGAAGGTAAAAGGAAGGTTGTTTCACTTCCCCTTCATCCAATCATAGTAGAGGTGCCTTTCCAGCAATGGGGGCTGGATTTTATTGGAGAAATAAATCCTAACTCCTCTAGCCAGCATAGGTGGATTTTGACAACTACTGATTACTTCACCAAATGGATTGAAGCCATCCCCACAAGGAACGCAACTGAGACAGTAATCATGGATTTCTTAGAGGATAACATCTTGTCTAGATTCCGCTGTCCCAAGAGGATAGTGACAGACAACGTACCAACATTTAAGTCCAAAAGGATGATAAACTTGTGTCACAAGTACCATATCAGTTTGAACCACTCCACAGCATACTACCCTCAGGGAAATGGGCTAGCAGAGTCCTCTAACAAAAGCCTGGTAAGGATCATCAAGAATTTGTTGGAGGAGAATAAGAGAGCTTGGCACACAAAATTAAAATATGCTCTGTGGGCTGATAGAATCAACACAAAGAGAGCCATTGGAATGTCACCCTTTCAGTTGGTATATGGAGCTGAGGTGGTTTTTCCAGTATCCCTGGGGTTACCAGTCATGAGGCTGCTGCAGGGAATGGAAGAAGAGCCAAATCACATGCAGAGGAGGGTGAATCAAATAGTTGAACTGAACGAGCTGAGAAGTAGGGCTTATGACAAAGTGCAGGGGCACCAGGAGAAGGTAAAGAGTGCCTTTGACAGGAAAACCAAAGAAGATCAATTTCAGCTTATTGATTTGGTTCTGAAATGGGATGCTCCCAGGGAAGATAAACATGGGAAATTTGGCCATATGTGGATGGGGCCTTATGTTATTGTAGCAAACCGAGGGGTGAACTCTTTCATCCTGGAGCACCAAGATGGGTCTCCCTGGACAGGAGGACCAATCAACGGGAAGTTTTTGAAGCATTACCTGTCCTGATAAGTGACAGGTAAACCTCTGTACCATAGTTTGTATATATGTGTGTGGTGTTTTACAGTTGCAAATAAAAGATTGGTGGCGGGCCGAACATCTGAAGCCCGAGGTGAAGGCCCTGCGATCTGGAAGAGGCTGCCATTGTTTTCATTGTGTCCATATGTTCAGAATAGTCTAAACAGAGCGGGGGGTGAAGGTTTTGTTCTACAAGGAAGATTTTCTTGCAGGAGCCGCCCAATGGATCAGGCACTTGGTCTGCCGGAGGTTCTTTGCTACCTCGCGGGGAGGATAGCATCCCCAGTTGGAGCCAGTTGTTAGTACCTAGTTTTTACAGCATAAGTAGCAAGGTGTGGTGGATGAAAATCTTGAAAATTCCTTGGAGAAAGCTTAAAATTGCCTTATTTTTCATGGCTAGGTGCTAAGGTATGAGAAAAATTGATTTGGGGGTGTTAAATATAAATAAACCTAAAGAAATTCCAAAAGAAATGCAAAAACGCGACCAAAAAGAACCAAAAACTATAGTCCGAAGCCAAAAGGTATAAAGGCTAACTATCGTGCGGATCGCACCGTTGATCGGGCACGAATAGGAAATCAATGACTCTCGTTGGTTGTCGCATGGCCAAAGTGCGTGGAGCAGATGGGAGATGAGTGGTCGCGATGGATAATACCAGCGGACAAGTGGCAGTTGGAGAACACGTCGCAAGCAGGATAAACGGTAAGTAAAACCACCTCAGGAGCATGCGACACCATTGTGGCGGAAGGCAGGGTGTTAAGATCGACGGCTGGGATTCGTAAACAAAGATCCGATGGTTCAGGATAGAGGTTTTTATTCACTGCATAAGTCACATGGATCAATGGCTTGGGTTGGAATGTAAATCGAAATCAACAACGATAAGAGTCGAAGCTGCGCGAGAGATGAGTAATGTGGACCCCACTAGCGGGAAATGTTGAAAAGTTAAACAGGTTGCAGATCTCCACCGTAGATGCAAAGCAAGGGAAGATCGACAATCCTGGAGGATTGTCGCACCAAGAAGATGCACAGTGGATAAAGGATGTGGTGGTTGCGATAAATAAAACCGCTTGACAAGTGTCGACACCAAGCTTTGTCGCAAGGAGGAAAAGTGGTAATGGAAACCACTTTGGAGGTTCGCGACACCACTTTGTAGACATATGGTGTTGAAATGAATGGTGGAGATTAGAGCATAAAGGACGATCTGATTGCGGATGGAGAAAGGATGTCAAATCAGTAAAAGGGGATCAGATCTGAACGGCCAAGATCATTGCATAAGAGATCGACGAATAGAAAGGATGGACAGCTGGCAAAGAAGACTGAAGTTTAAAGGGAAAAAGGTTATATATATAAGAGTCGGCATGTGAAGTTGACATTTGTTCCTCAGACCTGTCGGATTCGGAAGCTTCTGGACGTGTGGAAGACGAAGAAGACGACAGGAAGGGTTATTCTCAGAGCTTTTCGGTGACAGGTAGGGCCTCATAACAGCGGCTATTAGCAAATCTAAGTCGATTTATAACAAGAAAATGGATGAGGAACCAGTTTCTAGCAATACTAGGGTTAAGATTGCTATGGAAGATAGGGGTTCTGATATATTTGATACAAAAGTTCGGTTGCCTATAACTAAAATTAAGAAAAGATTGAAGGTTTTGTTTGAACAAGGTCAAGATGTGCATAGAGTCTTCCGGTTGTCTTTCATTCTTTTCTGCATTGATCAAATTATGCCCTTTCCTGAGTTTATATCGTGGTGTGCCTATAACTATTCTGAATCCTAACGAGTTATTATGAATTCCCATAAGTCTAAGATTGTTTGCGCCCTAAATTCTTCAGTTGTTAGTAGTTCTTTTGGAATCCCTACGTCCCAAGTGCTTGAGCCTGAGAGTTTTACCGAAGAATATGTTATTACCGCATTTAGACAGTCTTCCCCTGAGAGCAGACAAACCTTTTTAACCGCTTGTCTCAAACCTGACCTGGAAGTTGAAAACAACCCATACCCTCTGGATATAAATTTCTTTAATGACAATACACAATTGGTTCTTTCTTTGATAGCTCAGTTTCTAGGCTTGGATACAAATATATGGGTGATAGAGTTACAGTTGAGTCTTTTATTCAAAATTAGTGTCAGTTCACCAGGAACTGAAAATGATGCAGTGCCGTCCCTCAGATTCGAAGACTTTTTATCAGAAAGAATTCAGTCACAGTTGAGCAATTTCTCCAATACCAGACATTTTAGATTTCAGACACAGTTAATGAAAATGGTTATGTTTAGCAGTATAGAAGATTTACAGTTTTCACAAATACTCTATATAGATACCTTAGAAGATAATGTTTTTAACTACATAAACTATATTGTGTCTGCGGTGTATAAAGTAATTTTTGGAGAAGAATTACCAAGGGTTTTACTGGAAATGGAGTCTTTGATGCAGTTGAAAGATGAAGTAGCAGTGGGTGATTGGTTTTTATTAAAGGATTCCACCGTGATCAAGTTATACGACGTTGTACATGAACCTTATATACTACCTGCCTTTTTAACTCTTAAGGATTTTCGCTCTCAAATTCGTCAGACAGAAATTGACTCTAGAAGATGAGCAATTCTTAAAGTTTAAAAAAGGTTTTGATTTGAAATACCCATGGAGAGTAGGTCCGTTCATTATAAAAAACAAAGAAGCCCTTTCAGATATAACAAAGTTGTTGGAGGCTATGGAGTTTAAGAAAGATGTGGCAATTGAATATGATCCTTTACATATCATATCTGAAAGAAAGAAGAAAAATAATATGAAAGCTTTTGAACATCAAGAAACAGAAGGATTATTAAAGGGACGGAATTTATTTCGTTATGAACCTGATGATGAAGAAATCATAGATTTGCAAGTAAGGGATCTGATTCTGACAGAATTAACCATGGAGGACGATCAGTTGCCAAATGCTCATGAAATTGGAAGAAAAAGGGATTTGCAAGAGATTATGGATGCAGATAGTGAAGGGGGAGATGAAGGCAAAAGGCTTAGGACGGAAGCACCATGCGAATTGGTCATTTCAACAGACAATGAAAGATGTGAAGAAGAAGAGTCTTCAGTCCCAGAAGTTCAAATACAAGAGTATGAATTCCAAAAGGTTAGGGAAAGTGGCAATGTAAATAAATTCCAATCGAGGCTCGACATGTATAAACATTATGGACAAAATAAGCAAGCCTCTGCCCAAAGGCTTTTTAATTTGATGTTGACAGTCAGAAATTTGTCAAATTCAGAGATTTCTCTGATAACAAGCAGAGATATAAAAGATCACACTTTAAACTTAGTAGTGTCTACAGAAGACAAAGTGTCCGAAATGAAATTCAATTTGAAGAAAATACGAGTACCAGACAAGATCCAAATGCATAGGCAAATGGGAGAGGTGATATATGAAGATTTTGTGGAGGCGACATTGAAAGTCACTAAAGTGGAAAATACTGTAAATAAAATGTAAGGTCAATTGAAACAGGAAAGACTAGAGAATAAAGCTTTCCAACAACAAGTAAAAAAATTACAATTTGACTTAGTTGAAAGTGATGGTGGAGGTAAAGCCAGCAAACAATTGTTAATAGAAAAGGATAACTTGATTCAAAAGTTACAGAAAAAGATGAAGATTTCAAACACTCAGCTGATTCAAGCTCCAGAAGAAACCAAGCTGGAGCAAGAAAAAGAGGCTTTGTTTAAAGAAGTTAATGATAGCAAAGCTGAATTATTAAAATTTGCTGAAAGAGAAGCTAGTTGGAAAAAAGAAAAGATAAGCTTGAGAAGTCAGATTTGAAAAGTAATTTGTCAAATTTGAGCATGCAACAAGCAGGTACAGGTCCGAATGGAGATGACAATGCTGTTGATAGTCTTTTACAGGCTATGTCCCAGATTAGTTTAAAGGATGTTGAAATTAAAGAATTAAGAGAAGAAGCTCAGAGATTGAAAGGAGAAAAGGAGAAAAAGGACGAAGAAACAAAATCCTTACAAGACAAGTATAAGGAATTGATTGAAACTAATAAAAAATTGGCACACCAAATGACAGGGCAAGCAGCTATGCAAGGATGCAAACACATGGTATGGGACTTGATCATTAAAGAAGCTGAAAATCTTAGACCATATTTATATTTCATAAGAGTGAAAGAAAAAGTAATCAAAGATGCTTTGGCAAGTTGTACTGCGGTCAGAGAAAATCTAAATAGAAAGCCCAAGGAAACCGCACAAAATGCATTTACCTTTCTGAATAGTTTGACAATTGAAGATATGCGTACCCTAGATATTAAAGACAAAATTGCAGTCATTACATGGGCACAGAGAAGTTTAGGAAAGCATGCACACGTCGAGAATGTTGAAGCTAAAGCTGGAGCAATGAAGAGACAGGTCGCGGGGTTCAAAAGACAATTTGAGAAGTTGATCGAAAAAGGTTTACCCTCTTTCTAGGATGAAAGTCAGGAGTTGATTCCCCAGAATGAATATAAAAAAATGTTGTTCGATATAAGGATGGATCATGTGAAATTTCAGCATTTAAATTCTTTGCTTACAGGGAAGATTCCGATGGAAAAGATTGCAAAAGACTTTGAGATTCTAAATAAGTTGGTCTCAATTGATGAAAGACTCCCATAGATTTCTTATGCAGATCATGTTGAAATGAGAGTCATGGTAAAGGAAATGGCCAGTTACGATCATCCAACTACTGCTCAGTGGACCAACGTGGAGAAATATGGGAAGATGAAGTACATAGTTTGTTCCTGAAAATAGTTGTTGGAGCCTACGTCAAATGAAGAGTTCGAAGCTAGTGGGAGCAGCCAGCAGGGAGAGCATCTCCAGGAGCAATTATTGTCTTTTTGTATGGGTCGAGTGTCATTTAGTAAAAAGTACCGGTAAATGTAAAAAAGCGGTTAAGCCTGTCTCTCCCATTTTTGTCTTGTAATGGTGGTGGCGAATATGCCCGGTTAGGTGTCACTCAAAATTGTAACTGTTTTCTGGTCTAAATGGGTCGAGCATGAAGCTCTGGATATCTATAAATTCTATGTAATTGAATGAAGAATGGTTGAAAAACTTTTGGAGCCTAGCATATTGCTCTGGGTTGTGCATTTTGAACTGTGTTAATAAAGTTGACAGAGCCGAGTGGGCATTTTTTAGGGATTCCTGTGTGATCGGTCTTGCAGTTTGTTTCTTCTCTTTTCCCATGTGATTTTTGTTTCCTTTCATTGTTAATCCATTCTGTAATGCTTTTTCATGCTTGGTTCAGTGTAGCATTTGAATAGAATTCATAATCTTTATGCTCTATTCTTATTACACCAAGTATTCCACAATTATTTTTCTACTAAAATCAATATAGAATACATGTTTCCATGCTTTATATTGGTGGATCGTTCCTTTTTCTTCAAAATCACCCAACCAAAAGCTCTTTGACTGTAAGCTGGTGGCTACCTTGCCCCTGAGTGAATGTATTTGCAAAGCATTTGTTAATGATATTCATGTATTGTTAAATTTGACTCCATTACCCAATAGAGATCCACACTGCTTTCAACCAACAACTTTAAAAAACCCAAGCATCCCACCAGAAATCTGACCTTCTGAATGAACTGTGTATGAACATTTTGAGCATTAAGGCTCTACGTTTCTTTTTGAATATTTTTAGTCCTTTCTTAAGAGAGATCCCTCTCTGACTGTGCTGGGTCAGTAGCGCAAGTCTAAAGTGGTTTTGCTGTTACCCCGATTTTGCCTCTCCACAACCTTGGGGTACGTTTTGGGTGTTAACACCCTCCTAAGGAGAAATTCGCCCCCTCATTGGAGATTCACTCACTGTGACTTGATTTGATTGCCAATCAGTTGGATCATGATCGATTCAGTCTCCGATATTGATTGCTGACTTAACTGGGCCTTCAGTTGGACAAATTTCCTTCAATTTAGGAAATTTGATTTTCTCCAAATCTTTATTTTTTGAATTAAATAATTCTCTTTTATTAATTTCAAGAGAATTTTTATTTAAGTGAATAATATTCACTTAGAACTTAGGAAAAGTGGGTTTAGGGGTTTAACGGGTACTCTGGGTTAGAAAATGAGCATTCCCATGGCAAATTTCACCTCCTAACCACACTTTTATCATATTTTTGGATTTTTTAATTAAAACATATTAAAAAAAGCCCGTTTTACGGGAAAAAAATATTTTCTCGGAATTGACCGAAAATCCTAGGGGACCTAGTGCATGTTCATATTGACTCAATTTGATGTCTAACACGCTCATAAACGTTAACACTTGAGCTTTAATAACCTCCTAAGGCCTAACCACCAAGACGACATTCGAGCTTTGGAGGAGCGGGTGAAAAACTCGTCGATTATACATCGCTTATTCAGTAGTGCATAAATGACAAGGTAAAAAACACCATGGAATGTTCGCATTTGATGTCTAAGTCCTAGGAATCCAAGTTCTTTACATAGACCGTCATGCTAGAACATTTTTACAATATCCCTGAGGGGTAAGAATATGCAATTAAAAAAAAGGGCCAAAAATTTGGCCTTATGGATCTCGGAACCCTGATGATGAACAATTAGATTGTTCAAGTCTTCGTCGGTTCACTCGGAATCCACTAAATGTAATTTTAGTGGATAACAATGTCATGAACCAATGTTTGAACTGGTTGGCTTGGCCTTTTAATTTGTACCAGCCTCCTTCTTGCTCTTCAATTACAACTGTATCATCAAAAGTTCAAGATATAATCTTCATCACTTGAGGAATCTTCCGTTGCTCTCTTCTTGACTGGTTCATCATCTTCTACAGTATGAGCATGATGCCTCTTCTTCTTTCCTTTCTTGTTGTTGCCCTTGTTCTTGGGGCAATCTCTTGCAAGGTGTCCTTTCTCATCACAAGTGAACATTTGTAGTTTGAGTAGTTCTTACGAGGTCTATGATTCTTTTGAAATCTTCTAAACTTCTTGTGAGAGTGTTCTTCTTTCTTGCTCTTTTCCTTCTTTGCATGAGCTATTAAGGCTTGATTGTCTTCTTCACCCATCTTCTCTTCTCTAGCTTCAATTCTGGCTTCCTCTTGAGTACAATTTCCCCATAGGCTACTAAATTTGGTGAGCTTCCTTCTAGAACAAATCCCTTGGATGAATGATTCCCATGATCCTGGGAGGCCATTCAATGTAGTCATCACTAATTCTGCTTCTTCAACATGGTCTCCAATAGCTTCTAATTGTTGTCTGATTTGGGAGACCCTTGTGAAATAGGATTGGATGCTTTCCGAGTTCTGCATCTTCACACCCTTGAGTTGAGTTCTCAAGGTTATCTTTTTGTTAATGTTCTTTCCTTCGAATAATCTTTTCAATGCATCAAACATCTCTTTAGGAGTCTTCAAAGATGAGATGTGGGGGATCAAGTGATCCTTGACGGACTCAGCAATGATCCTCTTGGCCCTAACCAAGTTCTTCTTGTGTTTAGCTTTGTCTTCATAACCCTCTGGCTCCGCGACTTCTTCTTTGACATAGTTGTCCAACTCATTCTCTTGTAGAATGAGCATCACTCTATACTTCCAGGCACGGAAGTTATCTACTCCTTCAAGCTTATCCTCAAGCTTGGTATTGTTTGTCATCTTGATAAAATGAGAACCTCAAATGGAAATAAAGATAATAGGACTTACCAATTGAGATGTTCCAATCAAGTGCTTGCTTCAATGTCTTTTGAGATCTGACTTAAGGATGACCTAGGGTTTGTTAGAGAAACCCTAATTTTTCAACTTTAGGATCTTGAAAAACTAAGTGGAGGAAAAGATGCGCCTCCGTAAGGCGAGTTGAGATAAGGTACTATTCTTCCGCAACTGTGGATAGATTTGCCAAAAACCTGATGCCCTAGTTTTCCTGAGCAATAGTGGTAGGCCCAAAAATGAAATTTCTCTGATCGGAATTCTGCCTCCACAGAAAAATGCACCCTCCTAGGGCGAGTTGCTTTGACCTTCTTTTTCAACCAAACTGTGGTGAAAAGCCTCCGGAAAGAGAAACTCTAGTTTTCACTTCCGGTAGTTGCAGCTGCACAATGTGTTCTTTTAGGCTAGCTTTGATACCATGTTAGAATTTTGATACTTTCAATATGGTTATGTTAGATCTTCAGACAATTTATATTATTATCACAATAACCATATACAATAGGATCATTGAAAGATAGACAAGCACAACATAACAAAAGAACACAAAGATTTACCCTTGGAAAACCCTCTCACGGGAAAAACCCAGCAAAACTTCTTCAGTATAGATTCATCAGAAAGTACAATGTCAATCTCGTACAATAACGAACAAGACACAATAGAAACCCCAAGAAAAGATGTCTTCAATGCAGCTACTCTTTCTCCCAAGCGAACTTGCCTTTCTGCTACTACTCATGTGAACTTGCTTGAGTGAGATGATACACAAATGAGCTAGGTGCCACCCTATTTATACTGGTCACAAAACTGGCCTTTTTACATAATTGGGCCGACCTGACTGGGGCAGATCTGCCCATTGTTTGGGGCAGACTGCCCATTGTTTGAGGCAGTTTACCCATTGAGCCGACTTGACTATTTTACCTGATTTCTTTTAGGGTTTTTACCTATGTTGCACGAGTTTCCGGAACGCGGGAACGTAGGGAACTTGGGTACGGGTGTCTGATACGGCTAGAAGTTTCCTCTAAATTTGCAGGAAACGGCTGGTTGGGAGCGGCGATAATATATATTAAAAAAATATAAAAAATAATATAATTAAGAAACAAAATTAAACTTCTAGGATAGGTTCTAATTTCTAAATCTTCTATTTAGAAATAAATTAATAATACATTAATTAATAATTAGCCATTAATACTAATTTAATAACCTAAAATTTAAAAACAATATGTAATTGATAAAAAAATTAAATTATAAGTATAACTAATAAATAAATTTTAAATTTTAAAAATTTAAATAAACAAATTTGAAACTTTCAAATTCAAAACTAATAGTAATTTAATATTAATAACTTAAATTTTATAAATTAAAATTAAAACAAATATTAAAAATTAAAAATATAAAACTTTACAACAATAAAATTTAAAATATTAAATATAAATATTAAAAACATTTAATAATTAATAATTAGAACAATTTATAATTTAAAAAATAAACATTTAATAAAAATTAATTTTATAATTAAAAAAACAAACATTTAACAAAAAAATTTAAAACTTTATAATAATTAAACAAATAAACATTTAAAAAAAAAATTAAAACTTTATAATAATTAAAAAAAAAACATTTAACAGAAAATTTAAAACTTTATAAAAATTAAAATACAGCACATTTAAGCCGCCAACACCGTCGCCGTTACGCCCACTCCCCACAGGCAGTACAATTCTTCGTCCTCCAAATCCCCCGTTGTCTCCACATGCCGGACCGGTGTCACGATGAAACCCGCCCTCGCTTTGGCATCGATGGAGCACTGTACATGCTGTTGGTCTTCACCGAATTCAGCCAGCACGCATTACCCCGCGAGAACCGAACCCGCGACGCCGGGGAACAGAGGGGCGTCACCATGGCAGGAAATGCAGGACCCCGGCTCAATTTTTTCGGGACCCTCCCTGTCTTCGCCGTAGAAAACGTGTATAGCGAAGGCCGACCCGGGTTTCGAGCTCTTGACCTTGAGGTGATAGTCGTGAATCCCTCTTGCCCGCTCGATGTGATCGACGACTTCCCTGAAGAACCGAATGACTGTATCCAGCCTCTACGCAACTGCCGGCAAGGGGGACAGAGACGAGCAAACCCAACACTAGGAACAGCAACACTCCCGACCACCGGAACGGCAAAAAACACGCTCCCGAGTTCCCAAAATTTTAAGCTGGAAGTTCCCGAAAAGTTCCAAAGCTCCCGGAACCGTTCCAGCTGATTTTGGAACGTTTCGTTCCCGTTCCTAAGCTCCCTGGAACGCGGGAACTTCTGGAACGAGTTCCCTGAACTCCGGGAGCGGTTCCCGTGCAACGAAGGTTTTTACATAATCAAATATAATATGAATATTTCCCGAAGCTAGTACAATAAAAATACAATAAGAATATCTTCTGAAGTTACATTCTTCAACAGCATGTTGGGTTTGTAAAAGAAAACAAGTCCCAATGAGACTGCTGGTTTGTTTTTTTTATTTTGCTTTTTTGGGCATGTCTATGATTACCATTTTCTATATGTGGTAGATACAGGTTCAATGTCATTTCTTTGGGCAAGCAATGAGGATGGTGGTCAAACTTTTTCGGTGTTGGAGAGTTGTTGAGTTAAGAAACAATGTTATAGCAGATTGAATGCATCAGATGGCACACGTGGCAAATGAGGAGTTAGAAGCATTTACAAAAGAAAGGCCAACCCAAAAGTTCAACTTCAATCAGTTAGTCTGGGGCCATGTCAAAGTAATCAATGAAAATATTGCCAAAAAGGTGTCATTGGTTCAGCCAAAGTGTGGATGTTTTAAAAAAGGAGCACAAGAGTCATCAAAATAAACTCAGTAACTGTTAATCCTCTCAAGATTTAAGTGTTTCTGCTGCTTTAGATGAAAAATGTCTTGAGCTTGCAAAATTGGCAGCGATGGCTGTCAATTTTCCTAAAGCAGGAAAGGCAGCAGTATTGCCTCAACATCTGAAATCCAAGCGATATCCTGACTTCATAGATAAAAGTGGTTTCGTTGAATACACATCAGAAAAGTTTTTTGTTTTGTTTTGTATAGGAGAATCAAGGATATATTTGGGCTGAGTTTATAAAAGGGGAAAAAAAAAAACTAATGTTGATTGTGAGAACGTGTTTGAAGCATTTCTTTGCGATAATGATTTGGAAACCTGTGAATTTGAGGAATACATGTGACAGAAGGCGATGGAAATTGTTGCAGGACAAATTCTTCTTGAGAGAAGCGTGTTCAGGGGCCATTTTAAATAGTAAGATACAGGAAAACACCATTTTGTTGGTTTACAGAACTCTCCCAGGTTAGGTTTCACGCTGCCAAATAATCTAAAATCTTGATGACATATTCATCTTGTCAGTTTTAGAGATAATCAGCCTCTCAAATTTTGATCTGGAAACCAATGGCAGCAGCTCTGGATTGTGAGTATTGCCAAGAAGTTACTGAAAACTGTGGTAATTTTCCTCCAATTAGATGCTAGAGATGTCGCTGGTGCAATTCTGTATAGCAGAGATTACTTGATAAAATTCAATAAAGAGATCGATCCAATGCTAAGCTCCATTTGTCTTGCATAACAAATAAATTTCAGATGCCTAAGTGATGAATACATGCAGGTTATATGACAAGGAAATCCTATGGAAAGGTGCCATTCAAACTAGAATGGGCTTAATTCACACTGTTTTTGCCCTTTCTGACAGGGTAGATCAGCATCTTATGAGGCAGAACTGGTAGCAGCAGCCCTAATCCAATGGAAGCATTTTTAATGTGCGATCATTTTCTTCTTATCAAGGATATCAAAGGTCACAATATTACACTCCTTATTCAGCTCAACAATATTAGAACATCCCTTGGGCAACTGGATTCAAGCAAAGCTCTCTTGAAAGCGCCCTATTCCTGTAGCATGTCTAAGAGGGAGGTGTGGAAAGTAAGTCGAGCAGAAATAAAGCGTACCTCATTGTATTGTTTTTTTGTCTTTCTCAAATGCATGCAAGCTTCAAATGAAGAGGTTGTCACGAGAGATAAAGGGCGCACTAGAAGAAGACACTAGTTAAGTAAAAAAAAGGCCCTTAGGTTCACCGCATGATTAGAGGATGAGGGTGCATACCCCATGGGCAAACAGGTAGTTATCTCAATAGTTAAAGACAACAGTAAAAAAAACCGCCCTAGCCCATGCACATACCTGACTGCAGTTTGAAGGCAATAAACGTGAGTTATCTCACTAAACGTGGGTACTTGAGTCAGCAATAGTTCAGACCTCAGTTACCAAACAGTCCTGACCTCTTTGACAGAAGATAAGAGCGTACAACTGGCAGGGCACACTTGTGGAGTGAGTTTCTTATGCACTAAGTTGCCAGGAAACTTGGGTTTGGGGACGGGGATGGGGATGCCACTTTTTGAAACAGGGGACTTGGGTATGTTGGGGGTACTGTGTATCTATCTATCTATCTATATATCTATCTATATATATATGTATATAAATTTTTTTAATTATAAATTATAATACATATGAAATTCAAATCATTCTCACTGTACAAATATATATTCATCTGCATCCATATGAATCCAAACCATTATACAATATACACAACTATGCAAAGTTTCCCATGTATATATAAAGGGTGCATACAACCAAAAAAACATTAAGTGCAATCCATATCTGATTCAAAATACATAAACAAAGAGGCTAAATGGTCTATGGAGTCCAAAAAAAAAATTCATGCTACAACAAACAATTACATATCATCAAAATCATTGCCTGTATTGGGATCCTATTCATCTATAGCACCCTGTGCCCCCCTCCTTTAGGTTCTAGCCCTTGCCTCTACCTTGAATCTCGAAGTTGGTCCTCCAAGGACATTAGTCAACACCCTATAGTTTTGATGAAACTTCCAAATCCAAGTGTTAAAGTAAGGTAGAAAAAGCTTCCCATGCATAATAAGTGATTTTGCTTGAGTGAAGGGTACTTTTTTATTAAGGGTAGGACAAAGGAGTTCAACAATAAGCACCACCAACATCAAGGTACATAGAGAGATTGACGTGCTTGATTAAATGCCAATCCCATACCCTCATACATGATAGAATCCAGTGGAAACATTGCAATCCTAAAATCCTGAAAACTGTTAATCCTGTTGAATTCAAAATGGGATCTAAAATTCTACTTTTTGCATATTAAGTCCAATGAGGTTGGAACCACTCTCAAACATCCTGAAACAATTAATGGTAATATTAAAAATTTAAGTAAAAGGATAGAAAATGAAAAATAAGGAGAATGTCACTTTTATTTGTAAAAACCTGGCAGGGCTTGTACAAAACTGGTCCCTAAGCATCCTTAGGCATCCCCAAATAGGGGTACCCCATCCCCTATGCGATCAACGTCCCCTAAATCCGTGACAAATGTCTCGGGTACTTCGACCAAGTTTTGGGTACGACAGGGTACGAAGGTGACGTTCCCGACCCCCTTTCGGGTATGTGGGTACATGTATCTGATATGGGTACGTGTACCCTACCCCTAGGTATGGGTATCCATGCTACTTAGCTTATGCATTGTTGGTTAAACTCATTGTCTTTTAGAGTGCGCATATTAAAAGCTTATTGCAATTTTTAAATAAGGGTGCACACTTAGTTGATGCATGCATCCATTGAAGTTAGGCTGAGTTATACCTTCCATGCATCACACTTGAGATAATATGCTTTAGTCTGTTTGGACTCGTGCATGCCAAACTGGCAGTTGCACACTTGTGGAAGAGGGGCGCACTGGTCAAGACTCAATTTGATATTTCAAACAAGCAAATAAAGACCGTATTTTGTGGTTGTTTCCTTAAAGTTATCACTCATGCAAGAGGATGCAACCAAGGAGAATTTGTGTTATTTCTGGAACAACAAATAGGAATTGTTGTTACCTTAAGTTCTCACAGCAGTTAAGGACCAAAAATCTGCATCGGGGACAATAGTTTATAGATCGACCTGCATGAAGCCTCGCCTTTATATTCACAGTTTGAGCACAGTGAAAAGGGTTAGAAAATCATTTTTGGGAGCATTATTGGCCTCAACGGAACAATTGTTCATTTCTCCATCCACCATTTTGACCACCACTCTCATTTGCTGGCAAGGAGACCATTGGCAGCCTGTTACATGTCGTCCACTATGGTGCAAACAGTCTCTTGGTAACATGTGATAGATTCATTATGCTTTATACTAGCTCTTTGTTTCGTTGTATACTAATGGTCTGATTGTTGGTAAATGTTTGATATTTTTTCCTTTGTTCTTGTTTTTATTTTATCTAATTGCTCAAAACGCAAATTCTTTCATTTATTTTTCGGTCATAATAACTTTTTAAAACTTGCTTTCAAGCTTCCAAACTCGGTATTTTGAAATAACCCTCGTACTTCAACTATTCTAGGATAGTCGAAGAGGGAGCTTTTGCATGATGTTTTCTCTAGCTTGTTTACATAGATTTGCAGATCTAAGTAATAGTGTGTGACCTTTAGGGACACCCCCCTTGGATGTGAAAAGCACTAGTTCGAACCGCAGAGGCATCTAGTTGTGATAGGATAGGTGGCCTACAATTAATGTGCGAATCTATTGGTGCAGATCTGCGTGATAACAGACCCATGTATTACTTGTTTGTGTGTGAACAAACCCTAAAACAACAAAGAAACCCTAAAAATTCCCAAAAATAGGAAAAAATGACAAATTTGTTTAGTAGTTATGAAATTTTTTTCCAATGAAAATGCTGTGGGGAAACCAAAGGGATACTTCCCAATAGTCATGGATGGCATCCCTAGTACACCCATTGCTATGCCCCAGAGTGTCTGAAGCATTCCTTCCAGATGTACTGGAGTGAGGGGTTTATTTTTTCTTTGCAAAGGCCAAGTTTTGGGGCTAAATACCCCTGATCAGGCCATGGCAGGTCCCCTTGGTTTCCACCTTAAGGAGGTGCTGGCCTTGTGGCTCTGATGACTACCCTTTGGGTGGGTGTTCAGTGCCCTTGAGGCAAATCATTGGGACACATGGCCACACTCATATTTTGCTTTGTAGACGTGATTGCGTGTGTAAGGGTTGTTATACCCGTTTTAGCACACCTCATTTTGCCCACTTGGATCTATTGTTTTAATACAAAATCCCTCCTCCTGGTCTCCAGACCCATAAACATCTTCCTTAAAGAAGAAGCTTACATTGTTAATAAAGGAGGGCGTTGAGGGGAAAGCATCTATTGGGATTAGTTGGGGCATGATGTCCTCTTTTTGGCTGACCTTGTACTTGGTGGAGCCTAATTGCACATTTTATTCTCATTTTATGTCATTGTGTAGCTTAGTCCCCGACTT
Source organism: Larix kaempferi (assembly GCA_027924585.1). Taxonomy (NCBI): domain Eukaryota; kingdom Viridiplantae; phylum Streptophyta; class Pinopsida; order Pinales; family Pinaceae; genus Larix; species Larix kaempferi. Next base: position 1,918,811 of record BSBM01000234.1, on the reverse strand, counting down.
GTGGGTGCACTAACCTTAAATTTTATAAGTTGTCATTAACTTGTAGGCTTAAAATTGTAAAAGGTTGAGGGTTGTCTCATATAAATAAGACCACCTCACCTCATTTGTAAAACATGGACAAGGGTTCAAATTATGTATTCTTTTCTTTTCCTACTGGTTTATTGGAGCATTTGAAGCTAGGCGCACCTCTCTCTTGGATGTCTTTTTTGGTTGAAGGATGAATGGATGATGTTCTAGGGTTTGATTTTGCACATGGCAAGTTGATGCTAAGAATAGTTGTAATAACTCATGATCAAGGGTTACTGTTATCACATATATAGTAGTCGGGCTACCATACATTATTTTTCTCATTCCAGTACACTATTCAGCCAGTTCCCTTGCATTTGAGATGCCGAGATGAGCATCTATATTGGATCACTATCAGATTGTGGACAACAGTTGCATTTCCCATGCCATGACTGAGTTTCAGGACACTCAGAGAGATGACCGATGTAGCCATTATATCATTGGTACAGAGCAGACAGTAGTGCCCAGAGTTACAGCAGCAGTCTCAGAGGACAGATGATGGTACAGGTTGATGAGCTTGCAGGTATATGACTCAGCAAGTATATCATGGTGTTATGGTTAGATTGCTTTTATACTTATTCTTATAGCATGTCTTAGCACTTAGTGTCATGATCTGGCGATCATATAGATATATGGACCTGGTTGATCTATTATATATATATTATACTGTCCCTACTCAGACTTAGAAGTTCACTATTCATACTCATTGGTACATACCCTCCTTAGGGAGAATAGAGGTGATCATTACACCATACTTTGGCTTGCTAGTGTTGGCTCCATCATTTCATGGTCTTCATCCATCCATGGCCTACCTTTTAGATTATCACCCTGACTTACTACTTGACTAGTGGCATGGAGGACTTTTCCCCACTGTGGCCTCTGTATTTGATGAGCTTCCCTGTTTATTGTGTCTCGGCTCTGAGTTGGTGACAAAACTTACCTATGGTGAGTTGGAATTCCTTGTGAATTCCCCCTAGTCACTAAAGTTGTGTTGGCTAAACCTGAAACTTTTAGTGCTGCCATCAATACAAAATCTGGAAAATGAAATGCTATATCTTGTATGAAAAGCCCATTCATGCAATGTGTTTCTAAACACACATGAATGAAAGGCATACCAAATGAAAATGGCCATAAAAATAAAATGTTATATCTTGTGGAAAATAAATACCTAGGTAAACAAGCTGTCCATGACACACCTAGAAGTGCTCAGGTAAACAAGTGCCTTAAAAACACACCTGCAGCAGAAAGCCTAAAAGAAAAAATGTAAATCTATGCAATGTGTTTGTAAACACACATAGATCAAGGCTATGGAAACTTCAGGCCCAAAAAGCAATGGAACTTAAATGCTATATCTAAACAATTGCTGGCCTTATTTGTATTATGGGTTGTGCGCATCTGTGAAGGTGAATAAACCCTCTTTAAACAACTCATCCATTTGTGAGACACCGCCATTCCCTGTGTTATTGCTCATTCGGTATATGCTATGGTGTGTATTCCCTTTCCCTTGCCAAAGTGTCACAAAGTCAAGTCAGTCAAGTCATCCCTTAGCCTAGCCAGTTAATTTAGCCTTCACCCTTCACTAGCAAATTGATCACAGCTATGAAGTGAGTATGATCCTGAAAGTCTAGTCTGAGTAATAATAATAATTAACGACACTATATTTTTGGATTTAGATCGCCAGTTATGATTACTCTGTGTTATAATTGCTATTTGAATAAGTTGTAGAGCATGTATTAACCTTGACACTTTGCAGCAGCCTTGGATGATGGTCTGAGTTATATTTGGTCTTGGTTAGACCTAGTTTGGCCATGGAGGACCATGGGACATGAGATGTTAGACCTTATGATGATATGGATAGATGATATATGGTCTATGTACACATATATGATGATTCTATGGTCTATGAGATGTTAGACCTTAAAATTTGGCACCCGCCCCTTTTTTCCTCGCGCGAGTCTACTGCTGAGTTCGACGAGTCCGTTGTCGAGGTCGACATGGGTCTGCCGGTTCTGTCAAGTGCGACAAGTCCACGAGTACAGTGCCGAGTTTGGGCTAGTTACCCGTTGCGGGAGGTCACTTGGGGAGACTCGTGAGTACCCGTGAGTCCCCAACGAGTGGTGCTTTACTAGTTCTTACCCTCATTTCAAAATTTCTTATGATATCTTGGGATTCTTGGAAGAAGATGGTAAGATCCTTGAAGACGATGATTATTGGAAGTTCCTTGGTCCTTCGATCTACGATTCTTTAAGGCTTGGCAATGTCATATCAGAAAATTTACAAGAAATCTATGAACCTTTCCTTCCATTCAAAAGAGAAAAAGGGATCAATCTAGATCAGGCCGAGTCGGATTTTCATACAGGTTTCAAGAAATATGGATACATCTTTGTCGAAGAATCGCTTCCAGCTAAGAAAGATAACGAAGATATGGTTGCTGAAGGTTTGGTGGATGCTTCTCCTTGTCCTTTTGATGATGATGATTTGGTGAACCTTCCTTTCTCTTTTGCCCATATAGATAGATCTTTTGAAGATGAGAGGCTTGAGGATATGTCGGTTGAAGAAGATGGCTTCCACGTATATAATGACGTGCATATCTCTTATGACAATGATGATGTGGGCATGGATTGTTGGAAATTGGTTGGAGAACCCATGCACGATCCTCCAGTAAGGGAAGTCTAACTTTCAAAGTCCTCAGAAGACCTACCTTTGATATCCCTTCTGATTTGGTTAGGTCGTCCTCGTTCGCTACTAGTGATGCCATGAGGTTGCATATGCAGGACTTTATTGTCGATATTGGGCATTTAGATTTACCCTCTCCCAGGGTAGATCCTAACCAACACTCTCAGCTATGCTTCTCAGAAATTGATGCAAGTTGATGACAACTAGAAGATCCAGGGAATGAAATTGTTTCTTTCGAAGTGATATCAGGTCATATACAACCTTCACCACCGATGTTGCTGATCAGTTTTGGAGGATGAAATTCGATGGGGCCGAGTCTTAGTCAGGTATGGGTGCAGGTATTGTATTAACTTCTCCTTGTGTTGATAGTCATTGTTTTTCTTTCTGCCTAGATTTTGAAGGTACTAGCAATGTGGCTGAATATGAATCTCTCTGACATGGCCTTGAGTTAGCTAAAGATTATAGGATTGAGTTTTTAGATATTATTGGCAACTCTAACCTAATTGTGATGCAAGGATTATAGGATTGAGTTTTTAGATATTATTGGCAACTATAACCTAATTGTGATGCAAGTCAAAGGAAAGTTTGCATGTGGAAATAAAAGGTTAAAAAGGTACAGGGATGCAGTGCGATTGGCCACAAAAAAAATTCAATGCCTTATCTTTATAAGTGATTCTCAAAACTTGGAATTAGGTGGCTAATTCCCTAGCAACATGTGCTTCTATTCTTTACCCCTGCAAGGTCGTTCTAGAATCAAGAATAGTGCAAGTAGTTTTCGTACCTTTAGTTCCTGGTAACCTTGAGGATTGACAGATTTTTTATAACGACGAGTAGATGCACCTATTTATGAACATGGAAAAATTGTTTCAACCTCATCATGCATGGTTCTTTGATAGTTTTGGAGGTCGTTTGGGGCAAACAGATTCTGGAAAACAGGTATATAATGGCGCCAGTTTCTACTTGAGCCCAGTTCAGGGATGGATAGAAAAAGCTTGTGAAGGTGATCCTTCCGCATGGCGAGAGCTTGAAGGCTTCAAGGTTCTCGATCTTGTTCATCATTCCAGTCCCATTTCGATGGAGGTTGTACCATCTATTCAACTCGTCATTGGTGTGGTTTTGTCTTGCACTGTTTCCAAAGACAATGGAAGAAGCCCTAGCCCTAACATGAATGACATGTTAAGGTGGCTTCACTGGTGGTATGATTTTACTTAACCTATATTTTTTACCATGCTTAGTGTAGGTAGGTGTAGTTTCATTTGATTTCAACATTTACTTTTACCTCTACATTGCACTTGTTGTGTCATTTGATTTTCATTGCATTTCATTTTGAACAATGCAGGACGAAAGTGTCTGCCCCTGATGCATTTAATGTCTTTGTTGTTAGATGTGGGTGTAGGTCTACAGGTACCCAGGAGATTCTATGGGCTTCTCATACACTCCCAAGAAGAGCACATGTCCTGTAGTTGGAGCCAACTGTTATGCCTCAGAATGTCTGAAGCGTTCCTTCCAGATGTACCAAGTGAGGGGTTTATTTTTTCTATGTAAAGGCCAAATTTTGGGGCTATATTATGTAGTGTTGATTTTAGGGCTAAATACCCCTGATCAGGTCATGGCAGGTCCCCTTGCTTTCCACCTCAAGGAGGTGCTGGCCTTGTGGCTCTGGTGACAACCCTTTTGGTGGGTGGCCTGTGCCCTTGAGGCAAATCATTGGGACACATGGCCACACTCATATTTTGCTTTGTAGAGGTTATTGCGTGTGTAAGCGTTGTCATACTCGTTTTAGCACACCTCATTTTGCCCATTTGGACCTATTGTTTTTAATGCAATACCCCTCCTCCTGGTCTCCAAACCCACAAATGTCATTTTTTAAAGAAGAAGCCTATGTTGTTAATAAAGGAGGGTATTGGGGGAAAACCGAAAAACATCTATTGGGGTTAGTTGGGGCATGACGTCCTCCTTTTGGATCACCTTGCACTTGGTGGAGCCTAATTGCACATTTTATTCTTATTTTATGTTATTGTGTGGTTTAGTCCCCAATTTGTGGGTGCGCTAACCTTAAATTTATAATTTGCCATTAACTTGTAGGCTTAAAATTTTAAATGGTTGAGGGTTGTCTCATATAAATAAGACAACCTCACCTCATTTGTAAAACATGGACAAGGGTTCAAGTTATGTATTCTTTTCTTTTCCTACTGGTTTATTGGAGCATTTGAAGCTAGCTGCACCTCTCTCGTGGTTGTCTTTTTTTGCTTGAAGGATGAATGGATGATGTTCTAGGGTTTGATTTTGCACATGACAAGTTGATGCTAAGAATAGTTGTAATAACTTATGCTCAAGGGTGACCTAAGATGCTCTATCTTGTCCATTCTTGATTAATGTTGGTAAGTTTATCTCCTAACCCTAGTTTAACGTTGCTTATGAGGTGCCTTGGATTGAAGTTAGGGTTTTTTTGCTAGCATTTTATCAACGTGCTTGAGGAGACTTTTCTATAAAGGAGCTCCCCATTGTTTTGTTGGGCCTTGGACTTCTCTATTTGTCCTAATTAGGGTTTTGCTATCTAACCCTTAAGGTTGCTAGCTTAGCCCTAGTTGCAAGTATTGAATACCATCTCAAGAGGAGGGACATTAGCCTCGATCTCTCATAACCGTAGGGTTTGAGACAAGAATCTAATACCCTATCTATCAATCCTCTTTTTATTAAATTTTACATGTTTGGTTTAATTTATCCATGAAAACATTTTACTACTAGAAAATAACCTAAAAATCTAAATAAATTCAAAAATTCAAAAATAGTTGTGATTTAGTATTTTTGGTCCACCCTAAAATTTTGCCCTAGGATTTTATCCACAAACCCTAGAGGGAATCCTATTTTGAGGAAGTGCCTTAGGAAGTGTGACATTGCCTTGGGAGACATGGAATTGCCTTGAAAGGCGTGATATTATTTGGAATTTGTGATGAAGTGAATAACTCCATTTATATATGATTCTTCTGTCTAGATTTGATATTGTTCAACTCCGATAAGGCACTGATCATAGCTATTAAGGTCTTGTAGAATGTATTTGTAGTTTGTTGGTGGTTGTAGGTATTGCCGCCGGATACACACCTCGAGGAAATAAGGGGTTTAGTGTGGCAGAAATCTTCAAGCCACTGGATGCGTTCTTGGGGGCAAGTATCGAGTCAGGGTTGTCACCTGATCCTGACCTCTCCGTTTAGGCTAACTCCTAACGAAGCCAAGGGGGGTAGTCCTTATGAAAGAGTTTCTAAGGCTCTTCAATTATTTATTAGTTGTGAATGTGAAGTTATTTAGGAGTTTCGAAATGGATTATTGAAACAAGCTATTGCAAATGTGAAATTTGTATTCAACAGCATAAAAAGATATACGACATTCATAACATATTTGACTGAAAGCAAATAATGATAATAATATTGTACCAGTGCCAATGGAGTCAAAATAACAGAATGCTGCTAAGAAAAGGTAAATGTTTTGCAGTGTACTTGGTCAGTTTTAATTTATTAAAATGACGAGTGGATTGGGGGGAAGGGGATTCCCAATATACCGTGAGGTACTGGAAACATGTCTGGATTATGACAAAGGTGGCTCCACACTTGGAAATGTGGGTTGGATCGGAGTCTCTGGGAGGTGTTCAACACTACACCAAACTAGGGTTCAGTCTAACGGTATCCCAAGGTCACTACCCAGTGGTTCCCGCTTCCTTTGAAGAATTTTCCCACACAATATCAATGACGAATTACACCGGATTTTCTTAATGGACTGGGGAAGTTGTTTTTATTAAGGTGAGTTAGTTATTACAAGTGGAAGTTAAAAAGTGCATACTTTCGCTTTTGGTTATCCCAAAGATCAGGGCGACCCTGCAATGGGCAAGAGCATACACGGAATGGCGGATTGTTTATTCCAATTGAGATTGAAATGCAAAAAGGAAAATGTGAGACTAATTACTACGGCAGAGTGTATCTTTTCCCCAATCGAGCAAGCTCTCTTGGGTAGTTCGGTAGAGCAATGTCGGGTTAGTGTTCGTTACTTTACAAAAACCATGCAAGAAAAAAATAGACGAACCAAAACAAGAAAAAGGAGACTAATCTAAAACAAAAAATAATGATACAAAAAAGCAAACCATCAAGGAGGCGACACGAATCCCCCAAGGGTGAATGGGGTGCGGGGCGCATGGAAATCTCACTTGCTCTTCTTCTTATTATTATATTACAAGTGCAAAAGGTGGCTGCCTTTTGGTCCTTACAGATTTGGATCCAAAAGGCATACAGATTTTTAGAAATGAAGAAGAAAGAAGAGTGTTGCTCTGGGAAGCCTTGGATGGCTTTAGATCTTCGTTTTTCCGGCAGCACTTCCTCTTGTTATGGCGATAAAAGTACAAAACCAGCCACCTGAAATGCACCAAATGTGCCCAAATACACGTTAAAAGCATAAAAAAAAGCTAAGTACTGTAAGATAGAAAATATGCACAAGTACTTTAGCAACCTAGATCTACTCAAAATAAAACTTTTAAAATCAGATCTAGCAACATACTTAAATAAATCAGCTTTTAAAATATTATTTTTCAAAGGGAAACTTATTTATCTAAGTTTTCAAGTAACCATAACCCAAAGAAATTTAATTTAGAGTGAAGGAGAGAGGGATAGAAAGAGTGCTATAAGCTTGGGAACTTATGTGCCATGGAGTCTGCTTTGGTGGAAAACCGAGGGACTATATCCTTGATAAGATCTTGAAGATGAGGAAGATGCAACCTAGCTCAACCACTTCTCCAAGTAAGGTCACCTGCAACTTAGAAAGCCTTGCACAAACAGATGATTAAAACAAAGGTGTTGCCGGAAAGAGAAACTTAGAAAACATGCAATTAAACTTAAAATACATGCAAGCTATAAGAGATCTAAAACAAGCAAACAATAAGAGCATGAATCAAGCTAGAACAATCTCTTACCCTACTGAGAGATAGCTCCCATTGCAGGCCTACATCTAACCATAATAAGCAAGAAAACAAGACAAATTATACCTCATAAGCGCATGACAATCAACATCCACACATGAAAATCATTACACCATAGATCTGCCTCCAAAGCCTTCTTTATTCCAAAAGATGATACAATACAATACAAACTAGAGCAGCCCTTTGGTCCTCTGACCATGAACAAAAGAGAGCTAAAGCTCTTGCTTAAATAGAAAAAGGAGAAAGAGGGAGGGCGCACTTGTTGAGGGAATCAAGCCATAGTTAGTGTCTTGATGGAGGGCACTGCCTCCACCATTTGGGCTGCCAAAAATCAACCCAAAGGCTTCCTTAAATAGTGTTGCAAACTCCTTAAATGATGCGCCCCCCTCTTAAGGAAATGCACTCCCCTTATGAGGAAATGCGCCCCTCTTTGTGGGGAGTTGATTTCCTTCATTTGGGCTGCCCCAAAACATGCCAAAAACACTTTTTAAAACCTCTCAATAAATTCTGACCTTAACCTCTTAAAAATCCCATCAATTTAGGAATTGGATTTTTTCTCATTTTTCATTTTTTTGGTATTTTTTCTCACTTTTTTGAGCAAAAGTAATTTAAGTGAAAAATAAATAACTTAAACACTTAGGAAAGTGGGTCCAGGGGTAAAGTGGGCACTCTAAGTTAGAAAACGAGCACCCCCATGGCCAAATTGGCCTCCTAACCTCACTTTTATTACATTTTCAACCTTTTTAAATAAACCATTAAAAATGGCTTGATTTTATGGGAAATTTTATTTTTCCGAAACTTAAAAGAAACACCTAGGGAACCTAGCACATGTCCATACGACTCAATTCTAGTGTCTAGCATGTTCATCTACATTGACCCATGGACTTTAATAACCTCCTAAGGCCTAACCATCACGATAGGCATTCCAGCTTTGGAGCAGGAGAAAAACTCAAAAATTATGCCCTGCTAAAACGCAAAACATAATTAATAAGTGAAAAAACTCCTTCGAATACCCGACTTGATTGATAAGTCCCAAGAAGCCAAGTCCTTTACATAAAAATACCATGCTAGCACACTTTATTACAAAACCCCGTGGGGCATAAACATGTGAAAAAATTAAAGAAAGGGGGCCCTGGAAAAGGCCTGATGGATCTCAGAACACTGATGATGAACAATTAGATTGTTCAAATCTTCGACGGTTCACTCGGAATCCACGAAGTGCAATTTAGTGGATAACAATAGGTATCTTTCATCGATTAGGGTCTCTCCCTGGGTTTGGAGTTACCTGAAGTGTTGAGAGGTTAAACTGTGGTAATATTGGGTTTAACTCTCTCCCAAGCTTACTGTCACTATCACTAGGTCTACATTGCCTTGATTTGTAGAGATGTGCTAGTTTGAGCGGTAACACCCATCAATGTACACCAGTGCACCAAACCTAGGGGATTCGTATTGAGCACTTGTTGACATTGAACTAGCCAAATGCTTAGTAACATTGACAACAATTGATTGAGCTAACCCCTTAAGCCAATAGTCTTGAATTATTTTGTAAATATTTTTATAAGTATTTGAATACGCCATTCCCCCATTTCTTTAAATTTTGGAACTATTGTTAGCGTTCGTTTGAAAACTAAAACCATTCTCTGTTTCAAGCCTGCTGGGAATCGCTCTCCCCCCCTACGAATCGATCCCAATTCGCGCACCGGAAGGAATCGATTCCGGAATCGCGATTCCTCATCGATTCCTTTCAGAATCGATTTTGTAATTCGCAATTCCCCCTTGAAAAAAATGATCCCTGGTTTTTTAGGGTTCGATGAGGAATCGACCCGAAATTGTCGATTCCGGGTCGATTCCTCCCTTCAAAATCGAACACGAAATCGAACCCGAAAACAATTCCGCAAGCTGGGCGGATTCAAGGCAAAAAAAATTTGATTTTTGTAATTTTTTGGGGGTTTTTTTTTATGGGCTAGGTTATTTTGGGCCAATAAAGGGTGAATGAGTCCATTTGGACTCATTCCATTACTCATTTGCTTGATTTGGAAGATCTTTGAGCTTTGAGTGAATTTGCTAGTTGTTTGAGAGCTTTGAGCTTTGAGTGGGAGATTGAAGGGGAGAGCTTGCAAGGGAGATTGAAGCTTCCATAGAGACATTCAACCACCATTGAAGAGCTAAAAGGTAGGCTCTAAAAACTCATCTTTGTTTGTTTTTGCAATTATTTTTCACTATGTTAAAAAATGTAAACCTTGCAATGTTCTACTTCTCTTCTCCTACTCTTTCCAATTTCTTCTTCTCCATCATTCTATTGCAAGGAACAAGTGACTCTCATCTTGAATCAAGAAACATGATGGGTATGTGGTTTTGGTTTTTCATTCCACTTCTTCTCATTATGATGGTGTTGGTAAGTAGATATGGTGGTGGTAGTGATGATGGGGAAGAGGTAGAGAGTGATGCATACCAAGGAGAAGAGGAGGAAGGGGAAGAGGGTGATGATGATGAGAATGAGGTTGATGTGGGGCAAAAACAAAAAGACACAACACCTTTGTGGAAGTATGTGACAAGGCAAGGGGGAGGGAGAGGGGGTGGAACCACAAAGTTTGCATGCCCCCATTGTAATAAAACATACACAGGTTCATATACCCGAGTGAGAAAGCATTTGTGTGGGGTTATGCCATGCGATGAAGGTAAGTCTCATGGAGTTAAAACTTGTGACAAAGTGGGAGCTAAAGAGAGAAACAAATACAAGACGAAAGAAGAGGCCGCTCAAAACAACTCCAAGAGATCAAGGGTTGAATCTGAAGCCTCACAGAGAATGTTTGGTAGTGGAGCTGGATCATCATCGACTCGATCGGGATCCTCATCTCCCCATGGAGTCTCGCCTATGCGAAGAACATTATCCGATTTCCTTGACACAAGTTGTAGAGATGATGTGGATTCAAAAGTTTATAGGTTTCTCTATGCATGTGGTGTGCCATTCAATGTTCTTTGCTCACCCTATTGGCATGAAATGGTACAAGCCATCAATGGTGCCCCTCAAGGATACAGAAGCCCTGGGTATGACAAAGCTAGAATCGTGGGACTTGACAGGGAAAGAGCCAAAATCAATGGTGCTCTTGGAAAGTTCACAAATGATTGGTCCAACTATGGGGTATCCATTGTATCTGATGGGTGGACAAATGTTAAAGGCAAGCCATTGATAAATATTCTTGGCGTTTCTGCTAGCGGTGCGGTCTTCCTTTCATCCCATGACTACTCGGATCACTACAAGACCACTATTAATATTGCACAACCTTTACTTAAAACCATTCAGGAGATTGGACCATACAATGTCATTCAAGTCATCACTGATAATGTCGCTAATTGTAAGGCAGCAGGAGCAATCATTGAGGATAAGTATCCCAACATATTTTGGTTAGGGTGTTTGGTTCACACATTGAACCTTTTGATGCATGATATTGTTAAGATGAAGGACCCTAATTATCGATGGATTGGTGCCTTGTACATGAGAGGTAAGAAAATGATCAAATTTATTACCAATCATAGCATGGCCCACCACATTTTTCGCAATCACTCTAAGTTGGAGCTATTGAAGATTGCAAAGACTAGATTTGCTAGCTACTACCTCACCTTCAGGAGGCTTTTGAAGGTAAAAGAGGCATTGGCTAGTATGGTCTCAAGTGATCCATGGCAGGAATTGAAAGACAGAGCTACAAGCGCATCAAATAGAAGTGACTTTCAGGAGGTGGAAGACACCGTTCTTGAAGGTCATTTATGGTCACGGGTTAGGTATGTTCTGTAGTTCACCAAGCCAGTTTATAACATGATTCTTTTTGCAGATACATATCAGCCGGTGATTGGGGAGGTATATGAGCAGATGGATAGCATGCTTGGTCAAATGAAAGACATTGTTGAGCAAAGAGATGCAATTTTGTATGACCATATTCATAAACATGTGGTCAAAAGGTGGGATAATCTAAATGTTCCACTCCATGCCCTTGCATATGTCCTCACCCCAAAGTACTATTCTCCAATTTGGTTGGCCCAACCTGCACCTGGGGGTGGAGTTAGGAAAAAACCCCACACAGATCCAGAGGTTGCTGCTAGGTATATGCAAGCATTAGACAAGTTGGTCCCTGATGAGGAAGAGTGTGCTCAAGTACGGAGTGAATTGAGCGAATACATTAGTGAGCATGGAGCCTTTGGTTCCCTGTATGCAACCAAAGATCGAGACAGATTGGATCCTATCCGTTGGTGGAACACGCATGGCTCTGGAGCCACATATTTGCATAAATTGACGGTGAGGTTGCTATCACAGGTTGTTAATAGTTCTTCTGCAGAGAGGTGTTGGAGCACCTACAACTTCATCCACAGTGTAAAGAGAAACAGTGTGAATGTAGATCGCGCAGAAAGCGTGGTTTATGTGCACTACAACTTGAGGTTGTCCCATTATTGTGAGGCGGCCAAGAATGATAGAACATTTGTGACTTGGGACAACAATCCAGAGGAGGCTAATGTGGAGGATGGAGCCATAGCATTAGAGCGCTTGGAGGCTGAACTATTGGGTGATCATGATGATCCAATTCAGACTACTCGTACAGATATGCCACCCCCAAGCAGAAGCAGCTTTCCAGATGCAGGAGTTTTTCCTTTAGCTTCACAACGTCCAAGTTCAGCCCGTGGGGGCCATTCATCTTCTTCTCATGTTCCACGATCACTTCCACCAGCACCTATTCCACCTAGACCATGAGAAACGAAATTGGAAGTTTCTCGTGGCAAGCGGAAAGCTTAGTAGATTCATAGTACTTTGAGTTTGTATTTCATTTTCATGTTTATTTTGGCGGTTGGCCTATTTTGTAAACATTATGGCCTAGTTTGACGGCAAATATTATATGTTGAAATTTGAAGGTTGATGTTGTTGATGATTGATGATTGATGATTGATGATTTGATGATGATCATTTAATTTCAATGTTATAAGTTATAGCTCCTAGAATCTAGATGATTAATGTTATATCAATGTGTACTAAATGGTTATATGGATATCTAGATTCTATGTTTTCATGTTTTCTATAGCTAATTTGGCATAATACATGTTTTTTTTAATTTATATGCATCAAAATATATTAAAATACATATTATATAAAAAACGCTCTCGAAATGGAAGCTTTTGAAAATTTCGCTTTTTGCTCCTGCTCCCGTTCCCAACAGCGTAGCTCTGTTTCATGTGATTATGACATCCACCCATTTGGCATCATATATACCAAGAGAAGACAATGGGTTTGCGTATTTCCTAGTGGGAGTTCATAGTCTTGTATTCATTCGCCACCTCGTAGATCATCGAGGTATAATGTTGCATACCAAGAGAAGACGATGGGTTTGCTTATTGTCTAGTGGGAGTTCATAGTCTTGTATTCAATTGCCACCTCATAGATCACATAGGTATAATGTTTCCAACACTTCAATAGGGCATATGTTTGTTTAAAGATGGTTACAAGTTTCAAAGTCTTAGAGGGACCACTGTTTACTTATTTTGCATTCAACCACATGCAAACTCCTTTTTAATGGTACAAATTTTCTTATATTATTTCAAATAATGTAACAATGTGTACAATTAACCTTTTACAAAACAAGTGGAAAAACTAGAAGGCCATCACCATACTTTCATTAGAAGGCATAACAAAATTCCCTCTTGAAACTTAAAATTGCAAAAATCTAAGATGTGCATTAAATAAACAAAATCCCCTATGCATTCTAGCAAAATCGATCAAAATTTATGGTAGTTGACCAAGGACTAAACAATCAAAACAAATTGTAGTCAATAAAGCACTCCCATAATTCAAGCACATGTAGTTGTTACAGTAGGGTTTGGGCCATCATCCTTGGGCTTGGGCCAACTATTACCTTGAGGTGGCTCATCAACAAGTAACAACTCCCATCCATTACCTTTATTTTGCTCCTTTGACAGTTGGGCTACCTCTGATATGGCTAATTGAATTTAAAGCATTGTGTAGTCCAAAGGCTAAGGATCCTTTTCATGTCGACCACGAGGTTAGCTCTATCGTGGTTGCTACTATAGGGTTTGGGTCATCATCCTTGGGCTAGGGCCAACTAGTTTTGTGAGGTCTCATAAAAAACTAACAACCCCCATTCATTACCTTCATTTGGATCTTTCGATAGCTGGGCCACCTCCAATATTTGAATGCTTGAAATCGGCTTTGGAAGTTTTTGTACCCTGTTGTCGTCGAGATGCACACCTGGGGGGAGCACAACAGAAATCTTTCGAAGCTGCTCGGTGTGGCCTTGGGGGCAAGCAAAGAGTCAGGTACTGTCACTTGATCCCGACTCCTCCGTTTAGGCAAACTCGTAACGAAGCCAGGGGGGGTAGACCCTACTAAAAGGAAAGGTTTCTAAGGCTTTTAGTTAATGTTTGAGTGGTTGGAATGGATGTTTTTTTAGGAGTTTTTGAATTGATGCAAATTTAAACCAAGCTATTCGCCAAATTAATCAAGATACATATACAACATGATATAATAAAATAACAACAATGTATGAGATTGATAAAAAGCAAAGACTTGCAAAATACTGTTGTTGATTAAAGACCAGTGCTAATGGAGTCAAGGTCCGTTTTAAAATGCTGAGAGGAACATTGTGCGAGTGCTCTTGGTTTATTTTATGATGTATTTTATGGGATGAGTTGATTAATTGTGGGATGAGGGGATTCCCAATATACCATTCGGTACAAGGAATATGTCTGGAATGTGATCTAAGTGGATTTGTACAAGGACATGTGGGATGGAATGGAGTCTCGAGAGCGGTGTTCAACACTACACCAACAAGGGTGTAGCCTAACTGTGCACTGAGGTCACCTCCCAGTTGTTCCCGCTTCCTTAGTCAAAATTTCCCCACTTTCGATCACTAATCAAGGCAACGCCAAATTTTCGTTGGTTTAAAGAGGGACTTGATTTTATTAGAGTGAGTGGATTAATTAAATGTGAAAAAATTATGAAATGCAAACAACCGTTTTTGATATCCCAATTCTCATACTAGCTTGCGATGGGTAGAGCATACACGGTGTTTACAAAAATGTTAATTCCAATTGGACTCTCCGATAGAGAGCACTCTTGATCCACAAATGGCGAGATTCAAGAGATTTTTAAAGTTAAGTTAGACTCTCCGATAGAGAGCACTCTTGCTCCACTAAGAGCGTGATTCAAGAGATTTGAAGAAAAAATAAAAACTCTCCGACAAAGAGCACTCTTGATCCGCAAGTGGCAAGATTTAAGAGATTTTGATGATTTGTTTTAAAACTTAACCAGAAAAAACAAAAAAAATGATGGTAAGACTTTAAATGAATAAAACTTGAAAACTAACTAACTTGCAAAATGAAACCTTCAATAAACTTGATACTTTTGCGGAATATTAAAACCTTGAAAGAACTTAAATGCAAAGTAAACTTCAAGATCTTTATGCAAAAAATTAAAGCCTTCTAAGTACTCTTTTGACTACTTTGGCAAAATAGAAACTAATCTAACATGCTATTATTCTAACTTATGAAATGTGCTAATTGCTAAACAATAAGCAAAGAAGGGACAGATACAGGCTTCCCCCAAATGGGGGAAGAGGGGTGTGGGAGCCGTAATCCCACCTGCTTTTTATTAATAATTATTACAAATAATAACTCTCCGATAGAGAGTGCTCTTGATCCGCAAAAGCGAGATTCAAGAGACTTATTAGCTTGAAACAAGCAAAAAGGAAAAATAGAATCTTGAAGAAGATAGATTTTTGTGGTTCAAGCTCCCTAAAGGGCTTCGTTCCTTCACTTTCCTATGACAAAAAGAAAAATATCAGCAAACAAAATTTCTATTAAGATGATAGTATTGGTTAGCTAAAAGCACATAATATCACAACCTAGTATTTGCAAATGATAGGAAAAATTTAACTTATTTCAAATACTAAAACTTAGATCTAGATCTATGATTTATCATTAAAACTCCTAGATCTATGAATGAAGCAAATAGACTTCAAAAAATAAAACCTTTGAAATCAACTCTAAATGCTTTCCTTAAACAAAAAAGAAAAAGGAGAGGTTGATTGAAAAAAATTTAATGGAGGAGGAAGGAAATGCTCAAGCCCAAGCTTGAATAAATTTGAAAAATGGAGCACCTGTAGTACAAGAGAGCATTAGATTTATAAAGTGTTGGAGAAATATAAGATGCAACTGAGATCTGATCTCTACTCCACGCTTGGTGATCTGCAAAGCTAAAACAATCTTCAAACAAGTGATTAGATCTAGTATGATGGGTTAAATAAAATGAAAAGTGCACAAGTATAACTGACTACAAAGTGCAACTTTCAGATCTTAGATAACTTCGCATAAACAAACAACTTGAAACTTCAAATGTCGATTCTAAGGATTAACCTATAATCTTCTTTAGCTAAATAATAAGCACTTGCATGAAAGCAAGAATAACTAAACATACCCTAAATCGCTAAAATATGATTTTTCCCTAAAATGGGCCCTACAAGTTTTTGATCCAATTTTATACTCCACAAAGTACCAAAATAAATGACAATACATATAGTGATCCATTTCAGTTCCTACCTCCCTATTTTGGGAGGCTTTTGCTCCCCAAAAGATTTCACTGAAGGAGATGATGAAAATTCATTCTCTACTTTACCCATGGAGTACCACTTGGCCCTGTTTAGAAGTTCTCCTTTTAATCAATATTCTAGAGTTCTTGTTCCCCCTTCTAATTGTTCTAGACTTCTTTTGCAAAACCACATCTTTTGTTAGCTTTTCTTGAGCTTTTGGTGCTAATTCCTCTATCGTGGGTAAGACTTCCCCCTCATTTTACTGATCTTGCATGCATGGCTTATAGAAGATTTGCACATTCCATTAGAGCAAATTTGAGGTCTAAAATGGGCCTCTTAAGGAAAATAATAAAATAATAGTTAAAATAATACAATAATATTTATGAATTTTGGAGGAAGAGAAAAAAACTTCTTTTTTTCTTCGTATGTTCAACATATCTCCTTGTGGTTTTACTCAAATTTCGAGCGGGAGCACTTGTTGGATGCAGAATTTAAGAGACATTTTTAAAATATATTTCTTATTTTTCGTGGGGTGGGGTCCCTCAAAAGTATGTAGTGTGGGTATTTGTTGGATGCGGAATTTAATTCAACATCCAATGAGTCTTCCAACTCGAAATTTGAGTAAAACCATAGGGAGATAAGTTGAATATACGAATTAAAAAAGTAGTTTCTTTTTATGGCAAATATGCTAAGTCAACCATTATGGTTGACTCTCTCTTGAAATTCTATTGGTTTTTGAATTCCAACTCATCAATGGCTCTTTTTCTTATGAGGTGGCTCGTTTTCTTATGAGGCCCATTTTAGACCCCAAATTTGCTCTAATGACTATTGAGTAAATGCGCATGTATGTAGGTAGATTGCAATTGTAGGCATTATCACATACTTGTTCCAACACTTCAAAATGACTATATTGTAGAGCCTTAATATTTTTCCTAAGAGCCTGCAACCTCTCTTTATTCAGGTGCAACCAGACTATCTCTTACATTTAATGCCTTTATAAGTTTGTGCTGGTTATGCTTAGCCTTGTACTTTTTTTGTGAATTCTTCAATGTTTTCTGTACCTAGAAATGGATCTGCTTGATCTTGTTAGTGAATCTTTAAGCCTTCAATGTTTTCTTCCTCCATGTTGCCTATAAACAACATGTGGAGGTGAAGGTGGAAAATATCCAAAGCAAGTTTAAAAAGGGGGCTTACTGGTGGAAGTATGTTCTATTGTAGGACTGTTTAATATAGATCAAATTCGAATCCATGTTCTTGGATGTTTCTAATTCTAAGTCCTCGAAAGTTGAACCAATGCCCTGTTCACCACTTTTGTATGTCCATCTGCTTGTGGTTGGAAATATGTACATCTCATTAACTTGGTGTCCATCTTCTCCCAAAGTATCATCCAAAAGGCACTGATAAATTTGGTATCTCTGTCTAAAATGATGCTCCTTGGTATTCCAAAGTTCACCTAGAGCCTTTTAGGGTATTGTGTTGCTCCCACAAAACTCCTAACTTTGATGGCATTGGTAGGTTTTGTCCATTTGATGATGTCCTCCATTTTCGTAGGATCAATCTTGAGTTCCCCTCCACTAATCATTTACCAATGTAGTCCATGGACTGTTGGGAAAACTCACATTTCTTGGGGTTTTTTGCCAACAATTGATGCTTTTGTGAAGTTTCTAAAACCTGCATTAGATGTGAGATATGCTCTTCTCAAGTAGAGCTAAATATCAACTAAATATCAATTCATCATCCAAGTACACTATTACAAATGAATCTAGAAAGGTACATCATTCATCAAATGCATAAATGTGGCCGGTGCATTACATAAACCAACTGGCATTACCAACCATTCATATAAACCTTCCCTCGTCTTGAAGGCAATCTTCTAGGTATATTCATCTTTGACTCTTAGCTGGTGGTATCCCAATTTGAGATCCAATGTGGTGAAGTACTTGGCATGCTGCAACTGATCCAACAAGTTATCGATCTTGGGCAGAGGGTATCGATTCTTAAGGGTGTGCCCATCCTTCTTGGGCACCATGAAGATAGGCGACCCAAAGTGAAGTGCTTTGTTGAATTACTCCATGTGCCAACAATTGCTGCAACTATTTCTTCAGTTCACCCATTTCCAGTATGGATTGTTTGTATAGTCCTATGTTTGGCAATGGAGATGTAGGAACAACAATATCTCGTGCTCCACTTCTCTCTTAGGTGGTAGCCCTTTAGGCTCTTGGAACACTTATTTGCACGCTTGCAAAATCTTCTCCAACTAGTGTTTTTTCTCTTTTGTACATTCCTCTAGATATGCCTTTACTTCTACTAATTCACCTCCTTGCTGATTTTGTGTCAGGAAGAGCAAAACAAACTTCCTACTTAAGCTAATCTTAGTTTCTTGGCTTGGTTAGCACTTACGAGAGATATCTTGGATTTACCTTTGCACGCATTGATGAAGGATTTTCCATCCTTGACCAATATATATTGGTTTTCTGTCCTCATGAAGATCCCATCCCTCATCTACTTGTAGGGGATCCCAAACACAACACCACAAACATCAAGTGGCACCACATCTACCTCCACTTCATTAATGTAGGTTGCAGTTATGACAAAATCATGTCCCTTAGTTAGGATGTGACACTTCATTTATTATTATTATTTATCGAAGTTAATACATTTATGTTCATTACAGGTTCTCCTTGGAAAAAAAGATACAACATGCTAGACTCTCATCAACATCATCCCAACCTTGGATATTAGATGCCCTTCCAAGATGTTCCAAATTGGCACTCTTACAAGTAACTTGGCTCAGTGGCAATGGGGGTTTTAGATGCAAAGGCTCTTTGTTGTGTGGCCTCTCCCTGCAAACCTTTTTTTTATCAGCTACATCTTGCAGACTTCTATAGTGGGCAATTTTGTCTGTGCTCGAACCAAGTCCAGGTTTTCATCAATATCTGGGCCAGGCATACTCTTATCCCACTTCTGCCCTGGCCATTAGATTGGCTTTCACCTTAGTGGATGACCCATTGAGTTCCTTGTGGCATTCATCAAAAAACCATGTATATGTTTCTCCCCCAACAGTCTTTTCCACAATCTCAACAAATGCCTAGAGTGAGGATTTTTGGTCATTCTTCACCAGGAATCGGATGTTAATTTTGCTGCCCAGTCTCAATGAATCCATGGTGAAGAAGCGCTGTTATGGGCCCCAAGTAGTAGTGACCAATGAGTGTGTAGCTTGTTGAGCTTAAGCCTCCGATTATAAGGTTGCTAGCATTGCACCGGTAACTGTTGTTTTTGTTTTGTGAATCTTGCAAGCTGGTTTTCATGCATTGTATGATTTATGTGTGAAAAACACTTTGTCGTTGCATCATTTGTTTGTGAAACTCTTGTGTTCGCTGATTTTCATACTGCAGATCTTCAACAAGTTTCTTGGTGGCAGTAGAGTTATTTTGTTAAATCCTTGAGATTGTTGCTTCTTATGGGAGCCAATGCTTGTATCCTTGTGTAAAACTATGTTATAACCAAAAAACCTGGAGCTGTGCAACAGCCGTGGGAAGCACTCTTTGGCTGCACACAATAGTGGCAGGAAAGGGTGTTGTAGACTAGTGTATAGTGGGTTTGTGAAGTTAGGGATTGTATGGAGTGATTTGCATAATTTTGTATGGATTGTGCGGAGTGAGACAAGATCTCATGACACAAAGTATAGGACAAATTATGTCAGCAGCTGATGCCTTAAATTGCTGAAGATGTCCGTAGGACATAGAGTGGGAGAGCTTGGTGGGGAGTTGCTGAAGGTGGTTGAAGCAATCGGAGGTGAAGTTGCAGTTTGCACGTTGAGAAAAATGTTGCAATGAAGAGTTGGAGATAAGGTTGCATTGGTGAAGCCTTGGGACATGACCCCACCATTGCATGTTGTTTTCCCTATGTTTCCTAGCCCTCAGGGATGGGGGATATATCAGTGGGAGGGGATATATCAGTGGGACATCCCCGTTTGGAAATGGACATCCTTGGGGACGTAGGGGACATATCCCCACTTCCAGTGGGGTTCCCCCTAACAAGGAGAATGTCCAGGAGACTTCCTCTGTGCAAGAGGGTATGCCCAGATGTCACTTCGATGTTTATCTGAATCTTACTCATCAATCGTAGTGGTTCAGTTTGCCAATCCACAATACCTGCAACAGGCAGTAGCTCCTACATCTGTTAGCCTCTTTAATGACTCACATTGTTCTGGTTAATCTGCTGTTTACCATTGTGTAGTACAGTTCTCGCAAGTAACTTTTTGGTAAACAATACAGTGGAAAGGGAATCAAAGGTTGCTGTGGATGTCAGAGGAGAATTGAAATAATTTTTGTCATCGCTTAGGATTAATAATCTAATTTCATCTGTTGCTGTGTAACCAAGCAGAAAAGCTATCACATGAGACTTTGAAAAAATTAGCATTAGCATATTCTTTGAATATGTCAAATAAAATAATAAGCATCTTTCTACAAAGTTCCATTACCTTTCTTTAATTTTTTTAAAGTAAAATATAGAAGATTAAGTGAAGGTGTAAAGTCTTTTGGATATATATAATATATACAGTTCAAATGTCTCAAATTTTTAGTATCTTTTTGACATCCCTGAGAAATTTGAGGGTACCTTATAGCTGTCCCTGAAATCCGTCCTCTATTCCCCTTGCCCTGTCCTAGAAACTCAGTGCAAAATAGGGCTGAACATTGAGGAATGTGTTGCAGTAAGGAGTCAGAGACGAGGCTGCTTGTTGAGGAATGTGTTGTAACAAAGTGCTAGATATGAGGCTGCATATTGAGGAACATGTTAACAAGGAGCTGGAGATATTGAGAAACGTGTTGCAATGGAGAATCCCCAGTGGAAAAATACTTGAAAACCTGCAAAAGTATCAGTTGATCCAGTGCTGATTTGGGCAATGGAGAAAACCGGAGTCGGAAAGAACCTAGTTGTAGAGGCGGACTCTGAAAGATCAAGATGCAAAACTATTATGTAGTTCTGATAGGAAACTGATATGAGCGCCCAAGGGAAGTGATCAAAATAAAAGAGACATGTCACAAGAGAACACAAGCTGACTCTCAAAACTGCATATATATCAATTATACAAAACTCGGCGCGGCGAGAAACTCGGCAAGGTCCAGGAAACATCGTCTTGGGATTTCTTGGCAACACATCGGCAAAACTCGGCAAAATTAAAAAATACAAAAATATTAATATTTTTTCAATTTTTTAAACATCTAAAGCAACGATAACATCAAATAAACACATTACCACATGAATATGGAAAGAAAACTGATATATAAGATATATAAGATGTCTAGAGATACATCACACATCAAAACTAGATCGTGTCCTGAAGCCTGAGTCATATCCGCGGCCTTAAACCCCACTTTTTCCCCTTTTTCTCTGTGCGGCTGAGTTATTAGGTCGACTGGGAAAAACTCGGAAAAACTTGGCAAAAACTCGGACATGAGTTTTTGTCCGATTTTTTGAGTAAACCTCGGCGCTCGGAAAAACTTGCGAGTTCTCGGCGACTCGCGAGAACTCGGCCGAGTTTTGTAACACTGATATATACATATATATTCAAGACTTGTGAATTGTAAGCTACCTTAGTACCTTATTATTACCCAAGAGTATGAATCTGTGAGAAAGTTGGGAACTGAAGATAGTAATAGATGTTTAGTTAAATAAATAATTAGCCTAGCATAGACTACTTGTCACAGATAACTCTCTTCAGATGCTGTTTGACGAAATAAATTTCTTCCTATGCTGCTTAACAAAAAAAGCATCACATGAGGAAACAAAAAATAACTGATTTCTTAATATATAGTGTTACATCACATTACTACATTGTGATTTTGGTCACATTACCTGTGAAATTTTTCACAAATGTTGAGCTTGCAGGGTTTCATGGCTAGACAGTTGGATGGGTCGGTGGTATACTTGTCTCCTTGCTTGGAGATGTTGTTTTTTCATGGTTTAGTGGTGGCCATGGTGATTGGCTAGGAAGTGTGGGGGTGATGTGTTTTCATGTCTTCTTGGTGCTAATTGATGAATACGGTGTGCCTTACTAATAAAATTGCCGATAAGATTGATGCATTGCCTCAAGTTGGTGATTAAAACAATAAATGACTAAGGTAATAAGGGAATTAATTAACACTTAAGCATTTAATGGAATGGGAACCCATCAACTTAGGGTTTCCCTAAGTTTTGAAGTGTTAATAATTGCACTTTTGAAGTAATGAATTAATTAAAGTGTCTTACCTTGGGTTTTCTAAGGATTTAGTGTGATTAATTGAAGACTAAAGTCAATGAAGAAAAAGAACTAATCACACTAATTAACCAAAGTACCTACGGTTTGTACCTACGAGGCGCTGGGCACAATGGTCTCTCATGTGCAATTGAAGACTATTTCATGGAGATTGAATTTGAGGGGTTCCTAGATGGAACGCCCTAGGGAATATGGAAACTTCTCACACATGAGCCACTTTATCATGATGAAACTATTGCCTAGGGAGGATTTTAATGAATATAATTTGATGGATGGTTTGACTGGGGTCATCACACAAGGATGCCTATTGCAGAAACGCCCTAGCTCCTTTTTCCTTGCTTTCGCTTGGACAATTACTAATGAATGCCAAGCTCCTAGATGTCATGGAACGTCCTCCCAAAAGATTGAAGAAGAATTTATTATTATTTTTGACTAGGCCACACTCCTTCAAGCATAAAAACATTCTATTGGTCAAAGAATGGGGCAAAGATTGGTTGCTTAATGCCACATGTGTGGACTTAGTTGAACACGATGGAGGTTGCACATTCTTCAACTTCAAGAGGTTAGTTAGATGCACACATGTGGAAAATTCTTTCTTGAGGGGTGCACTTCTATTTTTGTTAAAGGTGGCCGAGTCAAGCACTTGTCTCAAGGAACTACTTCTAAAAATATTATTTATTCCTTGGTCTAAGTTTGTTATTCATTGCACATCTGTCAAGACTTGTGAGACCCCTTGATCCACTCACACATGGGAAAGTTGGTTGCATCCTTGGAGGGTGCATCACTTGAGGAGCTTCTAGAGGACGAATTGTTGGAGAAGATGTCAAACATTGGTCTAGCATCCATTCACCTAGGCAAGTGCTCCACCTCATTGGCCTTGGTGGTTCTAACCAACTCAAATTGTTCATTATTTATTGAACTCTTCTCAAAGAGTTGGCTACATGAGATCTAACCACTAGTTTGCTATTCTTAGAAAGATTTGTTGAGCAAATAGTGGATCTAGGCTCACTTCACTTGAGGGGAGGATGGTTTTGGGAGAATTGCTTTGTAGTCTTGTAAATATTTTGGTGCTAGGGGAATATAATGAAGATTATGCTATGTTGCCTTGATGCTGGAATATTTTCATGGGAAATGTCAATGTGATGGATGCATAATTGGAGTGTTTCTCATATGGTAATATCTTGTTCAAATTGAATTAGTTAAGTAGGAGATGTATTTCCTTTACCCTTCATAATTGTGATTCACATATTTCATTTTTATTGTAATAGATAAATGGCCTATGTAATAAGATTTGCTTCATTGTAGTTCATCCTTGTTGTGAGAGTGATTCATACAATCACTTGCCTAATCCCATTGATATTTTTAGTAGGAAGATTGGAGTATGCAATCATATGCCCCTCTTGTATTTCAAGTGTATCATTCATTGTTCTATACTTATGACCCCATGCACCCAATGGATTCTAGGCACTAGATCTTTTCCATACCATCATTCACTCTTTATTCATATCTAAACCCCATTTATTTTGCTAGAGTATCTTTTCTCCCTTGAGCATTCACTCCTAGCCTTTAGCAATCCTAGTAGTAGGGAAGCTTCCCTTGTGCTAGAAGAGAACTAGCAGTATATAGCAGAAGAGGGTGGTGAGGTGACAGTGGCCTCCTCTCAGTTCAATTTTTCTTTCACCTAGTGATTGGGGCTTTGTCACTTAGGGTGCTAAATAAAGTTGTAACATATAGTAAATGTCCATAAACTTCCTAGAGCTATGCATGTCTTGCCACATTGTAAGTTCTTTAATGATTTTTTGGTAGAAAAAAGACACATTCCATTAGTAAGACTAATACTTTTAAAGAATCAATGTGCAAAATAGCTGAGATTGTTGCTTATCACTAAATATTTTTACTGAAGCGTTATAACAGTAGGCCTTTCATAACTCTTGAAATCATTTCAGTTTGAACTTTGAAGTCTATAGACATCTTTATAGTTTATACTGATATAAAAAACCAGAATGCACTGGTTAACAATTGGGTGGCTAATCAATGAGTGAGTTGGAGTCCTCTTCATTGAATTTCCAAGCTTTTGTTGGTATTGTCTACAGCTATAACATAAACAAATGCTATAAAGGATCTTTACTACCTTTATTGATGCAAATATAATGCAGTAAACAGGTTTTTAAAACCAATCAGTGTGGTTAGTTCATACAAAACTATTGGTTGCTTGATGTAGCTCAATACTGTTAAAGAAGCTTGACATATAGAAATGATTGAATATATCTGTTATCAAATTGCCTTGTATATTTTTTGTATATAAATTATTTGTCCATTCATTTTGCCTGTAGTTTTTGTTGCTTAGGAGTATGCATTGATTGTTACTTCAATGGGTTTCTGTGGCTTAATTTTGATTTTAATGATATATCCATGTTTAAAATTACATTGAAATTCATAGAACTGCCCAGTATTTGATATAGATGGAATACTTGATGTTGATAAGTTAGTTTCTTATTGACAATACTTTTGGGGGAATAGGCATTCATTGTGGTGCAAGCAGCATGGACAAGGCGTTCTAAAAGTGAGGCTGCTAAGAATCCTAGAAAAAAGTCATGGAAACAACGAACAGATATGTATATGCGGCCTTTTCTACTTGATGTATTCATTTCTAAGAAATATATTCATGCAAAAGTGATGCATAGAGTAACAAGTAAAGTTGTTTCAGTGGCTACCACAAATGCAAGGGATCTGAGGAATACATTGCCTTCCCTTACTGATTTGGATGCATGCAGAACTATTGGAAAACTAATTGCAGAGCGATCAAAAGAAGCTGATGTGTATGCTCTGTCTTATGAACCAAGGAAAGGGGAAAGAGTGGAGGGGAAACTTGGTGTAATCTTAGACACGGTCAAAGAAAATGATATAGCTTTTGTTTAGCTCTCCCTCTTTCATGTCCAGTGGGAGTTCCCATCCTACATTATGGGGATCTGATTTTCCGATAATGCAAATCCATCCTACATTTTGGAGATATGATTTTCTGATAATGTAGATAGATGCAGTATGAAGACAATCAAAGGCAAGGGTAAACTGATGCTGATGGGATGTGGATGTTAAATGCCCTGCATTTTCCACATCCACAATTTAATGTGTTTGCATCTGTTTTCTTGCTCATGTCAGGCATCTTCACTATCGAACAGATTTGAAATTGCAACCTCAAATTATTTTCTCGCTTCAGTAAATCTCCAGTGTTCATCATTGAAAGACATGTTGATTATCATAAATAACAAAGCCTTGATTATTATCCAAATTTCGTTTGGAAGGGGGTATCACATTTTGAAGGCATGATTTTTAAAGGAGTGTTTATTCTCATTCTTATCTCAAACAATAAAATGGTCTGGAGATTGGGTATATTGATTTTTAACTTCTTTGTCTAGGCTGTGCTAGAAATTGATAATTGGTTGCTGTTACATTCAGAGCCAAAGCCCTAGCATATCAGCTCCTTGATTCATCTATGACCTTTTTTATTGTTGATGTTTCTTCATTATGCTTCAAGTTTTGTAGTTATCTGCTAATGAAGTCATAATCATCCATTCAAATAGAATTCCATCCTAAATCAGTGATTGGACACCTAAAGTAGATTTATCAATCACGTCAAACAAGGAACAGGTTCTTGACACTGTTTTTTGATGAATTTCCCGGAACAAGTCTTGTAAAATGAATTCCTTGAACTCAAAGATGGGGTGGGAGATAACTTCAATCCTAATCCTTAAGATGTTATTTGCACTTGTCCTGTATACATTCTGAATTAGAGATTTCAATCCCCGTGCATTATATGTTTAGACATGGATATGCAATCTGAAAGATTCTTATTACTCTTAGGCTAACATATTTAGGTTGTGTTTAACCTCCTATCCTCCCTGACGATGTTATCTTTAGGCTAACATATTTAGACTGTCTTTAACCCTCTTATCATCCCTAACAAGTGTTAGAGAAGTACAGAAATATAACCTTCACCTTGTTTCAAATTCGAAATGGATTGTTTATGATATATGTTTAGACATGGATATACAATCTGAAAAAATTCGTATTACTCTATAGCCTAACATAACATATTTAGGTAGTCTTTAACCTCCTATCCTCCCTGACAGTGTTATCTTTAGGCTAATGTATTTAGACCGCCTTTAACCCTCTTATCATCCCTAACAAGTGTTTGAGAAGTACAGAAATGGATTGTTCATGGTATATTTCATACTTCGTTCTCATGTCCTGCTATTAAAGATTGGCATGCCTTTATCTTGTACATTGTTAAATTAAGTACTCTTAGTATATATCATGTACTAAGAGTACTTAATTTAACAATGTACAAGATAAAGGCATGCCAATCTTTAATACCAGGACATGAGAATGAAGTATGAATTGTATTATGTGGGATAAAATGTGCATCTATCCTTGTGTTTCTCCAAGAAAACAGTCATAGAAGGCATTGTATTCAAATGTTGGACAACATGTTACAAGCTTTCTTGAAGTTATATTCTCTTTGTTCTCATAGTGAATATGTTAGATTGTGAATTTTGAACATTGTAGAACTCTATGATTTTTAATAATTGTCGCAATTTTATGGTCAGAATCAATATCAACAAAATTCACCGGTCACTACAAATATCCAAACAATACCCCATGTGATAAAACATACAAAACGTTAATTTGGCTAGGCGAAATCCTTTTTGAAAAACACAACTAGCCACTAACATGATAGACACCATCCGATAAACCCTTAATGCTTTGCATAGGATATGCAAAAGATGAAACATAGAAACATGGCACATTGGATTAGAGGAGGCTAAAGGAGAGTGCCCCCTGCCCCACAAGATTCACAACATTGTATGAAAGGGAGGAGATACAGATCCAAGCTTTGTAGATATAGTTGGCCTCTACTCATGATGGAGGTAGAGCTATGTTGCACTCCATTTTGGGGGATGGGGGTTGGCAAGTTTTAGGACAACATGAAGGTACTTGCACTCCATTTTCAAGACCTTAATTTGATGGATATCATAACACTAAAAAAATAGTATATATAGGGTACAAGACCTACTAAACATGGGATTTTAAAATTAGCGGATAGAGTACAACTTTGGTGGTACTGATTTCCTATTTTTATATACCATTATAGTAGATCTCAACGCAATGATCAGTATTTGAAGTATTGATATCGAAGGACATGATTTGATCAACAACACAATCGATTTATCAAAAAGATAGAGTTGATTTAATTCATGGAGGTTAGTATTGATCGGTTGCAACAACACATTGTGTTGATATAGTACTGTGCCTTGAAGTTCTATCAACAATATTGTAGATTTTTTTGTTTTCTTATTATTATCATAGAACTCTAATCAGACCTAGAGATGGAGTGCATTATCTAATCTACTTTGCGAACACGAAGTTGGCACCAACTAACAAAAACTACAAAACAAATAAACTTGAAGCTTTGGGCATGAGCTAGGCATTGGTAAAGTTTTGACATTATTTGTTGGTAGATTTGTTCATTTGAGAATATGGTTTTAACTTTTTTGTGATCTTGGAAAGACTCATGTTGGCTTTGATCATCTTTCTAGGGTGGACATGGGGAAAGTGCCATAACATTAATGATGATTTTTTGGATGCTAATCACTTCCATGTATAAGCAATACTTATCTACTTGGAAGACGACCATTATTTTCTAGAGAATGACAACACAAAAATTTTAAACTCTTCAAAGAAGCCTTGCATTGAAAGTTTCCCATTTCAAGTTAACAATTAGTCTCATGTACAAAATTGGCTTAGATGGTATTCTTAGAAGATTTGTTAAGCCAACAAAACTAAGGGACATTATGGAAGAACATATGGGTATGATATGATATATTGCCTCTCCAATTGTTTAAAAATAGTGAACTTAGGCTTATGGTGGCCTCCAATATTCCAAGCTTGCTTTGCGTATGTGAAGAAACGCGAGAGATGTTAAAAAGGAGACAAAGAGACTTCCAAGCTTTCATGAGCTCAATTAGATTTGGTCGATGTTATCTACTAAGTACCAAGGTTTGGACTTCGTTGGACTCTTGGTGTAAGATAAGCCAACTTAGGCTAGGTAGATTCCAATGATTACATATTTCTTCACAAAATACAGAGGCAAGTGCTTGTGCAAAAACACTACAGTGGTGACTAAGTTCCTCTTTGAGACATGCTTTGGATATTTGGATGTATGATCCAAATTACACCTAGAAAAGTGACACATTTCATTACAAGGTCATGAATTAGTTCAACTAAATTATGTACAAATACCACTAGAAAACCACACCTTATTACCCAAGAGAAGATGGACAATCCTATAATGCATCGACAAGTCTTTAATAAGAGCTTTAAGGTCCATGTCAAGGTAATGAATGATTGCACTAACATATTACATAGTCCCCGGGGCATATTGAACAATACTAAAGTGATCTACTTAACGTACACTAGTCCAACCGATCTATAGTCAGGGAGCCATCATTTAGAATAAATTTTGGGTCCCATCATCTAGAGTCGTCATCAAAGAAAAATGCCTATTTCGTTAAATTTGGATTTATTCTAGTCCGAGCCCCTTTGAAGATAGACCAAAAACAACCTTTCGAAACACCAAAATCAAGGTTTTTAAAGTGCAAATTTTGGTTCAAAAAGTACCAATTTCAGGTTCCAAAGGTGTACTTTTTCATTTGATATTGCCACTTTTGAAATTGGATTTTGCACTTTTTCAATATGATAGTGGCACTTTTAGAACTTGATTTTGCACTTTAGAAATGTTGTTTTTGACACTTACAATACTGAAGTTTGCAATTTTGAAAATTGATTTTGTCACTTTCAAGTTCTCATTTTGCACTTTTGAAAACCAAATTTGACACTTTCAGAATCCAATCTTTCACTCTCCATATTCAATATTACACTTTTAGAATCTAATTTCACATTTTTTAAATTCAATAGACACTTTTATAATCATATTTCACTCTTTGTACCCCAATTTCACACTTAATTTATATATTATTCATAGCTTTAACTCCGTTACACATAATTTACAAGTATTATAATCACACAATTGAATATACAAAACTCTAGAGACTTTATTTATCAAAAGACATTGACACACAAATATTTGTAACAAACAAAATTTAATTATATTATTTAACAAAATAGTTACATGTTTTTTACAATAGACCTCACATCACTAACACCATTCATGTGCAACAAGCAAGGCCACAATCGATTTAACAAGAATGTGTCATTCACATTGTGACAAATATAACATTATGTAATAATACAGTTCCATTCCTTGTTACAAACATGTTTTTCTTTCGAGTCATCTACAATCACTATATTTCTAGCATCATAACTACCGATCAAAATCTCATAAACTTTAAATAAAGGTTTGAGATATACATTAAGATTTCCAAAACCAACATAAGCCTTTTTTTTTATATCCGATAACAATCATCTTGTGTTAATATAACTCTTAATTGTTTCATTTTCAATCTTGTTTTTTTTAATAATAATGCCAATAACTCGTCCACATTTTTTTGTTGTACGGATTTCCATAAACCGACTTCAAATATACTCAAACACTTTTCAAAGAAATCTCTAAATCCTAGACATAAAATAAATATTTGTTCTTGTTTCAATTTCTAGATATTTGAGCAATCTCAATTTCTTTCGTAATGAACTTTTATGCACGGAATGTAACAAAACTCTATTGACAGCAAATATAATCAATTGTTTACCTAATAATCCTCTATATGAAAACAAAAAAATACAACATACAACCCAATCAATATTTATGTTATACATTTCAATGTTTGTATTTGTACATATCAAAATTAGTATGTATACTTGTATGATATGCAATTTTTGAAAAACATCCTCACATATATGATATGTCCATTCTTTTTTTAACCAATAATGATTTAGCACCAAAAATTTAAAAAATACAAAATTGTATTTACACTATCAAAGTTGTCAAAATATACAAAATTTATTCAAAAGAACCATTAGTTGTTGAGCTGAATTGCAATATAAATCAATTGTTCTCACCAATGTCATCTGAAGTTGAATGTTCTTAACCAATGCCCCATATTTGGACGAGGCCCCAAATGATTCAACAAAGAACACAACATTGTTTTTATACTTAATTCTCTTTTTGTGAATAATCAAATGTCCAACTTGATGGAATTTTCAAGTTATTATCCTTGCCATTATCTTTTGAATGATATTGTCTCTCATCTATAAACAAAATGTCTGATTTTTTTATATATATCTCCATATTGGATAAATACATCATTCAATGACTTTATGTATCTATGCATACATTGAAGAACTATACATAGTATTTTTACATTGTTCTTAGTCCCAAATAAATACAAAGTTCTCATTCTTCAACCATTCAAATCAAGCAATGATTTTTTTATTTCCATTCAATCCAATGAAAAAAACCACATAGCAATGTCAAAATGTTCTCTTGTAGCATTGATAATATTAGAACTGGACATCTGTGCATAATAATGGTAACAATTAAGGAAAAAATGAGGTTGTTTGAAATATGCTTATCTTTTGACAGACATCCGAACTTCAAAGAACAATCCCTCTACTCCCAACACCTATAATTTCTTTTGTGTTGATCTTTGGACTGCATACAAAAACCGTAACTAGATACATAACTAAAACAATAATATATTGTAATCAATTTTAGAAAGTTATTGATCGCAAGCATGCAAATTAAAATAAGATGTAAACACAGATTTTAGATTCCGAAGAAATACAAACATCACCCAACAAAATAAAAAAAATCATTTCTAAAATTGATGACAACAAAATATATTATTAGTATAATAATTTTTTCATAGGTTACATTTAATGTTTGAGCGGGGCAATGAAGGTTTTGATATCAATTGATTGATCTATTTTACTTAAATCTTGCCAAATTCCACATATCATATAACTCTCTTCCTTAGAGGAAGATATATTATAGGGCTTCTCCAAAATACAATTTTAAGATTACTTTATCACCCTCCAAAGCAAACATTGTTGTATTACTTTATGAAAATCTCTTTGTGCATCTTTCCTTCATTATCTTTGATACATTTA
This sequence comes from Larix kaempferi, assembly GCA_027924585.1. Classification (NCBI taxonomy): domain Eukaryota; kingdom Viridiplantae; phylum Streptophyta; class Pinopsida; order Pinales; family Pinaceae; genus Larix; species Larix kaempferi. The sequence goes on along the minus strand of BSBM01000234.1, from coordinate 1,887,139 downwards.
TCTCCTAACCAAAAAATAAAATTTGCTCCCCAATTAATTTTTTATTTGTTCTAAGAAATTTCATAAACAAGGGAATTTCTTCATTGACTCCATATTTAGATGACCGGATTCCAACTTTGAATTTTGCAGACATGCTTCCAAAAATCATATTGCATTTGGTCGTGATTTATATAATTTTGCCTTGAACTTAAATTCAAAGTCTTCAACAATTCTTTAATTTACCTTTTCTTCTTTTTGGGAGGCTTTCTAATAAATAAAAAACCTTCCTTTTCAAATATCAATAACATATTTTATAGGAATTTGCACAGAAAATATGTGTCATATATTCCATAATAAATTTGTTTTATCAGAGGGCTAGGAAAGATTCATTTTTTCCAACCTTTCAATGATCGGATGACAGTTGATTGCCAACCAACAATGCTGGAGATACCGCGTTCTGCTTCGAAATCCATGCTTGGTTCGATAATCTCCAGGTTTGTATGTTCCTGCATGGAACTCTTCGATGCTTTGTCTTGCTTTGGACAATATATAGCTTGATTAACATTTGAAAAGCCTTAACCTGAAAAATTAGCAGGTATGCATTTTTTTTTTTTAGCTTTTGAAAATAGATTACAATCCTCAAATATTAGAAAAACATTGATTAAAAGATAGATAATGAATTTCTTGTTGTCCAATCTTTGCTTATCCATTTGTATGGTAATTTTTAGTGCATTCTCAATCAACCTCATCATCTTGATCATATTTTTTATTTTTATTGGAGGATTCCTGAGAATCTTCTATACTTACAACTAGATAAAGGAATTTGAGAAAATTATTGAACATAAGCAACCTTAAAAACAAAATATAATGAATAAGATATTTGAAAACATCAATATAAATACCTTGTTTTTAGGCAATGCTTGATAAAAACCATTCATAAACAATTCTTGATGTACTATCTCCATGATCAAATAATTACTCTATTTGGTGAGTTGGCCAAAGAATGAAGAACTGTACTTCCAACATATAATGAAAGAACAATACCTTCATAAGAGGTCAAATTGGAAACCATGTGATCTCAGAACTCCTTTATCCTTTCTCTTGCAAAAACATAGATTGAAATCCTTTGACACATATAAATCAATAAGAGGTAGTTTCTCATCCTTGTAGTCCATCTCCATGTGAAAATCAGGCACATTGTTTCCTTCCAATCCAATTCTCCAATATTGTATAACAAAGACTCATATATAATAATCCTTTGATATATTCCTATAAACATCCTTGGTATGATACTCCTTTACCAGTTTTTATTTTTTAATTTTGCAGAATTAATTGAATGCTTTAGCGACCATACATGAATTATGCATAGCAACTATAAAAACACAATTGCACGTTTCTTTATTTGTTTCTGAGTAGTACAAAAAGATAACAATATATGCTTTTGTCCAAGTAGAAACACAATTACACATATCTACAATAAAACAATTCACAACATATTGAAAAACAAAAAATATTAATGCTCCCCATTGTTTTGACCAATGATGTTGGATAACAATATTGACAAACAAATCATGAATCATCTTGTCAGAGTCCATGGTCATACCAATCTCCTCCATATTGATATATAAGTTCAAGATATTTTTAACATCCTTTGGTAATTTCGTAACATTTTCTTCTTCTTCTTTTCTCTTCTTTCCAAGAGATTTTGCTTGCTTATCTGAGCCTAAAACACTGCACAAATGTTTAAAATGATTCGTAGCAATATTGTATTTTTCAATTACATTTTTTCAACGATTCCCTCAAAACAATCAAGATTAGTATGATGAACTTTGAAATATTCACCAATTGATACTTGGTTGATCTCTCATCCTTGATCTGATTACAATATTGAAACAAGGTCTCTACTCCAACATTTATGTCTAGTGTTGTGCTTAACCAAATTGATCCCTTGATTATATTTTATGCCAGTGTTCAAATATTCTTTGCCTCGATCACACAATGGTCTAAAAAAATTAGATCCATGTTGCTTTATTTTGTCATGAATGAAATCATATTGATTGATGCACTTGAGCGAGCATGGCAAGGGAACCACTTTTCTAAAGTTCAAATATCGAAAACCATTTGTTCCATAAGTTATCAGAGATCAAAATAAGAGTCATTTGGTCTTTAAGGTTGTCCTAGTTGAAACAACGAAGATATCCATACATGTATTTTGAAAATTCTACAAATCAATAAAATTGAAGAGTAAGAAGATATTAATAATTACAAAACAATAAGTAATTATGGCATTGATTTTTAAGAAGAAATTTTTTTACCTGCCACTCCTCGGTGGAAATTGTTCCCTTCCCCGAGCAGGTTGGCCTATTGTTGTATATGCAATTCTCCCTTCCTTTCATGACTTAGATTAATGAAGGGAGTGTCAACAAATTCCTTGTCAGGAAAATTTTGTTGTTGTCATAACTTTGTAATAATTGTTCAACTAACACTTACTATTTCCAGAAGATCGAACACCTTCAGAAATTGTTCACACAAAAAAATCACAAATCAACACATCGATGTTTTTACATGGTTAAAACCCTCGAAGAGGAAAACAGTCCACGACCCCAACTAAATAGCTACTTGAGGGAATATATTATGAAAAAGAAAAGAAATGTTATAATGAGTTTCTCACAATCGATCATCGAGCAAATGACCTTTCATGTTCTTTAAATAGAGATCACAGATCAATCGGGTGTTAAGACACAAATCAATGGCCATTAATATCGAGGTGAGAATGAACCATTGGATCACTCTATGTCTAGAGCATATCGTGATAGTCGGATTACATATGTAAACATGCATATTAATGCATACTAAAGAAACACACTTTACCTAAAGATACATTTTACCAAGTTGATCTTAACTAACTCCTAGGTGTCTTAATATCCTAACATCCCCCCTTAAGAACAACTTGGAATATGATTGAATGATTTATAAAAGTGACACTATAGGAGAAGGAAGGATGCATTAGATCCTACCCCCCTTTAATAACAAAGTCATGAACTCCTAACATAGATCGAAGTTTAGAAAATTTCGCTTCTGTAAGAGACTTGGGTGAAGATGTCTCCAACTTGATCATATGTAGGGAAAACGAGCACTTAGAGAACACGATCGTGAACAAGATTTTTGATGAAGTGCATATGTATCTCAATGTGTTTGTTGCGTTGATGTTGAATTGGGTCTTTGGCGAACTTGATGGCACTTTGATTGTCACACCAAAGGGTAGTTGGATGTTGTTACTCAAATCCAAACTTTGAAAGGATATGTTGAAGCCACGAGAATTCCTGACTTGTAATTGTGGATTGATACTCTATTTCTACTGAAGAAAGAGCAAGAGCTTGTTGTTTCTTCCAAGCCCAAGTGACAGGTCCAGAACCAAGACTGAAAACATAACATGCAATAGAATTCCGATCATCATGGTTGCCGACTCAAATCTAAATTAGTGAAGCCAACCAACAAAGGAGTCCCCCATGAAATATAATGAATCCAAACCTTAATTGTACCCCAGATATATCGAAGTATAATTTTTGTTGCTTTCTAATAGCTTTCAAGGGGCATTTGCATATATCGGGCAACAAGACCAACATCAAAGGAGATATCAGGACAAGTATGAGTAAACTATAAGAGACTACCAACTAGTTGGTGATACAAGGTGGCATCTACTCAAGTGAAGTGCAAGTAGCGGAAAGTTTGACTTTAGACTGGAAGGGAGTTTGGGATAGTTTACAATCTTTCATGTGAAAGTGACAAAGAAGGTCACAAGCATACTTAGTTTGAGAAAGAAATATTCATTCTTTGGTTTGTAGGACTCAAAGGCCAAGAAAATAGTGCAAATGTCCTAAGTTTTTCATTTCAAATTTCTTTTTAAGGCTCGATTTCACATGGGTTAAAAGGTTATGGTCACTACTAGTAAGAATAAGGTCATCAATATAAAGAACAAGGATGATGAGATGGTTTCCTACTTTCTTGGTATAGACTTTGGGGTCAAAATGACATCTAGAAATCCCAGTGTCAAGGAGAAATATATCCATTTTTGCATACCATGCTCGAGGATCTTGATTAAGGCCATATAGAGATTTCTTAAGGTGGCGGACAAGGCTAGAGTCATTCCGAACATAGCCAAGAGGTTGTTCCATGTCACTACTACATATGGTCTTATTTGCCACGAAAGTTCATTGTAAGAGCCACGAATTTTTGTCCCTGTTGCAATGATTGGTGTTTCTTTTTTTTGTGGAAAGTGATTCGTGGATATAGCCACGAACATTCCACGTCATGGCAATAGCAACGCATCTTTGATGCCACATGTCGACAACACAACTTTTCTCATATCTGTGGAAAATACATCCTACCACGAAATTTCGTCTCTATATCAACGCACTTTCCACACTTGCACTGAATCTTCCACGAAACTGCGTCGCAGTATCCACGTATCCATTCACGATCTTTCGTGGCAGGTTCAGCACCTGCGTGGAAGATATTATATAGTTCCACGAAACATCATCCCAGTATCCACACATGGATTCCCAAACATTCGTGGCAGGTTCAGCACCTGGGTGGAAGATAGTATATAGTTCCACGAATCATCGTCGCAGTATCCACATAAGGATTCACAAACTTTCGTGGCAGGTTCAGCAATTGCGTGGAAACATTCTCTATAGCCTACATTGTTGTTCGTTGATATAGAGACGATACCTGGAAGTGTTAAAAAAAATGGATGCGACGATTAAGATCCCAATTGCAAATTTTGATGAGCTGCATAAATTTTCACTGTCAAGTGCACTTTATGTAATAGGATTTGCCAAAAATACCATAGAACTATATAGGCACCACATGCAAACAATGCAATTACCATGCACTCAAATGGGAAGATGTATTCACTTAAGAGCAAACAACTTCAAACAAAGACAAATTACACAATTTTACATGTAGCACAACCATGTTTACATCGCCCATGCAAATATTTCTGACTCCATACAACACTTCATGGAGATGGGATTTTCTCCATAATCTATTGTCATCTTCTTATGTGACACATGAAACTTCTCTACAATTGTTGTTACCCATAATTTCATTTGATTTCATGCCACCTTCTATATATTTTCTAGCTGCATATGCAATCACACACAAATCAGGATCATCACGTGTTTTCCCACAGTTTCTATCTATATCTCATTCTACGATCAGTTATGGATGAAATCTCTCCACTATAATGGTTTAGTCTCAATCAAGGACTCCCAATTTCATTGAATTTCCTGTCTGAAGGCCAAGGCATGATACAAATAGAGGAAGCCTTCTATATTCAAATGAACCATCTTCCCTCAATTGGAAGCAAAAATCTAGTTCATTACCAGTGGGCACATTATTTGCAGCCCTCCTTAGGGGACTCACTGCTAGAAGATTCCCTAAATGGAGATGATCCTAATTTCCTGTCAATGGAAAAGACCAGGTAATCAATTGGGTGTCGAGCGAGGAAAAATGGAGATCACTGTCACAAGTGAGATGTTATCAAATTCTTGAGTTTTCCAAAGTTTTCTATGTTTTTCAACTCACCAATGTTTTTGAATTATTAAGGTCTGAATTTATACTTGATGAATTTTGTTGGTTTTATCTCAATTTTTTTGATTTTCCAAGTTGATGACCCATGCCAACTTTTTGCTAGTTTTTTGTTTTGCAACACTAATATTATCTATTGGTTTCAAAGTCCTTTTGTTAATTAGTATAAGTTACTTCACAAAAAGTGGTGTGCACCTCTCTTCTTGAGCAACTAGGGTTTCATGTGGTGATTTTTGGTGTGTGAAGGCTTCTATACTATCTTACGAGGCTTGTCTAAAGGAAGGTGCCAAAGTTGGAGTGTGCCACATTCCAACTTTGGGTTTCCCAATTGCCATAGGATCTCCAACTTTCGGTAACCACCATAATTTTTGTAGCTTGCAATTTGTAAAAGACCACAATTTGACATTAAATAAGTAGTGAATACTCAACTGTGTAGAATAAGTCCTGTAGGTGACTATAAATTTTGTCTCCTTCAAACTCCAAATGTACAACCAGTAATTTCTTAACACAGGGTCTTTGGTAAATTCAAAACTGCCATATCAACAGATTATAATGAGTTACACTAACAAGCAAACTATAATGATAAACCAATATTCAGTAACTTGTAATAAATTAAGCACATATATCAATTAACAAAAAGAGAGATTTAGTTGAAGATACCAACCTCGGTGTGAAACCATTCTTGAAAATATACTTAGAAGTATTACTTTCAGAAAAGACTGTGTGTGCCTCGGAGAGGCCAGTCATCTCTAGGAACCAGCCGACCCTTCAAGAGGGTTTGTACAAACCAGAGAGAGAGAAATGACTGGAGTTGATTAGGTCAATGAAGTCAACATAAACAAAGTTACAAAAATTATAAACTTCAACCAAGTCTCAGCAGAAGAGAAGTGATTATCACCACACCACAACTGATCGCAAGTGATCAAAGTCAACTTCTCTATAAGACCAAAAATTCAACAAGGTGGTATATAAAAAATGAAGGAGGGTAAATGACCGCATTAACCACAAGTCAAAGACAAGGTACCACAAGTCCAATAATATCTCAATCAAGGTGGGGAAGGTACATTAAACCAAAAATGAGATCTGAAGTGTTGGTATAAATATAAACAATGGTCATAAAAAAAGAAAATATAAAAGATGGTCATAACATAGGTGTGGGTAGTAGAAGACCCATGACCCTTAGAACCAAGGGTAAGCTGATCCAAATGTGGCCAAACAACCATAGTACTCTATAAGAGCAAAACTTCAACAAGGTGGTTTTAAAAAAGTTACTCAAGGAGGTTAAATGACCCCATTAAACACGAGTGAAAGATAAGGTACCACAAGACCAATCATAGCTCAATCAAGGTGGGGAAGGTACAACCAGTCATATCTCTCTCAAATGTACAGCCATTCTATATAACCTGAAATTTCATCATCACAGTATGAGGAAGGGTCGTGGGATGCCAAATAAAAATATCCCTCATTTCTCTCTATGCAATCCTGAAAGCATCACATAACAGATAAGTACCTTGTACTATTGAAAATAAAATCCACATGTGTTAACATAATTTAGATCTCTATCAACTTAAGCACTCCTCTGTGGTCCCTATGCTGAAGTTGGTCCTCGAGATGTAATGGGCAGTAATCTTATAACATAATTTTCATCTCTTTCAGTAAAAGTTGATAAAATAAACATATTGATCATATAATAGTAAGAGAGGTATAGTTGAAGATCTCCATGTTAACATTTAACCAAAAATCAGATTTGAAGTGTGGTACTATTTCTGAATAGTGCTAAAGCAATAGTAAAATATTTTACAACATAAATTTGATCTCTATCAACTTCAGCACTCCTCTGTGGTCCCTGTGCTGAAGTTGGTCCTCGAGATGTATTGGGAAGTAATCAAATTATAAAGAGTGATGATCATCGAAGTCATGATGAACATATCTAATATAAAGAGAATCAATTTTTCAGACTAATTTATCTACATGCAGCACATACAGGAGTGATGATGTTTTAGAAAACACAAAATTTGAATATTAAAATACAAAATAATTATAAACAAGTATACAATGACTTCTGATGACATTTAAATTTAAATTTCAAATTCTACGAAAATAAAAGATATAAATGGGAAAATTGCTAAGAGCATCACATAAAAGATAAGTACCTCATAACTAAACCAGATAAAAGTTATCTATGTTACATACTAACAATGTTTCATACTAACAACATCTATATCCATCAAAATACAATTCATGAACTACTTTTTCGTTGATTTATGTTTTTTTGCATTGAAATAACTTGCGAGTACGGTATCACAATCATCAATTGGCGCAGTATTTACTGCGATATCTCCTATCATTGTTTGTGTTTCCATGCCCTCATTTGTGCCACTTCTTGTACGTCGTTGAGCAAGGCGTGGAGGCAGTTCTATAGGGGTGTGAACTGCAACAACGGAAATGAGGTGCATATATTTATGACATTGAATTATTATTGAAATAAATATTTCATTATTTTGATTAAAATTACAATATTTCTCTTTACCAGTCTCTGTAGATGTGATAACTGGGGTGTTAATTGAAGGTATAGTTGCTTCCCCTTGCACTTCATGCTCCTGAGCTGCAGGGTCTTCCATTGAAAGAAGAAAATTTATAAGTTTAGGTCAGGAAATATATACATCTAATACCAGTATACTTTTCTATTTCCAAAGCATACATACCGGAATGGACACTATGCTCCACACTATCATGGGAAATGTTCACCCCAACATCAACTTGTACTTGCTGAGTAGCGCTAGATTCACTGCTACGGTTGCATTGTTGCTTAAAAACAAACATAAATTTTTAGTTATGGGTAATCTAATCAGAAGTATTGAATAGACTTTAATAGTATACTACTATTGGTGATATACCTGCATTTGCGTCATTGGGGAGATTGGAGTCTGCCCCAAGCTTTTCCGATGTTCAACCACACTTTTAAAACCAAGCTTTAGGTCTTCATCGGTGGTAGCAGCTTGGAACGTATTTCCCTGCAATGCATGATAACACATTTTAAAATTTCCAGTATCAAAATCAGATATTTGTTTAATACTGTCAAATAAATATTCCCGACAACTAGTCATTTAATACTTACAATTCTTGCTTTTAGTTTTCTATATTCACCCTGGCCCGGTCTATGTTGCCCGTGCTTTTGCATTCTAGCCTTGGTTGCTTTGGAGGTGTCAGGTAGCCTATATATGAAAATTTTCAAAAACCTTAGATATAAAAAATATTACTTAAAACAAAAAAGAAAAAAACAATTCATCTTATTTCAGTAAAAATGTGATATATGTTGTACCTTGCTTTACCAGGCCGTGGTTTTTTTCCTTGTTTTTTTTGCAAGTTCTCCTTTGCATCATCTATCAGCACCTTCCACTCTTTCTCGGGAACCATGGGAGGGCGCTCATGCCTGAGGTCAACTTGCAATCTTTCCCTATATTGGGCCCTGGTATATTTCAAATTCTCACCGGCTAACCTTGCAACAACTTTCCTGTTGAAAGTATTTCCGAACAAGTTGACCATGTGGTCAATCAACTCATCTCTCTTAGTGCTATCTTGGCTATTCCACCATGCGCGAATGGTGGGGCCAAACAACTCCAAGGCTTTGTCATTCAAATGCCTGTAGAAGACATTGTTTCCTGCAGAAACATGTAATCCATTAATTTATAATAATTTCAACTTATGTCTATTTCAATTTCATGATTAAAATCAAAAAAATAATGGATAAATACCAGCAATTTTTTGGATCTTGATAGGAACACAAGAGTCATCCACCAGAAAGGTGAGATCTAGTTTTCCAGTGCTTTTAACTCATGCCGCACCGGGAAAAGTATCCTAGTTGTCTACAATACATTCATCTCCAGAGTCATGTGGAGTGTTAGGCTCCGTCTCACCATGCTCTGGCATGGCATCATGCTCTCTCTCACCATGATCCGACACGGCATCATGCTCTCTCTCACCAGTGCCATCATCAATGGAATCGAGGCCAACTACAGGAGTGGAAAAAAGCCTCATTGGTACATTGCTTTTTTTTTGTTGAATTGGACCATCACTACTACCTATACCTGTTGCGGCAGGTTCTGTAGTCACGGGTTTTAAAAAATCCTACAAACAATAAACTTTACTTTATCAGATTGCTTGGAATGATAAAAAACATAATAGCAGATATGAAATCACAACATAGCTTAAAAACAATTGTGAAGATGCCACTTACCCCATAAGACTTTATAACCCCTTGCAGCTCTAGAATATTTGCCTTGTTCTCCTGTGACAAGGGCCTTTGACGAGCCAAGGCAAGCATTTCACAATTTTCCTTTTTCAAGGCTACTCTAAAAGTGCGCATTGGGTCAATGGAATAGAAAATATCTTCCTCAAACCCCTCATCACCCAAAGCTGGTGCACGTGACTAAATTCATCAAACAATAAATTTAATTATGCAATATAATTTTAACATCATTCAAATATTGATATTGTAATGAAGATTAAGTTACTATTATGCACTAACATTTACCTGACTCGGTGTTATGACTGGTGAGTGTCCACGAGGAACCGTCGCCGTGGAAGAAGCAGGTGCCTTTCCACGGTCCTGAATGAACCAGTAATTCGTCATAATGTCAGAAAAATGATCCAGTAATCCATCATAAGCTTAGAAAAATGTGAATGTACTAAATCGAAATATTTACTTATTTTACTAAACAATTACCTGACGGGCCACAGAGTGTGACCTTCCATGGTCACCCTCAACCATGGAAGCAGCAAGTGCCTTTCCAATGCCACCACACCGACACAATAAATCGATAAATAAACGTTTACCTCAGACTAAATAATTGTAACATAAAGAAAAATGAGATATTGCATTAATATTAATTTTTACCTCGGAAGTAGAAGATACATGTTCTGCTCCATGGCCATGAGCAGACTCCTACCACAGTTTAATAAGCATGCTTTCATATGGAAATATTAACAATAAGCACGGAAAAAGCGAATGCTAATAGTGAAAATCGGAACATCTTGTTATTGTAGTCATATTTATTTACTATATTTAACATTTAGCTGACGAGGCGTAGATGCTGACCTTCCACGGTCACCCTGGACCATGGAAGAGGCATGTGCTTTTCCACTGCCGCCAACCTAAAAAAAAATTCAGTAGTCAATAATTGCATCAAAAACAAAAATGAGATATTCATAGCAATGTAATTACCATGTAATCACATGGACATATTCATAATAAGCATGAATAAAGCGAATGGGGACAGTGGAAATCGAATGTTAACAGAATAAAACCAAACATTTAGTTATTGTAGTCATGTTTGGTTACTACTTTTATCATTTACCTCATGAGGCATATTTTCTGACGGTCCACGGTTCCCCTGGATCGTGGAATCCACATCTATTCTATTTAAGTTTTAATTGATCAACAACTCTTCACCTGCAAGTATTGTTTTTATTGCACATACAAATATATGATGATGTTCGCGTGCCTCGAATTCGCAATTTGGTTGTTTATTTGTTGTCAATGGTCGTGCACTATTTATAAAGCCAGCAATGTTTCCGGGCGCTTTTGGTCTCCCATCAATATACATAGTCGCCCCTTTGTTTTTGTTTTTTTCTGCTATTTGAATATAATTCGCGGCAACTCCGTATCTCCGCATACTTCGAGTATATTGGACCAAGATCAACCAGTTATTGTATCTATATAGTGGTCCTACATACTCCATCAATTCGGTTACAGTGCCATAGCAGACCATTATTCCATCCATGGAAAATAGCCCCAATCCATGTAAGGATGAAGGAGCGATGCGATACATCCTCCCTTTGATGAGGAAATCTATGTCCACTCGAGGTAGCATATTAGGTACCCATCGTTGCACTAGATGTTTATACCTCAATGGAAAATCCATTTCTCCTATGCTCTAAGCATCATAATTACACAACCCACCGTTGGCAATAAAATATTTCATGCGTCTATGGAATCTTTTCCTTATCTTTTTAGATCTAGTTGATATAGAACCGGTAGATCTAGTACAGCTCATCTCACTTTCAATCTCTCCGAGTATATCTTGATCATCACTTGAGGAAGATAGATCAGACAGATACCTATTTGGTGGTACCTACACTCCATAAAACAAGAATAAATAGGACGGTCCTTTCTCTCTTCTTTGAAAGTACACATTTACTTCCCTCAAATCTGAGGCTTAGGAGGGACATGCCTAACCCATTTACTTCTCCTTCCAACACTGCTGAGCATATTATTGGCAGCCTACCCTCTTTCTTTGAATGGCATATTTCTGGCATCCTACCATTTATTTTTAAAATTTACATGCTGGTATTTTATGCTAATGCATATGAAAACTGTTTGTTAGTGAACTGTTTGGCAAAATCTCTCAACTAAGAAACATTAATTGACTATATTAGCTCAACAAACCATAACTACAGTGAGATGGTCCACTCAGGAGTACATTGCAGCAGTGTTCGTAAATGTTTCATGTCAATACATCTTAACCAAAAAATCTATAAAATACTACAACAGAAAACGCAAAATAAATCAGCTAACTTAGGTGAAATATTACACCTTAGACATGTTGCAAATTTCAAATCCATGCAAATAGGCACTCAAAAGGCCATGAGAAATTTGATTTTCAAAGACTATTTTCAGACAGTATGTGTATATTGATTTTTTGACTATATTCATTTTTTTTATTTAAAAAAAAAAAAATTCAATCAATAATGAGTGTATCAATCAACCAAGCAGGAGGACCAAACCAGAAAGATGTCAACCTGAGAGAAGTCCCATGCCAACTGTGGACAATGGAAGGCAATGAACATGCTTTATACCTCACATCTGGGCAGTTCTGGGCCCTATACACCCGAGCTCATCCCATTCAAACTCATGCCACTCAGGTGGTGCAGGTCATTGTCGAGAATGGAACACTGGAGGATGGCTTAATTTTCCATTAACCTCATCAGTGAACCAATATCTGGATGGAATTGATTATACATTACATTGATGATGTTTATACAAAAGCACGTGTGTTAGCTTTGCAACAATAATTACATACAGATTACCTAATCAATTACTATTCCTCCACTAGATGAAGTTTGTTACAAAAAAATTCAGGTCTTCCTAGTAAACCTCTGATAATATGTATTTAATATGGGTTAGGGTTCAACAAGGCTACTGTGCCTCAAAATATTCTTGAAGGCTGCTATGTTATCCAAGAGTTTGGGTTTGGCCATGAAAATGAGCATTTTCCCTTTTTTTACATGAGGCCAATGCCCCCATGTGTCATAATGTAACAACTCACAACCTATTACTTGCATATAAACCATCTTGATGTGCGTGACACTTTTCCTATTCTTGCACTGATTGGGATATAAATAGATGTAAAACAACATAATCTAACCATCTACATTTATCAAACAATTTATATTACCAACACCACATGCAAGTATATAGGTTGGAATTCCAAAATCCATGCAACAGAGATCAGCATAGGGCTTATTTATGTTGGTCGTCAAAGTTGTAATTGAGAAAACCTTGACCATCTTTTCCTAGATATAATCTAACATGAGAAGAATGCAAAGCAAGTGAGATCCATTTCCACCCTTGTGCTATTTTGAGTTTTTGAGTGGTGATGCCAACTGACATAATACCAAAGGTTCTTTCCTTAGTCAATCCTTACAAATGTAAAGGTATAAAGTGTTGTAGTCAAGCTGATTTGTCAATAGTGTCCAATACCATTATAATATCTGTGTAATGTTAGTAACTAATTTACCAACATTAAGATCAGTGTGGTTACCTCCTAATGCAATCAAGAATTTAGCAATCACCTTTTAGGTTTATGACTAAAATGAATGCAAAAAGTTCATGCAAACAATATTGTGTTGTTTGATCCATGTGGCATAATTGATAACACATTGTTGGCCTTAGGAGTACATGGGATCATTTACATGGTCAACCACACACATCAATGGTCATATAGAGATGCAATAATGGATAAGGAAGAACTCAAATGCCCTTAAAGGTTTTATAGAACCCACAGAATATCTTATAGGCAATTCACAAACCTCTTGAGGGCTCACATTCAATTCACATACTTATTGAGGGCTTTCAACAATTCATTCCTTCGCCCAAAAGCCCTCATCTCAATTGCATTAACTAAAACTAATGGTTGTTAGCTAGTGCCATGACAAATGTTGTTTTTGACGTAGAAACGCCATAAAAAATAATCATTTGGCCTCAACTCAGACTTCATCATGGTTGTTGAGTAATATCTATGTAAAACTAGCTAAAATTTTTAAATACCTGCAATCATATTCACAATCAAGGTTATTATGATTGTGTATGATGGGTTGGAAATTTAAATTAACCCGTATCCACATAATGGTAAATAATTAAGTCTAGGATAATCATTTATGTGAGATATGAATGTATATTGGTGCAAAAACATAGATGCAACTGTCATATGAGCTATATTTATTAAATACATCTCCTGAAATTGTTCAAAGTTGATTAACAAAAGGAGATGTGAAACCAGTATCAAACTAAAAATTAAATAAGCAACAAATGGAGAAAATGTCATCAAAGATTTTTTCTGATCTTTGTTGTAGCTTTCACAACTTTTGTGCATAAAAATTGGCCAAGGGAGCAAGGTCTTCCTCCATTAGGACTAGCTCCAACCCAAAGACAAGTTGAAATTAAGTGCATCCATGGAGAAAGTAATTCCTTCATTGAGATAAGAAAATACCTTTGGGGTGGCAGGTGCGGGTGGGATACTCTTTGATCCCGGAGGAAATAAAATTGCAGCCTTCTCGTGGGGACTAGGTAGCAAAACAAATAATGAGGCAGAATGGTTAGCTCTCATTTTCTCATTAGATATGGCCTCCAATTACAACATTGACAATCTCAGAATCTATGGAGACTCCAGGCATGTCATTCAAATTATGCGAAGAGGGTATGCCTCGCCAGGCTCAAAAGCCGATAGATACATGCAAAGAATTAAAACCAACTCTATCCTCTCAAAGGCATCTTTTTTCCACATTCGTCGAGAGAACAATAGGATTGCTGATATAGCGGCTAACAAAGGAATTTTGCTCGAAACCGGGCGCGTCAAGGATCTCAATGGAGTTTTGGGGTATCATTTCATCCCTTAAGTTTTAATGCCTAGGATCAACAATTTCATGGTTGGTTTTATGGTTAGGTCCATGGTCATGAGGGACCACCCTTTCCCTTGCTCAAACTTTGGTTATGTTTCTCCCCCCCCCTCCGAATCTTCAGTCACACGTCTCCCCGATCGCCCTTCCATCTGTCACTTCGCTCCCTTCCGCATTGTCAGCTCCCACGAGCCTCTATTTACTCCCCCACCCGCTCCCTCTTTTCCTTCCTCTGCGATGGCTCGCCCTCCCCACTTACCAGATGTTCTGAGTCGCCTCTCCCTCGGCGAGCTTGACTCCCCTCCCCCCCGTCATTTGTTGTTGTCGGCGTGTAACTTGGAAATTATGCAATCTGTGTTGGCGGCCATAGCCGCTCTGAGCAGAACGTTGGTGGACATTAAATTCGCAGTTCGTAATACCTATGATGTCGTTTGCTCCAGTGTCAAACAAAATGCAAAGATGGCGTCGGATATTTCACATGTATGCTCACAGCTCTCTTGTCAGGATTCCAGGATAGACGACCTGGAGAGGAATTTGTTCGAGTTAATGGGGAAAGTTGACAAGTTGCAGGAAGATATGGCCGTTTTTACAGGAGCAACTCAGGGGAGTTGGGTGCACGAAACCCCCACGGTCAACCAGGAAATCAATCAGGTTATGGTGGATGCTACTTCTGCCCGGCTAAAGAATTATGGCTAGTCTACAGTATAGCCTAGGTTTCAAAAAATTTGTTTATTTTGGTCAATGCATTTTTGTATAATCCTTAGCAGACAGTTTGTCAAGGTTTATTCCAGCTCTATGTTGGATAGTTACAGGAAAACAAAGCTCAGAGCTTGCAATGTATTGCTGATAGAATCTATAGTGATAGTATGCCTAGACATTTCCTACACTGTTAAAAATCTTTTCGAAAGCATGTAATGAATAGCTGTGCACAGCTTTTATAAATACAATCTTTTACTCTGTTACTGTTAAAAAAAAAAAAAATACCTTCATTCAAAGAAGATAACGACTTAATGGAGAGAAACAAAGGATCCAACTCTTTAAATAAATGTCTGAAATCTCTTCATTGACATTAACTGCTACAATGACTTCAAACTTCTTTGCGGTTTTTGATGTGTTTAGGCTATCACTAGTACATTCATATGTGTCACGGGTTATTTAAAGTGTGTCTTAGCTTATTTTCCTTTAGTTATTACCTCCAAAATTTCTCCCTTTAATAACTATTCTGATGCGTTTTTCCTTACTTTGAATTTCTCTCTTCACTCTGTGAAGTTTGTTATCTTCCATGAGTAGTGGGACAGTTAACTTTATTTGCACATTGATTCATAGACTCTCTTGAAAATTGTACAAGGTTAATTTTAAAACGCCATTTGAAATGAACCACCTTGGATTATCTTGTATGAATTTGACATGTGGCAAAATGGTTCTAATTGAGCTTGGCTACTTTGAAATTCTATTTTTATTCTTCAAACTGTCCTTATTTGTTGAAATATCTTGGTTACATGGGTATAAAGTTCTTCATCAGAAAATGTTGCAAGAATACTAGATACATCTTCAGAGTGGTAGATACATCGTTTCTTCCATTCAGTCAGATTTTATATAAATTTGCATAAAAATTGCACCTATTGCAATTTCCATGTTCTTAGCTTTATTTGCATGTTATTAGCAAGATCCTTTTTCATTCATGAGATCCATCCAAGAAGTGATGAGGTCATGCATATCATCTCTATAAGGTTTGATAGGGTCCCTTCCCATCATTCAGAGTCTTTCTATGAGTTCGCTTATATTATGAAACTATTGACATGGGAAACCATATTAAGTTCCATAGCACATTCCTTCAAGTGACGGTTATTGGAAACTATTTAATGTGATGAAATATTTTTCCGCGGTTAATGAGATAAAATATAATAGAAATATCTATGAAGATTTATCAAATGATTTTTTTTATGGTATTATCAACAGCGTAGGCGAATATAGAATCTAGATGGCTGAAATTCAAAACATACAAAAATGGAGATCCACACGTGACTCACCTACGTAGAAGTCAATGTTTGCAAATGCTAAATGTTTATTATCTAGATATAATTTGACATGGGAAGAGTGCAAGGTAAATAACCTTTATTTGAAATATTTTATTGGGAAACAGGTTCAAATAGACCGTTCATTTTCTCCAGTGGGTTTTATGTGAGAAAATGACAAGAGTAGTCAAATTGAATGTGTTCATTGCTCCGGTTATTTTTACACAAGGAACAGGCTATAAGCCTGGAAAATTATATAGGCCATGGATGACACCTTGGATATGTGATCTCATTGTTCAATATTGGGGTATCATGCAAAATAGTTTATTTGAAAGACACGTCAACAAATACTGGAATTAACAATTTAGTTTGTGAGGTTTCATGACCTAGTTCTATGAAGTTGCTTAAATAAAATTTGACAAGTTTTGATTCACCATGGCTCAACACTAGAAGGTTGGAAAGCATAGTGAAATTCCTATGCTCCTTGAGGTCAACATGGATAAAATAAGGCTCAATTTGCAATAGGGAATCTATACTATTTCTCTACTTATACCAAAGGCTTTCCCAATCCAGAAGCTTGCCTTTTAGGGGCAGGTCCCTGATTCAATGGGATAGCACTCCCCCTTACTTTGGCACTAACATTGCTGGTAGTGATTAGTGTCATGCCTTGTTGGCCTACTTTAGTAACATATCCCTATAAAGGACAACCATATTTCTTCAATCCAATTGTTTGATGATGCATTTCCCTTGCACTGAACACGTTCCAATTGTCTGTCTTATCCATTTGAATATCCTAGTTTCACTTTGTTGTCTTATCCATTTTGAATATCATAGTTTAAAACAAGCTTCACCAATTCTCTCTCTCTATATAAAGTGTAATTTCCATTAATTTGTGGATTTGCAAAAGATGGTGTAAAGAAGCTATCCAAACAATGTAATTGGTCTAGCAACATTAACCAATATCTGCATTGCCATACTGATATTTTGGCCTAGAGAAATAGGATTTATGTTTCTAGAATAGAATCAAATAAAAGCTTTCTTATTTTATGATAAATTACATTTAAAGATTGACATGTCATGGGAATCCTGGAGATGCTGAGGCAGCTGAGGGTGCCACAGGTGAAAAGTCAAACCATAGGAATGGTGCTTTGAAAGTAGCAACATTGGTGAATCGTGTATTTGATGGTCAACTGTGTAGCATTGTTTGCTGCTGTAAATGCGATCATTATTCGGTGGTGTACGAGCCGTTTCTGGATTTGTCATTTCCTATCCCGACTATACCAACAGCAAAGAAAGTCTCATTGCCTCGACAAAGAGCCCCATCATCCTCAAAAGCACAATTGAAGAATGATGCAAGAAGTAGCAATATTGGCTATGGAGAGGGGAGGCGCAGAGCAGACCTTCAGACTCAATCAGAGACACAGGTAGATACACCTTCTCAGGCAACCTCTCCACCTATTCTGCATAACAGAACTAATGAAACAGAAGAAAAAGCTGGAAATGAGCCTGCTCCGTTGGAAGGAAAAGTTGCATATGGACCTGATTTGAAAGAAGATACCAATTGGAATGAATCTGGTCCGCAAGAAGATACAGGATGGAATGGATCTGGTGCACAAGAAGATACCGGATGGATGGACTATCTTGGATCCCCAACTGGATCTGAAGATATTTTATGTCAAGGACAAGGTCCTTTTGATACATTGGAAAATGTGCAGCAAGTCGAGAATCATTATGTAGAAAATTCCATTCCTGAATATGATTTAAAGCTGCCTGATGACTCTCAAACAGAGTCTCCTCTTCCTGTGGTTGGGGATTCAGAGGTATTGTTACTTCCTTACAAAGAAATGGATTCTGTGGCTGGCGACGAGCTAGAGGTAACATGCAAGTCTCCAGATTTGGCTCAGGCAGACACCAATGATGCCTTAGACAAACGATTAGATGTCAGTGCCTCATCGGTTATGGACCCTGAACCTTTTGATGGTTTTGGGCAACTGTTTGATGATGATATATCTGTTGTTCAGAAAGAAGGATCAGATGAAGTTGAATCTGAGAAATTTTTGTATGATGAAAATGGTGGAGATTATTTGTTGGATATGGTTATCTTTGTTCCTACTGAAATGAAGGAAGAAGAGATCGACGCCACAGTTTTTCCAATGTCTGTTGATGGTTGCTTGGCTGATTTCACAAGGCCAGAGCTCCTTAGTGGAGAAAATGCATGGAAATGTGAGAAATGTGCTTCTAAGCTCGTTAAAAGTTATGATAATCTCGAAAAGAGGACAGCAAAAGAAGAGCGTGGTATGAGAATTAACAGCAGGTTGACTATAGGATCAGTGCTGAATATTTCAGATGCATTGTCAATGGGTGAGAAACAAGTGGAATTGGAAACTGGAGAGAAGCCTGAGTTACTTGAGAATGTAAGAGATACAGAGTTTGATGATTGCACTTCAACAAGGTGTTCTGGAACTTCTGCTCTAAAATCAGATGAGTCTCAGATACACGGTGAGAGAGGAACATGTAATGAAGTATATGAGAAGGTAAGATGCAGCGCCCAGTGTGAGAATGAAACGGAATGTCAGCAGACTGAGGTTCTGTCTAGTTTAAATGATATAGACAATGGTCAACCGTCCAACCAGGGGGGCCATCAAATGAGAAGGGGATCTGCAGGGAAAGACATTGTCCCCATGAGTGTTTCTTATGATGTAATAATAAATGATCCTTGTCACTCTGTGAATACGTAGAAAACATAGCAAGAATTTCTTTCCAGTCTTTCAATGGCCTATTGTTGACAATGCCTATAGAAGGAGGGAAACTTATACATGAGATTTGCTTAAGACACATTGCTCTTTTCCAATTTTCATAGCTGTATGCATTTTTCAGTTTCACCATAAGCAAAGTCTTGCTTTCATGCAAAAATAGTGTGATTCTGCTGAGATAAACATTCATGTTTATGTCTCCAATGTGACGGTGTCATTTCCTAAGCTCCCTAAGCTGGAGAAGCTGCTCAACAATTCCAACAAACTCCTTACTTAAAACAGCTACAAAGACCACACTCCACACTGATGTAGGTCCTATTCTTGCCCATAATAATAATCTCATGGGACAGGTTATAGAAATTTAGAAATATAACTTAAAATGTAACCTGTGTACTCCCCTGGAAATAGAATACAAAAGAAGGCGGAGTCTTCATCTTAGAGGTTTAATGCTCACCAAGATAACAATATCAGTTCTTAAACTCTGCAACAAGATAATGGACTGCATAGAACTAGCTGATCAAAATAGAAAACAATGCAAAAGGGCAGGATAAACCTAGCCCAAACACAACTCTAAGGAAAGATATTGCTTTATGTGCCAGTTCTGGGCCAGAACCTATTCACGAATGCTGGAACTTTTGAAACAATATACCTGCTAGCTCAAAATTTGATCCTAAGGCAGGCAGAGTTGAACCCTGCAATTTCAAGGATTTTGCTGTTGAAACAGGCCTATGTCTAAAAAGACTAGATAGCTCCTGAAGCAGACCCCTCGGGGTCTGAGGGAAGGTTTCTTAACTTTTTCCCCCATGAAAACCACATATATAAAAGCCATGGTGCTTAAAAGAACAAACCATCTGAAGATAATTGTTGGTCTGAGAGGCAAACCACAATATCTTGCAAAGGCAGAAGAAGGCCCTTCTTCCCGCTGCAGAGCAGAACTAAGAAAACTCAGCCTCATTAAGTGAGGCTCCATGCCTTGCACTTCCTTAGCATCCTTGCTGCAGAAAAATCTCGATCCAAGGGATGTGCTGAGACTTACTTCAAAGTTGGCTAAGAGATTGGCCACCTTATTGGCACCCCTATAACAATGGAAAAACTTAACCTTCTGGAAAGAGGAGGCTGCCTGTCTAGCTTGTTGAAGGATTGCTTTGAGATGCCAATGGCTTAATGAGCATGAAGATTAACCCCAAATAACAATAGTCGAATCACCCTGCACAATGATGTTTCAAATACCCACTCTAACCACTTCCTTCATACCTCTGGCTTCTACTTTTGCCACAGCTATGTTAGAGTTCGAACCCAACTCTAAGGCATAATAAGGCACTAAATCTCCTTTCGTATCTCTGGTAACATCACCCCCCAGGCTCTTCCAGTATTGTTTTTGGATTCCCCATCAAAATTGAGTTTGGAAAACCCTTCCTGAGGGGCCTCCCATATTTGACTATTGGACTTGGCTCTTCTTCCAACCTCATATCAGGGCTCTTAGGATGCCGCACACACCACTTAGCAAGAATGGCTACTTCCCAGTACAAAGGGTTCTCCTCCTTGAATTTATACATAACCAGAGTTTCTACCAAAGAAGCTACAGTTTACAGAATAATTCTTTCACCTGGGAGTTTTATGTTCCTAGAAATTTTACTATGCCACTCCAACCACATTTTCCAAGAAACCATTGAAAGAGGACTTTCTAATTTCCATGGGAATTCTTTGACTACTTGAAATAGAAGCAAGTACATAATTTTTTGCTTGAAACTTAATTAGGGTATATATACAGAGGATTCCAAGGAGCTCAGAGAGGATTTCCACACCCACTTTTAGATGACTTCTCCCTGTAAGTTCTTACACTTGAAAATTGAGAGAGCTTCTAAAGTCTGTCGTGGATTATTAATTTGTTCAACCTTGTCTTAGTGGGAAGCTAGTACATTAGATGGTCTGTTGACAGTGGAGATCAAATCAATTTGAATTTTCTGGGTTATGGAAGAAGTGAAATTGCTATGTGATGATGGGCTTCTCTAGTTGACATTTATAGGTTGATATGGGATGCCATTAGTTTGGAGTCTGGACCTTTATAGAAGCTCTCTTCTGAGTCTCTTAGATATTGAACTAGTGCGGGGTTTGTAAATGGATTCCTAAAGGCTTAGATAGAGACATAATTGGAGGTTGGAGATGTATGACCTCACGGAATGTGACTTAGAAGGTCCTGGCTAGGAGACTGGTTGGAGTTGTAGCTAGAATGGTTAGGTAGAGCAAACGTATTTTGTTAATTGCAGACTCATCCTTGATAACCTTATTTTATTACGAGAAGCCAGCAACTGGGCCAAAAAGCTTTTTTCCTAAAGATTGATTTTGCTAAGGCTTATGACGGGATCAAAGTCATTTGAGTAACTTGGGAATTACTCAGCCAGCTGAAAAATAACAGTATGGTTTGGACTCTGGAAAATCTCAGCATAAAACTTGGAAAATAAATAAACTCAAAAACTACTAAAAAATCACAAAAAAATTGAGATTTTTCATTCCATGACATATCCTTGGTTTTGTGTGAAAAAAGTAAAACCAACCAAGAAAAGCTTAAAAAAGTCCAGTTTAAAAAAACAAAAACTACTTTCAATCTTTGTGAAAACTTTACATGGGGAAGGTGGGTGCACTTGATTTGGCATACCCTTCACTGTAAAGCTTTGTAAATTTTGTTGCCCAATCGATATCTAATGCAAAAATTCAGTTACCTGGTGCTTGGTCCTTTTATATTGATTGAAAATCCCGGAAAATAGTCCAAATTTGGTTGCAATATGCATGTAGATGGCTCTGGCTGTCAATATTTTTGGGTTTTATGTGCTGTTGCTCAAGTATGTGTTGTGCTTGGTGATTCTTGAGTCTTGACAAATTTGCCAAGTGTTGGTGCCTTTGACTAATATTGTCAGAGTTTTAACTTTTTGAGTGAACTTAGCTCATCTTTTAGCTGAGCTGAGTAGACTTGCTGAGTACTTGGATGACTCAACAATTCTTGTAATAATGGATAGGATCAAATGAGACTCTATTCTAGACATGCTCAGTTGGTTATTTTCAATTTTGTCATGGGCTTTGGTTAAAGGTGCAACTCAGTGAGCTAGTAATGGAGTTGATTTACATTTTATATTCTACTAGAGAGGGTTGTGCACTTCCCCTCCTCTTTTGTGTTATTACTACTAATTTTCTTAAATACATCTCATAGGTCGCCAGAGCCCGTGGGCGATCATAGTCATCAACCTCTTTAGTGGGCAAGAAATGCCAAATGTTCGTTTTGTAGATGACTCAACCTTACCTCCATACTTGACTCAACATCATTAAAGGTGCCATTCCGAGCTTCAATATCTTTAGCTCTGCTTTTGGTGTGAAAGTGAATGAGCATAAAACAAAATGTTAGGTTGTTGGTTTGGCAACATCTTGAGTAGATCAATCCTTATTGGCGGGTGGTGCTTGATTGATCCATAATTTTCTACATAGAATCCTAGTTGGAATTAATGATTCTAAATTCTTCCTTAGATTGGAAAAATTTCTTCTATGGAACCTGCTTTGGTGTAAACCTGGAGATAAAAAGCATCTCCTTTTGGTTGCTTGGTATATTTGCACTTTAGAAAAAGATCAGGGTGGTTTGGGGCTAGTAGACTGTTGTACACAGGTGTAGTTTTCACAGCTGTGTGGGTGATCGAAGTTCTCAGTGACACTGTAGACTGAATTTTGCTTAGACACAGTTATGACTGAAAAGCACAAAGTATTGGAGTTTGAGGCTCCCTCACAATGACTGATGTGGTTCACAATGCTTTTGATTTTGAAATTATGGTTAGCTTGATGCTGAAGCAAATCTAGAAGTGTGGCAATCATTTTCTACTTTCCTCTTTTGGAGCTTCTAGGACCTTTGCAGGGCATAGAATTTTTGGAATATCAGAATTGGGTGTTCCTAGACTTTTTGATAGTTTGTTGGGCTGGATCCCTAGGTTGAACCAAAAGGAATTGTGCAAAAAGGTTATAATCTGATGGTATAACATGTGGGATAGAGAAGAGAGATAATTGGTAGTCCTAGAGGGATACATCTTGGAAACTAGTTCTGCTTAGAAAATGCAAATCAATCTCTGGAGTCTGGACCTGGTTAGTATCATCTAGCTAGGAGACAGATTTAAAGTAGTCACTTGTAGAAAAGAGCTAGTCCAGAGAGATTGAATATTGCTTGATTATAAAACCATTAACACAACATCCATGCTCTTTGTAATTGAATGGTACCAAATAAATAGTGCGATTGATAAGCCTTATCTTGAGAAGGAAAGCTTGGGATGTAGAAACTAGATGGCCCCATAGATCAAATTTATCTAGATTTGATGTCATCTATTATTTGCCACCTCAAAATGTTAGCAACTTACCTTTGCCAATGAGGGAAGCACACTTAGGAAATACATCAATCTAAATCAAGACCCAGAGATCAAAACTAAAGTGAGTTGACCCTTGAAGAATGCGGATACTTTTTGAATAATGATCAATGCTTTAGATGTTGAATTCCAGAAGCAACTGTCAATGTGACAAACTCCAATGGTGATGGGGTCACTGTAACGAGAATTCATTAAAAGAGATTAGAAAAAGGATAGTACAAAAGTTTATGTTTAAGACATAAAACAAATTAGCATCTTTGGCACTAAAGTGAATGAACAACCCTTAACAAAGAGATGATTATTATGCAGAACTAGCACCATTTTTTTCCATAATGATCGCTTCATCACACAAGCTTTGATATTTTGTGGTTCAAACCATCGTCTCTTTAAAGAAAGCGTACCAAATAATAAATGATTCTTCTTGAACTTTCTTATAAGAAAATCAACATGTATTGGCTACAACAAACGAGACCATGAAGAGTAGAACAAAACAATGATGAATTCATGTAATCACAGAATTCCACATGGAATGGAAAAGACACCTTATCGATGGATCTTCTTGGCATACAAAATTAGAGGTACGTGGTTTGAATGGTTCTAGACACAGGCAAGCCATGAATATATTGCTTATATGCAAAGCAGAGGGGTGGTATGGAATAGAGTAGTTGCATAATCCTAGTGTTAATCATGTAACTAGAAAGATGTCACAATAGATGCCATACCTTTCCATGTGATCTGTAAATAAATTATATTGTCACCATTTGCTGTGCATTGCCCTAATTAGTCTTTGAGGATCTATATCCTCTTAGCCATGTTCTTGCTTGTGCCCAACAGCCCAGACCCATGGATGTTTACTCTGTCCTCCAAGATTACTTGGTCCCCAGGTATTGAGAGATGCAAGGTTTTCTTACAGCCCTGGGTGGGAGATCCTATTGGAAATAAAATAAAATAGGAAAAAATGGTGTCCACCTAATGTCAAAGAAGTGTTAAAAGAAAAGTAAAGTAGTATAGATCCATCTTAACCCTGAATTTTTTAAGTGGTGAGAAGTTTTTACTTGGGTTTTCTTTGGTCCCTCTCAAATCCAAAGGGGGTAGGGTACGTACACCTCTATAGACTTTAGCAATCAAATTGCTGCATATAGGGGGTTCCTTGTCCCACAAACAAGGGGTATCATACACAAATTTGGTGTCCAGCTTGTTTGTTTGTGACCTTAAAATCAGTGTTGCACATATTGGTGATATATCGGAAATATTGGATATATCACCGAGTTATTCCCCCTTCCCCCTTTCGATATATGAATATCGGATTCAATTTATTGTGATATTTTTGATACTTTGAAAGTATTGTGACACATTCAAAAAATTGTGCCATATTCTGAAAATATCGACCTGCTGCTGGAAAGTGTGATTAAGTCTACTGGGATTGGGTTTTAAGTCTGCGGGTTGGGTTTATTTTGCTCATTGTTTGATTCCAAGAGTATGGGAGAGCTAGAGGGGTGTGGGAGAACATTGTGCATCCGTCAAAGGAGGAGAAAGCCAAGGACCTTCCAGCTCAGCTGGAGCAGCTGGAGCTTCCACTCCAAGCTCATCCCGAGTACCTCCACGACCACCTACTGCTTCCAGAGGAGTGGTGCCCTTTACCTGTAAATGGGGTGGAGGGAATCGATGATTTGGATTCCTATGATCTATCGTTTTCATTGTATTATGTACTATTTAGTATCTAGATGCCTTATGGTGATTCATCTTATGAGATACATTTATTTTGATCATTTGATGTGATTTTGTATCATCCTATCAAGAACACGTTTTAGAATTTTCAGTTTAGTAATGATATGTGACCACTTGACATCTTATGCATCTTATTTATTAGTTGTATCATCATATTTGTGTAGTAATATGTCTATTTGATGTTGTTGTTGCTTTAGATGTTTAAAAAATTGAAAGAAAAAGAGATTTTTTGTGTTTTTTTGAGGTCTTGTGACATTTTCCGATATTTTCTGCCGATACCATCGAGAAGTTATATACCGGACCCTCGCCAATACTTTCCAAGAGATGATATATGCAACATTGCTTAAAATTAGATTATTATTATTAGTAGTATTATGTTTGTGTTTAAGATGGGTCTCTGCTAGTATGGTACTTAACATACGCTTCTGCAGACATGTTCCCACATAGGAGATTCTATTGTTCCAGTTGATCCGGGGAGATCTACAAATTGCTTTGAAAAACACCTAATGGTGCTCACTGCTTGGTTGATGGATCTTAGTAGCATTTGGTGGGCCATTAGTCTTGACTCTGACCTCCACATGCCTCCTGATAAGACAAACCTATTCAAATAGGAGCCAATTTGTTACAGGATGGATTTATTTGTTGGTGTGTCTTTAATAAGTTCCTGACTATTCATTTGGCCACATACTGTGTTTAACATAATATGCTTAAAAATCATGTCAGGACCAAGCGTTTATAGTCTCCCATAGTATATGGTAAAAGATGTGATGGATGGCCTTTCTGCTTTGTGTCCAATGCTGCAGGTTAAATTTTTATCTGCATTGATTTTTTGAGTAAACCATTTCACTCAAGTTTTTTTTGGTGCAGAATTCTCTAAGTTCATCATTCATTCATGGTTTTTGTGGTTCCTCAACTACTATGCATATTCCTTCATGCCAACGATGTCTGTTTGCCAAAACTTCAACTCCTCGTTTCATTCAATGATTGCAAATGGCATTTGTGCATTTCTTAGATCATTATTTTTCATCACTCTCATGACCATATTTTCCAAGTATCCAACTTTCAAGCAAGACACATGCAAGAGTGCATACTCCATTGCTACTGACAGTTTTGGAGCATAGTTGGAAAAGGGAACTTGTTACTCTGCAATGATTTTTCACTGACTTTGGATTAAACTATCTTGACAACCATTTAGTTTATCTAGCTTTCAAGCAAGACACATGCAAGAGTCCATACTTCATTGTTACTGTCAGTTTCGGAGCGTAGTTGGCAAAGGGCACTCATTACTCTGTAATGATTTTTTTACTGACTTTGGATTAAACTATTTTGACACCCCTTTAGTTTAACATGCAAGGTCTGTTCCTGACATCCTTTTGTGCAGCAGATCTTTATAAGATGGCTTGCAGGTGTTGTTTTTCTGTATATCTATAGAGGGAGAGCATTGTTTGGCCTTGTTCTGTTTATGATGATCAAATTAAGGAGTTGCCCATTTTCTGACATTTCCACTGTAATGTAGGTTTTGCTTTTGTGTACATGGAAGATGAGCGTGATGCAGAAGATGCTATACGAGGTCTCGACAACACAGAATTTGGCCGGCAAAGGCGTCGCCTTTCTGTGGAGTGGGCAAGGGTAATGTTCTAGTTTGTTCTTGTATTCTTTTTAATATTTACATATTGTTTTATCATGCAATATATTCTTGAATTTGTCTGCAGAGGTGGCTCATCAATATTGTTTTTGGAGAATCATTGTTTTTATGGATACACATCATGTTATCATACTATACAATACCTATACTAGATGAACTAAGTGGTTGCACTTCCTTGTAGCTCACAGAACTTGTCTATCCTTACAAGTAGCTACTTGCCTGAATACTACATTATAGCATAAATTGAATAATGAGCACATCAGTTTAGATTCAGAAAACAAAATCAAAATCACTTCTAGGCCACAGGATGCAGCTACCAACCTTTCCTGGGCTAATAGACCTGACATACAAAAACAGTGTACAGTGAGATCAGTTGGCATCATCATTCCGCCAAATCATTGCAGTCAGAAGTTGTTCCATCATTCTCTAGTCTTTTCAGCTCTTTCTTCATAAGATCCCTGAAATTGATTGGTAAGAAAATACTAGAACTATCAGGGATGTAGAAATTGTTTAGATTTGTCTGCTTGTTGAATTTCATGATCATACTCTAGGAGGTTGAGGGGATTACAAGATGTATCCTAGATTTGACTTTTGGATAGCTGACTATCTCCTTGAAAGCTGACCTTTGGACTCGGGGTATATTGTAACTTTTTTTTCTGGATTCATGCCTCGATAATGCAGAGCCTAGGATTTTCTACCATGTTTAAAGGGACACTCACCAAATGACAGTATATTGTTTGCTTTTTGTGCTCTACTTAGCCTGAGTCTTTTTGGACCATAATGGACTTCCCATGTGGTCATGGGTAATAGTTCATTCTTAGAACCCTTGCTAAACCTAGAAACTTCTCAATAATCTGTCACAAATTAGTTTACTTCAAAACTTGTAAACATTTCTAGCTTTAGCACTGATTTTCTTAAATTGCACTCCTGGTTATGACTTGAAATTCAAAGCATGGGAAGTGTCCTTATTCACATAGATCTGTTTCTATTTTTGTACTACCTATATCCACATAATAAATAGAAAGATATATCCCAAAAAGGGTTTGTAAGGTTCTAATAATTATCCTATCTTTCCTTGAGTTTTTGAGTCTTGAGCTATTTGAGCGCAAGTAAATGTTCCTCATCCATGCACCTAAATATTTGGGTCATGGAAAGTCCAAATCCCTAGGTTTCCGGTAGTTCTAGTGGTGCTGCCAATATCTCAGAAATTCAAATTTATGATTATATAGAGGCTATGTTTAATCGTTTAATCATTTGTTGCAGTTTCTTTTTGGCTTGACAGGACTAATGCTCCCATGGCTTCTGCTAAAAATATATTTTTGGCAGGGTGACCGTGGAGTTAGACACCAGGAGGAGGGTGTTATGCGACCTGCAAACTCAAAACCTACAAAGACACTATTTGTGATCAATTTTGATCCCTTAATAACCAGGGTTAGAGACCTTGAGAGACATTTTGAGCCATATGGTAAATTATTACATGTGAGGATCAGGAGGAACTTTGCATTTATCCAATACGAAACACAGGAAGAAGCAACAAAAGCCTTGGAGTGTACACACATGAGGTATGGGAATACAAATATGATATTCTTTTTTTGTTGACATACGTAGATGCGTAAAGAACATGTTGGTTTTGGAATGTATGTAGACTTCCTCCTAGCTGCATCTCTTGATTGGAACTTTCAATTAGCATTGTTAATTGCATAGTCCAGTTGGATAATTGTGAACATATGTTCATAGGCAAGGGAATATATTTGATTGTTGAGCTGTGAGGCTTCTTTTCGTAGCCATATTTTGTCTTTGAACTTTGGTGCCTTGACCATTGTATTTGATTGAATATGTATCTGGTGTTAACTTCTATTGTGAATATTAAGTTCTAATGTCAATCTTTATTTTAATTCCAAACCCTTGTTAAGTAACCAACTTATTCATGCATTATTGGTTCAAGCAGCAAATTGTTGGACCGTGTTATTTCAGTGGAGTATGCTATACGTGATGATGATGACATAAATGGTCAACGGGAAAGCCCAGGACGGAGAGGTGGCTATGGAAGGCGGGTAAGCCCGGCTTATGACCGATCCGTCAGTCCTATTTATGGCAAGCAGGCAAGAAGGCTTAGTCCTGATTATGGAAGGGATCCAAGTCCCTTTTACGAGAGATATCGTGGTCCTATTAATGATAGAATTCACAGTCCTATTTTTGACAGGTATCGCAGGTAATAAAAATCTTCCATGGATATAATTTAATAGTTATTGGAACTAATGCCTCTAGGATTCACTGTTAATATGGCAATTCTCATTTATCATTGCAGCAATCATGTCTAATCTTAGACCCAAGTGAATTAATATCTCTAAAGGTACACTGCTTTTCTAATATTTTATATATTCTTTGCGACAGCCGCTCACCAGTCAAACGGCCAAGGACTGGAAGGATATATTGAACATTGGGAATTTGGAATTTAGATCGTTGTAGAAGACTCAAATATGGAATAAACTGTTTATTGTTCTTGTGAATTTTGGAGGAAAGATTATGCTGCTACTCTTTTAAAGAGGAATTTTATGGATTTGATACAGACTATATGTTGGTGTGGTAGATGAAATTATCCAGTAGACTAAGTTTGCAATGGAACCTGATTTTTAGGTTTATCACCTATCAGACAATGACATACATTGTAATAGAAGGAATTTATTTCCTAATGTCCTTTAGGTGGGATACTGTTGATGTAATATCTTTGTTGGTAACAAATTTCCAGAATCTTTATGAGCTGAGCACAACATATAAATTGCACAAAGCTTGATCTGGAATCACAGTCCAACTTTAAGAGACAGCACCATCGAGTTGCTGAATGATATGTGTGCAACTTATCATAAGATGTTGTTGTAGTTTAATTATGGGTTGAAATGAATTTGTAGGTTTGTTTCGTAGTGAGAGCGGGAAAAGTTCAAATTGTGAAACATAATTAATCATCTACACTGGCATAAAAACCATTTAATCACGAGATTACATGACATGAGTTCAGAAGATCAGTTGAGTAGGTGGGATTTGAAGGGAAACAACCACAACCTCCTTCTTCACAAGTGATTTACGTGCCCTTACCTCAGCAGCCTCCACTAGCTTCTTTATCAAAAGTGTTTTTTACACCTTATCCTTAGCAGCCTCTATCAGCACCTTCATCATAGTTGCCTTCTGCATCCTATTCTCAACAGCCTCAACCAACACCTTCATCACATGTGCTTTCTTTAACATATTCTTAGCAACTAAAACCTGTGATTAATGAGAGTCTACCTTCCCAAACTGTCAATGTGCCTACTATTGCTAGTGTATGGGTTTTGAGAATGCCTCCATCGTCATCCTTTACAGTACAATTTATCTTTACTTTATGCAAACCAAAGTAGTTATTATGGGCGAGTTCTCTTTGTTTTTTGTTGCAGCATGGTAGCTTTTAGCACTTATATTACATTCTTGACTAACTTGGTATTCCCCAATTCTGAAAGGGTTCTAGCTCAATGGAAGAGCGCCTATCTTACAAGCAGGAGGTTGGTGGTTCGATTCCTCCATGCCCTATTGATATTGCAATATTGGTATTTTTAATAAAATATATTTTATTATGATTTATTATGGCTATAGAGGGGATTTCAAACCGTCTTTGTATGTTGCTACGAGGGGGGTTCTAAACCGCCTTCACATGTCACTACTAGGGGGGTTCTAAGCCACCTTCATATGTCACTACGAGGGGGGTTTGAAATTGCCCTTGTATGTTACAACGAGGGGGGTTTAGCCTTGTAGGTTCAAAACCCCCCCTGTAGGTCTCTACAAGGGGGGTTTCAAACCGCCTATGTAGGCCTCTAAGAGGGGGGTTCCAAACCGCCCCTATAGGCATCTACAAGGGGGGTTCCAAACCGCCCCTATAGGCCTCTACAAGGGCGGTTTCAAACTACCTCTATAGGCCTCTACGAGGGGGGTTCAAAACCGCCCCTATAGGCCTCTACGAGGGGGGTTCTAAACTGCCCCTATAGGCGTCTACAAGGGGGGTTCCAAACCGCCCCTATAGGACTATACGAGGGGGGTTCACAACTGCCCCTATAGGCCTCTACGAGGGGGGCTTGAAACCGCCCCTATAGTCCTCTACGAGGGGGGTTCCAAACCGCACCTGTAGGTTTGTATGAGGGAGCTTATTAGGGGGGTTCACAACCGCCCTCGTAGGTCTCTATGAAAGGGGTTCAAAACCGCCCCCGTAGGTCTCTATGAAGGGGTCTATGAGGGGGGTTTAAAACCACCTCCGTAGACCTCTACGAGGGGGGTCACAAACCGTGCCCAAAAGTGACTTTTGGGGGCGGTTCCAATCTCGTCAAAAACCGCCCTTAAAGGGAAAAACTTTTAACATCAGTGCCTTTAGGCGTGCTTTTGCCAAAACCGCCCCCAAAGCCAAAATCCCCCCCGTAGGTCACTTTTGGGAGCAGAAGACAACCCCCCCCTAAAGGCCAAAAATGTAGTAGTGATGCATTGCGCATTAGAGGAAGAAGGAGACTAGCAAAGGAGGAGGAGGATTGTTCTTGGCTCTTTTTTGGGGTTTTGTCTCTATTCTTTATGAGACTTATTTCTTTGGGCATTGTACTTTGGTAATCTATATTGAGGAAGTTCTTGTTGGGTTTTTTTCCCCTTAAGGGTTTCCCAGGATAAATTGTTGCGTACCTTGTGATTGTGTGTCTTTCGGAGATCCTATTTATGTTGTTGTTATTGTGAAAATGTATTAAATGCTAATTAAGCAAGAATCTAAGTTATTGCAGCATATAAACTTAACAGAAGATGCATTGAAGGAAAAACTAGAAGCACAAAGTGCATGTCCATGAGTTGTAAGAATTAGAAGACAAATCAAGGTTGATGTTGTGCTTCTTCATTGTTGCTTCCAAGGATGGCATCTTCTTGAAACACTTGGATTCCACATGAGCATCTTTCCCACAAAAATTGCAATGATGCTCAATCTTTTTACGTTTCGATTTGGTTCATTTGTCATCATTGGAAGGATGAGTTGGTTGAGATGGTTTGAGACCCTGGTTCTGCTTATTGTTGTGAGGATTTTTCTTCCTGGGATGCTTGGACTTATCCTTTTGTTGTGGCACTAAGGCTTTGCTAGATGTATCACCATTTCTAATTACTCCAAGATGTATGAGATTATCTTGATCTCTAATCAAGGAATCACAAAAAGATTGAAGGGTGGGTTATACATAATTAGTCCCCAAATTTTCTTTCATGGAGTAAAATGTAGATACAAAAACATAATAAGCAGGACCAATCTTGGAAAGACTAACATAAATAAATTACTTTTCTGGCCTATCTATTTTGGATTCCTCAACTAAGGTTTTAAGGTTTTGAATTTAGAGAGATATTCTTGAATGCAAGAAAATCCACTTGGATTTAAAGCAACCAACTCATTTTCAAGCTAGTGACCTTGAATCTCATTGTGTTTACCAAACACAATTTCCAATTTTTCCCAAGTCATATCTGGTTCATCAACTCCTTGAAGGTTGAATCATAACTCATTAAAAATCGACATCCTGATTAATACAGGGGATTCATCACATTTATTGGCCCATTTTATTTTGTTATCATCATCATTAGGTTCAGTTTCTTTTCCCAAGGTAATTCAGTAAAGTCCCCTACTTTGTAGGACATCCTCCATATGGGCTTTCCATGAGAACTAGTTGGTACTTGTAAGCATAATATGACATGGAGCATCCATATTGTAATACACATGTAATATGGATTAAAAAAAAACAAAAAAAATTGGTCTAGATGCAAATATCTAAAAAAAATAGACAGTTTAAAAAAATGGCATTGAAAACGTACTTCGGAAGTCAAAGTTATGCCCTTTTGAAGAAATGCATAAAAGGGAACCAAGGGATGACATGGCAATGCTATTGGTTTTTGCAAACCAGCATGTGCCAAAAGGAACCTACTAAGGCTTATGGAAACCTTAGTAGTAGTTCGAAAAGGAAAAATTAACAACTAACAAACATAAATTAAAAAATATGCTAAGCATGCGGATAAACAAGATTAAGAACAATAAAGTGAAACTAAGTTAACATCAGACACATTCTTTAACACGTGCATGAGACAAATCAAATAATGGTTTTTCTTTTCATTAAAGAATGAGTTTTACATAAAGCAAAGATTACCTCAGAGTAGCAGTGACAGGGGCCCCTGCATATTTCTAAAGAAGGATGTTCCTGGTCTCATATTAGCTCGGTGTTCTCCAGCCAGTCATCACAAGGTGTAGATCTTCGACAAGGTGAGAATGGAACACAAAAGAAGTTATGGTCTTAGGGAGATTTTTGCAAAGTAACGGCTTGAGCAATGTATGGAGAATTGGTTTTGAGTGATGGACCTTTATGGTTCATTTATAGGCATGGCGAATAGCTCTAGGATAAGGATAAGGCTTTGATTTTTAATTTTTTGCTTTTGCCTTTGATTTTGATTTTTAATTTTTTTATTTTTCATTTGATTTTGATTTTTGCATTTTGACTTTGTTTTTGTGCCTTTCACTTTTTTATCCTTTTTCCAAATTGGGCTATCATAGGTTTCTTCTTTTTGTTGAGTGATAAAAAGGAGAAACATCCAAAAAACAAGTTGGGGCATAAGTTGCTCATTTTTTAGATAATTGAGCAAATTAATTTCGTAAAATGGCCCTTTTTATGTGTGACTTTGATTTTTTGGTTTTACCAAGGTCAAAATAGTGAAAATGGAATGTGGTAATGATGTATAGGTGTGATGGGGATAATGAGAAGGTAGGTGGGAAAAATTTAGGTGTTAATAGATTTCCCCGTAATGTGTGAGGTCAGGAGCTCATCATATGGCCAACATACATCTTAGGATCTTCTTCTCCAGTGTGATGGTGGCATCGAGAATCAGGACTACATCGAAGGTAGCTCGCCCTTCAATGGGACTATAGTGTCCCTTACCTACAGATACAATATTCAATATGAATGAGGTGCATATAATCTGAAATATATGGACGAGGCGGGCATTCCCATGCTTGTATCAATGTCTCAAACTAAAAACTGGATGGAGGCCCAAAGGGGGCCTAGTCAATACATGGATAACTACTGTGTACATCATAAGTGTCCAATACTGACTCAAATCTAGAATGTAATCATGGTCCGACCAAGGCTGATCTTAAGAATTGGGATGGGAACAATGGAATTCTCATGGAATGTTGAATCACAATAACTGATGCATTGTTGAATCTGAAGGGGTCTAGCATCTGTAATGACTCAAACAATTGAGAGTTTGAATCTAACTGGTACAATGAACTGCATCTGAACTGGATACATAAGGAAGCATGTAATTGGAGGGCTTCCAAACATTGTCTCCAACACAACCCAAATATCTCAGTAAACAAAATATCATGGGATTTCCATAAAGACTCACCAACGAACTAAAGTCAAGGGACATTCGGGGTATTTGACCAAATGATGAAAGAACCTTCAACCTATACGGATTTCATTAGTGCGATAACGTAGTTGATGCTGAGCACGTGAGAAACAACCGTTCGAAAGGGCACTGAGGTATCCCTTCAAGTGGTCCAAGGGGCTCTTCAATGAGGGTTATGAAGCCAAGGTACAGGGTACCTATGGGTCTATATTCTGGAATGAATGTGTTGATGTCGACAGAGGGAGACCTGAAACTAGAAAGGCAATGATATTTCCTTGACAAAAGCACAAGGGATACAACCAAAGGGTGATAGAAATGGACATGGGACTGAGACACTGCTAGGGGATATGCGGGAAACTAAGTAATGGGGACTCAAACTTCCTTTGTTCAGGGTATGACAGCATGGTTGACCTTGCAGCATATGTGAAATTGATCTTGGGTAGGGACACAATTGGGGTACCAATAACTGTGACTGCAATGGGGGACGCTCAGAGGGGGGGTACTAATGACATCAGGGTGACTCATCACATAATACTTTGAACAAAGATGACCAGAGATGTTTCCGTAAATAAGGGACTATATGTGATTTGTAGGGGTGCTTAAGAAGCACCAATTGTAAATGGTTTCTCCAATGCATAGGGCACAAAATATGTCATGGAGTTGAACTTCACAATCGTAGCTTCCCAGATGCATGGGAACTAAAAAAAAGGGGGTGCTTAAAAGCACCATTGACTCATGGTTGGTGAGGCGGAAGGAAACCTTAGTACTATAAAATGATAAGCAAGGAGGTAAGTGTCCAATGACCTGATTAGTTGGTTCAACTGGCTAAATAATTGCAGCTGGGGTTTGGATGGAGGGTGGGACATTGGTGGTAACCTCCTTGCAGGATGGTGAATGGTGGCACAATAATGTCATTTTTGTAGTATGGATGGAGTGGAGGGCTCGTGAATGTGCAAGTATATCATCATAACGCCTTTAGTCAACATAAACGCGGGAGTCTCTAGGGTGGGCCAGTGAGTGTTTATGACAGAGTAATATGTGGTTTGGCATGACTTATAGACTACAAGGACTCCCAAACCTATGGAAATTGCCAAATGACAAAGGGCGCTAAACGGTCACTCATGTAAGGTAGGTTCTAACTATCAAGTAAGGGCGAATGCAAGGGTGGATAGGATTGGCCACTTACCCGAACATAGTGGGGGGTCCTACTAGTGTAAAATGAGATAAATAAGGTTGATGCATATGATATTCTGTAGGGGTGAATACCTATATGCTAGTTTGAATTGTTATACCTGTAGGGAGTGGTTGTCGACTGAAACAAGAGGAGTTCAACACAACCTGAACCTATACACATGGCAACGATACCCAAGCATAAAAGGTGTGTTTGGAAATCAAACCAAATACCAAAGCGATACATGACCTCGGGAAGTGGTTAAGATCACGCATGTGAAAAAGTGAGTAGGGTTAAGATCTTTCCCCCATGCTATGGGTCTGGGGTTTGTGATTATGGATCACATATGTGTTGGATTGAACTATGGGCTCATTGAAATACCGAGATAGATATGATGGGGCAAGGTCAAAATGATTGAGCATGCCCCCTATCCCAGGGTCGAGATAGTCTATTATCCCCCCCCCCCCCCCCCCGCCCAGAGGTGTCAATGCAGTGTGGATGCTCTCTTGGAGAGGTATCGACAAGGTATTGATAAACTAGTAGAAGGGGTGTGTACCATGAGGATATTGGCCATGGTGGCACATTGAATTGGTGATATGATGATGGGAGATGCCCTCTACAGGGTGGATTCCCCCAATATCGGTGACGAGGATGATGACAATAAGTAGGAAGGTTTGGAGGCTTGCCCCAATTCTGTGGAAATGGTATTTCCTCACTGGTTCGAAAGGGTCGAATAGATTGGTCGGAGGGACTCATGTCTATCCACACAATCGTAGTGGTATGAGATGTTGAGGAAGGTTCCTTAGAGGTCGAGATGGAACAAATGGTGTTCTTCCTGCTCGAAGAAGTAGCTAGAGGGTGAACCTCTTCGATGACTATGACTTGGGATTCTGTAGAGATTCAATGCACGTCAGTGAGTACTGATTGATACTCGGTTAGATCAGGGCAATGGTGCGAGTAGTGGCCATGAAGACCACATATGGCACAAGGAAGGTTAGTGCACAACGACTTGTTACACATATTAGTGCTAAGAAGGTGAATGACTAGGATGATTTTGTCAGTTTCATCGTCTAACGTCTGGATATCAGTGCGTAAAATAGGAAACTCCAGACAATTCTCGGTAGTGTGACCCAAAACATCGCACAAAGCGCAAGGAAAAGGTGTTCAAGATAAGGCAATAAGGGGAGGGTTCACGACTTTGTTCGTATTTTTCGATGGTGTCGCATTCATTGCTTTGCCTCCATATTTCTTCTTAGGGGGAGGGGGCGGGGCGGTGGTTGTTTCCTTTGGAGATCCAGGAGGGGGATGATTAGCAGTACCAATGGGCTGCACAGGTGTCAAAACAACCTGTGGAGTGGGAGATGGATTCGTTGGGGTGAGATGCCAAATAGGGAGGCCTAACGTCAAACCTGAGAGATTAAGAGTCGCCATTACTAGCGTGCTCACGATTCCAAAAGGTGGAAACAAAAAGGGGATTCGATGAATAGGTGTGGTCCCCCATTGGTTCCCAGGTAGATGACTTGGAGAGGGGGAGGGTTGAGGTTGGGGATGATCTTGGGTTGCAACTTTACTTGAGGAGATAGTGCAAAGCTCCAATATTTCAACTTTTGAGGGTGGAGGAGGTAGAGCCTGAAAATTTTCCAATCATGGGATCATCTTGAAAGATGTCGGTCCCAATGCATGTAAAAGTTGGGATGGATGCACTGTTGGGACTGTTGGTGATCATAGGTAAGACGTTTTCTGTACAAGCCGTCCCCTTGGGATAATAATATGTTAACTGTTCCAACTTGATGATCTTCCCATTATGAGGGAACATCATAAGTTGAAAAATTGAATACGCAATGGCTTTCATTGCGTACATGTAGTTGTGTCCAAGGAGGAGGTTGTAATCAATGTTAGCATTTACTACCTCAATGTCTATTAAGACTGTTTTCCCAGCTAACTCTATAGGCACATTTTGGAGAAGTCCCTGAGGTTGAGTTGCGAGACCATCATAAGCCCTTAAAGTCATGAGAGATGGCTCCAATTGGGGGATTTGATCGTTTTCCAAACGTGAGTTGACATAACGCAAATAGAGGAACCTTCACCCATAATGCATGGATGAATCGCTAGGTTGCAGACAATCACCGAGACTTGGAAGGATAACGCAGAGGGCATCCGCGGCTCCCTTTGATCCAAGTCAAAAGTCATCAAACAGGAGTCAGAGGGATCAATCGCACCTAGAGCTGACAGTAAGGATTTGCGTTGCACGAGGCAGTTCTGAAGAACTTCCAAAGTTGACATGGCAGCAGGGGACTTTGCTAAGTCATCCACAACGCTATAGTTAGGAGTAGCTCTAGCATTGGGATTGTTTGCAATGCGACGCAAAGGAAATTTAGGGACATTAGGGATCCCGTTGGTAGGTGGTTTGGGCAGGTGCAAAGTGTCGTCAACCAGAGTGGTTTATTTTCCCTTATCAATAATGGATGACTCGGCGGCTGAACCGTACTAGTTTCGTCACATCTGAAGGTTTACTTCGATGGACATCATAAGAAGGTGTTGGACCCCATAGTTAGATTGTTGACTCGATGAAGCTATTTTCGGGTATGTAAGACACCAAAGGTTGTCATTTTACCACTCCCTGATGAGGGAAGGAGTTTTGTAGGACCACAGGCTGTATTTGAATGGGTTGAGGCAATGGTGTATTTGCTTTCCCTTGTGGGGCAACAATTGCTTTGCGTTGGTTTGCCTCATTCCACGGTTGGAATGCCATAGCTAAATGAGGATAGTGATGGGTATAAAGGCCATACACATCACAGAAAGAACACGGATGGTTAGTTCATAGTTGATTATTTTCGTCTTGTTTATGTGTCTTTTTAGGGTCCTGATCTACTTGTTAGGGTCCTGATCTGCGGGGTTTGCTCCAGTATTATCAGGTGGATTGGAGGGTTGGTTTCCACCTCCCTGTCATTGACTATTTCCTTTATTCTTTCCTCAATTCTTTTTCTTGGGCTGTGCTTGTTGGTTATTGGGTGCAGGTTGGGCAGGCATGTTCTGCTGAGTGTACACTTCCCCTGAGAGAAAGGAGGAGCGACAGGGTGTGGCTGCACTGGAGATGATGGCAGAGGGTAGGAAAAGGATATAATTGGGTCCATGGCAGGAGGGGCCACGAAAGTAGTAGAAGCACTGCCACACATGGTGCCACTATAAGAGGGCCCATGAACATGGGGGGATGAAGTACGCGATAAATCGGGACCGTAGCTCGAAGTGGCAACGAGGACCTGATTGGGACGCACAACATTTGGGACATATCCATACACATAACCACTCACTAGGGGAGGGTAAGATATGTACAGATTGGGTCTGGATGCTACAGTTCCAATGACACCATCCACTGCGTGGGATTCCCCTTGCGGGTCTCTCTAGGAGGAGTCATCGAGAGGGGAGTAGGGGATGATGGTATATAGATACCCGGACTACGCATAGATCAAGTCAAATTATTGGGATTTGAGAATAACCTCCTCCTTGGTTTGGGGTTGTTCAAAGGCCATGTCCTTAGTAATGGTTGAGAGTAGAGATTTCAGAAACTAGTCTAAAAAGATCTTGTCGTCGAGTTTGATATTGCACAAAACCCAATGCCTATGCCACTCGTGAATATGGTAGTGATGTGGGTAGCGAAGTTCTGTTGATAGGAGAGGAGGATTTCTACTTTGTCATCGTAACAGACAGCAAATTGGAAGAACTGTAGGAAAGCAGACCCTAAGGAAAAAAATTAGAATGTGTTCCATGAGCTTGGTCAATATATTACTTGGTGGTAGCACTAGTAAGATTTCTCTGAAAGAGGCAGAGTCTGATAAAATCGTCCACGATGTTATTTGACGAGCACCATAGGTGAAACAACATGATATGATTTTGGGGGTCTTTCCCAGCCTTCCCTTTGAACTTTGGGATATCCCGTGGGAGTTTGGTTGGAATAGGAGGCCAATTATTATCATGGTGGATCAAATCATTGGTTATCCTCGCCAAATCAGGGAGGTTGAGGCTCGCCATAAAAGGAAAGGTCGCAGACGTAGGGCCTCCTAGTGGAGGATTTCCTTGAGGAAGATTCATTGGAGGAAGAGGGTTCCCCGAAGGGGGAGGGTTTTCTGGTGGGAGGTTCCCTTGAGTAGGGGGAAGGTTCCCTAGTAGAGGGTTCCCTAGTGGAGGGTTCCATGGAGGGGGGATGAAAATAGCCATGGGTTGTAATAACCCTAGAACTTTGATTAAAGTTAAATACTTTATAATATGGTTTTAAATTATTGTTGAACAATTATTTGACTAGGTGTGGTCAAAGACACTTGTATGAGGATTTTGAATTATTATTATTATTTAATAAATAAAAATAGGAGAATCCAATCTGAAGTAGTTGTTGAAAGAGTGTTTACTAACCCACAAGGAGAAATGACAAGTGTTGGACAAGAAACCCTTAGTGGTGAAAACAAATATTTAATACCTCAACGGTGCAGGAGGCATCTTCCCTATTTTTCAGGTCAGAACTCTAGATGGAGGTTCTAGAGCAAGAGGCTCATGATAGACCTAAGTCCTAGGAAAAGATAAATATACATTCCCATCAGACAAGCAGGAGGACTGGATGGAAGAGGGGAAAACATTATTGTTGAGTAAGAGAAGGATATGAAGTGTTGGTATAGAATTATTGTCCAACAATCTTTGTCCTTATGGTTCAGTAAACAGGGTCAGGGGTTTCAAAGCAAGTAATCTTGGTTGTTCTGGAAGATTGGTTGGGAGGAACGATGAACTTCAAATTGGATTCGATCTGCTCTTTTTGCCAGGTTCTATTATCATTGTAAAGGTATTTAGTATTTACTTATGTATATTTATTTTAGTTGGTTGTATTATCATCTAATTACAAATGTTTTACTTCGAAATATGTCAATCTACTTTATTATATTTTGTCAAGATTTTATTATTCTAACCTCTGCATGATAACTACCTTATGCTGTAAATTCTAAGTTTTGTTCATGATTCTGTTTCACTCTATTTTAAATTGATAATCTGAGAATTTATACATTAGGCTTTCTATTGAATATCTATTATATTTCTGAGTTAATCAAGTAGAAGTATTATTTTATAATGATTATAGATCCAAATGGCCTGTTAAAAATACACAGTATGAAATTAGCAACATACAAAATTATAGTTCAATAATCAGAGTAGGGAAAATATTTTCAATATAATTATAAATTTCAATGATACATAGACAAAACTAAATATTCGATATAAATTCATAGAACATAATAAATCTAGATATTTTCCAATACGCATCATACAAGAACAGAGTTTCAAAACCTTTATCAAAATCATTGATTAAGTAAATATATATATATCACGTAAATGAATCTGAAAAGCTATTGTGTTACAAAGCTGAAAGGCTATCATTACATCCTCGACGAGGGTCGAAGGATACAAGGGAGTCGGCTGACTACCCTTCCTTACTCTTAATTTCCTTAATGTGTGGGCAATGCGCAACATTTCCACTGCATTGAACCAAACATAAAACAACAACAAAACATTTACACGGACATTTTTAGCATTTCGTTTCCAGAACTCAAAAGAGAAATTATTCACATAACAGAACCAAGAGGTTCGTAAATATATAATTATTCAAATAAATTACAAATCCGAATGGTCTCTGGTTACAGTCGAGTCGAAAGACTCTTAAAACAAGATTTCCATTTATCAAGATAGTTAAGCCATAAAGGCTACCAATAGTCGCATGATTAACTAAGTAACATAGTGGGCAGATGTGAAAGCATAAACCCCATTTTTACGGAATAATGCACATGGTATGCATGCACCAAACTTCAACATTAACCATCATTGTTGAGAATGAAACATACCGTGTTTCGCAACCCTTGCGGTAGTATTACTACACCACCTGCAACCACATTCATATGCACAACAGTTACATTTTAAGTTAGTGTTTACAGTGGTAAATAAACATTATTCACGAAACTTTCACGCTAGTACTTACAGGGTTTTGAAGTCTGTGTTCTTAACACCATAAATCCATTAATGAAGTTTCCCCATTTTCACGCGTCTATACAAGCAAATAAATCAGAAGTTAGATGCGATCTTTTTATAAAAGATTTAACAAGAAGGTTTATAGAGCTAAGCTTTTCCTTACCTCACATTGCAACATTCCAGGGTTCGGATACCCATTTCCTTTACCTCTGCGTATTCGTACATAGACCTGCACAAGCAAACATTTAAAGATTAATACATATACATGAACTCGGTAAACAAAATAATGTTTGAAAGAATCAACAATTTATTGCATGCCTTACCTATACAAACTTAGCGTAACGATGAAGCTCCACTAAGCAACAATAGGTTCCGCAAAGGTGGACCTTTCAGACATGATCACAGAGTCAAGTTGAGACCGTTCGTAAAGCCGAAGGATCCACCATAGAGTGACAACACTCTATTCTCAAGACAAAACAGAACCAGAGACCAAACAAAAAGAAAATGCAGAAGCCAAACCCTATCTCTCAACTGAACAAAAATAAGTTACAGAGCTTCGCTCAAAGGAACAAGAGTCGAGCGTTTACATTTCAGCTCGAAGGGAAAACCCTCATAAGGAACATTGTGAACACTCCATAAGGAGGACGTCGCGTTCATGCAAGCGATTATAGAGTTGAACATTCTTTCAAACTTTACATTTGCATAACTCAGGAAGCTCTGCACAGAGCCGAGGCTCCATAGCGCAGCAGTGTAACCCTCCCAAAACCAAAAACATGAATGCACCGGTTCAGAGGTCTTTTGTCTAAATAAACCCTGCATAGTTTAGTTAAGATCCCAAGCAGTAGATCCAACGGTGGATGAGAATCCACGACGAGGAGACAGCTGAGTACTACCAACTCGCGTTAATGCGATCAAATGGCATGTTACACTTAGCATTTAAGAACTCGAGTCTCCATTAATAACACAGAGCCCATAGTATTCAATTAAAAATCATAACACTTATATCGTAGATCTTCTATGGATATGCGTTGCAAGTTTAAAGACCATAGCTTAAACATGGTCGCGGTATAGTTTATTCAACAAAGCCATCCGACCTTAGTATAGTCGTAGTATATCTTATGGTTTGGCATACAAATATGTTAAGAACATAGTTAAACATTCAAGCCAATGCCAAATGGTAAGGTCAATTCGACCATGGAATTTTGGATCATACCATATGATATTAATATGTTTTAATAAATCAAATAACAAGGTCTTTCATAAATAAATTATCATGGCACTATTTTAACATAGTAGAAATAGTATTAAAATGATAGCTTAGGATTGGCCATAGCTTGGCCATTAAGCTAAGACCTTGATGATAATAGTATCTGGATCACAAGTTAAGATGCATGAAAAAGAAATATAAACTATAACCAGATTCACGGCAGTAGATGAGTCAACCATGGTTGAATAGATGCATGCAATCGTCACATTAAAGGCTGACTTTTATTCCGCAAACATTGTCATTAAACTTTATATAACAAATAGAATACTGAAATTCAAGTATACCTTATGGACGAGTGATGCTGATTCGAACAACATCCTTATTATTTTGCATACCTGCGACATAAGAATTAATGTCGTCAAAAAAATATACCCATATAAAAATTTGGTAATTTTGGTGTTGTGACAAATTGGTATTAGAGCACGGTTACAAACATTAGGCATGAAAGTAGGCTCAACACGTATGGTCATGACAAAACGAAAATAAAAACTGACTTATGTTTTTTGTATGGGTATTTCAGGAATATAAATATAATCTCTATTTTGCAGGAAAATGGAAGGAGTCGAGACATTTGTCGAAGAAGGATCACATCATAGTGAGCAAGAAAATCATGAATAAGAAAATATTAATAACAACAATCTATGGGTTGATCTGAATGATAACAGAAATGATAATCAATCTGGATTCTTACAAACAATCAAAGAATTAAAGGCATAAATACAAAGTGTGAAAGAATACAATGAACGTATCTTAAAGGCACGGGAAGAGTTAAATAGCGTTCTACTCACTAAGATACTTGAGCAAGAAACAATAAAGAACAAGCCTATAGATTAAAAATTTGTAAAAACTACATCATATAAGCGTAGAGCAAGAAAATTAAACTTTGCAAATAATGAAACTAATTCATCTAGTGGAAATTCAGTGAGGGAACATAAACAGAAATATAATACCAGTTAAAGTAGTGGCAGCGAACAAATCAAGAAAAGAGTAAACACTACAAAGAAATTACCGGGGAATTTAAGAAAATAAAACCAGCTATCTTTAATGGTGAAGTAGAAACCGGAGAAGAAGCTAAAGCATGGCTATTTATAATCTGTCTGGAAAGGCAGATATATGGTA
Organism: Larix kaempferi; assembly: GCA_027924585.1. NCBI lineage: Eukaryota > Viridiplantae > Streptophyta > Pinopsida > Pinales > Pinaceae > Larix > Larix kaempferi. Next base: position 1,842,871 of record BSBM01000234.1, on the reverse strand, counting down.
GCAAGATATTAGAAAGGTGAAAAATATAAAGAAACGTCATGTAACATGGAACTCTTTCAAGAAACTGTTTAAAAGAAAATATTTATTTGAACAATATTATGAAGAGAAAGGTAAAGAATTCTATGATCTGAAACTTGGAACACTAATTATGAAGGAATTATGCAACAAATTTTTAAGTTTACTTCGATATGTACCTTACATTATTGAAGAGAAACCAAAAGTACAACGGTTCTTAAGTTGCTTACCGGTAATATATAAAGAAATAATTGAGTATGATAATCCTAAAACTTTGGAAGAAGCAATGAGAAAAGAAAATTTATGCTTTGAACAAAATAAAAACAGAAAAGATAACTTACCGGCTTGGAAAGGAAAGAGTTTTGATCAAAAGAAAAGAGTAAATAATTTTTTTAGAAATTATGGGAATAACTATAAAGGTTATCAAGGGAATAATTGCATAAACATACCTCAAAATGTAATGAAAAACCAAAGAAGAGATGCATCTACTACATATAACAAGGTTAATAATAAAAAAGAACCTTTGAAATGTTGGGATTGTGGGGAACCACACTATTTCAAAGATTGTCCAAAGAGAAGAAATTATGTTAATAATTTACATTCTCTACAAGAAGATGCTACTATAGGAGATGTGGCCAAAAGCATACCAAGGATTAGCGCAACATTGGAGAATTGACAAGCAGAACATCAATCAACAATGGTCGAAATCGAAGGTATGTTAAAAGACAAACCTATTTCTATGTTGAAATATCTAGGTGCAAGTTTAAGTTATATATCTCCTAGGTTGGTAGAAGCATGTAAACTTCAGAAAGATAAGTTTGAAAAGTCATGGTTAGTTCATCTTGCTACTGGAACAAAAAGGAAAGTAACTAACTTTGTTAAAAACTATGAGTTTTTCATGAATGAATTGAAAACACATGCAGATTTGAATGTTTTACCTTTGGGATCGTATGACATGATAATAGGATTGGACTGGTTAGAAAAACATAGAGTGATTCTAAACTACTATGATAAATCTTTTACATGCAAAGATGAAGAAAATAATTATGTTGTAGTGAAAGGAATTCCTAGGAAGGTTATGATTAGAGAAATCTCTGCTTTGCAAATGAAAAGATCTGTTAGGAAAGGCTGTAAAGTTTTTACTATTCACATACTTGATGATAGGGATAAAAGTGATAAAATTGATATAAATAATATTCCAATACTGAAAGAATTCAAAGATGTATTTCCGGAAGAAATTCCAGGACTACCTCCTAAAAGAGAGAGATATTTTACAATCGATCTCATACCAGGAGCAGTGCCAACTTCGAAAGCTCCTTATAGAATGAACATATTGGAATTGAATGAATTGAAATCTTAGATTCAAGAATTAATTGACAAAAAGTATATCCGATCAAGTGTATCCCCTAGGGGAGCACCAATAATATTTGTTAAAAAGAAAGATGGTACTTTAAGATTGTGCATCAACTATAGACAACTAAATAAGATGACAATTAAAAATAGATACTCGTTACCCCGAATTGATGATTTATTGGATCAATTCAGAGGAGCAACTGTATTTTCCAAAATAGATTTGCGATCGGGATATCACCAAGTAAGAGTAAAATATGAAGACATATATAAAATTGCTTTTAGGACCAGGTACGGTCATTATGAGTTTGTCATGATGCCCTTTGGGTTGAAAATTTTGCCAACAGTATTTATGTGCTTAATATATAGTGTATTGAGTAAATACCTAGACAAATTTGTAGTCGTGTTTATCAATGATATATTAATTTTCTCTAAGAATGAACAAGAACATGAAGAACACTTGAGAATTGTACTATAAGTATTAAGAGAACAATAACTTTATGCAAAATTCAGTAAGTGTGATTTCTTTAAAGATAGAATTCAGTACTTAGGACATGTGATAACTAAGGAAGGAATATCAGTTGACCTTGATAAAGTAAAAGCCATAATGCAATGGCCAGTTCCTAAAAACGTATCTGATATACATTCATTCATGGGAATCACAGGATATTACAGAAAATTTATTGAAGGCTTCTAAAAAATTTCTTACCCTATAACTTATTTACAAAAGAAAGGAAAGAAATTTGATTGGAATAATAAATGTGAAGAAAATTTTAATAAACTAAAACACTTGTTAACAACAGCTCCTATTTTAAAGATTGCAGATTCTTATAAATATTTTACCATTTGCACGGATGCATGCAAGGAAGGTTTAGGAGGAGTGTTAATGCAAGATAATTATGTTGTGGCTTGTGAGTCAAGAAAATTAAAAGAACATGAAAGAAACTATGCAACTCACAATTGGGAGTTGGCTGCTATAATTCACGCACTAAAAATGTGGCGACATTATATTATTGGTAGGCGATTTCTACTAAAGATTGATAATGTTAGTCTAAAATATCTATTTGATCAGCATAATTTGAATGAAAGACAAGCAAGGTGGTTGTCTTTTCTAAGTGAGTATGATTTCGAAATAAAACACATTAAGGGGAAAGAAAATAAAGTAGCTGACGCTTTGAGTTGTCATGCCAATATGTTGTATGTGGCTGCAAGTAGCAGTTATGAAACAGATTTAGAGATAAAAATACAAACAACAGCAAGAACTGATGATGAATATCAGAAAATAAAAGATAAAACAACAGAAAATGAGGTAAGTCAAATAAAAACAGATTTTAAATTGAGCGGAAAAACATTGTTAATGTATAAGGACAGGTTATATGTACCTAATTCTGCAAAATTTAAGCTGTTAATTATGAATGAAATGCATAAGACACCTTATTCAGGACATCCTAGATATCAAAAAATGATTACCATGTTGAGGAAAGAATTTTATTGGCCTAATATGAAAAATGAAGCTGCATAATATATAGCTAAATGCATGGAATGTCAGCAAGTTAAAACTGAACATCAACATCCAGCAGGGTTATTGCAGCCCTTACCCATTCCAGAATGGAAGTGGGAAGTCATTAGTATGGACTTCATAACAGGTTTTCCTAGAAATACTAAACAGAATGATTCTATAATGGTTGTGGTAGACAAGCTAAGTAAGGCAGAACATTTTATTCATGTTAAATCTACATATAAAGCTATTCATATTGTTGATATATTTATGCGAGAAATTTTCAGATTGCATGGTGTACCTAAGATAATAGTTTCTGATACTGATACAAAGTTTACATAAAATTTTTGGAAAGCTTTGTTTAAAGGGTTAGATACTAAACTAAATTTCAGTACATTTTTTCACCCTCAAACTGATGGACAGATAGAAAGAGTAACTCAGATATTAGAAGACATGCTTAGAATGTATGCTATGGATAAACCAGGAAAATGGGAAGACTATTTACATTTGGTTGAATTTGCTTATAATAACCATTTTCAAGCTTCTGCTAAGATGAGTCCATTTAAAATACTTTATGGACGGAAATGTATCACTCAAGTTTCTTGGAGTAGTCCAGTTGATAGATTAATGTTAGGTCCTGAAGTGTTAAAGGATATGGAACTAACCGTGAAACAGGTACAACAAAACTTGAAGATAGCTCAAGATAGACAAAAGAACTATGCAGATTTAAAAAGAACTCAAAGAGAGTTTCAGGTGGGGGATCATGTTTATGTAAAAGTAAAACCAAGGAAGAGTTCTTTAATATTGGGGAAGTGTGTTAAATTAGCACCCAGGTACTGTGGCCCTTTTGAAATATTAGACTGGGTTGGATCGGTAGCTTATCGGTTGGCATTACCACCTACGGTAAAAGTACATAATGTTTTTCATGTTTCCTTGTTAAAGAAATACATACATGATGCTACTCATGTTGTGGATTGGAATGTTATTCAGGTGGAACCGGAAGGAGAATTCCAAGTGGAACCAGAATGCATCCTCGACAGGAGGGAGCTTATCCTTCAGAACCGCATTATTGGGCAGGTAAAGGTGCAATGGATGCATCTTATCCCAAAAGAAGCTACTTGGAAATTGGAAAGTAATATGCGGGAGGCATATCTAATTCTGTTTCAAGAAGAAACAATGGAAGATTGAATAACATCGAGGACAGTGTTATCTTTAAGGAGAGGTGTATGTAATACCCCTCGAACGTTGATTAAAGTTAAATACTTTGTAATATGGTTTTAAATTATTGTTGAACAATTATTTGACCAAGTGTGGTCAAAGACACTTGTATGAGGATTTTGAATTATTATTATTATTTAATAAATAAAAATAGGAGAATCCAATCTGATGTAGTTGTTGAAAGAGTGTTTATTGACCCACAAGGAGAAATGACAAGTGTTGGACAAGAAACCCTTAGTGGTGAAAACAGATATTTAATACCTCAACAGGTGCAGGAGGCATCTTCCCTATTTTTCAGGTCAGAACTCCAGATGGAGGTTCTAGAGCAAGAGGCTCATGATAGACATAAGTCCTAGGCAAAGATAAATATACGTTCCCATAAGACAAGTAGGAGGCTTGGATGGAAGAGGGAAAAACATTATTGTTGAGTAAGAGAAGGATATGAAGTGCTGGTACAGAATTATTGTCCAACAGCCTTTGTCCTTGTGGTTTAGTAAACAAGCTCGGGGGTTTCAGAGCAAGTAATCTTGGTTATTCTGGAAGATTGGTTGGGAGGAACGACGAACTTCAAATTGGATTCGGTCTGCTCTTTTTGTCAGGTTCTATTATCAGTGTAAAACTATTCAGTATTTACTTCTGTATATTTATTTTAGTTGGTTGTATTATCATCTAATTACAAATGTTTTACTTCGAAATATGTCAATCTACTTTATTATATTCTGTCAAGATTTTATTATTCTAACCTGTGTATGATAACTCCTTATGCTGTAAATTCTAAGTTCTGTTCATTATTCTATTTCACTCTATTTTAAATTGATAATTTGAAAATTTATACATTTGGGTTTCTATTGAATATCTCTTATATTTTTGAATTAATCAAGTAGAAATATTATTTTATAATGATTGCAAAGCCAAATGGCATGCTAAAAATACACAGTATGAAATTAGAAACATACAAAATTATAGTTCAATAATCATGGTAGGGCAAATGCTTTCAATATAATTATAAATTTCAATGATACATAGACAAAACTGAATATTCAATTTAAATTCATAGAACATAATAACTCTAGATATTTTCCAATACGGATCATACAAGAATGGAGTTTCGAAACCTTTATCAAAATCATTAGTTAAGTAAATGTATATATATATCATAGAAATGAAGCCGAAAGGTTATCATTACATCCTCGACGAGGGTTGAAGGATACAAGGGAGTCGGCTGACTACCCTTCCTTAACCTTAAGTTCCTTAATGTGTGGGCAATGCGCAGCATTGCCATTGTATTTGAACCAAACATAAAACAACAAAAAACATTTACTCATACATTTTTAGCATTTCATATTTCCAGAACTCAAAAGAGAAATTATTCACATAACAAAACTAAGAGATTCGTAAATATATAATTATTCAAATAAATTACAGAGCCGAATGGTCTCTGGTTACAGTCGAGTTGAAATACTCTTAAAATAAGATTTCCAGTTATCAAGGCAGTTAAGCCATAAAGGATACCAATAGTCGCATGATTAACTAAGTAACATAGTGGGAAGATGGGAAAGCATAAACCCCATTTTTACGGCGTAATGCACATGGTATGCATGCGTCAAAATTCAACATTAACCAACATTGTTGAGAATGAAACATATCGTGTTTCGCAACCCTTGCGGTAGTATTACTACACCACCTGCAACCAAATTCATATGCACATCAATTAGATTTTCAGTTAGGGTTTACAGTGGTAAATAAACATTATTCACGAAACTTACACGCTATTACTTACAGGGTTTTGAAGTTTGTGTTCTTAACACCGTAAATCCATTAATGGAGTTTCCCCATTTTCACGCGTCTGTACAAGCAAATAAATCAAAAGCTAGATGTAATTTTTTATAAAATATTTAACAAGAAGGTTTACATAGCTAAGCTTTTCCTTACCTCGCATTGCAACATTCTAGGGTTTAGATACCCATTTCCTTTACCTCTGTGTATTCGTAGATAGACCTGCACGAGTAAACATTTAAAGATTAATACATATACATGAATTCGGTAAACAAAATAACGTTTGAAAGAATCAACAGTTTATTGCACGCCTTACCTATACAAACTTAGCATAAGGATGAAGCTCCACTAAGCAACAACAGGTTCCGCAAAGGTGAACATTTCAAACATGATCACAAAGTCAAGTTAAGACCGTGCGTAGAGCCAAAGGCTCCACCGTAGAGTGACAACACTCTATGCTCAAGCCAAAACAGAACCAGAGACCAAACAAAAATAAAATGCAGAAGCCAAACCCTATCTCTCAACTAAACAAAAATAAGTTACACATATTCGCTCAAAGGCACAAGAGCCGAGCATTTACATTTCAGCTCGAAGGGAAAACCCTCATAAGGAACACTGCGAACACTCCATAAGGAGGAAGTCGTGTTCATGCAAACGGTTACAGGGTTGAACATTCTTTCAAACTTCTCATTTCCATAACTCGAGAAGCTTTGCGCAAAGTCGAGGCTCCATAGCGCAGCAGTGTAACCCTCCCGAAACCAAAAACATGAATGCACCGATTCAGAGGTCTTTTGTCCGAATAAACCCTGCATAGGGTAGTTACGATCCCAAGCAATAGATCCAACGATGGATGAGAATCCACGACGAGGAGACAGCTAAGTACTTCCAACTCGCGTTAATGCAATCACATGGCATGCTACACTTAGCATTTAAGAACTCGAGTCTCCATTAATAACACATATCCCATAGCATTCAATTAAAAATCATAACACTTATATCGTAGATCTTCTTTGGATATGCGTTACAAGTTTGAAGACCATAGCTTAAACATGGTCGCGGTATAGTTTATTCAACGTAGCCATCCGACCTTAGTATAGTCGTAGTATATCTTATGGTTTGGCATACAAATGTGTTAAGACCGTAGTTAAACATTCAAGCCAATGCCAAATGGTAAGGTCGATTCAACCACGGCATGTTGGATCATACCAGATGATATTAATATGTTTTAATATATCAAATAACAAGGTCTTTCATAAATAAATTATCATGGCACTATTTTAACATAGTAGAAATAGTATTAAAATGATAGCTTAGGATTGGCCATAGCTTGTCCATTAAGCTAAGACCTTAATGATAATAATATCCAGATCACAAGTTAAGATGCATGAAAAAGAAATATAAACTACAACCATAATTAGATTCACGGTGGTAGATGAGTCAACCATGGTTGAATAGATGCATGCAGTTGTCACATTAAAGGCTGACTTTTATTCCGCAAACATTGTCATTAAACTTTATATGACAAAAAGAATATTGAAATTCAAAGTATACCTTATGGACGAGTGATGCTGAGTCGAACAAAATCTTTATTATTTTGCATACCTACGACATAAGAATTAATGTCGTCAAAAAAATATACTCAGATGAAATTTTTCAAAATTTGGTAATTTTGGGGTTGTGACATGGGTCCACTACTGTGTGAGTGTGTAGGCGATTCTGACTATAAGGAGCCAGAATTGGGTGATATTGTAGAGGTCTGGATCGAGGGACCGACTGTAAAATCTAAATCTTATGATCAGAGAAAGCTCGAAAAACCTAATGCAATCAAGTGTGCAGAAGGTGAGCACAACAAAATGGAAAACAAGCCAAAAGAAGCTCAAAAAAACTAATGTAAGGTGAGCTCAATAAAATAGTAAACAAGCCAACAAGAAGCACTCCTAAAAAAGAGAAAATAACATGCTAACCTATCAGATAAAGGGGAAAGCAATCACCTATCTAAAATATGGAATCCCTCACAAATTGTTTCCCTTGTAGGGTAATGAAATCCATAGTCAGAAAAAATGAAATGGAAGACAAATATGCCTCAGGGATATCCCCCTATCAAGTAAAAGAGTCCTAAAAGAAAGGCTTCTAGGCTACTTCATTTAGGACACATTAAGAAAGGTTACCTGTAGCTTCAGTCCGAAGACATTGATATGGATGATCTTCAATACTAAGTGGAGTGCGGCATTCCACCCAGCCATCTGTTTCCAGTCTTTCTATTAATTTTGATCTTTAATTTGGAGCTGCAATAATACTTGAAATCAAATAACAATCATTCACATAAGCAATCACATTCGACACATGAATTTACCCCGGGGAAACCCTCTATGACTTGAGGGAGAAAACCATGGCAAAACCTTCCTTAGTATATTGATAGATAATAGAGATTGTCTTTTACATCAAGCACCCTAGTGCAATTACAAAGCAAGAAAAAGATAAGGAAGAGAGACTCATAATAATATCCCACACAAAGAGAAAAAAAGCGCATTGCCTTCAAGAGAGAAGAGAATTTGCTTCACATTGGATTCATCAATCTTGTATAACATATTTATATATTTTTCACATGCATCAAATTCTATTTTTATCTTCCAACTTCAGGATGAACTCACCCTCCATCTGGATGCATCAATCTTGCTTGAAGAAGTGCGTCCCACTTCTCATGCAGTGCATTAACTCACTGAACTAACTCTTAGGATGAACTCGCCCCTTAAATGAAAGCTTTCCCACTTAGTTAGGTGGCTAACTTAAGTGTCGTCATTGTTGGAACATTATAACCATCTCAACCTTGGTTTTGCATGCATGCATGCATTCCATGCATTGGTAGCTGAGTCTCCTAGCACCTAGTCCTTGTTTTTGACCCCTAATGCTTCATTTTGGTCATCATTATCCTCCTTATCCACTCAGAGCGCCTTATCCACATCATTGAAGTGTAAATGCGCCCCCATGCATGATTTTAGCAGTCAGTACAGTCATTTCCATGAATAAAGGCACCTTGTCCACTTGATTTCCTTGTTAACTGACTGTTACACCTAGTTCATTGAAACTGAGTGTAGCAGCGCCTCTTTTGACCACTACAAATCAATTATGCGCCTCTTTGGAGTCTCCTCCCCTATTTTCTCGCCCTAATGACTCATTCATGTGCGAACCAATCTTAGTTGACTAGCCATTCATCATTAGTGGCCACTATAACTTATCAGTTGATGGTTCCAATGAAAACTAAGCCTACCACTTGAGATGAATTCAAATGACCTCTAAGGCTATCGAATTGTCAGTATTGTATCATCTTTTGTTTACCATATATTTGTTGTATGATAGAGAAACAACATTTTTTTATCTAAGATTCAATTCATTAGTGAATTTTACAACTTTTTCTTCTAAATTCTTTATGTAAAAGCTTTGTGAAATTAGTGAGGTTTTTTCATCTTTGTGATCCCACCTATGGAATTTCACAGTTATGCAAGTGTTGCAACTCAAAGTCTTTTGGTTTAACATAAGTCAGTCATGCAATAACACTTAGTTAACTAGATCTTCTTTGGTATCACTTAGTTAACTCTCTTAATTGATTCTTTCTTGTTTAACATCACTATAGTGATCAATTCGAGTTCTCATTTAATTTACTAAAGTCTTCACTGAAGTTTAACAATTTGAACTCTCTCTTAATTAACTCTTTTATGTTTAATTCAAATTATCTCATATCTTATCACATATTATCTTGATCTCTTGTCTTATCTGCATGGTCCACATGTGCCAGCTTAATTATCATATAAAATATACTAAGGAGATTTTCCCAATGATGTGATCATATTGTTCTACTATCGTTCCAAGTGCTTGTATGCTAAAGTAATTAACTCTATAGGTGGCTAGTATCTAGAGGGGACTGAATAGCTCAACCATGGGTAGTAATACATCACACATGGCATACATGCTTTGACATGCAAAGCATCACCTCAACGCATGAGGATCTGTATTGACACACAAGACCTTAACCTTGACTAGCAAGACTATACAACATCATCACTTTGGCATCAAAGCACTTGCCTCAACAAATGAGGCTTATCCATCCTTGAGTCCAACTCAAGATTCTTCTCCAAGTTTATTGAATCCAACTTAGGCTCCTATAAGGCACTACCTCGACACACGAGGCTCAATCTTGACACACAAGATTGACTTGGAGAATGACTCATGATGTTGTAACTTTAACACTCCCTCTCGGCGAGGGATGCATTCTCTGTCATGCCAAGCTTATCTCGGAAGTACCTATAATTCGTAACTGACAGAGGCTTAGTCAACATATCTGCTATCTGCTTTCCAATAGCAATGTACTGAAGTCTTATGGAACCTCTCTGGACCATGTCTCTGATGTAGTGATACTTCATCTCAATGTGTTTCGATCTATCATGAAACACAAGGTTTTCTGAGAGATTTATGTAGCTCTGATTGTCAGAGCGAATGATAGTAGTCTCAAGCGTCTCACGGAACAACCCAACAAGTAGCTTCCTAATCCACACAGCTTCTCGGGAGGTCGTACTAGCTGCAATATACTTTGATTTTGTAGTACTTTGGGCTACAGAGCCCTACTTCCTGCTGGACCAGGATATCATAACTAATCCCAAGCTAAAATAAAATCAGGATGTACTCTTTTGGTCCACAATACTACCACCCCAGTCAGAGTCGGCATAACCAAGTGACATCACTCCTCTACTAGAAGCATATCTTATTCCATGATCAATAGTACCTCGAAGGTATCTAATCACATGCTTGGCAGCAACCTAATGTCTATTTCTTGGCTCAGATATGAACTGACTCAATATACTCACTACATAACATATGTTTGGTCTACTATGTATCAAATATATCAAGGAACCAATGAGCTGTCTATACATTGTAGGATCCACTAGATCCGATCCGAAATCTAACTTGTGTAGTTTCTTCATATTAGTAACCATTGGAGTAGACATGGACTTACAGTCCATCATACCAAATCTCCGCAACACATCAGCTGTGTACTTTCCTTGTGAGATAAAGATCTCATCTTTCCTTTGCCAAAATTCTAGACCAAGAAAATAGTGCATAAGACCTAAGTCTTTCATTTTGTACTCAGAAGTGAGATCCCTCTTGCACCGAGCTATTTGTTGCTCCTCTCCAATAAGGAACAATTCATCAACATAGAGAACCAAGATCAATGGATGGTTCTTCACAACATTAAAGTACAGGTTGGAGTCAACTTTACTTTTGGAGAATCCCAAGCTCAGAAGATAGCTGTCAATCCTCAAATACGAAGCCCTCAGGGTCTGCTTAAGCCTGTACAAGGCTTTCTTAAGTTTGCATACATGGGACTCCTTCCCATGAACTAAAAACCCTTCAAGTTGCTATATGTAAACCTCTTCCTCAACCTCACCATTAAGGAAGGCGGTCTTCACATCCATCTTGTGTAGTTTCCAACCCAAAACTGAAGCAAGATAAATTATGGCTCTGATAGTAGTGTACTTAGACACAAAATCGAATGTCTCATCATAGTCTATCCCTTCTTTTTGTGAGAAACCACAAGCCACAAATCTTTCTTTATACTTTTCAATACTTCCATCAATTGCATGCTCGAAAAACGTAATGCAATCAAGTGTGCAGATGGTGAGCACAACAAAATGGCAAACAAGCCAAAAGAAGCTCAAAAAACCTAATGCAAGGTGAGCTCATTAAAATGGCAAACAAGCCAATAAGATGCACTCTTAAAAAAGAGAAAATGACAAGCAGTGACCTATCTAAAATATGGAAGCCCTCACAAATTGTTTCCCTTGTGGGGTGATGAAATCCATAGTCAGACAAAATGAAATGGAAGACCAATATGGCTTAGGGATATCCCCCTACCGAATAAAAGAGTCGTAAAAGAAAGGCTTCTAGGCTACTTCGTTCAGGACACGCCAGGAAAGGTTACCTGCAGCTTTAGTCCAAAGACATCAATATGGATGATCTTCAATACTGAGTGGAGTGCAACATTCCACCCAGCCATCTGGTTCCAATATTTCTGTTAATTTTGATCTTTTATTCGGAGTTGAAATAATACTTGAAATCAAATAACAATCATACACATAAGCAATCACATTTGACACATGAATTTACCCTGGGAAACCCTCTATGACTTGAGGGAGAAAACCCCAACAAAACCTTCCTTAGTATATTGATAGATAGCAGAGAATTTATTTTACATCAAGCACCCCCAGTGCAATTATAGCGCAAGAGAAAGATAAGGAAGAGAGACATAGAATTATATCATGCACAAAGAGGAAAAAAGTGCATTGCCTTCAAGAGAGAAGAGAATTCACTTCACATTGGATTCATCAATCCTGTATAACATATTTATATATTATTCACATGCATTGACTTCTATTTTTATCTTCCAAGCTCAGGATGAACTCGCCCTCCATCTAGATGCATCAATCTTGCTTGAAGAAGTGCACCCCACTTCTCATGCAGTGCATTAACTCACTGAACTAACTCTTAGGATGAACTCACCCCTTAATTGAAATTTGTCCCACTTAGTTAGGTGGCTAACTTAAGTGTCGTCATTGTTGGAACATTCTAACAATCTCAACCTTGGTTTTGCATGCATGCATGCATTCCATGCATTGGTAGTTGAATCTCCTAACACCTAGTTCTTATTTTTGACCCCCTGGTGCTTCATTTTGGTCATCATTATCCTCCTTATCCACTCAGAGCACCTTATCCACATCACTGAAGTCTAAATGCACCCTCATGCATGATTTTAGGAGTCAGTACAGTTAGTTCCATGAATAAAGGCGACTTGTCCACTTGATTGCCTTGTTAACTGACTATTACACCTAGTTCACTGAAACCGAGTGTAGGAGCGCTTCTTTTGACCACTACAAGTCAGTTATGCACCTCTTTGGAGTCTCCTCCCCTATTTTCTAGCCCTGATGACTCAGTCATGTGACAACCAACCTCAGTTAACTAGCCATTCATCATTAGTGGCCACTAGACCTTATCGGGTGATGGTTCCAATGCAAACTGAGCCTGCCACTTGAGATGAATTCGAATGACCTCTAAGGTTATCGAATTCTCAATATTGTATCATCTTTTTTTTCGTAGCTATTTTTTGTATGATAGAGCAACAACAATTTTTTATCAAAGTTTTAATTCATGAGTGAATTTTACATCTTTTTCTTCCAAATTCTTTCTGTAAAAGCTTTGTGAAATTAGTGAGGTTTGTTCAGCTTTGTGGTCCCACCCGTGGAATTTCATAGTCATGCAAGTGTCGTATTTTAGTTTAACATAAGTGTCTTCATGCAATAACACTTAGTTAACTAGATCTTCTTTTCTATCACTTAGTTAACTCTCTTAACAGATTCTTTATTGTTTAACATCACTATAGTGATCAATTCGAGTTCTCCTTTGATTTACTGAAGTTTAACAATTCAAATTCTCTCTCAATGAACTCTTTTATGTGTAATTCAAATTCTCTCATATATGTTAATTTTTGAGTATTAATTCAACATACTCTAGGATCTTTACTGAGAGAATAACATGTACAACATATCAGGTATAACAATGCATATCAATCACACCAAGCAATCACATGAGACAATAGACACACATAGTTTCACTGGGGAAAACCATAAAGGTGAAAAACCCCACAACTTCCTCAGAGATAGAAAGAGCAATGATACAACCCAAATACACAGAGATAGTCCTCCTAGCAGCTGAACCTCCTCCTCCACTAGTGCGCCACTTTTCGAGTAGTGTAGAAGTGAATAATGAGATAATCAAATAGAATGCCTCCCGCACTCTATTTATACATGACCTGACCTGCCTAATAAACTAGCAGGGCTGACTTGTCTAACTCAGTCTAATAACCCATGGTAATACTAATCAAGGCCGGCCCCACACTTGGTGGTCTAATAACCCATCACATGCAAGTTGCGACACTTGCGACACTTTTCAATACAAATGACGACACTTCTGTATAAAGGAATAATAACATCTCTATAGGAGTAAAATATACATAGGTGAAATACATTCCGAAGTTACATATACATCAACACTCCCTCTTAACTAGGAAGGTATTTCTCGACATAGATCTGCTAGCACAAGTATTCTTCTCTGGATCATCGTCATCGAATCATCATCATCACTGCTACTGCTATCTCATCAATATCCGATCTACTCGTCATAGGAAGTTCTACAGAGCCAGTCTTTTTTTCATACTGGATGTAGGCCCACCACCTGCAGGTCTTCATCATCACTGGCCATACTATGGAATCCTCAGGACTTATTACATGCGTCACAATGCCTCAAAAGAGTATCCCATGACTTATTACGGGCACACAACCCAACCTATCAAATCTCCCAGGTCTACTTATATGTGACCCCCACCACAATGCCTCGAAAGAGAATCCCAGGACTTATTACAAGCACACAGCCCAACCTATTGGATCTCCCAGGTCTACTTACATGTGGTCACCACAATGCCTCGAAAGAGCATCCCAGGACTTATTACGGGCACACAACCCAGCCTATCGGATCTCCCAGGTCTACTTATATGTGGTCATGGCAATGCCTCGAAAGAGAATCCCAGGACTTATTACGGGCACACAGCCCAACCTATCGAATCTCCCAGGTCTACTTATATGCCATAGGAAAATGCCTCGAAAGAGCATCCCAGGACTTATTACGGGCACACAGCCCAACCTATCGGATCTCCCAGGTCTACTTATATGTCCTCCCAGAGCAATGCCTCGAAAGAGAATCCCAGGACTGATTACGGGCACACAGCCCAACCTATCGAATCTCCCAGGTCTACTTATATGCTCATCTGCACAACCTATCCACAGCCACAGAGTATCAACTTGATACTCACCATACATCATCCTAATGTACATCATCACATGATCATCCTGATCATCATAGCATCATCCTGATACATATCATCTGGAGCAACATCCTGAAGCTCATCATCCATGATCATCCTGATCATACAATGCATCCACCTGATGCATACCAAGTATCTACCTGATACATATACAAATACATGATCCAACTGACCATATCAAGCATCCAACATGATGCATATACAAATACATGATCCAACTGATCATATCCAGCATCCAACATGATGCATATACATATACATGATCCAACTGATCATATCCAGCATCCTACATGATGCATATACAAATACATGATCCAACTTATCATATCCAGCATCCAACATGATGCATATACATATACACGATCCAACTGATCATAACAAGCATCCAACATGATGCATATACAAATACATGATCCAACTGATCATATCCACCATCCAACATGGTGCATATACATATACATGATCCAACTGATGATAACAAGCATCCAACATGATGCATATACAGAGCAGTAACTGGAGCATCGTCCTGATGCTCATCACACAACGCTTACATCCATAGCCATGGGAAGGATCCTCCTCTCACCATGCTTGGAATGGATTTTGCAAATGTGTCCATCACTTCTTCCTCAAAGTGTCGTCAATCTAGAGAACACCAAGCCTCTCTCTGAAGTACTCGAACTTCACTCTAGCTAGTGGTTTCGTCAACACATCCGCAACCTGCTCATCCGTTGCAACATACAGGAGCTTCACTACTCCTCTCTACACCATATCCCTGATATAGTGATATTTGATCTCAATGTGCTTCGACCTGTCGTGGAACACTGGGTTCTCAGACAACTTCACACAACTCTGGTTGTCACAAAAGATACCAGTAGCATCCAACGGGAGATCAAATAACTCAGACAGCAGCTTCCTTAGCTGTACTGCCTCATAACTAGCCGAACAAGCTGCAACATACTCTGCTTCGGCTGTACTCAATGCTATGCAGGATTGCTTCCTGCTAAACCAAGAGATCACACCTGATCCCATACTGAAGTAGCACCCAGAAGTGCTCTTCCTATCTGCAGCACTGCCTGCCCAGTCCGAATCAACATAACCCTGCAGGTTAAACTTTTGATTCGCATCATACTTGAGCCCATAGTCAATTGTACCCTTCAGGTACCTCAGAATATGCTTTACAGCAACCAGGTGAACACCTCTGGGATCCGTCAGGAATTGGCTCAATGTGTTCACTGCAAAGCAAATATATGGTCTCGTGTTCATCAGGTACATCAAGGACCCAATCATCTGACGATACACCGTGACATCAACTGACTCAGATGAAGCATCACACAGAAGCTTCAGGTTTGATGCCATAGGTGTGGCCATGGCCTTGCAGTCCATCATCCCGAACCTCTTCAGGATCTCTACTGCATACTTCCCTTGTCCAAGGAAGATCCCATCTGCACTCTGCCACACCTCCATGCCTAGAAAATAGTGCATCATCCCCAAGTCCTTCATCTTGAACTCGGCAGCAAGCTTCCTCTTGGTATCGGCAATCAATCCATCCTCACCTATTACAAACAGGTCATCCACATACAATAGTAGTATCACAGGATTGCCTTCATCAACCTTGTAGTAAAGGTTGGAATCCGCTTTACTCTTGTTAAAGCCCAAACTGGATAGAAAGCTATCTATCCTACCATACCAAGTCTTAGAAGCTTGCTTCAAGCCATACAAGGCTTTCTTCAACCTGCACACATATGACTCCCTGTCATGTGTCTCAAAACCAAGTGGCTGCTCCACATACACTTCCTCCTCAACTACACCATTCAAGAAAGCTGTCTTGACATCCATTTGGTGTATCTTCCATTTCATCACTGCAACCAAGGAAAGTACTGATATGATGGAAGTGTACCTGGATACAGGAGTAAAAGTCTCTTCATAGTCTATCCCCTCTTTCTGGGAGAAGCCATGAGCTACAAATCTTGCTTTGTATTTCTCTATGCTGCCATCTGCAGCATGCTTGATCTTGTAGATCCATTTGGAAGTCACCACAGACTTCCCTTCGGGTCTTGGGACCACATCCCAAACATCATTCTTCATGATCGATTGGTATTCCTCGACCATGGCATCCTTCCATTCTTTCTTTTCCGCTGCTTATTCATAACTGGAAGGTTCTTTGTTCATAATGTCACATAGTAAGGCAACATAACTGGTGTGTGATCTAGTCCTCTTCCTTTCTCTGTGTTCTTCTGGAATGCCATACCTTTCTGCATCTTGTATGAGCTCTCTAGCCCATGCAGGTTTCCTCTTGTGAGAGTTCTTCTCATGGGGTGGATCTACAGGTTCTTGTGGATCTTCTATTTCACAATCTGCATCTGGAATTGCTTCAATCATAGTGGTGTCTTGAAATCTGGTTTCTTTTGGTTCTTCATGATCTTCAACAGGTGTCTTCTTCGATTTGATGTATGCTGAGTCCTCATCAAATGTTACATCCCTGCTGACATCAATATTCTTGAACCATGGAAAGTATATTCTGTAAGCCTTCGAGCTTTCATTGTACCCCACAAAGATGCCCTTCTTTCTTGAAGGATCTAGCTTTGTCCTCTTTTCCTTTGGAACACGTGTGTATACTGGACAACCAAATATTATGAGATGGCTGACTTCAGGTTTCTTACCAGAGAAGACCTCTTTTGGTGTCTTGTTTTCCAATATCTTGTGAGGTGTTCTGTTCTACACATATATTGCTGTCCTAGCTGCTTCTGCCCAAAGATGCATAGGCAGATCCTAGTCATGCAGCATTTCCCGTGCTACTTCCATGATTGTTCTATTCTTCCTTTATGCAATTCCATTCTGTTGTGGATTGTAGGGAGCAGTCAACTCCCTCTTAATCCCTTAATCACTGCATAGCTTCTTGAAATCACTTGAAGTGAATTCTCCACCATTGTCGGATCTGAAGGTCTTGATCTTCTTATCAGTTTGATTTTCCATCAAGACTTTGAACTCCTTGAACTTATCAAACACTTCATCTTTTCTTCTCGGCCCACAAGCCTAGCCTCTTCTTGTGAACATTCCTCCCACAGTCTACTGAAGAATATCAACTTCCTTCTTGCACATATTCCTTGAATGAAGGAATCCCATGACCTAGGTAGGTCATTCAAAGTGGTCATGACAACTTCACCATTATCCACCACTTCATCCATAGCTTGAAGTTGTTCCTTGATCTGAGAGACCTTAGAGAAATAAGATTGAATGGTCTCTCCATTCTGAAGCTTTACCCCTTTCAATTGGTTCCGCAGAGTCATCTTCTGATTTATGTTCTTCCCTTCAAATAGCTTGGTCAGGGAGTCAAACATCTCCTTGGGTGTCTTTAGAGATGACACATGTGGTATGAGATGGTCTTTAATAGAATCAACAATGATTCTCTTTGCCTTGACCAAGTTCTTCTTATGTAAGGCCTTAGCCTCTTCTTCCTCTGGGACAGGGACCTCAGAACTTATGTAGGTGTCCAATTCATTTTCTTCCAGGATTAACCCAATCCTATACTTCCATGCTCAGAAGTTATCAGCCCCTTCAAGCTTATCCTCAAGCTTGGTGTGGTGAGACATCTTAAAGAGTACCTCAAATGGAAATAGAAAAGATTTAGGTCTTACCGCTTGATTTGCAGAAATCTGGATCTGGTGTCGGATTAGGGTTTGTCGAAGAAACCCTAAAAATTCAAAATGTGAATTTCAACTTTCTAAAAGGATAGAAAGATGCGCCTTGATGAGTTGATCATCCTGGTATACTCATAATTTGAAAACTGCAAAGTTTCACCCTTCATAAATGCTTTTTAATCTTCTAGATTCACTAAGGAGGACCCTGAATTAAGGTTTGAGTTTCCCAGAGCTTCACCCAACCAAAAAGTTCGATCCAAATCTCTAGACTTCTATTTTTCCAAGGAGCTTCCAACTATGTCCTCATATTTCAAAACTTCCTATTTTTGTGGAAACCCTAATTTTTAGGGCCAAAAATGAAAGTGCCCAGGATTGAATTCTGATTGGACAGAAAGATACGCCTTGCTGAGGAGAGTCAAAATACCCTACTGCCTTTCAATATTTGTGGAGAGAAACCCAATAAACAGGAAACCCTAGTTTCCGCAACTGCATAGTGTTTTCTTCTCAGGTTAGCTCTGATACCATGTTAATTTTTGAGTATTAATTCAACATACTCTAGGATCTTTACTGAGAGAATAACATGTACAGCATATCAAGTATAACAATGCATATCAATCACACCAAGCAATCACATGAGACAATAGACACACGGAGTTTCACCGGGGAAAACCATAAAGGTGAAAAACCCCACAACTTCCTCAGAGATAGAAAGAGCAATGATACAACCCAAGTACACATAGATAGTCCTCCTAGCAGCTGAACCTCCTCCTCCACTAGTGTGCCACTTTTCGAGTAGTGTAGAAGTGAATAATGAGATAATCAAATAGAGTGCCTCTCGCACTCTATTTATACATGACTTGACCTGCCTAATAAACTAGCAGGCCGACTTGTCTAACTTAGTCTAATAACCCATGGTAATACTAATCAGGGCCAACCCCACACTTGGTGGTCTAATAACCCATCACATGCAAGTTGCAACACTTGCGACACTTGTCAATACAAATGACGACACTTTCGTATAGAGGAATAATAACATCTCTATAGGAGTACAAAATACATAGGTGAAATACATTCTGAAGTTACATATACATCAACAATATATTATCACATATTATCTTTATCTCTTGTCTTATATGCACGGTCCACATGTGTTATCTTAATTATCATATCAAATATACTAAGGAGATTTCCCCAATGATATGATCATATTGTTCTACTATCGTTCCAAGTGGTTGTATGCTAAAGTAATTCACTCTAGAGGTGGCCAGTATTTAGAGGAGATTTAATAGCTCAACCATGGGTAATAGTACATCACACATGGCATACATGTTTCGACATGCAAAACATCACCTCAACACATGAGGATCTGTCTTGACACACAAGACCTTAGCCTTGACTAGCAAGACTATACAACATCATCACTTTGACATACAAAGCACTTGCCTTAACAAATGAAGCTTATCCATCCTTGAGTCCAACTCAAGATTCTTCTCCAAGTTTCCTGATTCCAACATAGGCTCCTATAAGGCACTACCTTGACACACGAGACTCAATCTTGACACACAATATTGACTTGGATAATGACTCGTGATGTTGTAACTTTAACACTCCCTCTCAACGAGGGAGGCATTCTCTACCATGCCAATCTTGTCTAGGAAGTACCTATACTTCGTCACTAACAGAGGCTTAGTCAACATATCTGCTATGTGCTCGCTAGTAGCAATGTACTGAAGTCTTATGGAACCTCTCTGGACCATGTATCTAATGTAGTGATATGTCATCTCAATGTGTTTTGATATTTCATGAAACACAAGGTTTTTTGAGAGCTTTATGCAACTCAAAGCGAATGACCATAGTCTCAAGCTTCTCACAAAACAACCCAACAAGTAGCTTCCTAATCCACACAGCTTCTCGGTAGGAGGTACTAGCTGCAATATACTTTGCTTTTGTAGTACTCTGGGCTATGAAGCCCTACTTCTTGCTAGACCTGGAGATCATCAGTAATCCCAAGCTAAAACAAAATCTGGATGTACTCTTTCGGTCCACAATACTACCACCCTAGTCAGAGTCAGGATAACCAAGTAACATCACTCCTCCATTGGAAGCATATCTGAGTCCATAATCAATAGTACCTCAAAGGTATCTAAGAACATGCTTGGCAACAACCCAATGTCTATGTCTTGGCTCATATATAAACTGACTAAAGATACTCACTGCATAACATATGTCTGGTCTACTATGTATCAAATACGTCAAGGAACCAATGAGTTGTCTATATATGGTAGGATCCATTGGATCCAATTCAGAATGTGAATCACGTAGTTTCTTCATATTAGAAACCTTTGGAATAGACTTGGAATTACAGTCCATCGTACCAAATCTCCGCAACACATCAGTTGTGTACTTTCCTTGTAAGAGAAAGATCTCATCTTTCCTTTGCCAAAATTCTATACCAAGAAAATAGTGCATAAGGCCTAAGTATTTTATTTTGAACTCAGAAGTGAGCTCCCTCTTTCATTGATCTATCTGTTGCTCCTCTCCAGTAAGGAACAAGTCATCAACATAGAGAACCAATATCAATGGATGGTTCTTCACAACCTTAAAGTACAGGTTGGGGTCAACTTCACTTTTGGAGAAGCCTAAGCTCAGAAGATAGTTGTCAATCCTCGAATACGAAGCCCTCGGGGCCTTCTTAATCCCGTACAAGGATTTCTTAAGTTTGCATACATGGGACTCCTTCCCAAGAACTACAAACCCCTCAGGTTGTTGTATGTAAACCTCTTCCTCAACCTCACCATTGAGGAAGGCAATCTTCACATCCATCTTGTGAAGTTTCCAACCCAAAACTAAAGCAAGGGAAATAATGGTTCTAATAGTAGTGTACCTGGCCACACAAGCGAATGTCTCATCATAGTCTATCCCTTCTTTTTGTGAGAAACACGGGCCACAAATCTTGATTTATACTTTTCAATACTTCCATCAGCTGCATGCTTGATTTTATAAAGCCACTTGGAAGTTACTATTGAATTCCTGTCAGGTTTAGGAACCACTTACCACACATCATTACGCATGATGGATTTGTATTCTTCAACATGGAATCTTTCCATACTTGCTGCTTATCGACTTCTTCATAGGTAGAGGGTTCTGAATCGTTGATATGACTCATCTGTGCTACATATCTTGAAAATATTTCAGGTCTCTTTTGCTCTCTAGATGAGCTTGGTGGTGCACCATACGTTTTTGCCTCTTGCAGGATGTCTCGACACCATGTAAATATACTCTTAGCAGGAGGTTTATCAAGGGATCTTTCTATCAATTCTACTAGTACTTCGGGATCAAGCATATCTATGGACTCTTCTGGATTTTCCCTCTCAACATCTGAAAGGGGAGAATCAGAAACTGGATTGTCCATCATAGGAGTATCATGCTTCTCCATATCTGAATTAGACTAAAGTTCTTTGGAGCGCTTAAAGGCAACCTCTTCATGAAATGTTACATCTCTACCGACTTCAATGTTTCTTTGTCCTGTAACATAGATTCTGTAAGCTTTGGGGGATTCAGTATATCCAAAAAATGTTCCTTTCTTTTCTGATGGCTCCATC
Source organism: Larix kaempferi (assembly GCA_027924585.1). NCBI lineage: Eukaryota > Viridiplantae > Streptophyta > Pinopsida > Pinales > Pinaceae > Larix > Larix kaempferi. Next base: position 1,820,848 of record BSBM01000234.1, on the reverse strand, counting down.
TTTGTCCTCTTCTCTTTTGGTGCATGGATGTAAACAATACAATCGAAATATTCAAGTGTCCAACATCTAGTTTTTCACTGGTGAAAACCTCTTCAAGAGTCTTTTCTCCCAAGATAGCATGAGGGATTCTGTTATGAATATAAACATCAATGTTGGAGGCTTCTACCCATAAGGATGTGGGTAGATCTTGATCACACATCGTGGATTTTGCAGCCTCACATATTGTTCTATTCTTTCTTTCAGCAACCCCATTTTGTTGGGGGTTGTAGGGTACAGTCAACTGTCTTTTAATTCTTGCGTCTTAACAAAATTCATTAAATTCAAGTGACTCAAGCTCTCCTCCATTATCAGATATCAAAGCATGAATGTGCTTTCTAGTGTGATTCTCAACCAGTGCTTTAAACTCTTGAAACTTGTTGAAAGTTTCACTCTTTCCCTTCAAAAAATAAACCCATGACTTGCGAGAGAATTCATTTATGAAAAGCACATAATATAAATAACCACTCAAGGAGGGTGCAGACATAGGACCACATAGATCAGAATGAATCAAGTCAAGAATCCCTTTGGATCTATTGGTACTACATGGAAAAATCTTCTTAACGTTCTTTCCAAGAGCGCAACCTCTATAAACATTATCAAAATTAGATTTAAATATGGGCATACCTTTCACCATCTTCTGCAATCCAGGTAGCACTTTGAAATGGAGATGACCAAGCTTTCTATGCCACAAATCACACGGACTGACTATGTCATGGATCATGGCTTGTATGAGCTTTCTAGGAACTTTGTAGAAACCTCCCTCTCTAACTCCAATCACTGATGTAAAGTTCAAGTCTTCATGCTTATGACACAATGGTGCTTTGTTGTCCATAAAGATAAATCTGAATCCTTTATCTTCTAGAACCGAAATAGACAGGAGGTTCTTCTTCAATATGGGGACAAACATAATTTCATCCACATGCAGTACATCTCATGAATCGAACTGAAAGTAAGTGGATCCAATACCTTGGATCGAATAAGTGGCATTATCTCCAAGCTCCACCTTACAGGAAAACTTATTTTCCTTTAGATCTGTGATAGCGCTCCTATACCCAGTCATGTGCTTGGATGCACCACTGTCCACCAGCCATGTCTTAGCACTAGTGGTAATGGATCCAGAAAGGGCAGAGACAACATAGTGCTCCTTCCTTGTCTCTTGATCATCGGATGAATTTTTTCTTGTAGGTTCATCTTCTATAGTAGTAGAAGCATGAAACCTACCCTTGAACTTTCCTCTTTGTTGTCCACGACATTCTCTTACATAATGTCCCATTCTTATTGCATTTGAAACATTTAACTTTAGACTTATCAAAGTTCTTGAAATCATTCTCCTTTTGATGAGAGAATTTCTTGTGAGATTTATTACCTCTTTTAATCCATGCCGCAAGAGCGAGGTTCTCTTCTTTGGAGGCAATATATTTTCTCTAGATTCACCCTTGTTCTTGTAGGTAATCATTCCATAGTCTTGCAAAGTTAGGTTGCACTTCTCAACCATTTACTGCAGCCAAGAATGTCTCCCACGAGGATGGAAGACCATCGACAATAGTTTGAATGAGATCATCATCATCGACCATCACACTAATGCTCATGAGTTGATCTCTTACTTGAGAGATCTTTGTGAAGAAAGAAGCCACAACTTCGTCCTTTTCCATACTTAGATTTCGAAGCTTGTTAATGTTCTTTTTTGACTGGGCAACTTCTTCTCATAAAGATTTGTTAAAGTGTCGAAGCATTCCTTTGCGGTCTTCAATAGAGTAATCACGGGCAAGTTGCCTTTCACATAATCATAAATGATTTTATTTGCTTTTGCTTGATTCTTCTTGAAGCTAATGTGCCTTGCATTAGAAGTAGGCACTTCAATAACACTAGGTACATATCCATCCAGATCATGCTCTTCTAGGATATTCAGGATATTGGCCTTCCAAGTATTCGAAGTTCCTTCAAGATGGTCTTCCGATCTCACTGAGATTGATGCCATAATTCTTCAAGTATTGTGCTCACTTAGGATCTGCATAGGCTCAAGCTTGATTGCTTTACTTAGCTCTTTCACGCCTTGAGCTCTGATACCATGTTAATTTTGATCTTTAATTCGGAGCTGCAATAATACCTGAAATCAAATAACAATCATACACATAAGCAATCACATTCAACACGTGAATTTACCCTGGGGAAACCCTCTATGGCTTGAGGGAGAAAACCCCAGCAAAACCTTCTTTAGTATATTGATAGATAGAAGAGAATGTATTTTACATCAAGCAACTCTGTGCAATTACAGAACAAGAGAAAGATAAGGAAGAGAGACTCAAAATAATATCCGGCACAAAGAAAAAAAACGCATTGCCTTCAAGAGAGAAGATAATTCGCTTCACATTGAATTCATCAATCCTATATAACATATTTATTTATTCTTCACATGCATCGGCTTCTATTTTTATCTTCCGACTTCATGATGGACTCACCCTCCATCTGGATGCATCAATCTTGCATGAAGATGCGCCCCACTTCTCATGCAGTGCATTAACTCATTGAACTGACTCTTAGGATGAACTCGCCCCTTAATTGAAATCTTGCCCACTTAGTTAGGTGGCTAACTTAAGTGTCGTCATGTAAGTGTCACAACTAAAGTGTCATCTTTTAGTTTAACATAAGTGTTGTCATGCAATAACACTTAGTTAACTATATCTTATTTGTTATCACTTAGTTAACTCTCTTAATTGATTCTTTCTTGTTTAACATCACTGTAGTGATCAATTCGAGTTCTCCTTTGATTTACTGAAGTTTAACAATTCAAATTCTCTCTTATTTAACTCTTTTATGTGTAATTCGAATTCTCCCGTATCTTATCACATCTTATATCTATCTCTTGTCTTATCTGCATGGTCCACATGTGCCAACTTAATTATCATATCAAATATACTAAGGATATTTTCTCAATGATGTGATCATATTGTTCTACTATTGTTCCAAGTGGTTATATTCTAAAGTAAATCACTCTAGAGGTGGCCAGTCTCTAGAGGAGACTTAATAACTCAACCATGGTTAGTAGTACATCATACACCATACATGATTTGACATGCAAAGCATCACCTCAACACATGAGGCACCACCTCAACACATGATGATTTATCTTGACACACAAGACCTTATCCTTGACTAGCAAAACTGTACAACATCATCACTTTGACATACAAAGCATTTGCCTCAACACATGAAGCTTATCCATCCTTGAGTCCAACTCAAGATTCTTCTCAAAGTTTCTTGAGTCCAACTCAGGCTGCTATAATGCACTACCTCGACACACGAGGCTCAATATTGGCACACAAGATTGACTTGGAGAATGACTCATGATGCTGTAACTTTAACACTTTTCACTTACCCTCGTCAGACGAGAGCCCCCCCCACAAATCAATCTCAACCGTGTCCACAAATACTAGAGGATTTTGGTCCCCTAAAAAGACAACTGCTATGTCTCAAATCTAAATGATAAAGGGGAATTATTTGGATGCCTATCCCTATGCACCGGGTCCAAGCTATTGATCAAGCCTTCTCTAACATCGACTTTGATGTGAATCCATGCTCACCTTTGATCCAATTTAGAATCCCAGGAAGGCTCTAAATCGATAAACATCCGCAATTTATTTCCAATCGCTTCCAGAGTCTCCTTTGTCCAAAAGACAAGGGGTAATCCTAGGAGAATGGCCCATAACCTTCATACGGTCACTGCTTCATGTTTGGGGTCGAAGTTAGCCATCCATAGTTTTAACACCAATCCGAAAGGACTCCAATTCCAATTTGACCGCAGAATGATGCAACAATCATCTCCAGATTCTACTACCATCTTAAAACTACCCCTTCTCTCCTTTAAACACTTATTACTACCTCACGACCTGATGGAATTTTCAGAGCTGCACAACATCTTAACAACTTGAGAATCGACCAAAGTACCCCCCTCTATCTTCAATGACATAGGTTTAGAATGAGGTTTCTCGAAAATATCTCCTTTTTCCGTTTGATTAAACACATTCTACCCATCTTGCAGAGGATAAGACTTTTCCTCCCTCTGCTTGCTTGCACATTAACTGCACACTCTGTTGCCGATGCTGAAGCAAAGGATCCCTTCGGGTTGGTCTCCACTTGGAATTCAACTTGGGTTTGAAAAGCATGGGACATAGAAGGATTGTACCTGTAATCTACTTCTTTTTACTCACATTTCTCCATCGAGGCAATGTTCAAATATGAACCCTTCCCAACCCTTCTAGAGGGTTCTAGCATGTCTTAAAAGTGAAATGCTAAAATTGCCCTTCGAAAAAATTTAAAATTCTATTTTGATCCTTCAAATTAAGAAGGGCATAATTTATAGCAATATTTCAAAGGAAGGGCAACTTTTTAAATTACACGTCAATATGGATTTCAATTTTCGAACAATGTGTTTAAAATCAAATTGTCCCTACTCCCTAATTAACATTTACTTCCTTCACCCAAAAATATATCGCAATGATTTGACACACAAATTGTTTGGTGTTCCAAATTTCCAAGGGCCACAAAAATACTTCATTATCTAAAACTCAATAACATGTAGGCCTAACGGTTTAGAACATGTGTTTCCTCCTAGGAGGTCATAGGTTCAAATCCGGAGGAAGGTAAGGTATGTACACCTCCATAGACTTTAGCAATCAAATAGTTGTGTGGAGGGGGCTTTCTTGTCCCACAAACAAGGGGGTCTCATACACCAAATTGGTGTTTGTCTTGGTTGCGACCTTAGATTATTATTATTATTACAAATGACCTCTCACACAACATCATAAATTTTATGGCAAGGTTCCATAGTCGGTATCTTTCAAGATATACAAATGGATAAACTTATTGCTTGAGGAGTCGAGGGTTTTCAAAATCTTTGCAAATCCAAATGCATAATCACATTACCTGCACATGAAAGTATAATAACTATAAAATATCACTGAAAATGGGAATGGATGAGTAAATTAAGATACATTTATAGATTCTCGACACCTTATGTGTGGATTCATTAGCTCTAGGATGGTATTTGATTCATTGTAGTAAATTTACCTAAGGATTTCATTCTTAGAGCCTTATGCTCTTGATTGCTTAGGCTTACTACTTTCCCAAATCCCACCATTCACAAATTTCTTTTAGTGTTCTTGGATTCTATTTAAAAGGTATACTGCTGGAAAATTAGCCATGGAACTTACGAGTTTTAAGGTTCACTGGATGCATACATCCCATCGACGTGCATGCACTTAGGCTTGCTACCCCTCCATCAAAGCTTGCGACCTGATCGAACATAAGTATTTACACTAGTATTTATTCATATTCTCCAATAATAAACAAATGATTTTTAATTTTTAATCTTTCGATATATACAACTTTTGTAGAGTCTAAATATTTAGTCAACATTGCAACTTATGTCGCTTTAAAACTTGGTCTCCTGTGAAAGAGTGCTTTACATTATTTTGAGAGTAAAGTTAAAAAAGTGGCCTCTATTGAAATGCTTTTTAGTAAAATATATTCGAAAATAAAATGTAGATTTGAATTTGAGTTTTCTAGTTGCTACTCTTCTTTACCGAAATGCTTTGCATTATTTCAAGGGTAAAGTTTAAAAAGTAGCCTCTTATGAACTTGCGTCCCTAATTCTTCCTTCCACTACACATAGATACCGAAACATAAACATAGATACCTTGATTATATTTATTTAATTTTAATTAAAGTTCATGACTACGTAATTACGACTCGTTAATGTGATATCATATTACTTGTTTTCTTTTTCTTTTTTTATATATAGGAAAGGATTGCAAAGAATATTAAGATCATAGCCTTACCAATGCCCAGAACAGGAGTAAGCAAACCAGAGAACTCGAAGCCGATGGCTATATGCGTCTAGGCAGGCAAATTGCACGAATAGAAGCAGGATCAATTGTTTCCGATTCCCCTATAACTTCTTCCGGCCGGCCAAATCCTCAGAGGCCCAGCCATTAGCCATGGCATTCAAGAATTTAATAGCCAAAGTGAAGGCATTTGAGTTTCCGACTTCGATCTCCGAGGCGAGGGGATTGATAAAGCTGAAGATGCCGTGGGAAATAACGGGTCCCTGTTCAGACCCTGAGTACCTAAACGCCGTTCCCAATGCGCTCGATTATCGTCCCTTTTCACCCGCATCCGCCCCTGTTCGCGTTCACGTTCCCTCTGCGGACCCGGACCGGATTTTCGATATCAAGTATTTTCCCCGAGACTACAAAAGGAATTTCAACGACCGGAAAAGAGTCGTGCTCAGCAAGTCCCAACTGGAAGAAGCCCGGCAGCAGAAGAAGGAAAAGGAGTTCTTCTTTGACGGCGGAAATGTCTTTCCGTCCGGCTATGTCACGAAGACAGAGATCCAAGACGATGACAATCTGCCCGGAAATGGATACGTGTAGTGCAAGGAAGAATCAGGCAGGCAGGTTCATTTTGCTTTTATTTTTATCTCTTCTTCCGGGTCTTCTGCGGATTGTCTGTTTTAATTTGGATTATTTTCGGATCTGCTTGGTGTAACGCAGAGAACTTTTTAAGAATACAACTCAAACTGTTGCTCAATTGAATCTGTGGTTTGAAAATTTCGGAATTTTTAAAATAAAATTTGCAACCCTTATCAATGCACGGACAGATTCTGATTTCACGGCGTTTACTTTATTTATATGGTAATGCTTTTTAGATGAATGGATTGATTTCACACGTACTTTTTTTCTTCTTTTTTTTACATATTTAAACAATGTTTATCACTTTTATTTGATCCCTGGGAGCTTTGAACCCCAGCCCCGGGTTGAGGAAGGAGTCCATGAGATTTGATCTTTGAACCTCTGCCTGCCTCAGAATGATGTGTGTTTTAACCATCAAGTCCTGGGGTAGTCCACGACTTCACAAACATGCATTATAATAAAGTAGAGATTGCATTTACTGAATTAAAGTTGGATATCTGCTCCAGGCCCCCACTCCCGCTCTGGGATTGCTCCCACTCCCTATAGCTCCAATGCTGGAAGTGCGTTGGTCCTGGAAAGTTTTTGTGGAGGACCGCTCCTGCTCCTTCTCCTTGCCCCCCGCTTGTCTCAGCTCCCTAGAAACATGGACGATATTGTATTTCAAATGAGCAGGGCATCCGACATAAAATGTACATTAAAAAACACAGACTGCCTGCTTTATTATTTAGGCTTCATATGGGGCAAATAGGGGTTAGAGTCTTAGACTCACTATGATCCTTGTAAAATTGCAATCTTTATTAATCCGGAGAAAGGACTTGTTCTGTTCTACTGTAAATAAGTTTAAGAACCAGTTATTCAATTTCCGATTCAAAGTGGCGTGCACATTACTTTTGTTCTGTCTGGGAAAGAAGACGGAGTTTTCTTTAATCAAACTTTTGCAACCTTACCTGCTATAATTTTTTCTTAGATACACTAATATTCAGGGTTCTACGAAGGAAAACAATATTTTGGTGCATTAACACAAAGTTCTTTCAATTGACATCCCAATTAACCAGCTGTGTCTTACATTTCCTTTACACTTACTTGTACTTTTCCAACGCAATAAATATACAATAGGATGAGTGCAGTTAGGGATTCGTGCACTCCTTCTCTCTTGAGCACTTATCTTGTTGGGGGTTGTATCATTTTGGTATGAAGTCTTCGTTTCATTTCCCACCTTGGTATTTCGTAGTCTGTCTTTGCAACTAGGTTTGTGCAATCACTCTATCTTTTCACAGTTTGGCTCTGCCAGATCAATAGTCGATATTCTGTGGAATTTTGAATTCCCTCTTTGAGAGCCTTCACCAATTTAGAGAAAATTGTTTGCTTCTTTCCGTCGTGTGTCAATTTCTGTTTCTGCTTGCTGGTTTTTCTCTTTTCCTTAAGCCACACCTCAATTTTTCATGGGAAAGAAAGAAACAAATTCATGAAAAGGAAAAGAATAAAGCAATTGGTTGAAGTGCCACCCTCCTATAGGTTGTTATTTTGCTCGAAGGTCTCTACTTTTGAATCTTTGATCAATGCGGTTGAACTTGTTTTATTAAGGTATGCCCTTCCGACGCTGAATTTAAAGTTCATGATTCCTCTCAGGGGATTCTCCTCCCATGGCCTTCCATTCTTGACGTTCCTCAATGTGCTGCCCTTGTCACTCCCAACAACATTATTATTTTCCTTTGTTGTGTTTTGTTGAAGATGTACACCCACAATGAGCCCTTACATCTCAACCTTTGCTCCACGATCTCTAGCAATCTATCATCCCTTGTTTGCATTCCCCCTCTTTTCACAAGTTCATCCGTTCTATTACTTTTTTAGCTCTATTTCCATTTGTAGGTTCCCCTTCCAAGGCCATATCATCATTTACTGGCTAGTGCACTTGTTTAGACTTGGTGAAACTCAACAAATAAGAAAAAACTCAAGTTGTAGGGAATATTGAGTTTTCTTGAGTTTTGTTTGGCAAGTTTTGCAGAGTTTCTTTTTAGGGGAGTTTAGCCTATAGTACTATTTTTTGAAGAGACTTGGCAAGACTCGCAAGTCCCTATTAAGTCTCACATCACTAATTCTATGTTTCCCAACAATATCTTTTTTTTAACCCATGGTTGGCAAACTTGGACTTGGCAAAGACTCAACTAGCCCGGGGCTTTGAAGACTTGGCAACTTGACAAAGCTCAGTTCAAGACTTAGTGAAACTCAACAAATAGAAAAAAAGAGTCAAAATAAGACTTAGTGAAACTCAACAAATAGAAAAAAAGAGTCAAAATATAGTAAAATTTGTGTGGACAAAATATATTAATGACATTTCTAATCCTTACAAGCAATAAAACAACAATCTACACAAATTCATAAGATTATCTCATGAACTACGATAATACAAAATTTGACACTCAATCTTTCTCTACAAAATAGTAAATTGAAAGTTGAAATATAAATCAAATAGGTTGTGATCCATGATTCCACGATCAAGTTGAGTTTAGGGTTTTAGTTTTCATTCATGCATTTTCTAGCCTCCAAAACTTGTTTTGACCCTCAAAATTCCACATTGGGTCCACTTTTGCATGTTGGGTTGGTCTTGCAAGTTTAAGGGAGAGACTCACTAGTTTGGATGAGTCTTGAGTCTCTTGGTAAGTTTGGGCCAAGTACTTGTCTCAGTAGAGACACAACCAAACTCCTAAGTGTTGAAAAGTTACCTAGGAAGTGTTGTTCACCTAGTGTTGCCTTGGGGTGGACAAGAACACTTTAAATGGTGACCCCTAGTCATTATTAATTAATAAAGTGAGATGTACTTTATAATTTTAAAGTCACTTTATTAAAAGGTAAAGTCATGGTTTATCCTAAGTTCGCATTTAATGAAAAGTCAAGTGAGTGATTAATTAAAAGTGGGTGCTCACTTTATTAAATGACATTAAGTGCACTAAATATCATTTATTAATTATTTAATTGAGCATTTAATGAGAACCCCTCATCTAATCTAATCTGGACCATTAGATTGAAAAGAGAAAGTTGCCATGAACAAAAAGGGACTTGGGCAAGGTAACCATAATCATTTTATTCACTTTTCAAGAGAGTAATTTTGGAGAGGAGGAGAAGTAGAGAAGAGAAGTCGACTTTGGGAGGAAGAAGACAAACCCTAACACAGAAATTGAGGAGGATGCTGCTGGGCACAAATTCCAAGAATCCGTACAGCAGCAAGTACTTCATTTAATGCAGGTCGTACAGGCACAAATTTCAAGGAAGAATGCTGCACATTTATTGCAGGCCATACAGGTTCAGTTTGGCACAAAAACCGAGGTGACCATACTGGATTAAATGCTGGTCGTACAACACAAAAATCGAGGAAGGATTTATGACAGGTTTGGCATACTTCCTGAGGTATCCATACATCATTAATGATTGGTCCGTACAACACAGAAATCGAGGAAGAATTATGGGTGTGATTTTCGAGGCAATCTATAGCATTAATTACCCACATGTGTTAGCCATACTATTGTTAGAAAGTACAGGTGTTTTCTGCTGTGTCTTTGGCACGCTTTTTGAGATGAAAAGTTGGGATAAGTACAGTTCTGATTTTTGTAATTTGTTGAAGAAAAATAAAATCTCTCTCTCTGAGAAACAGGTTTTCCCTTAGGGGTTTTATCCTGGACCGATTGGTCAAAAATCTTGTGTTAAATTTTTCGTTTGGTTGGCTGATTTAAATTTTTGAGTATGAGTTTATTGGCTGAAAGTTAAATTTTTTTGAGTTGTTTGAATTTGAAAAAGAATCTCATGTGTTTCAGTTTAGTCAATTTTATGTTAAAAATGTGCATACAAGGGTTTGGGCATTAAACCATGCAGGGAAGCTATCAAGCTTGAAACCAAGTTGGGGTTCCAAATACTTTCATGGTATCAGAGCGAAGTTAAAGATCAGAAATTTAAAACACTAAGAAAATTTCAGATTTGAAGAAAACAGGGGTTTTGAGAAAAATTTCAGATTTGAAGAAAATTAGGGTTTTGAGAAAAAAAATTCCAGATTTGTGAAAAAGCTCTTGAACAGGTTGTTTGAGTAGTACAAGTTGTAGCCATGGTGTCTGGACTTAGAGTTGAGGACAGATTAGATGGGGCTGCAAATTTTAGCCCATGGAAGGTTAGAATTATGTTTATACTTGAGGAGAATGAGCTATGGGATATAGTGAATAGTACAACAACAAATCCCGTAACAGTTCCTACCGATGCTACTGATAAGGCATCCTTTATGAAAAGAGATGTAAAGGCAAGAAGGATCATACTTGATGCCGTAAAGGATCATGTGATCCCACATATTTCAGCGAAGGACCATGCATTTCAGATGTGGCCAGCTTTGACGAGCTTACACCAAAGCTCCAATGAGAACAGGAAGATGGTGTTGTGGGAGAAGTTGAAGGATGTGCACATGGGGAAGAATGAGGGCATGACATCCTATCTTACTAGGATAACACAGGTTAGAGATGAGCTTGCAGTAGTTGGTGAGATCATATCGAGCAGTGAGTTGGTACACACAGCCTTAAATGGCGTGACTCCACCATGGAGTGTGTTTGTGCAGACAATGGTTGCTCATGAGAACATGCCATCATGGGATCGTCTTGGGGATGATTTCATACAAGAGGAAACACGTAGAGGTTACCTATAGGGCAATTCATCGCATCATAGGAATGATGAGGAGGATGTAGCATTGGCAGCGAAAGGAAAGAAGAAGAAGTTCAAGAAGGGTCCTAAGGGTGGGGCCAAGCAGTATACATGTGAGTAGAAGAAAGACTTGAGTAAAATCAAGTGTTTCGCATGTTAGAAGTTTGGACACTATGCTGGACAGTGCCCAAACAAGAAGAAGAAAGGACAACAGACAACAGCAGCAGCAGATGTTGATGACTTTGCTTCTCGTTTTGAGGGAGAGTTTTCTCTCTATGCTGGGTGTACAGACAGGATATCTTTCACCAGCAGTGATATGGAGGGTGACTTGGATGATCAGGATCAATGTTCCTTATTGGTTGGCCACTCTTTGAGTGCTTCTGCCACTACCTCTACATGGTATATTGATAATGGGGCTTCGAGCCACATGACAGGTACTCGTGATGTGTTTTCCAAGATGATCGAGACTAGCTTGAGTCTCGAGATAGTATTGGGTGATGATACTGTTGTGAGAGCAGTTGGGCGTGGGACTGTCATGTTTGAGAGGGAGTCCATGCAGCCTATGTCGTTGAGGGATGTCTTGTATGTCCTTGGGCTGAAGAAGAACCTTGTTTCAGTTTTTGCTATTGAGGATAGAGGATTTGGGGTATATGTCCTAGGTGGGAAAGTGTATGTGTTTCCCAGAGCAGTAGGACCATCTACTTCATGTGCCATTGGAGTTAGATGTGGGATGCGGGAAACTGTTCAAGCTTTTCTCTTCCAGCCTCACCATGCATGCTACCATACGAGCAGTGGTACCGAGATGCGTGAGTTATGGCACAGGAGGATGGGCCACCTTCATCATTCAACTTTGAGATTGCTGAGGGAGATGTCTAGAGGTTTGCCTCAGTTCAACACAGAACAGGGTAATGTGTGTAGAGGGTGTGCTTTGGGAAAGTACACCAAGACTACTTTTCTGAGCAGTGACACAAGATCAAGTGGCATACTAGACTTGATTCATTCATACCTATGTGGACCTATGTCTTCTGCATCGTTGACAGGATTTGAGTACTATATCAGTTTCATTGATGACCACTCCAGGAAGACCTGGATCTACTTTCTGAGAAGTAAAAAATCTCAAGAAGTCTTGCAGGGGTTCCAAGAGTTCAAAGCTCTTGTGGAGAACCAAACAGGGAGGAAGGTTCGGGCACTCAGGTCAAACAATGGGGGTGAGTATACCTCCAAGGAGTTTGATGAGTTTTGCAGACAGGAGGGCATCAAGAGGCAGTTGATGGTTCCATACACTCCACAACAAAACGGGGTTGCTGAAAGGAAGAACAGAGCGATAGTGGGAGCAACTAGAGCCATGCTGCATGATCAGAGTCTTCCTTTCTTTCTATGGTCTGAGGCCTGTAGTACTGCTATGTATGTTCAGAAGAGGAGTTCACACCGAGCATTGGGGTGTAAACCTCTTGAGGAGATGTTCACCGGGAAGAGACCTAAGATAGGTCACTTCCGCATATTTGGATGCCTTACATACTCTCATGTCCCTTTCAAGAAGAGGACAAAGTTAGAGCCCACAGTGGAGAGAGGAGTTTTTGTTGGTTATGACGAGACTTCGAAGGCTTTTCGCTTATACTTTCCTACACAGTGGAAAGTTGTGGTGAGGAGGGAGGTCAGATTTGAGGAGGAGAAAGGCTTCATGAAGTCTTATGATTCAGAGGTGGTGGGGCAGCAGGTTGATACTCCACAGGTACCTTCACAGAGTTCAACGAGTCAAAGTACAGGGTCATAGGTTTCTGGAGTGACTGGGTCACAGGTTACAGGTTCACAGGTTATAGGTACTCAGTCTACAGGGACTTTTGGTCCAGGGACAGGTTCACAGGTCACAGGTTCACATGTTTCACCTTCATGTGATTCGGGTGGTACAGGTTTAGGATCACCAAGCATAGGATCTCAGACCACATGTACTTCTTCAGGGAGACAGTTGTCAGATGACGAGGTTCAGGAGGAGGGCCCACCACAGGAAGCTACTTCTAGGAAACGTAAGCCAAGTTGGCTTAAGGATCTTGTGAAGGAAGCTAAGGAGTTTGTGGGGCCACCCAAGAGGGAGGTTAGGGAGAGCAGGGCACCAGAGAGATTTTCCATTTATATGGCGATGGTGATTAGTTTGAGTGATTTCGAGCCTACTACATTTGAGGAGGCTACCCCACACCACGTTTGGAGAGATGCCATGATGGAAGAGTACAAATCCATCATGAAGAATGGAGTGTGGGAGGTTGTTCCGAGACCAGAGGGGAAGTCAGTGGTGACTTCCAAGTGGCTCTATAAAATCAAGCGTGCCGCGGATGGCAGCATCAATAAGTACAAAGCTCGTTTTGTTGCATGAGGGTTCTCACAGGTAGAGGGAGTTGATTACTATGAAACCTTTGCATCGGCAGCATCAACAATTACAAAGCTCGTTTTGTTGCACGCGGGTTCTCACAGGTAGAGGGAGTTGACTACTATGAAACCTTTGCAAATCAGTTGCTAGGTTTTCTTCAATCAGAGCAGTGATCTCCATTGTGGCAGAGATGGGTTGGAGGATTCATCAGATGGATGTGAAAACTGCTTTTCTGAACGGTTTTCTACAGGAGGAGGTATATCTAGAGCAGCCTCAAAGCTTTGAGATTCATGGGAGAGATTCACATGTTTGTAGGTTGAAAAAGGCCTTGTATGGTCTGAAGCAAGCCCCTTGGGCTTGGTATTTTAGGATTGATACTTATCTGCTATCGATTGGGTTTTAGAAGAGTGAGGCGGATCCCAACCTATACTACATTGTGGTTGGTGGTGTTCCTCTCATTCTTCTGCTATATGTTGATGACTTGTTCATTACAGGAGGAGAGCACCTGATTGAAGCATGTAAGAAAGATCTTGCTTCAAAGTTAGAGATGACTGACCTTGGACTGATGCATTACTATTTGGGGATGGAGATATGGCAGGAGAATGGACATGTTTTCCTGAGTCAGGGAAAATATGCTGCAGATATTCTGAGGAGATTTCGGATGGAGGATTGTAGACCCATGTCCACGCCCATGATCACCAACTGGATGAAGCTTCATGCTTTTGAGGGAGAGTTGGCGGATCCTACTTGATATCATCAGTTGATTGGTTCGTTGATGTATTTGGTCAACACTAGGCCAGATATGAGTTTTGCAGTTAACACTCTCAGTCAGTTCATGGTGGAGCCCAGGAGAGTGCACTGGATAGTTGCAAAACATGTGTTGAGATACCTTGCAGGTACAGTAGATTTTGGTTTGGACTAAAGGAGATTTGATGGAGTGGGATTGGTTGGCTTTACAGATTCAGATTGGGCAGGTAGTGTTTCAAACCGGAAGAGCACTTCCGGTTGTTGTTTCAGTTTGGGATTAGCAGTTGTGTCTTGATTCAGTCGGAACAAAAGTCCGTAGCATTGAGTTCTGCAGCGGCTGAGTACATGGCAGCTAGTCAGGCCAGTTGTGAAGCCTTGTGGCTTCGCAAGTTGATGATTGATTTATTTGGTCAGGAGATGAGACCTACAGTGATACATTGTGATAATTAGAGTTGCATTAGACTCTCTGAGAATCCGATATTTCATGACAGGTCAAAACACATTGAGATCAGGTATCACTTTATCAGGGATTATGTTCAGAGAGGAGCAGTACAGTTGCAGTACATTTCTACTGATGAGCAGGTGACTGACATTCTCACAAAGTCTTTGGGTAGAGGGAAGCATGTCTATTTCAGAGACAAGTTGGGAGTGGTGAAGAACACCTTCCTCGGTAAGAGGGAGTGTTGAAAAGTTACCTAGGAAGTGTTGTTCACCTAGTGTTGCCTTGGGGTGGACAATAACACTTTAAATGGTGACCCCTAGTCATTATTAATTAATAAAGTGAGATGTACTTTATAATTTTAAAGTCACTTTATTAAAAGGTAAAGTCATGGTTTAGCCTAAGTTCACATTTAGTGAAAAGTCAAGTGAGTGATTAATTAAAAGGGGGTGCTCACTTTATTAAATGACATTAAGTGCACTAAATGTCATTTATTAATTATTTAATTGGGCATTTAAAGAGAACCCTTCATTGCGCCGAGAGGCGCTCTACAGCCCAGTATGAGGGAGATCTTGTGAGTTGAGTGTTTGTCAAGTAACAAAGTAATAACCAAATAATAAAAATAAAATATTGTAACGTCGTCCATTAATAAAAAAAATAAAATAAAATCCATGTTGACTCATAAAATAAAAATTTTATGAAAAGTAATAAAAAAATCGATCTTTGTTTATAAAATAAAAACTTAAAACTTAAACCCAGATGTATAAATTAAATAAATTAAAAAAAAATACACCTCAAGAAATTGGATCCCTCTGGATGCTTGATAGATCCGAGTTTAAGATGGATCTACGCTGGTCTAATCTAATCTGGACCATTAGATTGAAAAGAGGAAGTTGCCATGAACAAAAAGGGACTTGGGCAAGGTAAACATAATCATTTTATTCACTTTTCAAGAGAGCAATTTTGGAGAGGAGGAGAAGGAGAGAAGAGAAGTCGACTTTGGGAGGAAGAAGACAAACCCTAGCACAAAAATCGAGGATGCTACTGCTGGGCACAAATTCCAAGAATCCATACAGCAACAGCCAACAAATACTTCATTTAATGCAGGTTGTACAGGCACAAATTTCAAGGAAGAATTCAGCACATTTATTGTAGATCGTACAGGTTCAGTTTGGCACAGAAACCGAAGTGACTGTATTGTATTAAATGCTGGCCGTACAACACGAAATCAAGGAAGGATTTTTGACAGGTTTGGCATAGTTCCCGAGGCATCCGTACAACATTAATGACTGGACCGTACAACACAGAAATTGAGGAAGAATTATGGGCGTGATTTTCGAGGCAATCTTCAGCATTAATTACCCACACGTGTGAGCCATACTGCTGTCAGAAAGTACAGTTGTTTTCTGCTGTGTATTGGGCATGCTTTTCGAGATGAAAAGCTGAGATAAGTACAGTTCTGATTTTTGTTATTTGTTGAAGAAAAATAAAATCTCTCTCTCAGAAACAGGGTTTCCCTTAGGGGTTTTATCCTGGACTGATTGGTAAAAAATCTTGTGTTAAATTTTTCATGTGTTTGGCTGATTTAAATTTCTAAGTATGAGTTTATTGGCTGAAAGTTAAAAATTTATGAGTTGTTTGAATTTGAAAAAGAATCTGATGTGTTTCAGTTTAGTCAATTTTATGTTAAAAATGTGCATACAAGGGTTTGAGCATTAAACCATGTAGAGAAGCTATCAAGCTTGAAATCGGGTTG
The DNA here is from genome assembly GCA_027924585.1 of Larix kaempferi. Taxonomy (NCBI): domain Eukaryota; kingdom Viridiplantae; phylum Streptophyta; class Pinopsida; order Pinales; family Pinaceae; genus Larix; species Larix kaempferi. The sequence goes on along the minus strand of BSBM01000234.1, from coordinate 1,804,361 downwards.
GGGTTCCAAAAACTTTCAATAAGGATTCATGAGTCTAGGCGAGTTTGTCAAGTCTCGAGTCTCTTGGCAAGTTTGAGCCAATTACTCATCTCAACAGAGACTTGGCCAAACTCGTAAGGATTCATGAGTCCAGGCAAGTTTGTTGAGTCCCAAGTCTCTCAGTAAGTTTGAGCCAAGTACTTGTCTTAGTAGTGACTCAATCAAACTCGTAGGAACTTGCAAGTCTCCTATGAATCAAACAACCATGGTTTAGCCTTTGGCAACAAAGGGAAAAGTTTTGCACCTTAATGGAAACTAGGATTAGAATATTCTTTTCTAAATATTTAAAATCAAGGGTGCTTTATAAAGGCAATATTTTTCTTTTGATTTTTTTGTTAAATCAAATAGAAACAGAGGAATAAATCAAATAAAAACACTATGAAACAAATGTATTATGTTGTTATATACTCTTAAGTGTTTTTCTTCTTTGTTGTTTTTCCCTACACTGAAATATCAAAGCATTATAATGGAATAATTAATCTTGGGGTCCATATGGGATTTTTTTCTAGAATTGACATGCTGTAGAATTACAACACACACATGGATTTAACACCAATAACAAATCGATTTTCAATTATAGATTTACAACATCAAAATGATTTTTTAACACAATTATTGCAACATATGATAAGGCTGTTTTAGTAATTGCTTATCACAATTTCAACAGGCAATTCCTACTTAGATAATTACAACAACTTTCCTAGTCATTACACAAGCCTTCCACTTGGATACTGAGATTACCATTAAACACTTTGGTGGTGATTTAAATGGCAAGAAGATTTATGCATGACTAAGAAGCTTTGGTGTTGATTGCACCGAGTGTAAACGAGCTGCTTACAACCTATTATGGGGGAGATCCTGTAATGGATGTCACATGTCACATGTAACGTTTTCAAAAGTAATAGTATGGGGGAGATCCTGTAACGGATGTCACATGTCACATGTCACATTTGTCACGTTTGTAGTATGAGGGAGATCTTGTAACGGATGTCACATGTCACATTTGTCACGTTTGTCATGTTACGTTACAACCCAGTATGGGGGAGGTGTTGTAGCGTTTGTCACATTTGTCACGTTTGTCACATTACGTTTCCATGTCGGTTACAAACTTATAAAAAATCAAAAGTAATTAAAAATTTCATGTTCGTTCATAACTTATCAAAAATAAAAAAAATAATTAAAAAATTAAAAGAGAGGGATCTAATTTCTTGAGGGGCAATTTTTTTCTTAATGTGTAAAAAATTTAAGATAAAACAAAAAAAATTACACCTCAAGAAATTGGATCCCTCTCGGTGCTTGATAGATTCGGGTTTGAGATGGATCTATGCTGGTTCTAGATTCCATTGATGTTAACAAATCAACAAAAGATTATGGTTGCTTCTCTTAATAATGTTGACCAAGTGCTTATTTAGTGTCTATTTTATGTACAACATCTTACAGCCATCCAATAAGTTCCCTTTCAAAAGTGGGATCGTTTCAAAGTAACGTAACACAAACAAATCTATCTTTTGGGCTACAAAGATGCTTTGCTTGCATGTTCGTGACACCTTTATAGCTTTGTGGTCAATTAATACAATAATACATCGACCAATTTAATAAATTATCTTTCAAGTTGAAGATCATAAATCAAGAAAATATATTGTGGCTCAAGGGTCATATTCTTATTTTCAAAAGTAGATGGGAAGTTTGAGTATTACCTCTTCTAAGTAAGTTTTCAATTTGCTTTAAAGATTGAAGCCAAGTTTGAAAAAGGGTTTGCATAGATCCAATCAAGAGGTACAAAAGAAATATTTTACATCCAATTCATCATCTTTTAATTCTTTAGTTCCTCGAAGGAAACTTCTCAAACTCCAAAGTAACATCTAATTTATAGTCCATAGGGATGGCTATAGAGCATGCTTCTATTTATGAAGCATTCTTCACTCATAATTGCCACGTGATAGGTCGAAGACATGATAACTCAACTAATGGGCCATGGCAGTTAGAACCTAGTATTGCAACATCTTGTAAAGCCTTTACAATTGCCTGCTTTCTCATTTCTACATCCATACGATCTTACTTTAATCAAGGATAATTTACCATCATTATTCAATCTTTATGTTTATTGCAATTGAGCCCTCCATGAATGTTGTTGAGTCCAATGTTACTCATGGATTGTTGTGTCATAATCTTAAGACTCTCGACCAATGTATGCTGATGTTTGTAGCATCGGACAGGTACTTTTGCATAGGTGTCAGACATGCAGGAGTTGTCCATTACTTCTCTAGGTACTTGCTCAGTTTATTTAGTAAGTGACTTATATCTCTTTCCTGAGTCTAACTCAGGAAAAGCACATTAATTAACTTAATGTTGGCTAATGACTAAAAGTGAACTTCATTTTAAGTCATATTCGTTGATCTTAAGTGAGGCTTGAGATCTAATCTCAGCCATCCATCACTTTGGAGATTGAGTGTTAGGGTTTTGGTCATTGAGATGTTATAAAAGAAAGCCTAAGGAGAGGAGGAGACACACAAGACACACAAAGTGAGATAGTGAGATCTCATTGTATCGGTTGGAGAAAGACTTTTATCCAAGTGTGTAGGGGCAGGGACAACATAGAAGGTAGCATCCAGATGTGATAGGCTAGGTTATATTGTTGTTTTTGTATTATTCCTTAGATGGGCCATTATCCCAGGACGGGAGCCCATATTTTATCTTAATAAAATCATTGAATGCTAGTTTTTTCCCATTGGGATTTTTTAGGGTAAACACTTGTGTCAAATGTGATTGATTTCCTATTATTCTGCTGCATTTGATAGGGTTAAAATATTAGTGTGTTTCTGTTTATAATTTCAGCAGTAAGCTACAACAATAATTTATTTATGGGTATAAAAATTATTGAGAACAAAAATCAGATCCGATATTGAGAAAATTAACTTGGTATCGGAGCTCAATAAACTATGAGAGAAGGAAATCGTATTTGGCAAGGGTTACAGTAACATAAAAAAGAGAAAAAAAGAAAAGGAATTGTATAGCCGTATGATCGTCGTATGGGCCGTACAGTCGCCACCGTACAATGTATGGTTGCACGTCTGTAGATTTGAGTCGGTAGAGACAACTTGGGAAAAGGAGATCCACGTGGAGGTGACTTGGGTAGTAGGGCGTTAGGAGGGTTGAGCTGTGGGATAATCAAGCTGCGGGATAGCAAAATAGTGGAGAGACGGGTGCGGTTGAGGGAGCTGAGTGTGGGGTGGCTCAGGTTGTGGAGGAGTTGAAGTTGCGGGCTGAAGAGGACGGACGTGGAGCAGACCAACCACAGGTAGTAGGAAGCAGACGTAATATGTGGAGTCGAGTTGCAAAAGAAGGGCAACGGGTTGTAGTTGGGCTGTGGAGCGGACGATATTATAGTCAGTAGCTGTTGGGAGGTGAACCAACAATTGCATACAACTGCCAACAAAGGAGTTCGGGTAGAGGTGGAGGAGGTAGGGTCGAGTGAGAAGAGTTGCCGACAGAGAATGAAGATAGTAACAAAAGGCAAGGAGCAATTGCAGTCGCTAACTGATAGCTAAGACCAAAACCGCCAGCAGAGTTGCTAGGTAGTTGCAGACTGGCCCAACAGATGATCGGGTAGCCTAGAAAAGTAGCCAAGCAGCAATAGAAGGTTGCGGGTAGCTTTGGGTAGAGGTCCAGGTAGTGATAAAAAAGTTTGGGTAACGAACAACAGGCCCTGGTAGCGAACAATAGGTCCGAGGTTGGGCAATAGGTTCGGGCAACAGATCCAAGCAACTGTCCAACAATTTGTATTTCCCAATAAAATTTCTGATTTGGAGATGCCACAATTGGTTTGAGGTTTGAAGACCGATTGGAGGGTGCATCCAACTATAGTACTTGGAAGGAGAGGGTCACGTTGGTTCTCATGGAGAAGGGTTTGTGGGAGTTTGCTATCACAACGGTGACCCCACCGATGAATCCAAAGGACCTGGATGCTCATAATTTAAAGGACGTGAAAGCTAGGAGGATCATCTTAGATGTAGTGAAGGATCATTTGATCCCTCACATATCTAAGAAGAAGTTAGCCAGGGCAATGTGGGAGGCTCTGACAAAGTTATATTAGAATGACAACCACGATAGGAAGATGGTGCGGAGGGAGGAACTCAGGAGCACCAGGATGTGTAGATTAGATACAATAGCTTCTTATCTTATTAAGATCACACAAGTTCAAGAGAAGTTGGCAGCAATTGGGGAGACAGTGGCATATCCATAGTTGGTAAGGATAGCTTTGAATGGATTCACCAAGCCATGGTCTCCCTCTATCAAAGGGTGTGTTGCACAAGAAAATCTTCCTACTTGGGAGAGGTTGTGGGATGTCTTCAACCAAGAGGAGACTTGAGAGAAATCTCTATATGGAGGCCAACAAAAGGGTGATGATGAGGAGAACGTTGCTCTTGCTAGTCATGCAAAGAAGAGCAAGGAAAATATAGGTGGAGAGTCAACTCCATAGGCTGGGAAGAAGAAGAAAGACATGAGCAAAGTCAAGTGCTTTATGTGCCACGAGTGTGGACACAATGCTTCACAGTGTCCAGAATGGAAGAAAGGGAAGAGTAAGTCTTAGTAGGTAGTAGCATTTGCAAAAGCTCAAGTCAAGGAGTTTGCTGAGAAGTTTGAGAAGGAGTTCTCATTAGTCTCTTGTCTTTCTGGCACAATTTTCGGTAGTGCTTGGTTCGTGGATAGTGGGGCTTCTCGTCACATGACGGGAACACATGAGTTGTTCACCATTTTGTCAGAGACATGCTCAAATTTGCATGTGGAGCTTGGCACCCATGCGAAGTGTGGTGTAAAGGGAGTTGGGATAGTTAGGTTCCAATTGGAGTCAGGAGGTTCTCTGTAGGTGGTAGGTGTGTTGTATGTTTCGGAGCTTAAAATGAATTTGCTCTCAGTTTTGGCAATGGAGGATAGTGGATACGCCATCTCTTTCGAGGGTGGTCGGGTTCTTATTCGATTGAAGGGATTTGGCATAGACTCAACACAAGTTCTTGGTGTCAAAGATGGTAGGATATACAAGTTACAAGGAAAGCTTGTAGGTGGATCAAGGGGATCTTGGATCATGGATAGTTGTCAGTGGCAGAGGACAAGGAGCAAAAGGCTACGAAGGGTGAGCAAAGTTCACATACTTCCACTGTGGGGAGTCAACCTTTAGATGGGAAGAGGGAGTTAGCCCCTTCTAGATCTGTTAGGAAATTTACTTGGTACGAGATGACATTGATGGATGCTCAGGAGCAGGAGAAGGCTCCTAGGAGCACCTTGAGGGAGAGAAAGCCTTTGATGAAGTTTCCAAACTTCATGGCATTGATATGTAACGTCATTGATTCCGTGACTTCCAGTGATTAGGGAGCAATTGATTAGCAAGGTTGGAGGGATGCCATAGTGCAGGATGATGTGTGCGACATTGTGCCAGGGTCGAAGGGAGAACCAGTTTTAGGTAGCTCTCTAAGAAGTACCTTCCTTGCTAAGAGGGAGTGTTGATATTTGTAGCATCAGACAGGTACTTATGCAAAGGTTAGGTGTCAGGCATGTAGGAGTTGTCCATTACTTCGCTAGGTACTTGCTCAATTTATTGAGTAAGTGACTTTTATATCTCTTTCCTAAGTCTACCTAGGAAAAGCACATTAATTAACTTAATGTTGGCTAATGACTAAAAGTGAACTTAAGATTAAGTCACAACCATTATTTAGTGAGGCTTGAGATCTAATCTTAGCCATCCATCACTTTAGAGATTGAGGGTTAGGGTTTTGGTTATTGAGATGTTATAAAAGAAATCCTAAGGAGAGGAGGAGACACATAAGATACACATAGTGAGATAGTGAGATCTCATTGTATTGGTTGGAGAAGAACTTTCATCCAAGTGTGCAGGGGTAAGGTTCGAGGAAAGGAGAAAGGGATAGCAGAGAAGGTAGCAACCAGTTGTGATAGGCTAGGCTATATTGTTGTTTTTGTATAATTCCTCAGATGGGCCATTATCCCAGGACGGGATTCCAAATTTTATCTTTATAAAATCATTGAATGTTGGTTTTTCCTCATTTGGGTTTTCTAGGGTAAACACTTGTTTCAAATGTGATTGATTTCCTGTTTATTCCATTGCATTTGATAGGGTTAAAATATCAGTGTTTTTGTGTTTATAATTTCAACAGTAAGTTACAATAGTAATTTATTTATGGGTATAAAAATTATTGAGAATAGAAATCAGATTTGATATTGAGAAAAGTAACAATGTAATCACAAAGAAATCTATGATGGCCACTAGAAGACAACAAATTGATTGCATACAAATAACAATGTACATATTGTTAAAAAGGTTTATTTGCACACGTAAATGGCTCTTTATGTAGCAGAGAATTTAAGCAACAAATTACTAGTAATTTGCAATTTTCCCCCAAGTTTCCGGGATGCAAGAGCGAGGAAACACAAAAACAACATATGCAGAAGTACCCCCCCAAATTTTAGGAAATGTCGAAGGGTACGTTTGGGTCTTCAACATAGGGCCCCACTAGGAGAACTACCAAATTTATATTAGAATACATAAAAATTGAATGTTGGAGCATAAGTCATTAAATTCTTTAATTTTATAATCTAAAGATTAATACAAGTTTACAACATACATCAAGTGAAATAAAATGAAAGACAACTATACATAAGCTATAACTGATAAAACAAATTCGAAAACATAACCATATCGGACAACAAAATGAAATCGAGGCTACTGAGAAGGAAAATAGTGGACAGTGTGGCCCTTTATCATTTAATTTTTTATTTTTTTGGTAAAAACTTGTCAAAGGAAACGTGAGGATGCCATTTTTAGGAGGGAAACATTTCCCTTCTGTGTTTCCTTGAGTTTCCGTCAAGTCGGGTCATAGGGGGAATGTTTCCAATGGAGTTTCCAAGTTTCCGAGATGTGTGGGGATGTGGAAACACATTTCCCATCCTTGGGGATGCGTACCCATGTAACACTGGTAATTTGCCACCTCCAACCATGCAAGAAATTTTAGATTTATACAATGTTCCCCCAAGTTTCCGAGACGGGGGGGACGCGTTACCGGGGAAACACACATTCAGGATGCATGGAGACCACCCCCAAATTTTAGGGAAATTTGGGGGTACGGGGGGACATCTCTAAAATTATAAAAATAAAATAAAATACCGAAATTTATAATTCATTTGATGTATATTCATGATTGTGCAATGTAAATACTAAATATATTGATTTATATTCTAAGTAGTACCAAGTAGGGATTGTAAAAGGTGAAAATAATGGAAAAACATAAAAAAATATTCTCAGGGGCATGGGGAAGGAAATGTTTCGCCAAGAGTCCCCACATCCTCGAGATGTAGGAAACATGGGAAATGCGTCCCTGACCCTGTGGGACGTGTCCTCGTGGAACACTGGATTTATATGTTCTGTTTGGTGATCTGAAATGTCTTCCTCCTCTAGCCAAGATAGCAATGTACATAATGTTAAAAAAGTTTATTTGCACAAGTGAATGGCTCCTTATCTAGCAGAGAATTTAAGCATCAAATTACTAGTGATTTGCCACCTCCAACTATGCAAGCACTTTTAGATTTATATGTTTTGTTGGCGATCTGAAATGTCTCCCTCCTCTAGCCAACCCAACAATTTATGGAGTTGATTCTAGGCTCTCAACTTTCAAATCAAGCTATGTAAATGACCACTGTCATAGAAAGTGCGGAACTTAAAAGATAATTGCAACAGTTGCTTGAAGGAGGCATGATTAAATCAAGCACTTCTTGTGTTTCTCTAGAAATATTAGTGTTGTGGAAAGACAATGATGGATGGAAGCTTTGTATTTTTATAGGGTGTTAGCTTTCAAGGTTGCTCCTAAAGTGTTTACAGTTGACACCATGTTTGGGGGTGCTTCATGAGATTTGGGGTACACGGTGTATGATTAGCCCTTGGATAGTCTGTGATGGGTTTGACTTGGGAGATAGCTTACTTAGTGGTTGGTTGACCTTAGTTGGGTGCTTGCATGATATTCTTCCCTTAGGTGTTGGAGATCTTTAGACAACTTGGGTGATGTTCTACGTGGCGACCACATGGAGATGGTTATTTGCTTGGACAATGCCCTACCTAGGAGGAGGAGTGTTTTGCATCTTGGAGGAGGGCATTGGGCCTTAGACAACACAGGGTAGCTGGGATGCTTGCAATGGAGGCTTGGAGTTGGTTCGGGGATGCTTGGGTTGTGAAAATGTACATGCGGCAGGAGTGGACCTAGTGGAGTACATGGCTTAGGAGGTTTGTTGGAGTCTTTGGAGAATTATAGGAGGAGCATTGCTCACACCTTGTGGAGCGCCCTTGCATTTGGAGCCTCACTTGTGGATGACATCATCTTGGAGCTTGACATGTGTACCCTTGGAGGGTAGTGCTCCATGTGTGATCCTACATGTGTCTTTGCAGGCTGTTTGTAAGGGCATAGGCCCACATATGTATTGTTCACCTCCCCTGCCTCTCATATGTATAGAGGAAGGAGAAAGTTCTTTTGTTATCATCATCATTGTACTCTTCTCTTTGTACTTATCTTCTCGGAGTGAGTCACTAGGGTTTATGAGGAAACCTTAGGAGAAGTTATGAAAGGGAAAGAGAATGTCTTTGTTGGGAGCTTGCTCTTGTGAGATAGTAGGGTTTACTCTTGTGAAGAAGATGTTGGAGATGGTCTTTCATTCATTCAGTCATCACTCATTCTTATCACTCTTGTGTTAGAGATGTGACTAAGAGGAGCACACTACTTCTCTCTGTCTTGGGTCTTTTTATGTACTTGATCTCTCTCTCTCTCTCTCTCTCTCTATGTTGGAGTTGCTAGGGTTTCTTGAGCTTGTTGGAGCATCTTGAAGACTAGGGTTAGGTTTTTAACTTTGATTCCTTGGAGATTTGGGTTTTGAGATGAAACTCTAAGTTGTACATGGAGAAGAGGAGACATCTCTCCTTGGAGGACATGCTTGTGTGATGCATACTTGTTGGATCTCCTTTGTGTGAGCTAGGGTTTTCATTGTTTTCCCTAGATAGGGTTTTGGAGGGCTAGACTCTAGAGGATTATACTATCCTTGTGATAAGGCTATGGTATGTACATGAACTTCGTCTTTATGCATATTAATGAAGTATGTACATGACCTTCATCTTTATGCATATTAATGAAGTTCCGGCTGTCCCATACTTGTGTAAACTGCAGATTTGATTCTCAGCCATTTTATGGTTTTTAATTTCTAGCACTTTATGTCTTGCTGATTTGACATATATGTTAAATGATTTAACATTATAATTGAAGAATATAAAGGCAGATTAATTGCTGTTTTTACAGCTGCCATAAGTGCTTTTAGATCTGTTATATGCATGATAAGATTGCCTTAGAAGGCTGAAATTTATTGGAACACAGTGGCATCTTATCTCTTGAATTGCCTAGTGGATTGGGGTTGTTAAAGATTGAAATATTTTCACTGCTGCTGCTGTCTTGTTTATGTTTCATAACAGTCCCAAGGCTGAAAATCCATAGGGTTAAGATCCGGGAAACTTCTTGCTAAGAGGTGAAATTTCTGTTTTGCATTAAAACTCTTGAATGCAGAAATTTCCACATAGGGCTCTAAACAAGATCATTCTAAAATACATGTATTCCTTTCCTAGGATTAATGATCTCAATTAGTTAAAAGGAACAAAATAATCAATGAAGATTGATTTAACTGTAAGTTATCATCAAGTTTGTATGGAGCCTATAGATGCATGGAAGATAACTTCAAGGCAAAGTTTTGGCTTTATAAGTGGAATTGTTAATGAAGGGACAAATATGACCTATTGCATTACCCTATGGAAGCCCAAATGTTCTCGCGCCAGAGGACAAGAGCTGGTGCATGTGCATTGATTTCCACGCTTTCAACGAGATCACCATTAAGATGCTAAATTCTTTGCCAAGATGGATCCTAAGCTTGAAGATCATTGAGTACCCATAGATCTATCTCCAATATCTATGGAACATTGCTTTCAAGTCATGTGAGGGCCTTTGAAAAATTGAAGTGTGTGGTATTCTCAACATTTGTCCTACCATTGCTTGACCTGCACCAAACTTTTGAGTTAGAAACAGATGCCTCGGAGTTTGCAATGGGAGCAATGCTCACTTAGTTTGGACATCTTGTTGCTTACAACTTTGAAACAATGATGCCATCAAAGTTCAAGCAGTGCAATAGTAAGGGCATTATATATTGGTAAAGGAAATGATAGTACACTAAAACCAGAAGCCATTTCAATTTGTTTGAACCCAATGTAAGATGCAAAGCGCACATCATTTTAAAAGGATGACATACCTACATTAGTTCCATTAGGCTATCAGACATAAGCACAGATCAATAATCCTTTTGAACTCTGCTCAAGTCATCTCTTTTTCAGTGCCTTACTAACAATCTAAATAGTGGTGGACACAACATCAGTGCCTAGTCAAAATTCTATGAAGTTGATCCACACTTCAGAATCTCAGATTGATTTACCAGAACCTTTTCGTACATAACCTGGTTGCTGGTTTCTATTTGCATGATAATATTGTCTTGGATATCTCTACGCGGAGATAGACTTAGCTAAAGAAAAACATTTTATTGCGGCTTGATATGTTTTTTCCAGCGCATTGTGTTTTCTCAGCAAGAATTTTTCGTAAATGTAGAACTGTTGAAAAGGCTTTATATTACTTATAGTTCATTGAGAAGAACAACAAAATCTGTGACAGGAAGGTTTGGCACCTCAATGTCGGCTCTTCGCCACTTGGGGCAATAGTACTTTCCAAGTGTTGAACTGTTCGCCCATTAAAGCGGTACATGGGCTGGGTTCAGAAAGTTGTTAGACAGTTTGAACTTTGATCGATATCCAGTGCAAGCGTTAGAGCATTGAGATGACCTTTCCCTAGTATGAGAGGATGAGGAAGGTTTGCCTTTGCACTCAAGGGTCTATTTGCGTTCGGCCCGAGGAAAGCTTTGCACACCTCCATTACCTTTTGGGAGGCCTATGCTCCATAGAAACTGTACGTGACACTGCCCCTCAGCCCATAGATCCTGACTCAAGGTTAGAATTCTAGCCGAACAAGTTGTTTGGTCATGGACCTATATCAAAAGGTCATATGGGAACTATATCAAAATGCCATGTGGGAAGTATAATTTTCCAATTCAACAGGTCGTTTTGGTGTCCAAAGACCTCTCGCTGTTTTTCTGAAACAGTTATATGCCAAAATCCTCATGCCAATATTGAAAAATACATTTGCTTATGCATTGCTGATACCATCACAAAATTGACCAACACAAAACGGGGTTTCTACATGTTCTTGTTGATGCCACAATGCCTTTGGAAGTTTGTATTGATGGGTTTTCTTATCAGATTGCTGACCACCCAACACATCTTTGACAATGTTTATTTGGTAGTTGATTGCTTTTTCCAAGATGGGAATAGCAGTGTTACACGGGTACACGTCCCCAAGGATAGGAAATGCGCTTCCACGCACCCGCACGTTTCGGAAACTTGGAAACTCCATTGGAAACGTTCCCCCCATGCCCCCGTTTGAAGGAAACTCAAGGAAACACATAAGGGAAACATTTCCCTCCTAAAAATGGCGTCCCCACGTTTTCTTTGACAATTTTTTACCAAAAAATAAAAAATTAATTGATAAAGGGCCATGCCATCCATTATTTTTCTTCTCAATAACCTCGATTTCATTACATTTTTTTTCTGCAGAAAAATCACCTTCCTGCTATTCCGAAGGAATCAAGGAAAGCTTGAAATACAATCATTACAATAGGGCTCAACAAGAGCATCATGTCACTTACAAGAATTGAACCTGGGTGGGGAGGGCAACAATCTTTCCTCCCAACCACCCAAGCTACAATTACGTTGTTCAATATGGTTGTATTTTCGAATTTGTTTTATCAGTTATAGTTTATGCATGGTTGTATTTCATTTTGTTCAAAATGATGTATGTTGTAAACTTGTATTAATCTTTAGATTATAAAATTAAAGACTTTAATGAATTATGCTCCAACTTTCAATTTTTATGTATTCTAATATAAATTTGTAGTATGCTTGGTGGGGTCCCCTATGTTGAATACCCCGACGTACCCTTCGACGTTTCCTAAAATTTGGAGGGGTACTTCTGCATATGTCCTTTTTGCGTTTCCTCGCTCCCGCGTCCCAGAAACTTGGGGGAACATTGGGGAATAGTTGTGCCATATCATAACCACTGGTACTGTGCATGGCATAGCCAAGTTTTTCTTTGCGCAAGTCTGGGTAAACTGGAGATTGGCCTATTCTGTTGCTTTACACATTGAGAACAGACTATTCAACAATTTTGGGAAACCTTGTGGAATCTACTGAATACAAAGCTAAATTCCTCTACAACTATTCATCTTCAGATCAATTGCAAGGCAAAGGTAGTCAATCGCACTATTATACACTTGCTGTGCATGAATAATCATAAACAACCATGTACATGGGGTGCATATCTCTTTCTTATCCAACAGAACTACAACAGAGCTAAGCACAACTCTATTGGATGTAACCCTTTCAAGGATTGCCTCGGTTTTCAGTTTGCAATGCCAATTGATGTTGCCTATCTAGTGGCAGTGATTGTAGGCACTAGTGCAAAAAGAGGTGGACAAAGCAGTAAAGTTTATTGAACAATTTGAAAACATTCATCATCAGGTGCATGGTATACTTAAGTGAACCACTGCAAAGTATAGGCAAAAACATGATCAACATCGTGTTGTGCACTGTTACCAAGTTCATGACAAGGCATGATTGCACAGCCACAAGGAAATGTTCAAAGCTAAGTTGCATGAAATGAGTATGAGTTTCCAAAATGAGTACAACATAGAAGCTTGACCCCCCAAAATTTTGGAAAACTGGTACTTAAAAATACCAAAATATAAATATTTTAAAAAATAGATTTAAAAAATAGCAGGTTATCTTGAAAATTAGAATAATTCAACAAAATGATCAAGAAAATTAAAATGATATACTTAAATGATAATTTAGTGGTAAACACATGTCTATATTAACTTCCTAGATGATTTCATTATGCAATTTGAGATGCAAGCTATTTGTTCTTTTCCACTCAAACCAATAATCTGGAAACGATATGTAGATGACTCTTGTGTAAATTGGCTGCATGGTAGAGAGAGTCTTGAGGGGTTTTTAACTTTTTTGAATACTTGAACAACCAATCGGAAAGCATAAAGTTCACTATGGAGTTGGAGAATAACAGGTGTCTGCCTCTCTGTTGTGTGGCAGCGCCCCCTACCCCCTCGCTCCCGCTCCCAAAACGCTCCCAGTTTTGGGAGCACGCTCCCAAGGCGCTCCTGAGACGCTCCCTACCTCTCCTATATTAAAAGCCCCTTGACTAGGTTGATCATTTGATGACAATCTTATGGTACCTCCCTTCTTTGCCAAGCTCCTATAAAAGTTGTTATGGTTGATCATTTGATGATAATGTTATAAGTTATAACTACTAGATGATTGATGTTATATGGTTTAATCCGTGCTTTCTGTAACTAATTGAACATCCTACATGTTTTTTAAATATAAATCCATCAAAATTTATTAAAATATATACTATATAAAAAACGCTCCCAAAATGGGAGCTTTTGAAAATTCGGCTTTTCACTCTGTTCCCACTCCGCACTCCCAACAGCATAGGTTTACCTTTCTTGGACATCCTCACATCCAAGAGGTCTAATTGTTCATTATTGCGTCAAGTCTATTGAAAGAAAACACACACTGACCATTACCTGCATGTGAACTCTGACCATCACCCAGCCCAAAAATTGGGTGTCATTAGCACTCTAGGGCTTTCAGAATTTATGATAAAGAGCACATTGAGCATGAGTTGAAGCACTTAGAAAGATACAATGGATACAATGAAAGACAGTTTAATAAGGCACTCTTAAGGGCTAGGAGAGGTCCTCGTACCAGAAACAGGAATGATAACAGAGAAGGAAAAAAAATAAACCTTCCCTACATCAAGAGCACAATCGATAAAATTGCAAGGGTCCTTAAGAAAGGAAACATTAAAGTCTCATTCTCCCCCCTAACACAATTAGAAGAATGTTAGATCATTCTAAAGATGCCACAAACGCGAGACAGATGAAAGGTGTCTAACTATTCCTTGCTCATGTGGAAAGCAATATATTGGTGAAACAGGGAGACCATTTCAGGTAAGGTTAAGCAAGCACTGTGCTGACATCAAACATAGCTGAACCAAAAAGTCAGCATTAGCTGAGCAGTCACAAAACACTGGTCATCAATACACATCGAAGATACAAAAATCATCACTAAGGAAGAACACTATGGAAAAAGGAAAATACAGGAGGCTTTGGAAATCAAATTAAATCAAAATAAATTAAAGAGGGACGTGGGCATGGAAATTAGCGATACATGGAAACCTATTCTTTAGAAATTGAAGAATAACAATAATAATTTTAATCTCTCCAATGGGTTGGTGCTTAGATCTTACAGTCATAATCGACCAGAGGCTTGTATTAATCAGTGATTTCTGTTGCCAAAAATCTTGAGCATAACAAACTCCTGAAGATGATCCCAGCTCTGGGGATCGAGGCATTGAGCAAAAATCTTAATCTAAATGCAGGTTCCTGTCTACTCTCCAACTGTTGAGTGCGTAGGATGAACAACCAAACCTTTATTTATGAACTTATGAAGCTATACATCCAAAATCCATGTTGCTTGATTTAGGAGCTCTAGGAGCAAGTGAAACACCACTTCAAGAAGCCATTGATGCTGCAAAAACAAGAAAGCTAGCTGCTCACCAAAGATAAGGAATCCCACAACAGTTATCATGCTGCACACAACTGTTCTAGCTGGAACTGCACCAAAAATTGCTTCCAGTGCTCCAAAACACAGTAAAGCTGCTTGCGGTTTCTGTAGGAAATCCTTGCTCTTGAAGAAAGTGAGAAATGAGTTAGAGCAGACCCTTTCTTATAGGAAATTAGGGGCAGTGTTATCAGAAGTGGATTGGTTTTTTCAAAACTAGCAGGTTTGACTGGTTTATAGGCCTAACCAGTCGAAATCGTGGCCTTGAACTGGAAATGGACGGTTCCGTATGGAACTGACCTTGAATGCCTGAACTGGCTGGTTCTGTATGGAACCGGCAGGTTCTGTACAGGTCTGTACATTGTGCATGGGACCACAATTTTTTACCATGGAAATTAACAAAATAAATTAAGAAAAGTAAAACAGAAAACCCTAAAACTAACCCTAGACCCTAGTAATTACCGGTGATATTAAATTCTTAAATAAAATGATAGAAACAAAAAGATAAGGACACCAATTTGGTGTATGAGATCCCCTTGTTTGTGGAACAAGGACCCCCCCTTTGTGCAGCCGACTGCTAAAGTCTACGGAGGTGTACATACACTACCCCCCTTCAGATTTGAACCTATGACCTCCTAGGAGGAAGCACATGTTCTTAACCGTTAGGCTCACTCAGGCTGTATCCTACATACAACATTGATACAAGAAAGTATCATATGACTTGTTATAAATACCTCTTTAGGATAGGATATCGGCATAATTTTTGTAATATCTAATTTCTCATTGAAGTTACTCATGGAATGTATCCATCTTTAATGATATTTTACATGGTGTAACTCCACCTCAAAGGTGATTTGGCTATGTAATGATATTGCTAGGGTTTATCTGTTTGTTTCCTCTCTTGCCTTGATCTTAGCTATTGTTTTTTTTCTTTTATTCTGATTTCTCAAGAAGATTGTGGTTGTAGTGCCCATTTATAGATCAGGATCGCTACATTCGATATCCGAGTTATACTGTGAAACCATAGTCATGTATGTTGAAATATTGTGACTTCTAAGAATATTATATTGTGTACTTTATTATTCCGGAGATGTTTCATTCCTCCAACGGGACTTTGTTGTATATCCGGAGAAGTTTATTTCTCTGTGGAGATTGTGGTAACTTGGGTTATTAGACTTCCCTAGTGGGGTCGGCCCTGTATGTGTTATGTGGGTAAAAGGGTTATTAGACCACCCTAGAGGGGTCGGCCCAGTTAGCATTATGTAAAGTGATTAAGTTGGGGCCGACCTAGTTAATGTAGAAGACAAGTCAGAGTTGTGTATAAATAGAGGAGGTGTGTTCCTCATTTAACACACATTACACTCACTTGTGATTGGTGCATAGGTGAGGGAGAGATTTGCTATGGAGGAGAAGGAGCTCATGTTTAGGGTTTACATCTTTGTATTTGCTGGTCATCTATATTGAGGAATCTTTGCTGGGTTTTCTACCCCATGAGGGTTTCCCAGGATAAATCTGTGTCTCTTGTGTTTATGCTGTGCTTGTTGTCCTTTCAGTGATCTTGTATATGCTATTGTTGTGAAATGGAATGTAATATTGATATTCTATGTCTTAGCATATTAAATGTTAACATGGTATCAGAGCTAGCTTGAAGGAAGGCAATGTATGGCACTTACGACACTTGCAACAATTTGAAAGTTAGGGTTTCATATAGCAAAACCCAGTCATCGTGGCACTTTCGCTATAAATCCATTTTTGCGAAGGTTCAGGATCTGAAACTTTTATAGGTCGTAGATAACATCCCCAGGTACCTTGTGTCCAAAGCACAACTTCTAATTCGTTGTAATTTGTGAGTTATGATCCATACAAGTTAGGGTTTTTGCTTCTTCTAGGTCTCAGTCATAAACATGTGACCTAGGAAAAAAGGTCATATCTCGGGCTAGGAAGCTCCAAATGAAATTTCGTAAAAAGTGACAGGTAGGGCACAGACTGTACTTTCACAGGTCCGATTTTCAGAGGCCGAAATTGAACTAGTGACACATGGCACTTCGTACAATTTCGCTCTCCTGTTTTATTCCATAAACAGGTCACGTTGCGACACTTGGCATAACTCTCTCAGAAAATCCAATTGAGGTCAGACCTATGGGGTTGGAAAGATGACAGGTCAGGCTACCACAGGCCGAAGTTTCAGACCCTGCAGATCCGAGGTTTCAGAGATGTACCATAAACAATACGGCACATCTAAAATGGCTAAACAGAGGAAATCTAAGATGAGGAGGAAGAAGCTCTCACTTAGGGTTTTCAGTTCTTAGGTCTGGAAGGACTTGATACAATGTTGGAGGCACATGATACAACATTGGAAGCTTTGATACGTATTGATCCTCCATCAAAATGTTGTGGGAGGAAGGAGATTGAAGATTAGGGTTTCCAAGTAAGAAGAAACCCTAGCAAAATTGGGAGACTCATAGGGCAGCGATGAAAAAGGTTTAAATGGCGCTGATATCTTATCATCCTAGCACCATGAACATACATAAGCTGTTTACAAGTGATCTACCATGGATGGTTAGGGTTT
The DNA here is from genome assembly GCA_027924585.1 of Larix kaempferi. NCBI lineage: Eukaryota > Viridiplantae > Streptophyta > Pinopsida > Pinales > Pinaceae > Larix > Larix kaempferi. Next base: position 1,786,920 of record BSBM01000234.1, on the reverse strand, counting down.
TACCCTTATAGAGAAGACTACTCAATAGGTATGACTTGAGAAGACACATGTATGTTTTGAAATCTGATTCTTGATTAAGTTCATAATATGTTTGTCTTCATGTTATTGAGGTTAGTACAATTATGAGTGTTTGATAATGAATGCATGTGAGTGGCAGAAGACATTCATTGATTAATTTTATGACACTTATGATTGTACTAATGCACTTGTGGTGTTGTATGAGGATGATGTTGTCTGCTAACATGAAAGGTATATCAAGAAAGACAAATAAAGTTCTATGACCATGATGACATGGAGATAAAGACTCATCCATAGTGTTTGACCACATAGAAACTCTACTTACGAGGTATGTATGACTTTGTTCTACTATGCTTAACCCATGAGATATGCAGGTTCTAGCACAAGGTCTCTAAATCATTGAAGAGAACAAAGAAGATATTGTTTGGGTATAATAATCCAAGTATGTTTTCCTATATCAAGTTTGAATCCTACCTTGTGTTAGGATCTTAGGTAAGTATACCTGTGTATGAAATGATCATGACCATACATATTATTTTGATAATATTGAGATTATACTAATGAATGTATGATTATGTATGAGATCATGAGGATGACACTAGTGCACATTTAAGCATGCATAGTGGTACCGAATGAATAGAAGTTCAAAGACATATAGAGATCAAGCGGGAGGCAACCACACAAACATAAAAGATAAGTATTTGAGTTGTTATTTGAATCTCTGAAATAGTAAATACTATTGCCTATAATAGTTGTATGCATATTTGTATTCCTAGAATATATCATGCATAGTGTAAGCATTCATATAGCATTGAACAGTATACTACTAATATGCATATGATGGGTAAGCTGGACAAACATTCCATTGTTGTTTATCTAGAATGAAATCTCTTTGCTGACATGCCGAGAGGTGTGCACGTTCTTGACAGTATGTTCTGGTAGAGATGGAAGGCATTTAGATAGCCACTGTATGCATACAGGATATGGAAAAGTGTTGTGCCAAAGTATTGGTCAAGATAGTTGCATGACTATGTGAATCATATCAGTATGCATGTAGGTTATCATGTCAACATAATTTGATGATTATGAAGTATTACTAATCATGCGATTAACTTTGATTTGTAGGAAAGATCATGTGCTATGATCTGCAAAAGAAGGATGATGAACACCGAACAAGTGATGGATGTTCAACAAGAAGACTTACAAATCAAAGAAGGCTCGTGGCTAGAAGATTCTCTTAGAAAGAGGAAGAGGATCATGACGAGATGTTTGCTCCAAGTGGCTAGACCATTCTCTTAATGGTATAAGAAGTGCAAATCGAGAAAACTCCTAGGATTCAATTGAAGAAAGCTCTGTATGGGTTCACCAGGTACCCAGGATCAATAGTCATTTGATGAGCTTAATGATCACCATGGGTGATGCGGATTTCAACCTTTGTTGCAAGGTTGAAGATGGTGTCGATATACAGATGACATTCTTCTCTTAGATGGATGCAAGAAGGAACTCACCACAGAGTTCAAATTATCTTGAGGCTCATATCAGTAGACCCATCTGACGGGAGATGGCACGGATAGATATGCATAAGATCACTCAATGCAGAGTGTGAATGATGTTCAGTCACATAGGGAGAATTGATAGCTTCTTGACAAGCTTAGGCTTTACCAAAAGTAAAGCTGATCCTAACCTTTACCTTAAGGTTATGGATGATGAACCTATCATACTATTACTGTATGTGGATGATCTATTTCTGACAGGAAATGAGAAACAGATCATGGAAAGCAAGAAGAAGCTAGCTACAAAATTTGAGATGAAAGATCTCGGATTGATTACTTTCTAGGTCTGGAAGTATAGCAAGGCCCCAGAAGGAATCTTTCTCAACCAGGGAAAGTATTTGATGTATTGGAATGCAAAGCCATGGCCACTCCCATGGATTCCAATTTGAAGCTGTTAGCTGATGACTCATCAGAGTTAGTGGATGTGACTCTGTACAGACAGATTATTGGGTCATTGATGTATCTGACGAATACAAGGCCGGATATATGCTTTGCTGTGAAACACCTTAAGTCAGTATCTAGGTGAACCTAGGCGTGTTCACCTGATAGCTGCAAAGCATGTGATGAGGTACCTAAAGGGTACAATAGACTTTGGTCTATGTTATCTTGGAGATCATGATTTCAGATTGTATGGCTACACAGATGCTGACTGGGCAAGAAGTGTATTAGACAGGAAGAGCACATCAGGCGGATGTTATTGTCTGGGATCTGCCATGATCTCGTGGTTTAGCAGGAAGCAGTCTAGTGTGGCTCTCAGCACAGCTAAAGAGGAACATATAGCTGCTTGCTCTACTAGTTGTGAAGCGATATGGCTTTGGAAGTTGTTATCAGGATTGTTTGACTTAGAGATGAACCCCACTATGATCCCGTGTGACAACTAGAGTTGTATCAAGATGACAGAGAATCCAGTGTTCCATGATAAGTCAAAGCACATAGAGATCTGATATTTCTATATACGGGATATGGTGCAGAAACGAGCTATCAAGCTCGAGTATGTGAGCACTGACGAACAAGTTGCTGATGTATTGACCAAACCTCTGTCTCGAGTAAAGTTTAAGTATTTTTGAGACAAGCTTGGTGTAGTTCAGAAGGACCCTCCTCGAAAGGGGGAGTGATATGGTCGATGATGAGATTGCCTATATCAACGGTAAGTTCGATGATGAGGATATTGTATCGATGACGAGGATACTTGTATCGATGACGTGGATACTTGTATTGATGATGTGGATACATGTATTGATGATGAGGTTACCTGTTCTGACGGAGAGGTCGATGATGAGGTTACCCCTCCCGACGATGAGATCGATGATATCAACGATAAGTTTGATAAGTGGTCCTTAGACTTTGTCTAAGTGGACGAGGAAGGATTGTATCATCCCTGGACTTCAGTCCTTGAATTGATCTGTAGACATATGTCTCCGAGAAATGGTCCCTAGTGGAGGAGAGAGATTGTATCATCCTTGGACACATGTCCTAAAAGAGATCTGTAGACATATGTCTCCGAGAAAGTGGTCCCTAGTGGACATGATAGGACTGCATCGTCCCTGAACGTTTCGTTCAAAATGTACGTGATAGGACTGCATCATCCCTCAACGTTTAGTTCAAAATGTACGTGATAGGATTGCATCGTCCTTGAACGTTTAGTTCAAAAGGTACGTGATAGGATTACATCGTCCCTGAACGTCTAGTTCAAAATGTACGTGATAGGACTGCATCGCCCTGAACGTTTAGTTCAAAATGTACATGATAGGACTGCATCGTCCTTGAACGTTTAGTTCAAAAGGTACGTGATAGGACTGCATCGTCCCTGGACGTTTAGTTCAAAATGTACGTGACAGGACTGCATCGTCCCTGAACAGTTGGTTCAAAATGTACGTGATAAATCCTAGATTTAATCTAGGTCACATCCAGTATGAAAAAGGACTGGCTCTGTGGTGGTAAATCCTAGATCTGATCTAGTTCACATCCAGTATAAAAAAGGACTGGCTCTGTGCTGGTAAATCCTAGATCTGATCTAGGTCACATCCAGTATGAAAAAGGACTGGCTCTGTGGTGGTAAATCCTAGATCTGATCTAGGTCACATCCAGTATGAAAAAGGACTGGCTCTGTGGTGGTAAATCCTAGATTTAATCTAGGTCACATCCAGCATGAAAAAGGATTGGCACTGTGGTTGGGATTGCATCGTCCCTAGACATGAGAGATGTCTTAAAGTGATAAGGATTGATCATCCTGTAAGTTGATTTGGGATTGCATCGTCCCTAGACATGAGAGATGTTTTAAAGTGATAAGGATTGATCATCCTGTAAGTTGATCTGGGATTGCATTGTCCCTAGACATGAGAGATGTCTTAAAGTGATAAGGATTGATCATTTTGTAAGCTGATTTGGATTGCATTGTCCATAGACATGAGAGATGTCTTAAAGTGAGAGGGATTGATCATCCCGTAATTGGATCATGTGTATTGCAAGGTATGCTGCTATGATACTGTTGATCGTGATGATCTAGATGACAATGCTGTTGATCGTGACGATCTAGATGACGGTGCTGTTGATTGTGATGATCTAGATGACGATGCTGTTGATCGTGATGATCTAGATGACGATGTGATGCTGTTGATCGAGAGGATCTAGTTGATGCTATTATGATGATGATCAGTAGATCCAGATGATGAGGCTGTTGATCGGGTGATCTAGATGATGACGATGTTGTCGCCGATCGAGTGCTGCAGAAGGTGAAGACTCAATACTGACGATGCCGATACTCCAGTATTGAAGACCTGAAGATATTCCAGTAACTGGTTGAGTTACTGATGATGTTGAGAAAGCTTCCAATGATTTATAGATGTATCATGTATGATGTAGTTGATGACTCCTTGCTCCTGCAGATGTTGTTATAATATCCTTCTCGTTAAGGGGGAGTGTTGAAATATTGTAACTTCTAAGAATATTATATTGTGTACTTTATTATTCCGGAGATGTTTCATTCCTCCTATGGGACTTTGTTGTATATCCGGAGATGTTTATTCCTCCGTGGAGATTGTGGTAACTTGGGTTATTAGACTTCCCTAGTGGGGTTGGCACTGTATGTGTTATGTGGGTAAAAGGGTTATTAGACCACCCTAGAGGGGTCGGCCCAGTCAGCATTATGTAAAGTGATTAAGTTGGGGCCGACCTAGTTAATGTAAAAGACAAGTCAGAGTCATGTATAAATAGAGGAGGTGTGTTCCTCATTTACCACACATTACACTCACTTGTGATTGGCGCATAGGTGAGGGAGAGATCTGCTATGGAGGAGAAGGAGCTCATGTTTAGGGTTTACATCTTTGTATTTGCTGGTCATCTATATTGAGGAAGCTTTGCTGGGTTTTCTACCCCATGAGGGTTTCCCAGGATAAATCTGTGTCTCTTGTGTTTATGCTGTGCTTGTTGTTCTTTCAGTGATCTTGTATATGCTATTGTTGTGAAATGGAATGTAATACTGATATTCTATGTCTTAGCATATTAAATCTTAACAATGTACTACCCAAAAAGTTTTTATATGCTTTCAATTAATTTTTTTATGCCCTAGTTTGTATTGGAGAAATGCTTAGTTTTATGTCCTAATTTCTTAGAGATTAGTAGAATTGTGGCCAGTGTGAAGTTTACGCAGATTTGTGTTTTGGAGCTGTTTATTGGAAGGATTTTGTGACATTTTGGAGCATTGAATGTAATTTTCATTAAGGTGTTTCATCAAATGTTTTTGCTGGGTATAATCTTAGTTAAGGTATTTTGCTAAACAGTTTCCCAATCATCAATTTTTAATGGTCTGTTCTGTTATACATGTAGAGAATGTGAATGGTTGGTAGGGGTTTGAATGCCTGTAGATTTTTATTGCTGTTGCTTGTTGGACAGCTTGGTTCCCGTGTTTGGCATTCAACAGCTTCAACCATGTTATGTTGAATGTTGCATTGTTCAGTAGTAAAGATTTTGATGAGGGTTTTTTTAGTGTGGCAGATATGGTTGTAAAAAGAATGCTGAGATTGTTGATATTTGCATTGTACAGCAGTGAAAGTCAAAAGTCTCAATCTCAGCTGCGTCTCTCATTCCATTTTGTCTGTTAATGGTCATGATAGTTTAAATGTTATATTACTGCAGTCATTTTATTTGAGGTGGTGGAAAATTAATCTGGGAAGTGCTGAAATTTATTGTATGACAATATTGGATGGTACTATGCGAGAACTGAATGCTGCTAATATGACAATATCAATTCGTATTATGTGAGAACTAAATGCTGCTAATTTGATGGGGCTGTTAAAACTTAAAAGAAGTTCATGCATACTACTTGTTGTGTTGGGAGCCATTTGAAACTGTTTTGTATGCCAAACTGGTTTTAAACTACTATCATGCATCCCAAAAAATGTGGATGATGGCATGTTGTGGGGATGGTCATGAAAATCACTGTATACGCTGCTGGAAAACCACTCTTGAAACTTTTAAAATCCCTGTATTTCTCTGCTAAAAACTACCATTTGTCTCTGAAAAGTCTTTTTTGTTGGTGCTGAAACAATCTAAAGGGTGCTGGATGTTGCTAGAGACACTGAATCTTTGTTAGAAACAGATGTTGAGCAGCATGCATGGCAACATTGTGGAGCATCAAATGGTTTTCAGTGGGCATTGGTTGGACATGATAGGGTTATACCTTAATTTATAATTTATTAAATTTATCAAATTTAACTAAATTGCATATTTGGTGAGATCTGCCATCTTATGAATGCTCTTGTATATATGAACACAAAAAGCAGGCAGTAAACAATTTAAAAAGTGCTTAAGTCAGTCTTTTTTAGTATCTTAAGGCCTTTTAAAATCCAGAATGCCTATTTTTGAGGCTATAAGATCGTACTTTTTGCATTGTGATTGCTTAGGGCACGCCAACAATATTCCCTATTACATATAAAATAACAAAAAAGAAAAGGGTTTAATGAGCAGGGAAACAGAAACAAACATTAAGACTTGTATAAAGTAGGCCGAGCATAGTTGGTTGCTTCCAGGTATATTTTTTCACCTTCCAGATGAGTCACACTACACTCCGTTTTAATTTCTTCATTTTGGTCACAATCTTCATGTCTTCACTTGGTTTTGGGGCCCCAGAACTAGCAAAACATCATGAATGGGAAATTAAATGGACACGTTTGAAGCATTTCCTGTGGCACATTTTGCCCCTTCACTTTGGTCACAATCTTCATATCTTCAGTTGGTACTGGGATTCCAGAAATAACAAAACAAGATGAATGCAGAAATTAAACTGGCATTTTGGAGTATTTTCTGTGGCCTATTGTGCTCACTGTTACGGGTGCAAGGAATCATCCTGGGGGAATCTATTATTGTCACATCTATCCATCCAAGAAATCTGAGTAGGGCAATAAAATGTCATTTCACCAAACAAGCTGCATATTCCAGCAATAAATATGAGAAATAATGGAGCATGGTTGACACTAAGATTTCTCAACACTACGTTGGCACGAATCCAACTAGGTGCCAACATAAACAGTTGAGTTGGATTAGGCCCATACCAATTGTCCCATTTCACCAAACAAGCGACACCAACCCATGTTAGATTTGTATCACTCAATGTCACACCAAAAGATCAAGACCTTGCATAACTTTGTGCTAGACCACCACAAATTGTGTCAATGCACAGTGCCAACAAGCACATGCTTAATTGTGGATTCTTGTAATTGATTCTTGTACATTCATGTATATAGTCATTATCTCCATTGTACTCTATTAGTCTAGGAACTTAAGGGAAACTCTCCATCTTCAAACTGATTGTGTTAGTTATGTAATAGAGGCCCTCATAAGGACCTCTATTTTATTTGGCAGAGAATCTCGTGGCTAAGACTCTTATTCATTGTAACATATAATGGCAAATGCACAATTAGAGTAGGGTATCCATGTTCAATGTGTGTGACTGTCATGGTGCTTGCCTTTGCTAAGTGATTCTCTTCTCTATAATGCCTTTATTCATGTTGAATATTTTTACATAACTCACATGGCATCAGTTATATATAATTTTTCATCTCATTGCATAGAAGTGCAGTGTGGCACACTTCCATTATAACCATTGACTTTCTCAAGTTGGTAGTTATGCCTCATTTATCTTATAGGATACAAACTGTGAATGGCATGGTCAATTGTCATTTATGATGAAATCAATTTGGGATTGTGCTATTATTTTATTATATATTTTCTTATGTGATTGTTGCTTGCATCAACTTGTGGACCCTTTGCTGATCATTTGTGACCATGTGCTCTAGGAACATTCCTTGAGTTGATTTTGTAGAGCACATGTGAGATATAGAGTACTATAATGTAAACTATCTACAAGTTTTCTATCCATGATTATACCTTGAGTTGATTTTGTAGAGCACATGTGAGATATAGAGTACGATATTGTAAACCTATCTACAAGTTTTTCTATCCATGATTATAGGGTTCCAATAAACAATATAAGTGGTATATGGTCTCTTTTATGCGATTGTTTTGGTTTGTTCTCCTTTATTGTTGACTTGAGTAATTCTATTACATAATCAACACATATCCGTTCTATTGGAGTGTTTCACTTTAAATTGCATTTCTTGTGAAGGGTAATATTAGTGTGGTTAGCTTGTACGATAGTTCATTGCAATCCTTTATTAAGGGACTATACTTTTCTTGTGTAAGTTCCCCCTTACTACATCCAACACCTTCACGCTTTTTCATGTGAGGAGACCCTTTAAGGAGTAAATCTATTTTCTATGTTACCTAATTAACACATTGTTTTGGTTTGTTCTCCTTTATCGGTGACTTGAGTAATTCTATTACATAATTAACACATATCCATTCCATTGGAGTGTTTCACTTTAAAGTGCATTTCTTGTGAAGGGTAATATTAGTGCGGTTAGCTCCTACTATAGTTTATTGCATTACTTTATTACTTTTCTTATGTAAGTGCCCTCTCATTACATCCAACACCTTTAACACTTTTTCATTTGAGGAGACCCCTTTAAGGAGTAAATCTATTTTTCATGTTACCCCTTTTCCTTTTCTTTTCCCTCCTTTTTGTTTTCCTGGTGAGTTTTGCAACTTTGATATTTTCATCTTCCTTGGAGTCTTTATTAGTTAGATTTTCCCTTGTTGCTTCATTAGGATTAGACCCTTTTAAGGAGTAAATTGGTTTTCCATATTAGTATTTTTCCTTTTCTTTTCCCTCTTTGTTTTCCTTATGAGTCATGCAACTTTGATGTTTTCATTGCCCTTAGAGTCCTTATTGGTTAGATTTGTCCTTGTTGCTCATTAGAATTAGACACCTTTAAAGAGTAAATCAATTTTCCTTGTTACCTTGTTTCCTTTTCTTTTCCCCCCTTTTTGTTTTCCTTATGAGTTCCGCAACTGCGATGTTTTCATCTTCCTTAGAGTCCTTATTGGTTAGATTTTCCTTTTTTCATTAGGATTAGACCCCTTTAAGGAGTAAATTGATTTTCCTTGTTACTTTTTTTCTTTTCTTTTCCCTCCTTTTTTGTTTTCCTTATGGGTTCTGCAACTTAGATGTTTTCATTTGCTTGTTAGTCCTTATTGGTGAGATTTGCCCCTGTTCCTTCATTAGGATTCATTTGACTTGTTGGGGAGAAATTTCTCTTCCTAGATTGTCCATCCATGTATTATATTTTTCTTGTGAGAATTCTTGAGGATTCTATGCTTCATGCATTTGGTCCTTTTTCTTCTCAATGTTATTTTCGAATGTGTCCTTTATGCACAAAAGCTCTTCAAGGACTCTTTCAATTACATGCATGTGCTAATTTTGGTTGACTAGTTAGCTACACTATCATTATTGTGTTATCTTTTGTTATGTAAGTGTTGCCTGGGTTGACTAATGAGCCCAAGTAGATGCTCCTTTGACCATCATTTTTTACTTTGCATTGTAAATATTGCATGCATTTATTGTTTAGAGCTTAGGTGGGAGTTGAGTATTACAATGTAAACCACCTACATTGGGTTTTTCTATTCATGATTATAGGTTTTTCTAACTAGTATTTTGACTATTTTGTGTTTTGTTTTATTCTTGTTTATTATGACTTGGGTAATTGAGTTTTTTTTGTAAGCTAGTATCCACAGAGTTTCGAACCAATGACCTAACACAAGGAGTGCCTTAACAATGCACTCATTCACCATCTACTCTACGCCCCGTGGGCTAATTGAGTTAATTAATTAGTGGTAATACATTATGTTAGTGTCTCACTAAAATTGCATTCATCAAGGACAATATTAACACATTTGGCTTCTATTACAATTCATTGCATTACTCCATTAATAAATTATCATATGTGTAAGTATGGAGTTGTCTTGTCTTGTACTAAACTTTCCTCTAGTTGTTAGAATTTGGTAATATACAAAGTTGAAGTTCTCATCGATCTTGATCTCTAGTCAAAGTTTTGACAATTTGGGTCAATTCAAAATTAGTCAAATCCATAAGGGGCATTGTTTCAACATGAACAAAACTTAGATATGTTGGAAAATCTAATCATATATAAAACTTATGTTAGGTTCTTACCAAAGTTGTCATCGAAAGAGGTTTTGTTCACTACAAGATTAGCTTACTCCATGCAAATATCACTTGAGAACATCTAACATTGACTCCATAATTGAAAGAATCATCATTTTTAGTAGTATGTTGTATGGACCTATGAAAGTCCTTGGAGTGGTCAAACTACACTCAACAAGCTCTACAAAAAATCTAAGACTCTTAAAGGTTATTATTCTTCCCCAGGGATCATTGAATCCCAAATCAAATGCTTCCAACGCAGGATTGAGTAGAAGTTCCATAAGAAGTGTTTTAGGCAATGTTCCACCAAGATTTTGGGATGCGAGGATGTGAGAGTGGGGAAATATATTTAGTGGATGCGTGAAAGAACGACCCAATTTCTAGGGATTAACATGAGGTAGGTTCTGGTCGTTGAAATGGGGGACCTTGCTTGAAATACTAAACAAATAAAATTAAAATATACGAAAATTGAAACATAAATTGAAAACTTATACATAATAATGCACCAATATTACATGTAGAATCATAAACCATAAATGATACATGTAATGATGTAACATAACATAATAATCATGGTTCACAAATTATCTTTCACCATTATATTTCTAATTATATTTTGAAAACTCAAAAGATATAGATTCAAGTCTTTAAAGGAAGAAAATATAATATGGATTTGCATCCGACTACTTGCACGAAGGAACAACCAACCATGGGAATGTTGTTGTATGAATTGGAGTCATTTGCATTCTCAAGTATCCTCAATGGCACACCTACTAACTCGAGTTGCTTGTTATTGTGTCTTGTTGCATCCCCCCAAAAGAGGGCATGGGGAAACACCCCCATTGGAGTACCCATGTCCTGGGAGCATGTGGGGAGCACATCCCCTACCCTCAAGAACATGTCCTTGTGTAACATTGGTTTTATGTGTGCCCAACTCTCCCATGTAGGGCCCAACAAGGCTACCCTTGGAATTGTGTAGTTTGTAGTGGTTCAGTGCATGATTCAAAATGTCTACATGGATCTCATTCAAGCTTGTAGAGTAAGATATAATGATTGTCATAAAGAAGCTCATCATTACTAATCCAATGTTTTTGGTTGAACTAGATAAGGGTGGGAGGAGCACAACTTTGAACGAGGAAACCTTATTTCCTCTCCTATATGTACTCAGACAACCCCTTTGCTAATCTTGACCAAGTTATGCATCTTTGATTAGTTAGCTTTTCATTGAGCCTACTATCGCTAGTTCTTGTGTGGTTGTCCCATATGTAATGGTGTAGCTTGCTCAATCTATACTTCGATTGCGTATAGAGGTACGCCTTTATTATGGGTTGGTTGATGGAAAATTGCACGTCCACATTTGAAAATCTCTATACTCACTTTGCCCAACTTTTAAACAAATGTCTATAATCACTTCATTTGCAAACACCCAACATGATTATGCTTTTGTGGTAGGATAATTATCACAATCAACAATCTTTCATGTTTTGAAGGATAAGTTCTTAAATGATTTGGGGCAAATGATGTATCCCACTATTAGGATACCTATCTTGATTAATATCAAATGGAAATAAGGTAAATCCATCAATGGATTTGGTTGATGATTATGCAAAGTCTTTGAGCATAGTGATGTAGGTATTCTTAAAAACAATGTGTTCAATGCCTCTTATACTCATTTTTTTGGCCATCTGCATTCCAGTTTAGAGTATGAACCCTTACTTTGTCATGTTGCCTTGAAGCAAATCTCCCAATACTTGGAAGTTGTTGTTGATGCATTTGGATCAATTAGTGTTGCATCCTTGTTCCAATTTAGGTAACCACTATATAAATTAAATTTTTGGATTGAGAGAAATTGAAGCAACTTCACAAATTTTACCTCTTTACTTAGAGGTTTCACGAATCTAGTCCTTGTGAATTTCAACCTTAGTGATGATTTGAAATATAATAAAACAACAACAATAACAAACCCTATTTCATTTTTTGACAACCCCAATCAACTAGGCATTTGAAGAGAAAATATACCAAATTTATGCCACAAGTTTTATCCCTCTAGGGCCATATTATCATGCATAAACCATATATGAAAATCACTTTATGACGACACTAATTAAACAATAAATTTTTTTCTATGGTGTACAATATCATTGTTAAGTCCTTAAAATTTTAAGCCTCAACTTATGTCAAATTAGCAAGACACGAGTGTTGGAAATTACCAAACCATGAAGACAATGATAGCTAACAATTTAATATGCAAACAAGATATTTTTGGATAGTTGAAAACTTCACACACACATATGAAGCTCAAGCATACCCTCTTGATTTGAGATATGTTGGTACAACCTCCAAGTTCTCTGAAACCCTAGTTAGGGAAAAACATAAAAATCTTAGCTCCACCAATGATACACCACGAAGCTAGAGTCACACTAGCAAGCCCTCCTTGGCTTCATGCAAGGTGTTTCATCTTCTCTTCAACAAGTACAACTTAGGGTTTTATCCACAAACCCCAATCCAATGTCTCCTTAGGGATGAAACCCTAATCCTAGACTTCAAGAATGCTCAAGAAATCGATGCACCTCAAGATAGACATATAAAGTACAGAGAGAGAGAGAGAGTAGCACTCCTACTACATCGCCAAAACCAAAACATATGAGATGTAAGCTCTCCATGCATGAATGATATCATCATCTCCAATGTTTTGTTTCCAAGATCAAACCTTAGCATCCTAAGAGCAATCTCTCAACAAAGACATACTCTTTCCTCTTCGTAATTTCTCCTAGGGCTTCCTCATGAACCCTAGTGCCTCACCCGTATAAGACAAGTAGAAAGAAATGAGTACAACGATGATGATGAGAATAATTCTCTCCTTCCTCTATTTATATGAGAGGTGAAAGGAGGTATATAATTCAAGTGGACCTAGTCCATTGCAAATATAACAACCTACAAGATGCAAGTAGGTACACATATGTGAAGCTACTCCTAAAAGTAACACACGTCAATCTCCAAGGTGATGACGATCCCTATGCAAGGATTCGAGACAACGCCACTACACATCCAAGGTCCAATGCTCTTCCTCCAAGGGCTACTAGGCCATGTGCTCCTTTGGATCCACTCCACCTACATGATCATTGTTGTAACCTAGGAATCCCCAAGTCAGGTCCAAGCTTCCATGCAAGCATCCAAGCAACCCAATACTATCTAGAGCTCAATGCCCTCCTTTGGAATGCCAAACTCTCCTCCTCCAATGCAGTGCGTTCTCTGAACAAACAACCTTTTCCATGTGGCTAACATGTAGAATGTCACCAAGTTGTTTGAAGATCTCCAACGTTCCATAGAAGAATGCCAATCAAGCATCCATATTACTTCTAGCAATTAATGACTAAGCCACCATAATTGTGCAAGTTCATCACAATTCAACCAAGGGCTAACCATATACCATGCTTTCCACATCTCATGAAGCACCCTCAAACATGGTGTAAACACTTTTGGAATAACCTTGAAAGCTAACAACCACATGCACTAAATGCACCAAATAACTATTGTTTCTTTCACAACACTTGGCGACATTCTTAGAATGAGTGTTGACAATTTATAATTGCAAATATGTGATTAGTACAAGTAGGTATGCCATCAATGCCCTTCAATGGGAATTATACAATTTGTGACAATCATTGTTGCACTCCCAATCTGGTGAACTTTGTTCTAATGCAACAATTGATCCAACATTATCATATCTCCAACACAATCGATCACACCTCCTTGGTTTAATGTGATGCCACAACCTTAACAACTTGGTTAATAGAATGGCCTTGGTGGCAACACCTTTTGTCCACTCGATTGGGTGATTGTCTATTCCATGTATACACAGCTCAAATCAAAATCAAAATTGAAGTCAACACCTTGCACATGTTCAAATTTTTTGGGCATTGAAATTTTTGTAATATTTCAACTATGGTATATGGGTATGGTATATGGGATCATACCTTGCGACAATGCCATTTTAGCAACGTGTGATTTTTTTTGCATTATTTGTGGCTAAGGGGCCCATAAATCTTTCGTCTCCTTGAAGTCAAAGGCGTCAGTGTTAAACCAAATCTAGGTGATTCCCTTGGAGCAACATGCAATGTCCTTGTAGTGCAAACATCGAGTCTCCTTAATGCATACTTGAATATGGGTGGATCCATGAAAATGGGAACACTTTTTGGCCAAAAGAGACGGTGAAAATTTGATTTTTTTTTAATTTATTAAATTGAAGTCCTCAAAACTCATATATGCCTTGTGAATTCTGACACACAACAAAAAAACAATTTGTAAAGAATTATGTTGTTTTTCCACCTATATTTTAAAAAATAAAATATTATTTAATATGTCAAAATTGCATTTAATGATAGGTTTGTTTTTGTAAATTTCAGGAAAAGTTTACCAGTGGTTCGTGTGCACGTAAGATAATTTAGTAATAAATGTATCATGTTTGAAAAAAATATATATGAATATAATCTACACAAAATGCATTGGGGTGCACATATTTTTTAAAAATTTATGTTGAAAAATTATTTTTTTATTAATTTTTGAAACAGACGGTTGAAATTTTTAATTGCATTTTGTACACATGTGTGTGCATATAAATTTGTTTTTTTACTAGTTACAATACCCTTTTGAAGAGCACGCGTTGGTCTCGCGCATATATACTTTTTTAAATTTTTTGGTTGTGTACTTTTTATGTTATTGATTTTTTGTTGCGTCGATTTGAAGTTGTGGACATGGTTTTGTAAGTGTAAGTTTGAAAAGAAAATAAAAAAAAATTATCATATGAACTCAGAAACCTGTAAATTATATGCCAATGGATAGATTATTCGTTGACAAATTTTTTGGTATGAAGTCCACCACCTAAGGTGCATCCTAGGACATAGTTTAGGTAGGGTAAAGAGAGAAATAAAATTAAAATTGTAGAAAAAATGCATAAAAGCCTGTTTTTAAAGTCCTCAATCCAGCTAATAGCTCAATCGAGGTGTTAAAAACCATCGATCGAGGTTTTGGGTGGGTTTTTAAATACCTTGATTGAGGGTTTAAGTATGGTTAAACCAAAAGCTCTATCTAGCTTTTAAAAGTTCGATCTAGCTTTTTAAAAAACTCTATTTTGCTTTTAAAAGCTCGATCTAGCTTTTTAAAAAGCTCGATCTAGAGTTTTAAAAAGCTCAATCTAGATTTTTAAAAAGCTAGATCTAGTTTTTTAAAACTCTAGATTGAGCTTTTTAAAAGCTAGATCGAGGGTTGAGAAAACCCTCGATCAAGATATCTAGCTTAATCTAGAGTTTTTTCAACCCTTGATTGACCTTCTGAAAATAACTCGATCAAGATTGTTTTTTACCATTCTCAGCCCCTTCGCTTGCTAAAAAGTGTTACCCATCTTCATGGGAACACCCATATTTCTACACTTGCTAGTCCTTGTCAAAATGACATTATTTAGAGTCCAATCAATTCATTTCTGTACATCTCAAAATTTTCCTAGGATGTCAAATGTTGACTTGGTAAACAATATGTGTTAGATATTCTTGACAATGATGAATTGGCTAAAATTTATGCTACTATGAATGAAGAGAGTGACAATTAGATCACTTGTTCCTTGGATATGAATATATTTTACAACATGATATCTCTGTTAAGTGCTTTCATGAAAAATTACACAGGCACACGCTTTGCCACTGACTATGCTTATGTTGATCTATGTTGAGCAATGTTCTTAAGCTAATGTAGTGGCTAGCACATGCTTTGGCCATTATGGAATGTGCTCGACACTATTAAATAAAGGATTTACTTTTTGACATTCTTGTACGAGTTGGATGTTAGCAGGGATACCTGGTTACAAATTAGATAGCATTACACTACATTGTGAAACATGCACATTCCTCTCCTTCTCAATGGTCTTTATGTGCTATTGTTGATCAAGTTGCCAATGCCAATATCATCTTTACGTCCTTATGGATTGAGGTCAACAAACCCCTTGAAAACACCTTGAATGTATGTTACCCTTAAGATTGGTGGTTTTGTTAGTAAGCATAAATTCACAATAATGGACATGGAGGATGAAGGTTTTAAAGTCCTCCTTAGACAACCTTGTCTTCATGATATATGTTCTAGTATCAACATGGAGAAGAAACATTTGAAAATCAAGGAATACATTATTTGAATATTCCCATTCATAACTTAGATGCCATGTGTGAAGAAGAGTGTGCAACTACAAATAGTGACTTTGAAGAACATTGTGCAAGAGTGATGAATATTAATACAATCGTTGCCATTTCTGTCTAATAGGCACTATGCTAGAGAGTTTGGGCGATTAATGTAAAACTCTTTTTAGACCGTACTTGGATTTAAATAGATGCAAATTCAAAATAGGCACTTGAAGGGCCATTCAAGTTTGGATTTTAATAGTGCAAATTCATAGGTTATAGGGACTTGGATTGAAGGTTATAGGCACTTGAAGGATCATTGAAAGTTGAATTTTAATAGATGCAAATTCATAGGCTATAGGCACACTTGGATTGAAGGTTACAAGCGCTTGTTTTCATAGCTCTTGTTCCCAAGTCTTTTGCTTTCATGCATTTTTGTGTTGTAGATTATTCCTCGACCCTTTTAATTGTCCATCCTCACACCATGCAATACACTATTGTTGTTGAAGAGTTTGGAAATTTTGTCCCAACTAGAAATGATTTATTTTCCACTGAAACTACCATGAGGGTTGATGAACCCTTTGTTATAGATAGTGTTGTATCTTGGGATGTCCTCCATGTTCAGATGCCTAGCATGGAGGTGCATTTTCAATATAGGCATCAGGATGGGGTAGAGGGTGAGATGCACTCTACTAGGTGGCATGAATCTAGTTATGGATGCATGCAGACTTTTCGGGGCGATTTACCTCATGCATGCAGGATTTTTAATTAAAAAGCATGCAAAAACGAGATTTTTGCATGAACTCACTTTAGGGTTTCAGAAACTTTAATCGGTTAGTGAGTTATTATAAGGAGGCAGGAGGTCATCGTAAAAGGTTAATTTGCAGTTTCTTCAGAGTGTGAGGAGATTTAGAGCGAGGGTGCACTTGTGCATGCAGAGACGACGACTTCCATAGGAGAGGGGCGCTTTTGTAGAGAGAGAGTGAGGGGATCCGAGAGGTATATGTCCCTACTTGATCAGAGGCACATATAAACCATTACAGGGTGCAGTGAGTGCATCTGTGCAAAGTTATCTTAGAGACTGAGCTTGGATGACTTCCCAGAGGAGAGGGGTGCACTTCCTGAGGAGAGGAAGACTTCTTTGTCAGAGGAGTTGATCTTCTTGAGGCCAGGAGGGCAAAGAGAACTAGAGTTGGTCTTCGTCAATGATTGAAGAATATTAGAGCAGATCTCATCTGAGTTTGATTGAGATCTAAGGAGGGGCAATCTCAGAGCATAGGAGGGGTACATTTCCCATGAAGAGCAGATCAGGGAAGAGGGATTAGAGAGGTTGTACTACATCCATAGATTAGCAATGACAATCTTTCAGAGATCCAGATCAGAGCTGACAACATGGGCACATTTCCCAGGAGAAGGAGTTGAGTCTGCATGTAGATCTAGGGTTTTGACCCGTCAGGTTCTGTTGTATCTTCTGAACATCTGTGTGTATTTA
This sequence comes from Larix kaempferi, assembly GCA_027924585.1. Classification (NCBI taxonomy): domain Eukaryota; kingdom Viridiplantae; phylum Streptophyta; class Pinopsida; order Pinales; family Pinaceae; genus Larix; species Larix kaempferi. Next base: position 1,769,136 of record BSBM01000234.1, on the reverse strand, counting down.
TTTTCTCTCTATTATATGCTCTGGGATCGAGAAAGAATAAATCCCCTTAGATGCCGGTTTTCTCCATTGGGGTTTCCAAGGTAAAACTAAGACTCACTTGTGTGTTTTCCATATTTTGTTAAAGTTGATAGGAGATATATAATGCTTTCTATTATAAGTTTATTATTTAAACTGTGATCTTCTTTGGCATAGAGAATTTTGGGTTGTTTTGGCTAATAAAGACTCAAGGCCAGTTGAGATCTCAGTTTCCCATATCGAGTAGTGACATATGGGAAACACTATCATGGTATCAAAGCCCTGGTAAGGGTAAGTGGGCATTCACACTCATATTTGCGAGTTGTATACCAGATCTGTTTGGAGACTCAGTGGTAATATCAGATATACCAAATTTGAAAAGCATAGCTCAGATCTGTGGTTGTAGAGGTTAGATCTATTAGATATGTGAGTTTGTAAGTGAGATCTGAGATAGATCTTTCAGATCTGGGCGAGTAGGGGCCTGATCTGTGGCAGAGAGTTTGTTTTGTTAAGTGGGATTTTGATTCAGTTCAGATTGACCAAAGATCATGGCTAGCACTACAAGGGGAGGATCAGTTGGATGGGGTCTCAAACTTTAGTGCATGGAAGGCCATAGTTGTCCTATTTCTGAATTAAAGTGATTTATGGGATATTGTGGGGAGCACTAGCACAAAACTTGTAACTGTTCCAACAGATGTTGTGGAAAAGGAAGCCTATGACAAGAAAAATATCAAGGCCTAGAGGATCATCCTTGATGTGATCAAGGATCATGTGATACCACATGTTACAGGTAAAGAGGATGTGTATGAGATGTGGGATGCATTGATGAAGTTGTACCAAAGATCTAATGAGAATATGAAGATGGTACTTCGTTAAAAGCTGAAGAGCATAAATATGGTCAAGGATGAGAGTATGGCCACATACCTTACCAGGATAACGTGGGTAAGAGATGAGTTGGGGGTGGTGGGGGAGAAGGTCGAGGATGGAGAGTTGGTACGGTAAGAACTGAATGGCGTGACTAAGCCATGGGCGGTGTTTGTTGAGTCCATTGTGGTCAGGGAGAACCTCCCCAAGTGGGATTGTCTATGGGATGATTTCACACAGGAGGAGACCCAAAGAGGTTATATTCAGGGAACCTCTTATGCTATTCCCAAGGATGATGATGTGGCACTTGCAACTAAAGGCAAGCAGAGGTTCAAAATAATGAACAGAAGAAAGACCTGAGTAAGGTCAAGTGTTTTTCATGCAATGAGTATGGGCACTATGCAGGATAGTGCCCTCATAGTAAGAAGAATTGTAACGTCCCCATTATTGACCCCATTACATTCAAATGTAATTGATGTAATATTGTTATGAAATCATGGTGAGGAGCTCAAGGCCAAGGCCCCGCCATCGATTTAGCGATGCATATGGCTTGTGTGCTAGCCAGGCACATTGGAATTTCAATATTATGTAAGATGCATTTTAATAAAAATACCCACAACTAGCTATGCAATGCAACAAAGAGATGGGGGCATGATTTTACAAGGAATTGGGAGGGAAAACATTCAAACCCTTGAGCCAATCAAGTCAAGCCAAGTGTCAATGAGAGAACCCATCAAACCCTCAACTACCCATGTTGACTTTTGTACCCAATCATTGATTTCTCCCAAGAGTTGGTTGAGGTAGTTAATGCCTTGGGGAATGGGAGGTATGGCTGTCCAAATTCGGGTATGGGCAAGCCACCCTGCATGGGAAATGATCCGAAAACAAGATCTTTGCTACTCTATGACGTTAACATGAATTGCATAAAGAGCATGAATGAAGCTCACAAATCCATAAGAAGAGAACCAAACAGCATAGACAATACACACATAAAGACAACAAGTTGATAACGGAGTTCGTCCAGGATGGACTACGTCTCCGGGCCTGCTTCTCAATAGGAGGGCCGATCTATAATCTCAGCATAAAGGCAAAATACATGGCAATGATACAATGATACCTTGGCGACAATGGCCAGGAAGAGGACCGCTGCCCAAAACACAACAAGACCGCTTCCAGCAACTCCGAAGCCTGAAGACGGTGTAAAACGAGTATAAACACTCGTACCTTCCTCCTGCAGAGCTACGCAATCTCCCTTCTCTCCTTTAGCTACAAAGTCTCTACTCCAAAGCATGACTGACAATGGCAAATGAGAGGGTTTATATAGGCTTGTATGAACTCCTCTCACATGATCCTCATGGTTTCTCAAGTTACAACAATTTTGCCTAAATAGGCATGTGGTTACAAACCTCCAAGTGGTTAGCATGTGGTTGGGCTCTTTATTAACTAATAACCAAAGATACTTAACAAAATACCCTTTTAAAAAGGCATTCCCTTTTGGTTGGTTTTTAATATGGTTACAACCATATAAGAACCATACAAACCCACTTTTAACTTAACCCAAAGTTCGTTAGGCAAGGGTGGCGCTCCACAAACCCACTTTTAGTCTTATCCCAAAGTTTGTTAAGCAAGGGTGGCATGTAACGTGGATGGGGTGGCGCTCCAATCCATTTGAAAGTTTGTTTTAAAAACATGTGACCATGTCATAAAACGTATAACCATATCACGTGGGTTGTGGGTTGGAGTTGTAACCAACTCCCGTGCATTGAAAACCAAGCCCCGACCCCTTTTGGCTCCATTACCAACGTTTCCACGCTTAAATAAACAAACCTTAACAAACATACCAATAAAGATATGTAGCCCAAGTGGTGAAGGCGGAGCGCTTATATGAGAGAGGTCACAGGGTCAAACCTCATGGAGGCCATAATTTTTTGCCTTAGATATATTGGCCAATCCCATGCTGCCACGTGGCGGCCTAGGATTGGTCCACCTCACGCCCAGTCAACCGCCAAGTCACTGTCCGTATTGCCACGTCACCATCCGTACGTCCAGTCACCATATGCCAGCTTGGATCATACTGCCACGTGTCACCTTGTGACAGGTCTGTGCTGCCACGTGTCACCCTGTCAGTGGTGCCACGTGGCACCCCATTTTGCCAAATTTGCGTGTTCCCCTTATAGAACAGAACGCGATAACTTTCTCATACGGAGTCCGTTTGAGGTGAAACAAACGCCGCTGGGATTGTCTCGACGAGCCCTTCGATCTGGTGTTGGTTTTGCTGAGATTGGAGGACTTCAAAATTTTGCCTTCTTGGATCCTCCTGGATCATTCCTCCCCACTGAGAAGCTTTTGGCCTCCAAAAGCCTTTACTAATCAACAGATAGGTGAGGGAATTGCTCCCTCACTTTCTCCTTCTCGATCCACTTGGCCTTGCTTGGATGAGTGCCTCTGATGCCCACTCGAAGATACTCAACATCACCTCTGCGAGAAGTCCTTGTCCTTCTGTCCAAGATGACATCTTCCTTTAGCTCATCCATGTACTCAGGAGCAAATTCATCAACTGATGGCAATGAGGCATTCTCCCTTTCATCCATGATCATGGGAGGCTCATAGAGTTTCAAGTTCTCCACATTCACCACTGAGTAGATCTGCATGTATGGCGGTAGCTCTAAGCGAAAAGCATTCGTCCCAATCTTCTCCAAAATGGTGAAGGGACCATATCTAATGGGCTTGAGCTTCTTGCCTTCTCCTTTCATCCTCTCCTTGCTGATGTGAAGCCACACTTGATCTCCCACCTGAAACTGATGATCAACTCTATGCTTGTCATGGCGAGCCTTGTACTGGGCTTGACTCTTCTCCAACTGCTCTTGCACTGCCTGATGTGCCTGTTGAACTCTCTGAATGAACCTGCGGGCTTTGTCTTCATCCTTGGAAGCGCTTGAATCAACCTCTCTCCCATAAGTCAAGTCCAATGGAGTCTTTGGCAAGTACCCAAAGCATGTCTCAAATGCCGAGCTCTGAGTGGAAGAATGCATAGCCCTGTTGTAGGCATGCTGCAAATACTGGATCTGTTCATCCCATAACTTAGGATGCTTGTTGCAATAGCCTCAAAGCAAATGGACAACTGTCCTGTTGACTACCTCTATCTGTCCGTCGGTCTGTGGATGGAAAGCGGTGCTCCTCTTTAGCTTGGTGTCCATCATACACCATAATTTTGTCCAAAACTCTCCAAGGAATCGGGAGTCCCGATCCGAGATAATGGACGTAGGGAGTCCAAAGTGAACCCATACATGCTGAAAGAAAAGAGAAGCAACCTGCTCTGCAGTGACCTGCTTTTTACATGGCATAAGAATACACATCTTGCTAAACCTATCCACGACCACATACAAGTAGTCATGACCCCTCCTAGACATAGGCAAACCCCCCACAAAATCCATGGAAATGCTTTCCCAAGGATGGGAAGGAACAGGAAGTGGTGAGTACAGCCCCAATTTTCTATTAGTGGGCTTACAAGTAGAGCACATCACACACCCCTTTACATATTTTGTTACAATGTCTTTCATGCGAGGCCAATACACAAGTCTTTGCAAATGAGCCAAAGTCTTACCTACCCCAAAATGCCCTGATACAAGAGAAGTATGAGCTTCTCGTATTACATGGACTCTTTCACTGATAGGAACACATAGCTTGCCCAAATGATAGAGCAACTTTCCCTGCAAATGGTAGTCTTCCACCTGTGTGCCATTGGTTAGCTTCTCATAAATCTCCTTGAAATCATCATCATCAGTAGCATACTGCTCAATATAACTTTCATGGGACAAAGAAGCATTTTTCAAAACAATAGATGCAACAATAGGAGGTCTAGAGAGCATATCTGTCACTTTGTTACTAGTACCCTTCTTGTACTTGATCACTAGATGGAATTGTTGAAGGAATCCCATCCACTTGAAATGACGAGCTTGCTGGAGCTTAGTCTGGGACTGGAGATACTGCAAGGGCTTATGATCGATATGGATGATCGTCTCCTTACCCATCAAGTAGTGCTTCCACTTCTTGACACTCTGAACCAAAGCATACAACTCTTTGTCATAGGTGGGGTAGTTGATCACTGCTTGAGTAAAAGTCTCTGAATGGTAGCAAATAGGCTTGCGGTGCTGCATCAATATTGCCCCCATGGCATATCCATTGGCATTTGTCTCTATCTCAAATGGCTGCTGCAAATCAGGCAAGGCTAGGACTGGGGCGGTGCTGATCTTTCCCTTCAATGTGTCAAAGGCTTTCTGTTGCTTTCCTCCCCACTGGAAGGCTTTCTTCACACTTGTTAAGGCATGCAAAGGAGATGCTATGTATGAGAAGTACTGAATGAACCTCCTCCAATATTGAACAGCTCCTAAAAAGCTTGTCACTTCAGTGGCGTTAGTAGGCTTAGGCCAATTGACAATTACATCAACTTTTGAAGGATCAATTTTTAAATTTCCACCTCCTACAATATGACCCAAGTAAACTAATGAAGTTTTGCCAAATTCACACTTTGACAATTTTACATACAATTTCTCCTTTTTCAAAGTATCTAATACTTGCTTTACATGCCCCACATGTGCTTCCCAAGTTTTGCTAAAGACCAAGATATCATCTAAGTATACAATGACAAAATCATCTAAGAATGGCCAGAAAACATCATTCATTACCCGCATAAAGGTTGCAGGTGCATTGCAAAGCCCAAAGGGCATCACCAACCACTCAAATAGACCTTGCTTGGTCTTAAAGGCCGTCTTCCACACATCACTTTCTGCAATTCTGATCTGGTGGTAGCCACTGCGCAAATCCAACTTGGTAAAGAACACAACATCTTTCAACTGGTCGAGCAAGTCATCTATGCGAGGAAGCGGGTATCGATTCTTGATCGTGATCTTGTTGAGAGCCCGATAGTCAACGCACATCCTCCATGTGCCATCTTTCTTCATCACCAACACAATCGGCGAACCACATGGAGAGGAGCTGGGTCTGATCACTCCTTGGTCCAACAAGTCTTGAACCTGCTTCTTAATCTCTGCCATTTCAACTGTGGACAACCTGTACATGCCCACATTAGGAAGAGGGGCATCCTGCTGGAGATGGATCTCATGCTGAATCTCCCTTTTGGGAGGCAAGCCTGTAGGTTCTTGAAATATTTCATCATAGTTAGCCACAATATCAATCATAGCCTTTTTATGAGAAGGATCACAACCTTTGAAAGCATCGGATGCCTCAGCATCTTTTGCTCTCACAACCATGAGCATGTATCTCTTATTAGTGTTGATGAGCCGCTTCATCTGTCCTGCACTAACCAGAGTGGTGTTAGCCTTCATACTGTGAGATCTCACAATGTACTCCACCCCGTTTTTGGTGAGATGGTACTTGTTCTCATGACGGAAACACTGCTTTTCGATCATACAAGTATGGGCTTCCCAATACGATACCGCAGATGTCAAGAGGAACAACATCTAAGTCCACCTCATCGATCAACTTTGAAGCAATAGCAAACCTTAACCTGCATTGCTTAGTCACCTGCAACTTAGCATTATCACATACCCATCCAAGAGGATAAGGCTTGGGGTGAGGTTTAGTCTGTATGTCCAACTTCTTAACAACTGATTCTGAGATCAAATTTACTTGAGAACCCGGATCAAATAATGTTTCAATCTTTGTATGCTTAGACACAACTCTGATGTGAAACAACTCACTTCTTCTTTTATCATTTTCTTTAGAAACACGAGTAGAACTTGAACCAGTATGAGGAGTTTTGTTACCTTGCATTCCCACGGCTGTAATCATGGTTTCGTCACCTGAGTCGGAACCCAAATCTCGTTGCGCTGTTGCAACGGTCTTTTTCTTCTTTTTGCCTCCATAATGCTTTGGCCTTTGTTCAGGATGCAACTTCCAACAACTTTCTTCATCATGCCCATCAGTATCGCAATGGTTGCAATGGGGCTTTCCTCCTTCCTTCTCGGCAGTAGTTGTCTTCTTGCTCTTGTCTTTTTTCTTGAACTTGTGGTGGTTGTTGGGATTGAAAGGCTTCTTCTGATGGTCTTCTTGCAAATGCTTCCCCCTGTTCTCAAGATGAGTAGCCTGAACACTTGCTTCATCCACACTAGTAGGATTCAACAACAACAAAGTATGGCGTAGATAATGATGAAGAGCACCAATGTACTTCAAAAGAGTGTCAGGAGAATCTAAAGCAATATTCAATTCTAAAGCTTTCTTTCTAAATTCTTCAGTAAAACTCTGAACACTCTGACCCTTGCCTTGTCTAAAACTTTGCCAATCCATCATTGCCTTCTGAACATAACCCAACGGATAAAATTGCTTACGTAAAGCAGAAATAAAAGCAGACCACGATGAGAGAAGATTACCCATTTGTTTGCTACTTTGCCGAAGCTTGCTTTCCCACCATACAAGTGCGGTGCCTGTCAGCCGAAGTGAAGCCAACTGAATCTTCACATCTTCTTCTTCGATCTGCTGGACTCGGCAATAGACCTCAATTTGCCTTATCCAATTGTTTAACTTCTCTGCATTCGCTTCCCCATTGAACATGGGCAAATCAAACTTCACATCGAGCTTCAATACGGGCTTCTTTTGAGGCTCTTTGTGAGGAACCTTGGAATGTTGAGAATGAGATGAGGAAGAAGCACTTGAACTTGTGCTTGAAGCTGAAGGTGAAGAGGGAGGCTCAGGAGGCTCTTCGCCACCTTCCCCTTGGTTAACTGAAGCGTTGCCTTCGTCCTTCACTTCTTTGTCTTCCTTCTTTACTTCACTGCCTTTTCTTTCTTTTGCCATGCGTTCTTCATAGTCTGCAAACAACTTGTCTACCTTGTCGGCCATCATATAGAAGACCTTGTGAAAGTTTGCCTCCATCTCGATGCGGGCATCATTAGCATCCATCTTCCTCCTTCGGTGTGCACGTCCGATCTCGGAATTGTAAGGCTCTAATGTACCCTCACCAGCTTGCAGTTTAGCCCTCGTGAGCATCCACACTCACAATCCAACGTCAAATAGACCTGCTCTGATACCACATGATCCGAAAACAAGATCTTTGCTACTCTATGACGTTAACATGAATTGCATAAAGAGCATGAATGAAGCTCACAAATCCATAAGAAGAGAACCAAACAGCATAGACAATACACACATAAAGACAACAAGTTGATAACGGAGTTCGTCCAGGATGGACTACGTCTCCGGGCCTGCTTCTCAATAGGAGGGCCGATCTATAATCTCAGCATAAAGGCAAAATACATGGCAATGATACAATGATACCTTGGCGACAATGGCCAGGAAGAGAACCGCTGCCCAAAACACAACAAGACTGCTTCCAGCAACTCCAAAGCCTGAAGACGGTGTAAAACGAGTATAAACACTCGTACCTTCCTCCTGCAGAGCTACGCAATCTCCCTTCTCTCCTTTAGCTACAAAGTCTCTACTCCAAAGCATGACTGACAATGGCAAATGAGAGGGTTTATATAGGCTTGTATGAACTCCTCTCACATGATCCTCATGGTTTCTCAAGTTACAAAATTTTGCCTAAATAGGCATGTGGTTACAAACCTCCAAGTGGTTAGCATGTGGTTGGGCTCTTTATTAACTAATAACCAAAGATACTTAACAAAATACCCTTTTAAAAAGGCATTCCCTTTTGGTTGGTTTTTAATATGGTTACAACCATATAAGAACCATACAAACCCACTTTTAACTTAACCCAAAGTTCGTTAGGCAAGGGTGGCGCTCCACAAACCCACTTTTAGTCTTATCCCAAAGTTTGTTAAGCAAGGGTGGCATGTAACGTGGATGGGGTGGCGCTCCAATCCATTTGAAAGTTTGTTTAAAAAACATGTGACCATGTCATAAAACGTATAACCATATCACGTGGGTTATGGGTTGGAGTTGTAACAAACTCCCGTGCATTGAAAACCAAGCCCCGACCCCTTTTGGCTCCATTACCAACGTTTCCACGCTTAAATAAACAAACCTTAACAAACATACCAATAAAGATATGTAGCCCAAGTGGTGAAGGCGGAGCGCTTATATGAGAGAGGTCACAGGGTCAAACCTCATGGAGGCCATAATTTTTTGCCTTAGATATATTGGCCAATCCCATGCTGCCACGTGGTGGCCTAGGATTGGTCCACCTCACGCCCAGTCAACCGCCAAGTCACTGTCCGTATTGCCACGTCACCATCCGTACGTCCAGTCACCATATGCCAGCTTGGATCATACTGCCACGTGTCACCTTGTGACAGGTCTGTGCTGCCACGTGTCACCTTGTCAGTGGTGCCACGTGGCACCCCATTTTGCCAAATTTGCCTGTTCCCCTTATAGAACAGAACGCGATAACTTTCTCATACGGAGTCCGTTTGAGGTGAAACGAACGCCATTGGGATTGTCTCGACGAGCCCTTCGATTTGGTGTTGGTTTTGCTGAGATTGGAGGACTTCAAAAATTTTCCTTCTTGGATCCTCCTGGATCAAGAAATCACGTTTTGCTTCTTGGGCAAGAAAAGAGCCATGAATTGCTCCCCAAGCCATTATCCATCAACCAATTGCTCTCCCTCATGAGTGGGGATCTACCTGGGCATTTTCCAGCCATGTTTTTGGGTGTTCTCCTTGATCCTCAACTGGGGGAAAGGCGTTTTTGTATGGTATACCAGTGGGGAAGATGGAAAATCGAATTGGGGTTCCATAGAGACCATTATGGCTGTTAAATGCTGAGATGGTTGGGGAGAAATCATTTTTTCCTCCCTGTGAATGTATTTCCTCATCCCACAATTCGTTTTTGAATGGAAATAATTTGGGAAAGCCCAAACCCATGGCCATCTTGTTGGAAAATCCATTGCTTTGGCTTGATCTTGAGTGTAAGCCTCCAGGGTTCAAATGCAGCCTGATAAACCCAGTTGTGCACTGGCTTGGCTGAGAGGAAATGAGAAATGGGATGTGAATGAGTGAATGTCCCCTTTTCCTTGTGAGAATCATGCCCAGCTCGGGGGTGGCCTTCGGACGGACTCAGTATAAGTTGTCGAAGAGCCTATGGTTGGGTGGAACGTTGCAGCGACATAGCTAGTTGCTTGGGGACCATTCTACCATAAAGATAAGTGTTTCTTTGACTATGTGATTTACTTCTGCAATGTTTAAATGGATGACTATTTTGATATGCTGTATGCATATGATATGTGTGTGGGTAATGCTTTAAATTCCGCTGTACATAATTTCTTGTTTCCCATCTGCACACATCTCTTTTAATGGTGTGAATCTAATGAATGGGCTGAATTTTTATGAAAAACCCTAGAGATTGCCATCATGTACTCTCCCTTTCCGATGGATGGGTGGGTGGGTACATTACAAGAATAAAAAGGAGGAGGAACATGTCGCTGCAATAGGAGAAGTAGATGTGGTTGCTTCCATATTTGAGAGGAAGTTCTCTCTTCCATCTTTTGTTCCAAGCCAAGATAGAAGTCAACCTGAGGAGTAGGTTGATGAGAAGTGGATGATTGATTGCAAGCATTTTAGTCACATGACCAGGATGCGATAGGCATTCCTCTTCCTTGAGTATACTCCTATGCAGATTGGTCATGATGTTGATGGTACTGAGCATATGGTTAGAGGAGTGGGATGGGTACGGTTTCTCCTAAACTTTGGAGAACTCCTGGAGATGTTAGGAGTCGTATTCATTCCAGGACTTAGAGGGAGCATACTTTCAGTAGCAACATTAGATGTTGTAGGTTAATCTGTAGTATTTAAGAGGGAGCTTATATTCATCTATCAATAGGGAGCTGATCTAGTGTTGATGGGTCATCAGATTGATGGGGAGTATATAGTTCGGGGTCAGCCACGATAGGTGCATCTGGGTAGTTGATTGCATCTTCATTAGAGTTTGAGATAGACATGGAGTGATATGCTCACAGTGTTGATAATGCACGGAGGAGTGAGTCCTCATATCAAGTGGATGGGCGAGAGGCTCATACAGGTACTAGTCAGAGACTGAGTTGGTACGATATGACAGAGTTGGATTTATCTCATGAGCGAACTGAGTCATCTCAGAGTATGGAGATCAGATACAGGTCAGTGGATCCACTTGATGGCAGTCTCAGAGATTGGTTGCAACAAAGATTCAGAAGGAGTCTAGATCAAGGATCAGTGATAGAGTTTGTGAGAGAGCAAGACACTTCTCCCAGGTATACCTTGATGGAGATGGATCAGGTTACTTCAGATCAGAGTGCAGCAGTGACAGTCAGGACATATGAGTCAATGACAGTAGCAGGGGATTTGTTGGATCTAGGCATCAGTGGTTGGACTTCCCTCGATAAGAGGGAGTCTTAGAGATAGTGGGGTATCTCAGGATGTCCTCCATGTTCAGATACCTAGCATGGAGGTGAATTTTCAATACAGGCATTAGGATGGGGTAGAGGGTGAGATGCACTCTACCAGGTGGCATGAATCCAATAGTGGATGCATGCATACTTTTCAGGGTGATTTGCCTCATGCATGCAGGATTTTTAATTAAAAAGCACACAAAAGCGGGATTTTTGCATGCACTCACTTTAGGGTTTTGAAGACCCTAATCGGTCAGTGAGTTATTATAAGGAGGCAAGAGGTCACCAAAAAAAGGTTACTTTGCAGTTTCTTCAGAGAGTGAGGAGATTCAGAGTGAGGGAACACTTGTGCATGAAGAGCGGGTGACTTCCTGAGGAGAGGGGTGCTTCTGCAGAGAGAGAGAGTGAGGGGATCCAAGAGGGATCCGTCCCTACTTGATCGGAGGCACATATCAGCCATTTCAGAGTGCAGTGAGTGCATTTGTGTAGAGTTAGCTCAAATATTGAGCTTGGGTGACTTCCTAGAGGAGATGGGCACACTTCCTAAGGAGAGGAAGACGTATTTGTCAGAGGAGTTGATCTTCTCGAGGCCAGGAGGGCTGAGAGAACCAGAGTTGGTCTTTGTCAGTGATTGAAGAAGATCATAGCAGATCTCATTTGATTTCCAGCATATTGATAACATATAGCATGCAATTTCCAACATATTGATAACATTCATCAATTAATTAAAACAATGCAGATGTAAAACACATAGAGAGAATACTTATCTTGCAATGATGAAGCTATCTCAAGCAACTAGCTATGTCGCTGCAACGTTCCACCCAACCATAGGCAAACTGTGCTCATTAATCTCTCAACATAGTTTCCACCCCCGATCTGGGCATGATTTCTACAAGGAAAAGGGGACTCTCAAGCTCAACACATCCCAAGCAAACATCACATATAAGCCAAGCCATTCCATAGTTGGGTTTATCAGGCTAAATCTGAACCTTTCTATTTTTGGATGCTTGCACTCAAGATCAATCCAAAACAATGGATACCCAACCCATACACAACAAGCTCAATTATTGGGCATGGATACACATTTTCAACAATGGGATTTACAAAACAAGATGGCCATGGGGTTTCCAATAAAAAACGGATTGTGGGATGGAGAAAATAACCTCAGGGAGGAAAACGGTTTCTCCCACACCTATACGAGCATTCAGCGGGCCAAAACGGCCTCTACGAACCCCCCAAATTGATTTCCCTTCATCCCCACTGTTATACAACACAAAAACGCCCTTCCCAGCTAGAAAAATGAGGGAAACCACAGGAAATTTCATGGAGAAAAACGCCCAGCAAGCTCCCAAATCATGAGAGATCAAAGGAAATGGTGAATAATGGCTTGGGGAGAAAATTCGTGGCTCTTTTCTTTCCGAATAATCCAAACAAGAATTTCCACAAATGGTGGATTTCCCATACTCGAATTTGGACAGCCATACCTCCCCATTCCCAATGCATTAACTACCTCAACCAACTCTTGGAAGAAATAAATGATTGGGTACAAAAGTCAACATGGGTAGTTGAGGGTTTATGGGTTCTCTCATTGACACTTGGCTTGACTTGATTGGATCCAAGGGTTTGAATATTTCCCTCCCAATTCCTTGTAAAAATCATGCCTCCATCTTTTATTGCATTGCATTGCATATCCAGTTGTGGGTATTTGATTAAAATGCATATTTACATGATATTTGCAATTCCATTGTGCCTGGCTAGCACGCAAACCATATGCATCACTAAATCGAAGGTAGGGCCTTGTCCTTGAGCTCCTCACCATGATTTTATAACGATATTACATCATTTACATTTTAATGCAATGGAGTCAAAATCGAGCTATTACAACCCCCTCCCCCTTGGAATAACACTGTCCTCGGTGTTCCAACACTTAGGAATACTTACACATTATTTACACATGTCCAAAATTCACAAAATGTGGTAGGTTCGTCCTGTAGTTCATATTTTACTTTGAACTCTCAGGACCAAGTCCTCTGGCCTCCACAAACTGCTCTTGTTCACTGGGACCTTCTAGCTCTGCATGAGGGAATTGTTCCACAACAATCCCTTCCTTTCCTTTACCTTCCAGCTGATCCACAAGTCTAAAAACTTTATGGCTGCTACCCTCTCATTGTTCCTTTGTTGGGCAGTTGCGGCAACAATGATTTCCTCAACATTTCCAACATTTTAGGGGTTTCTTTATCTTTTCCTACTCAATTTCCTTTGAGTCTTCCCACCTGAAACGTTTCTTAATGGACTGATTGTATGAATGCTTATTCATTGATCCACTTTCCTTCCCACTGTTGATTGCTTCCAGAATGCTTTTTACCTCTCTTTGCAGACAAAAAGAGTCCTACAAAACCTTGTGGTTCATCTCATTCTGCTGCTTTTGTAGCCTGAGCATCTTTCCAAGATTTTATTGGGTCTTGGTAATTGTTTGAAGAAGACTTTCAGCCAATTCCAATAGCTTTTGGTCTGCTGCCATGGTTAATGTGCACAACTGCCTACACTTTTCTTGCTAGCACCACCGGTCTTGTAACAACTGCAACCAATTGATTTCAATTTCTCACCTATGAAATTCATCATTGCAATTCTTGTTAGGCCAAGCATAACATAAACATTACAAATCAGTCAATTATTTGCCCAATTGACATGGAGAGCCCATGCTTTGTTCATGAGACTTCCACACTTTTCATGCTTTCCAAACATACACATGAACTCATTCATGTTCATCCTTTCACAAGGAAATTAACTATTTCAGCATTCACAATTTATTTCCAGCAAATAAACACAATCTACTTTCAGTCATGACATGCATTCAACAATTTCTTGTTTCCAAGATGCATCAGTCAAAAGGGAAGAGAAGAGTAAGAGTTTCCCCCTCTTAGTCTTGTTCCAATCCGGAGCCACACCACCACTGTGGTTTCATGCTCCTTATCCTCTTTCACTTCAATGTGAATGCTTGAATTTCTCTTCTTGGCTATGACACTTAGTGTCTAAGGTCTGTCTAAGGCTTTTCAACTAGGGAACCCTTCCCCATTGTTGCCTACAAAACCTTTAGCTACTAGGACCCACACAAGTCCACTAGCACCATATTTCATTACTGCTCATGCTGAGGTTTTTTTTTTTTTTTAGGACAATCACATGTCCACATGCATCCTTACGATGCCTTCATACTCCTTGCTTCCTGCAATGACCAAGGTTTTCAACAAAGAAACAACAATGTATTAGCTTGGTTATCATAAGACTTGTTCCCAAAATTTTCATTATTCGAAATAAAAATGAATGAAAATTAAATACTTATCTGTATTGGGAAGTTCCTCGCTACTCCACTAGTTTCCTTCTCTTCTTTACAAGCCTTTGATCACTTGTGGTGTGGTTGCTTGGCTAGGACACATGCTGCTCCACAACATCAAGTAGTTAATGCCCAACCAGTTCACCAACTGGATTTACCAAGCATTGGTGGTGCCAAACCAGTCCCATACCTAGTTTGACCTCTCCATTTCCAAGCCAGCACATTCGTATGGGTCATCAACCAATGGAAGGAAACTGCACCACGACCATTTCTAGGTCAAGGATCTACTACTAAGCCATAGGCACCTCAAGGTTTTCAGTCAGTCTCGGTACCCCACCTTACTGCTGACCCAATAGAGATTTTGTTCCTTTATCAATATCACCACACCTTCACACACCACAACCCTTCACACACACATCAACTCTTCATCCACAAAAGGAAATACACTCCTCCTCCTATGCAAACCAGTGGTTCCCTCTAGGAACTCTATATGTGACTTTCTTAACTACAGGCTAGCATGGCCCCACAATACCCACTCTCACCACACAAGGATGATACCCATTTTCTACTAGACAGCTCCTCGGGCATATCCATCCCTTCTAGTGTTCTTTAGTGTGAGCGTAGAAAGGTTACCAATGGCCGTACAGTCCTCCTGAGCACCCTTTCTTCACTTGCCTCTTAATGTGCAACACCAAATTGCATATGTTTAAGCTGACAACACAAGAAGGATAAGCAAACTCATAAGTATTGCTTATCTAAAATTGTAACCATATTTCATAACATTCACTATCAAGTATTGAAACACTAGGAATGCGTCCATTCCCTTAGGGTGTAGTCAATATTGACAATCCTATCATAACCCAACACCAGAAAGGTGTGCACCCCTTTCCAATGTGAGCCATGTAAGCCCTAATCATACTCAAGCAGCCTGAAATAATATAAATAAAAATAGAACATGCTCTGCATATTAACTCGAATAATTAGACATGCATGTTCTTAGCTAGGGTTACATAATACTTATCCATTTTCAAATGTATTCTATCTTCATTTGCGAAAAATGGGGGATCCCTTCTCTGAGTCAATAGTCCTTCGGTTTTCCACCCCAATCTCTCCACATTCCATAACCCACATATGTCTTCTTGGCATAATTTTACCATCTCACTCAAGTGGTTTTCCAACATGCAGTGCATTTGAGATATTATCAAAATTTACAATGGCGTTTCACCCGAAACCCATTTCCAAAGCATGGGATCCTCCCCTTGGAGTTTGGCTTCTGTAGGCCATCACACATGGTCTTCCTGCAATGTGTCTTCCTGACACACTTATCAAATAGACAAACAGTCAATGGCATTTAACAATAAATCCAAATCTGATCTTTCCATAGCCAACCAGTCGCATTAATAATTAAATTCAAATGTGAATTCACAATTCTGTCTACTATAGAAATTATGTTGGTTTAACCATGAGGCCGTACTCCTCTAGTTTGGTTTCCGTAAGTGGTGTCACCTTGTCCATTATGGATTTATGCTTGCTACCATACATGAAAATCTACCGGCAACATGTCCTCACTTTTTGGCTCTTGTACATAGTAGATTTCATTCTTTATCATGGACTTACCCACATTGCCATCCTCAAGACATTTATTCCTGAAATCTGAAATTCCAGTCAGCCAAACACTTTGTGAGCATTCATGCATATAATCTTTTCATTGCTACAATAGTCACTGAAGTGATCTTAGAATTATAATACCCAATAATTCAAACACTATCAGTTGTTCACATTTCAAAGGTAATGAAATATATATGTACTCTATATGCATCGTGAAACTGCAAGATACCATCGCACCATCTATGTAATTTTAATAGAACTTCCAATACTCATTGCTTCACATCCATATTCTTTTTATGCAACTCTGTCCTTTCAACAGAGCACTCTGGTAGACCATCAAACATGACTACCTTCTTCATGCAATCCTTCTCCTGCATTCATAGCAGCTCATGAAATGATCCCAGAATTACCATCAATTCATCATTTCATCTATTATCTAGTTGCAATGAAACATACATAACACAACCATGTATTCACACAATGCATCTCAACATGTGCACCCACACTCATGCATGCACACCTACAACATTTACATAATCTTTTAATGCCTATCTACCCAATGCATTACAACATTGATCAAGAACATCCTTGTGCCTACAAAAGTTTCCTACCATGGTAAGTTGGACATTCTAGCCAATGCCCCAACACCATGCCCAACCATCTCCCAAATCACTTGATGGTCCATTTGATGTCCTCCTTCTCCACTCAACAACACATCATGAGTTTTCTCACTCCTTGGTTGTTGGCAGGGAGGTTTCATCCCAATTTAACAACAATAGGAAATTCATGGGTTGCTTGTGTAGCACTAAAGCACTACCACAACAAGACTATAAACCCTCACTTGCTTTGGTTATTAAACACATAACAAACATACACAAATGGTATGATATAATTTCATATGAATGCGTTCTAACATTTAAACAGTCACATGGTAGAAGGTTCCTTTCCCTTACTACCCTATACCTCACCATACCATGGTGGTAGGGAATTCACATAAAATGCATTCAACCTTACATGCATACCATTCTATGATTACAAAATATGGTTCAAGGGATTCTTATCCAATCCCCTTTCAACACTTGTACAATTAGTATGATTAGCCATTACCTGCATGGCTTCCATTAACATCTTTGATGTACCTGATTAGTTGGTCTCATGCAAGGATTTCACCATTCTACCACCAACCTCTTGATCATAGATTTGTTGCCTCAACCTTTCTTCACAAGGTTGTTGGTCGCATGCAACAACATCTTCAACATCTTTAGCCATGCTTCGGTTGTCTTTGGTCCTACAACCAATGCAAACACCAATAATTATTAACAACCATAATAATTATCATAAGTGGCTCATTGCATATGTAAAACTTCACTATTTTACCAGTATGCAATATCATATACATGCACAAACACCTTCATATGCACTATGCAATATCTATTAATGTGCTAATTAGTGCATATTCACTTCATCTATCTAATCTCTTGTATTTTCAACATTTCTATGTCATAATTTTCTGTACATAAAGCTCATAAAATATAAATACAATAACAAGAGAGGAATTAAGGAATCCCCCCTTTCCAATCCCTCATCATAGCATGGAATTTCCTCTTCCACATCATATTTGATCCAATTTCATGGCCTTTCTACCAAGCATACAAGCATGATCTTCTCACCAAGTAGCAATTCAATACGTGTACTCATGTATAACATTCCTACTTGCTACTTTTCAAGCATGCAATTCCTATGCTATAAACAGAAATAATTTAAGGTGAGAAATTTCCCTTTTTATCAACATTTCCTTACTGCTCCAATTGCTTTCAGAAATTATGGCCAAGTCCATCTTGACCTTTCTTAACTTCCCATAGAATTTTCTCATCATCGACGACGTCTCAGGGGGATGATGGGGTCAAGGGGGACGACAGGGTTCAATCTGGCACACAAGTACAATGCCATTTTTCAATTTCTAGAACCTCAAAATATCCCTGGAAAAATGACCAATTTCCCTGTTTCGAGGGACTTTTGAACCCGACCTGTTTCGGCAGGTTTTTGAATTCTCCCCCGACTTGTTTCGGAGCAACTTTCGATTTTATGTTGATTGACGCACTCATCCTTTTTCCCCGACCGTTTCGGCGAGTTTTCCATTTCTCTTGGATCGACGGACTCATCCTTTTCCACCGACTGTTTCGAGGAGTTTTCCATTTCTCGTCGATCGACGATCTCATCCTTTTCCGCCGACCGTTTCGGTGAGTTATCCAATTCCTCGCCGATCTCTTCATCGATGAAGTTTTCAATTTGTCGCCGACTAGTTTCAGCCCACTTATCAGTTTTGCGCTGACTGTTTCAGTGCACTTTTCTCTTTGTCGCCGATCGACACAACTTCCGCTTTTGCATCGACTTGTTTTGATGACTTTTTTCCTTGTCGCCGATCGACGCAACTTCCGCTTTTGCGCCGACCTGTTTCGGCGCAATTCCAATTTCTCACCGATTTGGCGGACTTATCATTTTTGCGCCAAAATGCCTTTTCGTCGATTTTTTCGATTTTTCACCAAAACACATCTGCAACCTTTCCATATCTTCGCTGACCGTTTTGGCGCTCTTGTCGATTTTTCGCCGTCACAGACTTAGCAGAAAACTAAAAAACAGTTAGAAAAATTTTGAAAATTTGAAAATTTTGAAAATTTTCTTTCTTTCTGATGATTAGTGTTGGGCAGGAAGGGTTATTACCTCTGCAAGTTTTTAGATGTAGCCCATGTAGGCCCAATGTTGCAACCTTTGCTCTGATACCAATCTATCACGCCCCCTCTCATACATCCAACACAAGGAAGGGAACATGACTACAGATCTTGGGCTTTTACACAATACTCAACCCATTCATCAAATTCACATCAATAAAACCAATGTGTGCAGATGCCTTTCAATTTAACACAACATAAGTAATATTCTACACGCATATAACATGCAATTTCCAACATATTGATAACATTCATCAATTAATTAAAACAGTGTAGAAGTAAAACACATAGAGGGAATACTTATCTTGCAATGATGAAGCTGTCCCAAGCAACTAGCTATGTCGCTGCAACGTTCAACCCAAACATAAGCCAACTGTGCTCATTAATCTCTCAACATAGTTGCCACCCTTGAGATGGGCATAATTTCTACAAGGAAAAGGGGACTCTCAAGCTCAACACATCCAAAGCAAACATCACATCTAAGCCAAGCTAATCCATAGCTGGGTTTATCAAGCTAAATCTAAACCCTTCTATTTTTGGATGCTTGCATTCAATATCAATAAAAAAAAATGGATACCCAACCCATACACAACAAGCGCAATTATTGGGCATGGATACACATTTTCAACAATGGGATTTACAAAACAAGATGGCCATGGGTTTTCCTAAATCGTTTCCAATAAAAAACAGATTGTGGGATGGGGAAAATAACCATAGGGAGGAAATTGGTTTCTCCCACAGTTATATGAGCATTCAACGGGCCAAAACGGCCTCTACGGACCCCCCAAATCGATTTCCCTTCTTCCCCACTGTTATACAACACAAAAAATCCCTTCCTAGATAGAAAAATGAAGGAAACCATAGAAATTTCATGGAGAAAAACACCCAGCAATCTCCCAACTCGTGAGAGAGAAAAGACAATGGTGAATAATGGCGTGGGGAGCAAATTCATGGCCCTTTTCTTGCCCAAGAAGCCAAACATGAATTTCCACAAATGGTGGTTTTCCCATACTCTAATTTAGACATCCATACCTCCCCATTCCCAATGCATTAACTACCTCAACCAACTTTTGGAAGAAATAAATGATTGGGCACAAAAGTCAACATGGGTAGTTGAGGGTTTATGGGTTCTCTCATTGACATTTGGCTTTACTTGATTGGCTCCAAGGGTTTGAATATTTCCCTCCCAATTCCTTGTAAGAGTCATGCCCCCATCTCTTGTTTCATTGCATTGCATACCTAGTTGTGGGTATTTTATTAAAATGCATATTTACATGATATTTGCAATTCCATTGTGCCTGGATAGCACGCAAACCATATGCATCACAAAATCGATGGGGGGGCCTTGGCCTTGAGCTCATCACCACGATTTTATAACGATATTACATCATTTACATTTTAATTCAATGGGGTCAAAATCGGGATATTACAAAATTAGTCATCTGAAATGAGTCTTTGAGTTGTTTCAAATCATTGATCATGGATTTGGAGTGACTAGTCAGAAGGAGATCATCCACATATACTGCAACAAAAGCATTTATCTATCTTGATGAATAATGTAGATATATTTCTTAACATTACAATGATTGAAGCCACATCTAATAAAGAAATTGTAGATCTTATCATACCAAGTGTGAGGTGCTTGTTTAGGCCATGTACATATTTCTTGAGATATGAACCATGGGAACATGACCATTTCATACAAACCATGGTGGTTGTTGTGTATACATATCTTTTTGAAGAAATCCATGGAGAAAAACACTTTTGACATCCATTTGATGAAACTCCTAGTTAAGGTGAAACAACTATAGATAGAATCATATGAATGAAGTCCATACAAGAAACTAGTGCAAAATTATTTGTATTGTGGATGCCTTCTTTCTGGGAGAAACTTGTAGCAACAAGACATGTTTTATGTTTCTTGAATTTTCCATTTGCATCATACTTGGTTTTATGCACCCATTTGCAACCAACGAGAGTGTTTACCCTTGGGCAAGGAGATTGAATCCGATGTCAAGGATCATTAGGCCTTGAAAGAGAAAGATCCATTGAGACAATGGGATGTAAATCTTGTGCAATAAGCATGGGATAAGATCTTGGCAAACCATGGGAAAGAACCTTCTAAAAAATCATCCCTCCTTCATCTTATAGGTGGAGGGATGATACAAGTGATATGCATTGGAAGTTTGATTGTAGCCCACCAAAATGTAGTGTTGGCTTGTAGGATGTGCATTTCTTTGGAAATATGGGCCCATGCATGATATCCAAAGGATTTAAAATGCATGATGGTGGGTTTGTAACTATACGCTTTCTCAAAATGATTCATGTTGAACATCTCAAGTAGGGATTTGATTGATGATATGAGCTACACAAAACATTACTTCTCCCTAGAGCTGAAGTCCCATTTGATGAGAATGCAACACACATCGAATCATTTCCACAACATTTTTACTTCTTCAATATGCCACTTCATCTTGCTGAAGTATTGGATTCAACCAAATAATGCTATGAGATGTGAGAAATGAAAGAAAGTAATCATTAAGTGTCTATCTCAATTATTAATACCGATAGGTTTGGTCTTGCGATTGTTGTGATTTTCCACCAAGGATTTAAATTCCTTGAAATTTTTGAGGGCTTCATCCTTAAATTGAATAATATATGTCCAAAGTAAGTGAGAGAAATTATGAGTGAAGGTGAGGATACAGTTTTCCCCAACATGAGATGGAGTTGTCACAGGCCCATGTATATCACTATGAACCTACTTAAGAGCATCAGAGGCTTCCTTGCTAAAATTTTGGGAAATGAGTCATGATGATGTTCTCTTAGCATACATCCTTTAAAAAATACCACTGAGTTGTTGAATTAGTGCAATGTCATATGCCATCCTTAGACAACTTATATGACACAAGGTCCCAAAGTTGGTATGACCCAAGGTTTGATACGATAGTTTGTTGGTGTCATTGGTATTAGAAACTATTGCAAGAGTCCAGTTCATTTTGAAGCAGATGAATATTTCCCAATTTATGATTAGATTAATCACAATAACCAAAAGAAAGCACCTTAAAATTATCATTAATGTCCTTGATAACCCATTTCTCTAGCCAAAATTCCACCTTGTTGGTGTGTGTAATGTGATATATAGAAAGAAAATTTGGTTCTATTTTGAGATCATGAAGAGTTCCTCTAAGTTCAAATCATTTTCGATCCATGCATCAAGCTTTACCAACACTACCCTAAAACATATGTAGTAGAGTTTGACTAAAAATAAGGGGAAGGAATGCATATCCCCAAAAAGGTCACAAAATTGTAGAACATTCTCATAATTTTCCAAGGAGGAGCTCACTAGTGAGGACAAGGGTAAAAACCCCTAAAAATTGATGTTGTCCAAAAAATAGGGGGTTGAAAACCCTATTTTCAGATATGAGAAAACAACCTTAAATAGTGGCATTGGATAAGGAAGAAAGGGTCACACAAGTGAGCTACAAGACAACACCAGATTCTCATGGGATACAATGAAACTTCCAAAACATATCACTTATATGATCCTTCCACCATTAAGGTGATTGGAAGGAGGTATGTTGTCTTTGAGGAGGTCCTTTATGACCGTACACTAGGATCTTATCCCACTCTTGTTGTAGAAGATTGATATCCAACCGTCTTAGTGGATCTTTCTCTTTTAAGACTTGATTATCCACCTTTTTTCGGTGCTTCTTTTAGAACCTAAGTTCCATCTAATGAGAATGCAACACACAATGACCCATTTCAATAATGGTTCTATTTTGATGCACCACTTCATCTTGTTGAGGCTTTGGCATGTGGCCACACTTGAATATTATACATATATTCTCAAGAGATGGAGGCTTGGAAGGTTTATTGCTTCTAACCCACCACAAACACCTCACATTTTTTATATCGTTCATGAATTGCGTCAAGGCCACACTAGTTGGTATCAAAGTGAGCACCATTGTAATATTTTGAGTTTGCCACATGACTCTATTTGAAGTTAATGAAGTACTTTTCCATTGTAGAAGATTGTTGTTAACGCCTAAAATTCACACACATGCGACATTTTGGCAATTCATCCAGTAAGGCGTCATCAACATAAAGAATGCATACCACCACAGGCATCCTCAATAGATCCAAAACACAACATGAGTCCATAATGCCAAGAAACAGTCAAAAGAAAGGGTAGCGCGAGCAACACATAGTTTACCCGCGCTATAGCGTAGGTTACCTGAACAATGCCTGCGCTACACCCGCACGACTTTTCCTTCGATAATCATGCTACTGTCAAAACGACGGGACCACTCACTCCTAGCGGTGCATTAAAGGCTCAATCCTCCCCAAGGATATGAATTCGGCTCCTCACACACTTGGTGGCATTAATCAGTCCCCCTTGTGCACCTTGGAACTAGTTCATGGAGGAAGAGAGTTCACATTTGGATCTAGTTGTTTGTTTGTCACCTCTTGGCCTATAAAACGAAGCCATTGACATGCATTTTGTAGAGAGAAACCAGAGCAAGGTTATGCTATCGGATTTGAGTTGGAGCTTCCTCATAGCCCACCATTTCCTACCATTGTGAGCATTTTCAAGCTCCCTTACCACCTTCTATCTAGGGGCAAGTGTTTCTCTCAATTGTTCTACCATCTACTTAGCATTTAGTTTGGACAAGAAAGGCCTCCCTAAGGGAGATTGTTGGCTTCCCTTGAATCCCACACCTCCTAGGTGTTGTACAACTATTCCACTGGGAAATACAAGAGTGGTTTAGCATATATTTGGTTGTTGTTGGAGTTTGCATTCTTCCCCCATCTCTTTCATTTTGTTTTTATTAGCATTTATATGTTTGAATGTGAACTACACTAACAATCTCTTGTAGGATCACTTGGATTAATACAAACCACACACAAAAGGGGCTCCAAGGACTGAGGCCTTGCTGCAACCTACAAGGCTTAGCCCCTTACCAAGTGGAAGAGTGCACTTGTGTAATTTTTTCCACAACAATTTTCATGAGTTAACACATGAGTATTGGTGCACTAACGTTCAATCTACCAAGTCCAAAGGACATCGTTTTCAAATTAGTTTCTAGTTATTAGAAAGATATAGTTAAATCATGAAATAACGAAGAAAACCTCTATGACATCTATTTTGTTGTTAGAATGGTTTGAATAGGGATTGAAATGCACCATTTATGGTGATAAATTGGTACATCAACTTGACTATTTTGGGTGAAAAGTTGTATGTGACAAAGATCTACCTATTTGGATTTTATTTTTTAACTGAGCACTTTCAATCAATACAAGCAAAAAACAACTACTCAATTTTGGATATTCTATGGACAAAAACGTCATGCCATGTTACGAAATAACTCTTTGAGGGGAGTATCTGTTATGCCAAATCCACCCAAGGCTTGCATTTGTCCCTAATCGTTTTTTGCAATGCACGTACGTACACACAAGCATGCCTTTGGAGAGACTTGAACCTTACTAGGGAAATAACAACTCCCTTATTTCATCAACTCAATAAGCCACCATTGACATTTGAATTTTAAGGCTTGAAGCCCTCTAAGTATTTACCCTTGGATAAATAAAAGAAATATACCTTATTGAATAAGTCCAAATTCAAACTTCCCAATCATACAAATGCACTAATGCACTTACATTGAGAATCAAGTGGAGGAATATGTAGTGGATCCACCACTAGAAAAGGGAAATATGCCCTCGTGTGCCAAGAAAAAACAACATGATAAACTAACTCTTCTAAGCCTCTAAAGGTTAATTCCACAAAAAATAATGCATCCATGAGCAAGGTAAATGATAAAGGTAAAGTACAAAATCCTAAGTTCACACCAAAGCTCCCTAAACCTTCCTCCTTGCACTAGTTCTCACAAGCCCCAACCCCATCAAACTATGCTAATTCCACCCAACATCAATTCACATGAAACCCATTCAAGATGTATATTCAGGAGTAGGCACACCCTTTTGTGCCCCCTTCTATATTTCATCCGTCCATCTCCCAAACATTTCCAATCATCGAAGATTTTCCCTACCCAGACGATTAACATGCCCAAATGAAATACGAAGAACAAGATTGCCAAACCTATAAGTGTAACAAATCCAATTCCTCTAGCTCACTTAGTTGGTTTGATTAGCACATGAATCATTAGACCTTCCCCTCCCAGCCTAAAGGTGAAAATACCAAAACTTCAATGAGTCATTCCCCCACATCTCTGTTGTCATCATAGTGGAGGATTCTCCTCTCTAGGACACAATCTATGTTTCTATTTGTTGCCGCCTGATACACACCTCAGGGTTAGCGTGGCAGAATTTTCAAGCCACTGGCTGCGTCCTTGGGGGAAAGTCACGAGTCAAGTGTTGTCACCTGATACTTGAATCGTCTGTCTAGGCCAACTCTTAGCAAAGCCAAGGGGGGTGGTCCTTAAGAAAAGAAACTAAGGTCTTTATGCTAAGTTACAGAATTAATAATTATTCTAGGAGTTTGAAATGAATTAGTAAAACAAGAGCATCACATATGAATTAAACCAACAACATGTAAATGATAAACCAGTTGCGACACATTGGATTCACTTAATCAAAATATTATTAATTAGACCAATGCCGAAAAAGGTAAATGGAGTCTACTGAAAGGAAACGTTGTGTGTGTGTTTCTTAATCAGTTTTAATTATTATGTATGAGTGGATTACATGAAGGGGAGTTCCGATATACTCTGAGGTACGTGTAACAAGGTGCCAGAGTGCCAAGTGTGGTTCCAAACAAGATGAGGGTTAGATCAGAGTCATGGGGGTATGTCCAACATTGATACCAAATGAGGGTGTAGCCTAATGGGTCCCTACGGTCACTACACAGTTGTTTCCTCTTCTTTGCAGAATTTTCCCAGAACAGACAAAGGTGAGACACCGGACTTTCATCCTTAAGGGGAATTAGTTTTAATTAAACATGAGTTTT
Organism: Larix kaempferi; assembly: GCA_027924585.1. Lineage (NCBI taxonomy): Eukaryota > Viridiplantae > Streptophyta > Pinopsida > Pinales > Pinaceae > Larix > Larix kaempferi. The sequence continues at coordinate 1,743,286 of BSBM01000234.1, read as the reverse complement.
TCTAATTAAATGTGGATATTTATTGAGTGTAGTTAGTCTCGTTTCTGGTTGTTTCAAAGCTCAGGAAAGCCTACAATGGACAAGAGCATACGCATATATTGTGCAAAATATTTGTTCCAATTATCTGCAAAAGTAGAAAAGAACTTGCAAAAACAATAAGATGTTATGATAATTACTAACAACGAATATATTTTCAGAGAACCAGTGACTCGAGCAAGCCCTTTCAGTAGCACTGTGCTTCGAGAAAGCGTAGGCAATGGGTTCGTTACTTCTTAATGTAAACTGAAAAGAAATCAAGTTAAACAAACCACACAAACAAATCTAAGCTAACGGTTAGTAAACCCAAGAAAAAATAAAGCAAAGAGTAAAAAAGGTCATGCCATGAAAATTATGCAGATCCCCAGGGGGGATGAGGTGTGGGTGTTGGTATCCTACTTGATTTTATTATTGATTTTACAATATTTTAAGGTGGACTTCTTTGGTCCTTATAGATCCAAATCCAAAGGTTTACAAGGTTTTACAAAAAATGAATTTGAGGTTAGGAAGGTGCTCCTGAGGTCTCGGATGGCCAGAATATTCAGATTTTTGGAAGCACTTCCTCTTACCTTTTCATCAAAAGTGAAAAATAAGCCACCTTTTATACACCAAATGTTCCAAATATGAAATTAAAAGTATAAAATTTTAGGTGCTCGAAAGATAGTACTTAAACATGAAACTAGATCTACTAAATGTTTGAGTTTGAAAAAACTAGATCTAGTAAATAGGAAGCATACTTAAACAAATCAATGTTAGATATTCTAATAAAAAAAAGGACTGATTAGATTAAGCATACAAAGAACCGTAACCAAAAGAGTTTAAAGAAAATATGAATGAGAGAGAGAGAGAGAGAGATGGATCTTAAGCTTGGGAACTTTTGGGCTATGGAGTCTATTGGTGGAGAGTGGAGGGACTATGCTCTTCGAAAGTGCTTGAAAGTTGGAGGAGTAAAAAAAAAACCAACCATCCTTTCAAGATAGATACCTGCATCACTTAGAAATCATTTCACAAGAAAAAAGGTTAAAAGCAAAGGTGATACTGGAAGCAAAAACTTGGAAAGCATGCAATTAAACAAAATGTGCATGCAAACTGAGAGATCTACAACCATCAAACAATAAGAGCATGAATCAAACTAGAACAATCTCTTATCCTACTGGGATATAGCTCGCCTTGCAGGCCCACATATATCCAAAGAAACACACAAGGAACATAAGATAATATCTGTTACCTCATGAACTATGCTATAATCATCCACACACTTTGAGCCATACACCACATGAGACCTCCAAATCCTTCTATTATTCCATAAAATATTACAAGATTACAAGTACAAAGCTAAGCATCCTTTCGGTCCTCTCTAACCATGAGCAAATGAGAGACCTTCCCAAAAACTCGGAGATGTGTAAGAGATATTTTTACCATACCATGCGTCATATGGAGTCTTATCGACTAGAGCCATTAACGATGACCTATTCACTAAGTAACATGTTTGTCAACTTCCTATGCGCATAATTCCTGTGCGATTCCTACACCACTGAGCATGATCCTAGATTTCTCTATTAGCATTCTATTCATTCTTTCAACAATTCTATTATGGGGATGCATGTATAGAGTTTTGTTTTTTCAATCTATACCATGCACATACCATGTTGTCTAAAAAACTAGTCAAACACCTTTCCACATAAAAATGGTCAAACACCTTTCCACATAATTCTCATCCATTATTAGTTCTCAGCATCTTGATCTTTTTACCAGTCTGATTCTCCATAAGAGTTTTGAACACTTGAAACCTTGCAAAGAGCTCAGATTTCTTTCTCAAAAAATACAAGCTTATCATTCTAGGAAATCATTTATGAAATAAACGTAATACTGAGATCCTCTTAGTGAAGGAATTGACACAGGTCCAAATACATCACTATGTATTAACCGTAGTATTTCCTTATCCCTAGTAGCATCGGATGAGAACCTTACATGACTCTGTTTACCATAAATGCAATGTTCATAGAAGTTGATTTCTTCAAAACAGTATAGGATACTTTCGACCATACCTTTACTGTGCATAGTACGAATACATTTCTCACCTAAATGTCCCATCCATTGATGCCACAACATGGTCGAGTTGACTAGACAAGAAGATATGTTGTCGAACTTAGGACAGATCACATTAGGACATCTGTCAATGTCAATTCTTCCTAGTAGCTTGTAGAAGGTTCTAGTATGAAATCCTCTCATTAGTACCATTTCTCCTCATTCCATATTGCACATATATTTATCAAATACAAACTGCACACCTACATTCCCCATTTTACTAACCAAGATTAGGTTTCAGGTCAAACCTGGGATATGAAACACTCTTGGAAGTGTTCCTATTCTTTCATCTTTCAGTTTCAGTCTATGTTTACCTCGTTCAACTATCCTGGTTGGTGAACCATCTCCCAATAAGACATCACCACCATCAAACTTCTCATACTCACAAAACCATTCTCTACGAGGTGTCATATGATATTGTGCACCCAAGTCGATCAACCAAGATTCACGATACGACTATGTACTTGTAGAGGACAAATACACATCACCTTTCTCTTCTTGCGAAGACTTTCCATCAACCAACTAACCTTCCTTAGACCATGTGCTTTTCTCAACTTCCATTGACTTATAATTTTGTCTTTAATGCCTGACTTTACCGCATCTCCAGCATGTTTTCATTGTTGGACCAGGGGTTCCGGTCTTATATATACCCCTTGACTTTCATCTTCTACTAGAGGTTTTACCTTTACCTATGTCTTCCGGTCAACCTATAACTGTCAAGGAATTGTGGGTCAAACCTTCATGTTCTTTCATCTCATCTCTTCTAACAACAAATAATCAACCACATCATCGATCTTCAATGTGGTACTATTTCTTCCAATAGCCATGACTAGGCTATCCTAGGAATCTGGAAAAGAACATAACAAATTGATGCTTTTTTCCTCCTTAGTGATTTTAATATCCACATACAACAACTAACTAATTAAAGTGTTGAATGCATTCATGTTCTCTATAACCGAGTCACCTTCACCCATCCTTAGAATATACAAATTCTTTTGAAGAAACAACTTGTTAACCAGATATTTTGACTGGTACAAGATCCCTAACTTTTCTCATAGATCCTTTGTAGTGTCTTCTTTCGAGACATTCAACAACAAAAAATCTTCTAAACAAAGTCAGGTTGTACTCCTTGTCTTCCTGCCAATCTTTTTCCGATCTTCATTTTTTCACCAACCAGAGTCATTTCGGGGTCGAATGCAACTCATTGTTCTCAATCTACAAGGAGATCCTCCATTTTAAGCTTCCAAAGCCCAAAATTTTGCTCGTTAAACTTTTCAATTGCTATCCTCGACGTGTTATCCATTCTAACTATAAATCAATGTTTCTAAAAATATCCCACTACAATAGGTACTCACTAGATCCAGGACCAATCCAAACCCTCAGTAATGAAGGCATCCCCCTATAGCCAAATAGAGCTATGAAACCAACTGTTGGTTCTAATACTGATTACAGTAGGATTTCAATTTGATTCATATAGTTAAACATAGTTATACATAAACCATTGGCACACAACACATCAACACATTACATAGAAATTACCCTGGAAACCCCTCTCCTAGGGGAAAACTAGCAAACTAGTGAGCTTACCACTCATCTATTAATCAAACACTCATAAAAGGTGTTTAAAACCATGGTTTTTCTAAACCACAAATCACACTTCATTACATTCCATCACATATTGTTATTTTCATAGACATTACATCTTATTTATAGATGCAATAAAACCAACTTCTCATTAATGGAAACCCATAACTTCCTAACCACTTTCAGTTATTTGGTTATAGTCATCTTGACTCAATAAACCTTGGTCAATTTTCCGCTATGCTTCTAGTCATTCCATCGACTTCCAATGTTTTTCAACCTCCAACTCTAGCCAATCAATGGATTTACATGCAAAAAAATATAACATTCCCAACATCTTCTTGATGTCATATTTTCTAGATGTCATTCTAACCCAATTTCTATACCAACAAAGTATGTAAACATATAAACATATAATCATATAATGACTCCGAATATAACATTCCCAACATCTTCTTGATGTCATATTTTCTAGATGTCATTCTAACCCAATTTCTATACCAACAAAGTATGTAAACATATAAACATATAATCATATAATTACGCCGATAGGCGTTATTTCCCGAGGGTCGTTTTGAGGAACACTGCTCCTTTTTCGTCGTCCCTTTGGCTAATGAAAACATGCCATGTGTTTCACAACCAAACCCCTTTGTCCGTGTGTCTTCCTCCTCTCCACTGGTTTTTACGGTGTCCGCTTAGGTATCCGTTGGTTCTTCACTGGTGTCCTCGTCGTCCTGCTCAGACTGCGCTGCAAACCTGTCAGTTAAGTCATCTCAGTGTGTTCTATTTGTCGTGTTCAATAAGGTTCAAGGTGCAAGGGTGTGTTCTATTTGCCGTGTTCAACAAGGTTCAAGGTGCAGGGATGTGTAAGGCTGAATTGTGGGTGCAGGTTACAAAGCTTAGAATCGTAAATGTTTATGGGTTCTCTGAGTTAGAAGACCTTCCAAGTGCAGAAACATTGGTATCTTTAGGCAAACGGGAATACGTTGTGATCGAATTGAGTTGTAGGAAGAAATATCTGCAGCCGCAGCCATAGTTCAAGATTTTGATCTAAGATTACGTCCTTGGATGCCACTCCGCAATCCTCAGGTAACAACCCTTCTGGGGACGGCAGGACAGGCGTGGCCAACATTTTTGAAGCTTTGGCAATCATGTGCACATTTTCAATAAGAGACTTCACGCCTTCTGACTGTCCTACCATATTTTCAACCCTGTTCAGGGAACTAGAGCTTTTAGAGCTGGCTTGTGCCTGGCATTCCTTCTGCGAAATAAACAAAAATCCCAGTTTAGTTTCACCGCTAAAAAGCCTACTAAATATAGAGATCAAACCTATCATGTACAAACCTTCATATCCTGGAATTCAAAAAAGGCCTCCCAGCATTCGTATGATTCTTCTCCTTCCAACAGGCAGCAACGATCTGTGAAAACCAAAAATGTCAAAGCATTCTTCTTCCATATGAGATTTATCGGTTTACAGGATTCGATAACTATACATGCTATTTAAAATCTTGAGGGGTATTAGCCCGATCCGCTATGTTTTGAAGGGGATTTTACGTTTTTAGGGCACTTACAATATTGAAATATTGGAAGAAGACTGATCTGGACTTGAATAGTAAGCATTGCTTTTTATAAAGGGTGTTGAAAGCCATGAAGTTGTAGGCTTTGGCAGTTTTCGGGGTTTGTTTTACACATATGTTGGGCTGAGGGTATTGACAAGGGTGATTGTGAGCCAGAAAGCTTTGTAGACACTTAATTGGATGCATAGAAGTGGAGCAGTCGGGGCATCATCTCTAAGGAGTGAACATATTATCTTTGATGGCCTCGTCGCAGGTCGCGTCATCTCCTGCCACTTCCCGGAGAGATCACCTAGAAGCCGGCAGGAAAGATCCTAAAATTATTGTAATATAAATTTGCTTTTATTACGCCATACTGTATTCGATTGTGTGATCTATGGCGATGGACAGCACGGAAGATAAAATGTTGTTTATTTGGTTGAATTGCCTTTGCACAAATAGAATTTCTGTAATTGTAACAACAGGTTACTTGTTGTCGCAACCTGTATATGGTTTCGTGCTCAATGATTATATATGTGTCCTTAAGTATAGGAATCCTGCACTAGCAATATTGAAAGGACATGCAATAAGCCAAGCTACAAGGAATTTTAGGTTCTGAACAGGCATCTTAGGTTTCTATGACTCCTACGGTGCTCGTTTCTTATAAGCCTAGTCTTGATCTCTACTAGGGTTTGCCCAGAAGCCATGCTTCTCGTCTTCCATATTATAAGATCCCCTCCTCTTCCAAACTTTGATTTCAAGCTTATCAGGGATGTAAGCATCACAGTCCCTTGGACAGTTTTTTGCTGCAGTTGGAGGGCCACGACTCTTACCCTTGTGAGAGGAGGCTACTTCCTAGCCTTCCTCATTTTGCTAAGAAGATGAACCATTTCTCCACATTCTTTCTGACCCTAACCCGACTGAAACCACAACAACCAAAAACAGTGAGCCCTCACAATGACATAGCAAATACTACCTTCTCTTTGGCGTAGACACATACGCAAAGCATTAAATTAGAGGATTGTCCAAGATCGAATCTTACACCTTCGGCCCGAGATCGAATCTGGCCAAGGCTCTGACCAGACCAACAGAACGGCAGGAGTGCTTTATTACTGTTAAAAAAATCAGAGTCCTTTCTTCATCACAAAGAAACCTCGAAGTTTGGGATATAAAATTTTTCTATGAATTTCTCTATAAATTTTCTCTATGAATTTCTTCGAGACAACCAAAAAAAACAAAAAATTCTTACTCAAAACATTTTGTTTTCCATCTCTTGCATCTGCGGTTGTCAAAACATTTGCATCTATTGGTCCTAGAATTGCCTAAAATGGAGAGTCGGAATCCAGGGTGCGTAACCCTCATCCATGTATCTATCCCTTGTTAAAACTCTCCATTATGGTCCAAAGTGCAAGAACATCAATTAATGTATCTTCTCCTGATGCATTCTCCAGCAACGAGTTTAACTACAACCTTAGCATGGCTGAGAGTTTCACACTGTGTTCTCAAAAGTCAAATGTTGTCCGTGCAAGCCCTCAACTATTCTGAGACATAACACTGTTTCCATACTTTGCAGCTCTTCTTCCACATTGCCTGGAGCCACGCCCACAAAGGAGGAGGAGGACGCTCATGGAAACATACTTTGCAGCTCTTCTTCCATGTTGCCTGGAGCCATGCCCACAAAGGAGGAGGAGGACGCTCATGTGGGAGAGAAACACTAGCACCTTAGTTGTTGGAGGTCAACCAGAGGGGATCGACTCTCTCTACTAGCATTTACTGACTGCAGAGCGATAGATACCCACCTAACCTCAAGCTGCTGAAAGAGAAGGCAAGAGCAGGCAAGAATGCTCCACGTGGGTTGCATGCAATGAGGTTCCAAAAGTTTAGTGATGGCTTGTTGCTGGGTGGCTTGATGCTAGGTGACGGGATTTGGAGCCTGAGGTTGGATGCTTAGCTTCCACGTATTAGGATAATGTGTGTTTGATTATTGATTTTTTTGACATATTGGGTTAAACGTGTATGTTAATTATTCCTTACACAACGCCAATCTCTATGTACTTATGTTACTTTTGTTAGGTAGATAGGCTGTTGATTGTCTCTTAAAAGAAATTCTTGAATAAACTGACTGTGCGATTTATGTTGTTTTAACTGTTGCTTGTCTCTTAAAAAAAACTCGAATAAATATGAGATTGTGAGATTAGTGCGTGGGACATCTCAGTTATAACTTATAGTAGACGAGATACAAAATACTTCAACATTATTAAACCTTAAAGATTTTGTTAATTAATTTTTTTCACGAGTAGGCATTCTTATGAAAAGTCATATTAGGCAGTGTAGTAGCCTCATGATCCTGCAATTTTGTCAAACTGGTGGCAATTGATTCCATTACATTTTTAATATTTTTAATTTCTCTTTCCCAGCCGCAATTTGTTCCAACAATGCCAAGCAAAAACTACAACTGTCCAAGGTCATATGTATATGTTTAATTATTATATTTCAAACACAAGGTTTTGGTATCAAATCTGATGCTGTGCAAATGGTAGGACAGTTCCAAATTGTCTTTTTATTCTGGTATTCTGTGCAAAAGGTAAAATAGTTCCAAATTGTATTCTTATTCTGGTATTCTGTGCAAAAGGTAAAACAATTCCAACTTGTATTGCTAAGAGTATGATCAGATGAATAAAAATCCACAATTGTTTTATATACACAACCGTATTAATTCCGCCACTAAAAATTACATATAAAAAAAATTAGAGCATTTTTCAAGTTGTCTGTCATTATGATTGTGTTGAACCTAATTTTAATAATGTGTATAATAACTTCTCAGTAGGTAGAGAAGACAATGGAAAACCACTCTATGATTCATATATTGGAAGGAATAAACAAACATCGTACCGATTGTGCATCAACTTCAACAAAACTAGCATTGACATGTGTTACTGGATTTTGACACCCACCCTTAGGCACCGAAATTGGGAGCCTTTTTTATTTCACTTGTATAATGTACAGTGAAAAGTAGAACTTTGACTATATATTTGTAGACTGCGAAATGAGTAAAATTATGTATGGTCTAGCAATAATTAATATATATATATATTTATTAAATTTTCATGATTGTATTAAAATATAAAATCTTACTTCCTTTTACCTCAATATATGTTTAGCTGAAGTTGAGTCCATAATAAATCCTTATGAAAATTAGGGTGAATAAAAATTCTACGCATATGTACAATGGGACCATCAATGACCCTTCTTAAAATAACTCGGCACCATCAAAAACCAGTCTTAAAATAACTTTAAACCTTAAAAATCCTTAAGAATCTGGTTTCAAGCGTGAATTAGATATCCATAATATTTATTGCAAGTATTTAATGATATAAGTTTAACCTAATGTATTGGATTTATTATTTAAATACATATATGGAAATTTGAAATAATAATACACTAATTAATATTTATAATATATTTTTCAAGCGTGAATTAGATGTCCATAATATTTATTGCAAGTATTTAATAATATAAGTTTAACCTAAGATATTTAGGTTAATTTGATTTTTTTTAATATTTTCAGGTAATTATTTTATTTTATAATTTGGTTCAATCACGTAAACATAAAATTGCATTTATTATTTAAATATATATATGTATGAAAATTTGAAATAGTAATAAACTAATTAATATTTATAATATAATTTAATATAGATTATTTAAAAGGTTTAGTTTGAAGTATTGAATGATAAAGGTTTTTATTAATATAGATAAAGTAGTATTTCTCGTATTTGTTTTTATAAAATAATTTAATATAGATTATTTAAAAAGTCGAATGATAAAGGTTTTTATTAATAGAGATAAAGTAGTATTTCTCATATTTGTTTTTATAATATAATTTAATATAGATTATTTAAAAAGATTAGATTGATAAGTATTGAATGATAAAGTTTTTATTAATGTAAAGAAAGTCATATTTTTCATATTTGTTTTTATTTTATTAATATAGATAAGGCTTTTTTTTGTCTTATTTAGTTGAAATTGTGGTTTTATAATGTCCTTTGATAATTGATCATGTACTTTGATTTACATGTGAACATTCCATTAATATATTGGATAGTATTTTCATATTTTCCTTCTTTAGTAATAAATCTGGCTTGGGTGCACTTTTATTTTAAATTAAATTATTGTAACTTGTGTATAAATTATTCGTATCTATTTTGGTGTGGTGTTGAAGGATTGTGTTTTGTGTCCATATACCTTAATTGATATTTATAATGTAGGCTTTTCTTATGTTGGATTTCTTTTCTCATTCTATTATTCATGGGAAATGAATTATTTATAGGTTACAATAAAGAAAAGATGAAATTAGATAGCAACAATTTAAAAAATACCTAGTTCAATTATAAATTATTTATTTGTGGCTTCGTAGACATTACATAGATCTTCTGTATCACTTTGAGCAAGTTCATTACTTTGGCGCATGGGGAGAACTTGCTCCTCCTCCTGGTGGTATGTATCTTTTAATACACTATTTAAAAATTAAAATCACAATTCCTTTTCAACTTCCTTTGCTACTTAGAAAATGCAGATAAGAAGTACTCCACTGCTTAGAAAATGTACAAATGTTTAGGTCCACTGCTCGCTCCTTGTCCTTCTAATAAGTCCATGGACAATGGCATCACATACCAACTTTTGGTTGATCCAAAGCAGCCAACAAGGAGAAGGAAAAACATGGTGGATCCGAGATTCTAAAATTTGAAGAATACCACAACAACTCTCTAATATTGTTGTGGACTTAATATATTTGTTTATATATTTATGTTCCAGGTCATTTGTTTTCCTTAGGAACTGTTTTTAATGTTCATTTCTCTTTGGTTTTCCTTTTAGTGACATTGCACCGATTTAATATAGAAAAAATCAGTCGGGATGTAAAGATCATCCAACTATTCCAAATCAAATGAACCATCTAAGGTGTATCTGTCAAGCCAACTATATGAGATTGCCTCTACGCTATATTTGTCAAGCCAATTGGACTTTATGAGATTGCCAAATAATTTCCACTACAAGTTATAACAATGTTTTTTGGTCTAGTGTTGTTATGAAATATTTACCTGTTGCAATTGTTCACGTGCACCTAGGCCAACAATTATTTGCTTTTCAGAATTTCGTGTCAGGGACATTATGCCTAGTTAGGTAATTGCCACATCTCCAATCAATTTTGTATGCTCTAGATATGCCCAAAGATCGTCCATGTTAGCATGCATCAAGTGAGATTATTTTGCAAAGGCATATGTTTATTTATTGAATGATCAGACACTTCCATATGGAATTTAAGAGGTTATTATTATGTAAAATAGTTACATATGTTTCCAGCTGATTACAGAATTCTTTTTATATAGTTGTTAAGGATTAAATTATAAGCACTTCTTTTCCTAAAAGGAATTTTAGGAGTAGTTCCTCTCCTATTCACAAACACCTCAACATAATTCTCATTGTACTTTGTTCAATTTAAAATCCGAAATATTAAGAATTTAAGTTTAAATAAGAAGAAAATTGATTCATATAAAAATTTAAATTTAAATTAATTGAAAATTTAAGTTTTAATTAATAGAAAATTGATTCAATTAATGGAAAATTTATGAATTCAATAATATATCATGTTTTATTATAAATAAAATGAGATAATTCTACTCTGCTCTCTATGAATAGGAGGATCAACCATAAAGTTATAAAGTTATAGGTTATATTTAGTTTTGAAAAGTTATATAGATTATATTTGATTTTGAAGAGTTATATTGGTATAACTCTTCTCTTTAGGTTTTTTTATTTGGAAAGGAAAAATAATTAATATTAAGTAATTTTATTTAGAGAATAAAGTTATATTTGTTATCTCTTTTAAAGAATTAACTAATTATTATACATTTTGAATTCAAATTTTATTATTTTTAGTTTACTTTTACATAGAAGGTTGTTGGAAATATAATAAAAATTGACTCACTCTAAATATACTTTTATTACAATAGAGTGATTTTATACAAAGAGTCTAGTCTCCTTTTATCTCATTGGTTTGGCTACCATTATATTGTAACCACTTTATTTTATCTAAATATACTTTTATTACAATAGAGTGATTTTATACAAAGAGTCTAGTCTCCTTTTATCTCATTGGTTTGGCTACCATTATATTGTAACTACTTTATTTTATGATATCTAATTTGTCTTTAAAAAAATATTAATAAGATTTTGATGTCTAATTTTCATAATGTAAAATGGAGCTCTACTCTATGGATACAAACTCCTTTGTCAAGAGTGTAATGTAAGACGAATGCAAGATTAAGATAACCGTATGGACCAATTTCCCATATTTAGTAGAAAAGTCTAAGTGTTTATGAAAATTTGTTGTGACAAAGTTATCATCATAAATGGAAATAAAAATTGATGTTTTACTAATTTAGAATTAAGATTTTAATCATTTTTCAAAAAACAAAGATTCAAATGGATAAGTATTAGTTTATTATGGATTGAAATAAAATAAGCCTATATCATTGAAATGGAATAAATTTGGGTCGTTTTTAAATATAGGATCGAATGTCCTTCCTGAGTCTATCATAAGGAAAATTGATTCATATAAAATGTTAAATTTAAATGTTTGTATAAAAATATAAATTTAAATTTGGGAAGTTGAATGAAGGAATATTGAATGAACAACTTTCCCAAAGGATTTAAACTTGCTCAAGCATGTCTGTCATACAAGTTTACTACTTTGAGGATTGTCAATTTTTTTCATTTTACCCGTTATAGGATTTTGTTGCTTTACCTAAACTTCCCGAGCATGCAACTAGTCCAAGCCCTTTGCGTTTCATTTCACTAGTTCCATGAGGGAAATATGTGCTTCCTCTCTTGATACCAACTATGTAATCAACCTATCCACATATTTTTCTTGTTCTATTGTCAAGCATTTAAATGAGGGAAATTATTTTATACAATTTTTTTTCTTAATAATCCCTTCAACATGCCCTTCATCAACATTGTATTTGGCACACCAATCCTAACTATTATCCTCATATCATCCTAAATGTGGATGCATTGCCCCACCATAGGCCTCTCAACCTCAATCTATTGAATCCTCATCTTCACCAACTTCGCCATTAACAACATTGCATCCAACTCATTCCAAAACCTCATATGCTTGATCATGTCTACAACATCTTTGCCATGTCTATCCTTGGCGTAGATAGCCTTATAGGAATCATCCAATTTTGTCATCTGCAATGACCTTACCAAATTTGCTAAATCCTCCATCATAAGAGTTGCAACACATATTTTGATATTTACAACGTCATCCTTCTATACGTAAATAATATGCTTAGGTGATCTTAGCATGCATCATTTGAAAAAAATTGCAAGTTGAAAACTTGTGTTTGCGATATGTATTTGCACTTTGTGAAGCTACATGGGATGTTTTTGAATGATCTCCTAGACTTATCTTGTTTGATTGTAAGGTGGTGGGTCTTTTAAGTACATATATTTCAACCTTCTTGATCGACCTGTTGTTGGCCAATTTTTTTTTAATTTTTTACTTATTTTTCATTTAGAGGAGTATTTCTATAACAACAATAACAAATCAATGTGCATTGCCACTTATTGGACCATGAAATACTAAGATCCATATCCACAATAGTAAAAGTGTTCTTTAGTGCCTTCTTTATTACTTGTTTTGATTGATTTTATTTTGGGTTTGATCCTACCAAAAGAATTAACATTGTATAGGAGAGATGAGACAAAGTTCATGGCGTATCATGTTGGATCTAGTGGGGTTGTATTTGGACTAAGCTTTAGATAGCAATTAAATTCAAAGAAGTTCTTTAGGGGCTAAGAGGTCCATTGATGTGCAACGTTAAGGGGATCTTTGGAGGTGGGGAAGTTGGTTTCATTTAATTTTTAGAGGTTGACAAATCGTGATACAAGGCCGGGTCTACAACATGGGCAAACTTTAGTCCGTGCACTTTTTTAGATTTTTCACTTTTTCCTCAAACACCAATTCGATTTTAGTTTCCCCTTTTTCAGCCATTTCACCCTCCAACAACAACCTCTCCGAGTAATATTGCACCTTTTGGGGGCAATTGCTAGTCATATTTGTGCAGCGGGAGGAAGATCATAGACAAGCTTTGACGAACATTTGGCACTCCTTGGTAACGTAGTCGTTGGCGTTCAAAGGTGGATGACAGCGGATCGTGGCAGGGGTATGAAGAGGTAATGTGGCAAGGGGCAGTGTAATAGCTGCACTGTTAAAAACGTTACACTCACAAACTCCAGAGCACAGGCAATAACGGGCACGTTGCACTCGAAGGAGAGACTCCACAATAGACAGAAAATGAAGAGAATACAGCATCCACAGTCCATGGCGTTGCAGGTTGTTAGAGAACGATGGTTTGAAGGCGATGGAAATCGCACCAACGAAACAGATCACGTAGGTGGAGTCGTGAGAGCTGGCAAGGAGACCTGAAGAGACGAGATGATGCACATATAGGTGGAACCAAGAAACACCCCATGCAAGATAAGTTTTATGCGTGTGGATTGAACAATACACACAACGCATTCGGAGAACTCAGGCTTCCGGGAGAGGGAAATCTGTATCAGTTTTCTACTTAGTTGATTTAGTTATTTCCACAACAGAACGCGCAGAAATAAAGAATACAAACCAGACACCAGCGAATGACTCCACGCGACAAAGAATGTAACACAGAACACAGGCGGTATGAGGAGATAGCGTTTGACACAAGAGGAAAACGCCTGTGGCCAAACATAGGCCAACGCCACAAGCGCAGACCTGTAGACATGTATTGAAGCCAGCCAGCTCCGGAACCAGTCAAAGAAACAGGGTTTCGATGTTTCGTAGGATCGAAACAGTGCGCCTGCCAAAAAAACTTAGGTATGTCTTTTAATATCACAATGCGAAGGTGGCCAGCCAGATTCTCGAAAAACAAAATACACCCTCATGCTAAAGTTAACACTTGGTTCACCCTTCGGGTTAATTTTAGACCATGGGTATAGAATGTTATACTCGGCGAAACACTTCACCATATGGAGTTGTATGCTAAGCATACTATTTTTTATCAACCATGGTGTCATTCTTTTAGTGTACTGGCAGCTTACCAAGCATCGAATGGAAGGCGAATGAACCTTCATACCATCTACCATATCCCAAAATCCACTTTTCTAAGTGGTTAAGTGTTTTATTTTTCATTTATTGTCAAAAAATGAGAAAAATTACCAAAAATATGAAAATATAAAATTTATAACTTAATGGGATTTGGAGAGAGTTTTGGATGTAAGAGATGTTTTAGCATGTTTTTGGGCAACAATAAACAATGAATCACTTCCCCCTTAATCATCGGCTATGTAAGAGATGTTTTGGCATGTAAACAATGAATCACTTCCCCATGAGTAGGGCGCATTTCCCAAGAAGTGGGGTCCATTGTTTAAGGAATTTGCAGCTATAATTTAGGCATCGCAACCCAAAAGGTGGCAGCATCCCCCTACATCAAGCCTCAAATCAAGGCTTGAGTCTCTCCACTAATGTGCCCCCTCTCCTTCATCAAGTGCGCCCTCTCTCTTCATTTTGCTATTTAAGCAAGGCAGCCCCTCATTCCAAGATTAGTTAGAGTTGGATTGAGAGGAAGCTTGCAATTTTGTAATAGTGTTTCATATTTTGCATTTGCTAATAAAGAAGATTTGGAGGCTAAATTGTGTGGTGCTTTTATGTGTGTATCACCATTGTCATGTTTTCATGAGGTAATATGTTTATCATTTCAATTTCTTGCATTGTGCTTTATGTATATGGCTTAAAGGATTGCTACCAATCTTTAGAAGTAGAGTAATGTAAGTAAGTTTACTTGCCTTTTCTACTTTGAATACATATTTTTAGAGATCTAGATCTGACATGTTTTATAAGATTATATGCATGTTGTTTTAATCTCAATTTATATGCTATCACCAGATCTCACGGGTTTTGCAAGTTTCTTGAGTGGTTTTTAGGTTGCCAAGCTTGGAGGAGTTGTGGATCTAGCTTGACTCCATTACATTTCCAACAATATCATAAGACATTGTCCCTCGGCACTCCACGAAAAATTCTTCCTTGGTTGATCTTTCCGGCAACAAGCTTCTTTCACCTTTTTCATTCTCCCTTCTAAAATTAAATTCTTCTTGGTTACCGATTCTTAGAATTTTATTGATTTATCAAGCTTATTAAAAGAATAGATCTGATTTTATGCATAGATCTAAAGTTGTTTTAAAAAGTTATCATTTTTTCTTTGGATCTAGCTTTGAAAAAGTGTCTTTAGCGAGTTATTTAAGTCAAAACCAAAACTTGTTTAACGGTGTCTTTTCTTCGAAATATTTAAAGATAAATCAAGCAATCTAAGTGCTTTATTGGCATCCTTTTCAAGCTTGTCCAAGACCCTAAGAGGGTTGGCTTTTTATCCAAACCATCTTAGTTCTTTGGCTTTAGTTAACTAGTTTCTTAACTTATAATTTTTTTAGCTTTTTTCTGACCTGTTGTTGGCCCCAAACAATTCCCCTTTATTTTGACAAGAATCAAGGGGCCCCCATGTAAATTTTGTAAATATTTAGCTTTTGTTTTTTCTTTTATTTTATCTTGCTTGATTTGCTAGGTGATTTCATGGCTTTCTTTCTTTGGCCCTTCACCCTTTATATTGCTTATTTCTTGGCTTGGTTTTCATTTCATGATGTTTTGGTGATTTGAGCGTTCTTAGTCGTTTGAACCTTTTGGTTTCCCAGATGGTGAAGAATGCTCCCATGATCTATATTAGCCTTATTCGAACTAGTTCCATATCTCATTTTGTAAAAATTGAATTGATATCATCCTTTGATACTCTTGTTAATCTTTAGTTTTTATTTATTTATTTATTTATTTGTGCATATATGAATTGATGGGACAAATCTAAGTAATTAATTAATTTCTTATTTCTAAACATCTAAATCCATGTCCTAAAAATTATTTATCAAAAAAAGGAACTATATCTCTAGTTTTTTAGTTTGGTGTTTATTAGACTCATTCCAAATAAGAAAAGCATTAACAAATAAGTTGTTATAATTAAAGACTCCCAATCACATACATGCATTTTATCCAATATATTAAATTGAAAATGGTAAAATAATTAATATTTAAGATTTTGTGTAAAAATAAATAATAACCAAATCTTATACCTTCAATATTAGGATTACCATTTATATTTCTTTATTTGTTAATTTGTATTCAAAAAGTAAAAGAAACTCATAAAGATGTGGAACATCCTAATAACAAAATACAAGAAAAAAATAAAGCATATAGACTTTGGCATAAGTTATTATCATTCCAAATATGCTACTTAATATTTACAAATAATTTCCTTTGTGATTGCAGGCATGAAATCAAGAATAGCACCATAATCCTCATCGAGAAAATTGAATATGTATCGGGAGGGTTGACCAAGAAACAAAAATAAAGAAGTTACACTGTCGCAGTATTTACATGAAAATCACAACATTTCTACATGTGCGTTAGTTCATTGAAAGAAGGTAGAGAACTATGGAAGTTGTTGTCTTATAAATGGAGCAGAAGTTGGACTATAGGGCGGGGGGGTCTCTAGAGAAAGGAAGGATTTTCCTTCTTGCAAACTCAGTGTTCCTTCTGTAATTTTTTTTGACAGAAAGGAAGTGGAGACGCTGCTTGTCAAAAGGTGGAAGCTCTGTAGAGTTTCTGTAAATTGTTTTCTCAGACTTTTGTAAAGTTTCTCCTCCGGGTTCGAGACTGATATACAGGTTCAGATGGATAGTAGAAACTGGTATTATTGGAATTAAAACATTCCTCTTATCCCAAAAGGACTCAAATGTTCAGAGAGGGTCTCAGAGACGAACTTTCATGGATCTTATGTGAAAACTGGTATCATGTTTGATTTCGGTTTTTCATATATATATATGACTCCTTTATATTTACATGTTTCTGCTATAATTATGATGTGGTTATACTTTGTTATAATACGTTGATCAGTTAAATACATTTGAACGCACATCATATTTGGTTTTCTGATTATATGCTATCCTTCATCCTATTATAATTACTGTGATTATTTAATTTGGATTTAGATATCAAATTATAAAATAGCTCATTTATAAAAGGATCTTTTTGCATAAATGTCTTTTTGTAAGTGATTATGAATTTGAAATGTTTCAGATTCTGAATGTGAAAATACTTGCTATCACTCTATCAGTTTACATTCCTTGAGTTTGATGATGATCTGTATTATTATCTCTTGAATTTGCGAATGTGAATTGTTTTATATCGAGGTTATACTTGATCCATTCGATTGTGCTTGGATTAGGTTACACCTTAAATATTAATATTTCTATTTACAAGATAGTAGAAGATAGTACTCATTAAATTGCTTTTGGATAGGATAGATAGAAAGATAGATAAATAATGTTAGTCTTTAGATTATTTAGTAAAGTCTTAGTTATAATTAGTCACTGTTAATTTACATATTTTAATTTAATTAGCTAGATTAGTTGGATAGTTGGTTTATTAGTTGAAAGGAAGTTAGAACTTTAGGATCCTAGAATACGAAATAACTCAAATTTGAAGACTCTCTCTTTGAGAGCATAAGGTAGAAGGACCTATACCCTGTGAGAGATAGTTATTCTTAAACACACCGGGAATTGCATTAAGTGCCTTGTGTGGGCTATCTCTCCGTAGTTGGCCTTAGGACAAAAAATCCGGCCAACACCTACCCAAGTCACTTCTAAAGTAATTTTGGGCACTTTTTGCTACTAATTTTTTTGTTGGATTTTGTTGCATGACAACAGAAAAAGGTCTTTGAAGCACTCATTTTGACAAGATTGAACGATCTGAAACCTTTATGAACCTTACCTTTCCTTCCAAACTTTTGCCATAGTATTTGTAACCTCTTTTCTCCAAGATCTATAAGGAGAAAGAGGAGTTCTTTCACTTCAATATTGGCATTGTAATCTCGTAATAAAAGTATTTTTGGAAGCAAGCTTAAGCTTGCTTCTCATCCCCCGAGGGGGGGTTTGGTGTCAGTTCTTTTTTTGTGGATGTTGTCAAATTTTCAGCTTAACAATCTTTACTTTAGCTTAGTTTAACTAAAATCAACTAAAAATAATTAAAATTTAACGTCGTGGTCCAATCCAGATATTGGGCCATTGACTCACTCAGGACTTAGGAACTTTTTATTTTATTCTTTGCACACCGTATACTTTTCAATACAAAATTGATTTATCTTTTGCAAAAGTAATCGGATACTAACCCACTACCTCGGTAGTGTAGTAATTATATAACATTTTAGTTTTCAATCTTTTACTTTTAATTAACCCTTCTTGCTTTCCCGAAGTACGGAGTTCAGGATAAGGGCTTGCCCGAGTACTGGCAAAAAAAGAGACTTTTGCGATTTTTAATAAACAAGAAAACGTTGTTCAAAAAACTTTTAAAACTAACAAGGCTTTGTCCTTAGTATGCTCTAGATCACTGCAGCCTCGGCTGAACATATCGATCATACCAGAAAGGGACTTAGTGACTAGTAATTAGTCTCACTTTTTCAATTAACCTCCCATATACAAAAATCTGGCGTATCGATTCTTGGCATTGTGTGGGGAAATTCCTCAAAGGAAGCAGGAACCACTTGGTAGCGACCTCGAGATACCATTAGACTACACCCTCGTTTGGTGTAGTGTTGAACGCCTCCTAGAGACTCCGATCCAACCCACATTTCTGAGTGAGGAGACACCATTGTCATAATCCAGACATATTTCTAGTACCTCACGGTATATTGGAAATCCCCCTGCCCATAATAATGCACTCATCTCCATATTAATTTAAAATTGACCAAGAGCATTTGCACAACATTTCATTTCAAGCATTACAGCAACACTTTATTTGACTCCATTATCAGCACTGGTCTTTTTGCTTTCTCATTATAATATGTATTTAATTTCTATCATGTGTTGAATGGATTGATGAACATGTTTAATATTTATGTTGTTATGCTGTAATTTTACATTGCAAATCTCTTGTATCAATTTTATTGTTTAAAAAATCCTAAAAAACTTACTCATCCACCAGAACTAATTAGCTTAATCAGCCTTAGTAACCTTTAGGGTCCACCCCCTTGGCTTCGTTAGGAGTTTTCCTAAACGGAGGAGTCAAGAATCAAGTGTAAGTACTTGACTTGAGGCTTTCCCCCAAGGACACACTTAGTGGCTTGAAGATTTCTGCCACGCTAACCCCAGGTGTGTTTCCAGTGGCAACAATAGGTAGGGCGCAATAGCTCAAGGAGTGGGCGCAATCTTCAACTGGGAGTGATGGGTGCGTTAACCTTAGCTTCACGAGATAATTGTGGGATATGTTGGATATAAACTCCATAGGGAGGTGCCACATCTCCATACGGAGATGCGCTCACCTACATGCCTTACCAAACCATACGTTACTTGCCACATACCCAATATGGAATGCGTCATCCTCAATGGAGAGGGCGCATGGAATGATTCGCATATCCTTTGATTTGACTCCCAACCAAGTTGTAATCACTATACTGAGCTCACCCTCCATGTTGGATAAGATATGCCAACTCATTTGGCACATGCCAATTCATTTTAATATATTTTTCCTTTGATATTTTTTTGACCATTTTGTGTTTTTTTTAGCATTTTTTTGCCAATTTGTCACATCTTTAAGGAATAATGATCCCAGAGACGACGTAGTCCCCCAAAACATAGGAAAAGTGTGTCTTAGGGTAAATAGGATGCTCTGAGCGTGAAAACAAGCATCCCCACTCCAAAATACGCCTCCGGACCACACTTTTATTATAATTTGAAATTTTCCAATTAAACCATTAAAAAATGGTCTAATATTACGGAAAAAAATAAAAAATAAAAATAAAAATAAAAAATAAAAAATATATATATATATATATTCTACGGAAATTAAAAACAAACTTAGGGGGACTTAGCACATGTCCATACGACTTGATTTTAATATCTAGCATGGTAATATACATTGACACTTGAACTCTAATAACCTCCTAAGACCGAGAAATCATGCCGACCATCCCAACTTTGGAGGTATTAGTGAAAAACACGAAAATTATATGTCGTTTATTCAACAACATATAATTGACAAGGGAAAAAACACTCTGGGCTAGTTGTACTGATATCTAAGTCTTAGGAAAGTCGAGTCCTTTACAAAACCATCATGCTATGACATGTTTTACAATTTTCCCATAGGGCATGGACATGTCAGTTTAATAAAATAAAAAGGGCCAAGGTGACCTGCTAGGACTTCTGATCTTCTAATTATGAACAAGTAGACTTGTTCTATCTTCACAGGCTCACTTGAAATCACCTAAGTGAAACTTAGCTGATGACAGTGATTCAATCCAAATATTGGGCCATTGACTCACTCAGGACATAGGATTTTTTTTAATTTTTGTTTTGCAGACCGTATACTTTTACACTACAATTTGATTTATCTTTTGCAAAAATTAATAAGATACTAACCCACCACACTCTACCGAAGTACCGAAAGGGAAAATATACTCGTGGTGTAGTAATTAGTTCATTTTCCTTTTTTTCCAGTCTTCGCTTTATTCAAAGTAACGAATCGAACTGTCTATACCCGAAGTATGCTCTTTCCATCACATAAAGGGATTTCCTGAGTACATGATGGATGATCAAAAAAGAGTTTCTCAGCCTTTAGTAATTAGTCTCACATTTTGCAATTAACCTTCCCGAAGGACGAATATCATGTTGGACACAATGGTCACACTGAGAGGGGGGTGAATCAGTGTGTAGGCAATTTAAATCCCCTTTTCAACTTCTATTAATCAAGCTAAGTTTATCAATGCATTATACTGCCATTAACATCATCATTGCATAAGCATCCATCAACTAATCATCTATGAATCAAAATCATTGAACCATAACAAGTAGCACAACACAAGAGAACACAATATTTGTTTGTTAATTTTGTTCTATTTATTGTACATGGAAGACTTCATTCTTCGCGATTGCAATCAGCACCAACTGATAAGAAGAGAACCAACTCCTAATCCAGGGACCAACCTAGTTTTCTTAGTACCAACTAATAAGGATTGAGGTATCCAAACCTCAGATGCAAGACTAGCTTGCAATCAATTATGTTCACTTATCTTAATCAACTTCTGCTCAACATCAACCTACTCAACAAAATCATGTCATACAATCAACATATCACTGTCAACAACTTGTCACTGTCAATCAGCTAATCATTTATCTGCTTCTAATTCTGTTGTACAAGCACATCATCCGCATCATCACTCTTTTCACAAGCACATCATCATTATGTCCACTAGCACATTATCATTCTCATCATATCAATAAGATCAATAAGACCACTAACATCATTCTGTCCACTTCAAGCCTTAAAGTCTCTTCATAAAATTCCGTTGTAGGTGTTTCTGCCCTGTCACTGCTGATATGATATTAAGATTCCCAAGTTCTTCATGTTCAACGATCTCACATGTTGCTACTTCCTGAGAGTCTTACTGTGTGAATTATGGACTGTGTATGTTGCTCCCTAAGTTACCCGAAATCAGAGATAAAAGGATTACTTGTTGCTGATTTGCTGCTACTCCAAAGGACACCTGAAAATTACATCTTGCCAGAGCTACCTCGGTGCACCCCCGAAAATAACTCAAACCCCCGAAAATCAAAGCTTGTTCTCCAAAAAAATCTCCACATCTATTCTCAAGAATTGTCTCATATTTATACTTTTTCTTATCCACAAATTATGGAGGCCGACATGTCATTTTATTTTTAGTTTATCATTAAAATAATTAAATAAATCAAATGACATTTATTTAAGATGGCCATCCTTCAATCAAGGAGATAAACAACCAATTGATTTTTATGCCACGTCATTTGCTGCCCTTCCAAAATATTTTAATTAAATAAATAAATCAAATAATATTTATTTTGAGGTGGCCATCCTTGATCATTTTTATGCCATGTCAATTTTTCACTTCCAGAATGCCCGCAAGGGGCTCCTTCTCCATGCCAACATGGCTCCTTAGAATATGCCCGCATGGGCTCTTTTATAATATGTCTACAATTTCCGTATGTTATTCCCGCAAGGCCTTATTAGAAATGCCTGCATATGACCTTTGTGATGCCCACAAGGTCCTTCAAAAATGCCCGAACAATCCTTGATGTGATGCCTGCAAGGGCTCCTTTATATGCCTGCAAAGGACCTTTGAAATGCCCGCAAGAGGCTCTAGAGATGCCCGCAAGGGCTCTCTACATATGCCCGCTGGATGACCCAAAGATGCCCGCAAGGGCTCTTGGTTCTCATGCCCGCAAGTGCTTTTGGAAATGCCCACAAGGGGCTCCAAGATATGTCTGCAAGGCCCTCTCCATATGCTCGCAAGGTGTCCTTCAACTTCCTTTTGGATGCCCGCAAGGTGTCCTTCAACTTCCTTTTGGATGCCCACAAGCAGTCCTTCAAATTCCCGTAGAGGCACCAAAATTTTTCCTCCATGTCATTTCCTTGTCCTTCATTGTCCTTGTCCTTCATGTCATTGTCCTTTTCCATGTCTTTGTCCTCCATGTCATTTCCTTGTCCTTCATTGTCCTTGTCCTTCATGTCATTGTCCTTTTCCATGTCTTTGTCCTCCATGTCATTTGTCTTTTTCCATGTCAAGTCTTTTTCATGCTTACCATGTCACCATCCACCAATTTCAACCTTTGTCATTAATGTGTTGTCATCAATGAAAATCATGGCCATCAATCTCCCCCTTTGTCATTGATGGCAACCTTCTCCTTTAATTTTTCTCCCCCTTTGACATTAATGACAAAGGGCCAATACTTAATCCTTCAATAGCTTCACAATGCCCAAAAAACATTTATTCTTGAAACCTTCATGAGATCAAGCTGGAATGTTTGCTCCTTCTTCATTGGATGATCTCCCTCTGTCATATAGAATTTTGATTTTCTGAGCTAATATCCCTTTGACTGAGTTGGGTGTGTTTCTTTGAGATAATCCTTGTACCTTGCCATCTTCAATTGTTCACATAATATCAATTGTTGATAAGTATACATAACCCCCCTCTGGCTTAGCTCAACATGTTTTTGCTGTTGTTTTTCATGCCATATTGTTCCCTCTGAGCTCGTGTCCTCAAACTTCATTGTTGGAACACTTTATCCTTAAAAAAAAACTTTGTTGCCTAGTCATCATTGCTCTATCATATCTGATCTGACTTCTGCAAATTCTGAACTTGTCCTTTTGCCATGACATTCTATTGAATGAAGGAAAACATCCTTTGTCTAGCAGATTCCAGAATTCAAACTACAAAACTTACTCTCCAGGCAGGCTGAGATGATGTTTTCTCTTCAAATCTGGTATAACTTTGTCACTAAACCACTCAATAATTTAGTCCTTCAGTTCTGTCCTTCGATCTCCATGCTGCTATGTACTTGAGTTCGGATCCTTAAGCTTCATTATGTTCTTCGTATTATTCTGTAGATCTGCTTCTATGTCATCAACAAGATTTGAAAAATGTTGCTTCTAATCTTGAATTCCATAGCCAAAATCAGGGATAAAATCCTGTACCGCTCACCATGACAATATTGCCAGTTGTTCTAGTATAATCAACTTTGTTTCCAATAATCAGATATCAATAACAATCTTGCCAATCATATCCAAAACTAGATGCATCAACAACCATTTAGTAAAATCATAAAAGGTAAACATGCATCAAGTACAAATCTTCAAACATCACCATGTTTCTTCACTAACCATACTCCCCCTATCAACATGCCACAATCCTTGGACCTGTTATTTGCTTGGTGCAACCATCATTTACCCTTGATCCTATTCTCCAACTTTCATGGACTCAAGGTGTACTTAAGGTCTTCAAAAGACATTAAGTTTGGCTTTCCATATGACAGCCATCAACTCTGTTGTTGACAACCTCGTTCAGATTTAATGAAACGTTTTTCTTCACCCATACCTGAGAATGTCCTTAGCTGTAATCATTTGTCCTTTGGTCTTCAAATCCTTTTGCATTATTCTTCTTCCAAGATTCATCTACTTTCCTTGCTGATGGATATGAAAAACTTCTCAATGACTGTCTTCTTGGGATTGCACAGTCTTGGGATTTATGACCAAAACCACTACATGTGAAGAATCTCAATGTGTGATAGTTAGCAGTGAAATGTCCAATTCAGTCACATGTCCAGCATCTAATTGTGTCATTTTGACTTCGAACACTCCTTCTTCTATGGCATGCACAATCCATAGCCTTGTGACCAAAACCATTACATGAATAACAGTAACCATTGAAATTATATTCATACCTGGATGTTTGGTTCCATCTTGGAGTTGTCTCTCTTCTAACGAATTTACTTTGTGGAGTGGGACCAACTTTGTTGAGATATTGTAACTTCTAAGACTATTATATTTGTACTTTATTATTCCGGAGATGTTTCATTCCTCCGTGGAGACCCTATTGTATATTCGGAGATGTTTATTCCTCTGAGAGAATGTGGTAACAAGGATTATTAGATCTCCCTTGTGGGGTCGGCCCTGATTTAGTTGTTTAGGGGTTATTAGACTCTCTTAGGAGAGGTCGGCCCAGTTAGGGTGAAAAGTCAGTTAGAAGATGGGTATAAGTAGAGGAGGTGTGTTCCTCACTTATCACTCATTCACTCACTTGTGTATTGCGCATAGGAGGGAGAGAGGTCTGCATAGGAGGAGAAGGAGCTCTTGTTTGGAGACTACATCTTTGTATTGTTTGATTATCTATATTGAGGAAAGCTTTGTTGGGTTTCCTACCCCATGAGGGTTTCCCAGGGTAAATCTTTGTCTAGCTTGTGATTGTGTTTCTTTCAGTAATCTTAAATTAGGCTAAACTTAACATGGTATCAGAGCTAGCTTGAATAGGACATCTTTCACAAGGTGAAAGTACCTCTCTCTCCTCCTCCAATGAAAATTAGGGTTTCTGCAAAAGTTGGAATTTTTGGATTCTGAGAGCATGGCTGGATGCTCCTCCTAAAAATCAAAATTATGAGCCCTAGATCGAACTTTTTGAGTGGGTAGAACCCCGGGATTTGTTAAACCCTAGTTTGACTTTTGGACCAGAAAACTAGTAAACCAGAAAAATTGCGCACCTGTGCACCAGTAAACCAGAAAAAGTGTGAACCAGAAAACCAAAAATTCTATTGCAGATCCGAAAGTTATTGATCAGATCTGAAGGGTGAAAATTTGAAGTTTCTAGAAGCAGAGTACACCAGTCATCTCAATTCAATCAAGCACATCTCCTGGTAAGTGTTATTCTATCTTTTGAGAAACTTCAATTTCTGTGACCTCCTAGATAAGATGGCTCCAAGCACTAAACTTGAAGAGAAGCTAGAGGGTATAGAGAATTTTCGTGCATGGAAATATAGGATTGGTCTCATTCTTGAAGAGAATGATCTTGGCCAATATATCAAAGATGAGGTTGCAGAACCTGAGGAAGATAAAGCCAAAGATAAGTATAAGAAAGACTTGATCAGGGCAAAGAGAATCATTGTTGATTCTATCAAGGACCACTTGATTCCCCAAGTGGCATCCAAGAAGACCCCAAAGGAAATGTATGATGCCTTAGGCAGAATGTATGAAGGGAGGAACATCAACAGAAAGATGAATTTGAGAACTCAATTGAAGAATACGAAGATGAATAAAGGAGAATCTATTCAAGATTATTTCACAAGGGTCTCCCAATTCAAGGAACAACTAGAAGCCATTGGAGACATCCTTAATGAAGATGAACTAGTCATGACTGCTCTTAATGGTCTCACTAGACCTTGGGAGTCATTCATCCAAACCATGTGTGCAAGAAAAGAAAGCGTGAAGTTTGATGTAGTATGGGAGGATTGCATTCAAGAAGAGGCTAGGGTAGCCAATAGAGAAGCCTTGCTCAAAAAAGATGACCAAGATTTGGCCACTCACACTAGAATAAGAAGGAGTCATTTCAACTCTAAGAAGAATGGCTTTAAAAGGTCTCATCCTCCACATAGATTTCAAAATAAAGAAGGAGTAAGTTCAGAAAGAGACCTCTCCTCAGTTAAATGTTACAGTTGTCACAAACTAGGACACTTTGCTAGAAATTTTCCTTCAAAGAAGAAGAAGAATCTTCACAAAATACATCATGCACATCTAGTAGAAGATGATAGTGAAGAAGAAGAAGAGGAAAGGCCTAAAAGGAAGAGAGCCAAAGTAGAAGAAGAAGATGCAGAAGAGTATGTTCTATTCTCTGCACTCTCTGGGTCAGTAACACCTGGAGAAGATACATGGCTCATTGATAGTGGTGCTTCAAAGCACATGACAGGACAAAAGAAGACTCTCTCAAGTCTGGAAGAAAAGACCTCTCCACAGAAGGTATATTTGGGAGATGACTATCAATATCCCATCAAGGGAATTGGTGAAGCAAGCTACAAGCTTGATTATGGAACTCCATTGAAGATGAAGGAAATCCTATATGTACCAGGTTTGAAGAAGAACTTACTTTCTATCTCAGTATTGGATAAGAAAGGTTATAGGGTTGCATTCATAGATGGACAAGTACTCATGTGGTCCAAAGGAAAATCAATTGAGGATGCAATTATTATTGGTGAAGAGGAAGGGGGACTATATAAACTCAAGGGTCATCCAGAAGCTGCCCTTGTTCATGAGGCCACTAGCCCTAGTTATCTATGTCATAGGAGGCTTGCTCACATTAACTACAAAGCATTACCTCATGTAAGCAAGGTAGTTATAGGACTACCAGATTTGAAGATTGATCATAAAGGCACATGTAAAGGATGTGCAAAAGGAAAGAATATCAAGAACCCATTTCCAAAGAGTGAGACAAAGACTAAAAGTACTTTGGAGTTGATCCATTCAGATGTATGTGGACCAATGCCCTTCACATCCTTAAGTGGATTTAAATATTACCTTACATTCATCGATGACTACTCAAGGAAGACTTGGATATATTTCCTAAAAGGAAAAGATGAAGTCTTTGGGAAGTTCAAGGAATTCAAAGCCTTGATAGAAAATCTCTCTGAAAAGAAGATCAAAATACTCAGGATAGATAATGGTGGAGAATACACTTCAAAGGATTTTGAAGTCTTTTGTAAAGAAGCTGGAATCAAGAGGGAACTAACCACTCCCTACAATCCTCAACAAAATGGTGTTGCGGAGAGAAAGAATAAAACCATTATGGAAGCAGTAAAGACAATGATACATGATCAAGACCTACCTATGTATCTATGGGCTGAAGCAGCAAGGACAATAGTCTATGTGCAGAATAGACTATCTCATAGTGCTCTTGATTTCAAGACCCCAGAAGAAGTGTTCACAGGGAAGAAACCTGAGGTAAGTCACCTCAAGATATTTGGATGCCCGGTATACATTCACATTCCAAAAGAAAAGAGAACTAAACTGGACCCTTCTGGGAAGAAGGGAATATTTGTTGGATATTGTGAAGCATCCAAAGCATTCAGAATATACATCCCAAGATTCCATCATATGGAGATAAGTAGGGATGTGACATTTGATGAAGAGGCAGCTCTCAAGAGATCTAGGAAGTGCTAGCATGAAGAAGTATATGAGGAAGTTGCACCTCCCAGAATTACAAAAGCTGCACCCACCCCTGAAGATATATGTCACGTACCCGAAAATTTCATAAAATTTAAAACTTTTCTAGGTGCCTAAAACGCCACTAAAATATATGCGGAAACCTAAAGTGTGGGTTTACTTTCTTAAACCTTGTGGGAAACACAAGCTTCATTATGTCTTAATATACATCCTTTAAGAAACATATACTTCTTTCAATAAAACCATCTAAATGGTAACAACACATTCATAATCATAAGCGAAGCATTATTTCAATAATCAACCTTGTATATGAATCGTATACATCAAAAATCATAATCATTTTTTTTTTTTTTTAAAGACAGAAACAAGTACTCATACATGAGACACATTGAGAAACACCAAAGAAAACATAGGAGACAAAATATAACGTGGTTCACCCGTACACGGGCTAGTCCACAAAGGTGTGTGCATATTTTATTAATCTTTAAAGGAAAAACAGGGATTACAATCCAGCAACATTGTTGCGATAAATCTCCTTCTAAAAATCTCGAAGCCTTTCATCACAAGGCTGCAATATATAATTACAATTTCCTTGAGAGTTTTTCCCCAATAAAAACCTTCTTAAAAGTTTATGTATAACCTCATAAACTTTTAAGTAACTTATTAACAACACTCATGTTGCAAGTGTTATAATTCACTTTCTCCAGGGGATCTCTCTCCCTCTTAGAGATATTTTCATCATACAAGATTTATAAAGCCTTATTACAAGGATTTTCTTTAAACATGAATAATTAAATCTCTTTCACCTAAACAAGTGATGGATAATGTGTTTATAAAGCACATAAGCTTATGTTCTAGATGACTAACTCTATAATACATCCTCTCAAAAAATAAATATATTGTTATTCTCTTTAACATTCTCAAATATTTACAAAGACTATTGTAGTCTAACTTATCAGTCTTTAACCTATATCTTAGATAAGTAACTTGTAGGTAATCTATCCACTATTATATATGGATATAGTATTTTGCTATGTGCTAACATAATCACTTGGTCCAATTATATATAAGGGAATGTTCATACATTCCTAATAGTTTTGTTTTTCTATAGTTACAATTAAATTGTGGCCTGTTATAACTGAGCGAAATAAAAACTAAGGCTCCTAGCCCAGAGAAAAATAACTTCATAATAAGGGAAAAGAAAAGTAGATAGAAAAAGAAGGCTGGAGGCCGGGAAATCTTTTTCTGTAACTTACATGAAACTGATAAACAGAAGGAAGAAACCATCCTAGTTCTCCATCTTTCGTAAATACCATATTTTTGACCAGATAGCTAAGGCGGAGACACTCTAAACGCAGATCGTAGAATAGAAATAAATTATCAGCACATTAACATTCTGTTACAGTTTGAGTGTATATAAATATATAATTATATATATGTGTATGTATATAGTGATCAAGATATCGGAAATCATATGGTTTCACCTCTTTTCCCTAAGTTCAACGATCACAAAATAAAAAGGTAGGGTTATGACCATATATAATGCTCAAACGTAAGGGGTACGACTTGCTGTAAACAAACACTCGTGGCTAACATATCTTCTGACAGGGATCTACTTATTAATAGGAGAAACGTTTATAACCTAAATAACTTCGGCAAGAATGCATCTCAAGAAAACGAGTTCAGCTGACAATGAACTCTAGTACTCAATCCGAGTTCACTCTAAAGGTCTTAAATACTGGTCACTGCAGTGGTTGTACAGGCTCCTTATCATTCTATGTTTAGATTCAATCCCCAGAGAGGATCATATTCCTAACATTTATTTAAACCGCGAGCCAAAAATATATAGAAGTAACTAGAACACAACCCAACGACCACATTTACAAAGGTTCGACTGTCAACACAAAAATCTAGAAAGCTGCGAGATAAGCTAAAGAAAAATAATGCAGAGATCGGCTTACCATTTGGCCATCACATAAACTTAGACATTCTGATAAGAGAGAGGAAGAGGTTTGGGACCGAGTTGTAATCGCAGTCTTCTGGCAACCATCGCTCCGGTAAACAAAGACCTTCTGCCAGGATATAACAGAACTGGATCGGGCTGCAATAGCCATCCTCCGTCTTTTCTCCTCCTCCACGCAGGTGAAAATTTGAATGATACGCCCTCTTCTTCTGAGTTAGAAATTGTTGTTTCCAAAATAAAACAATGCGCTGGGACGATCCCAAACAAAGCTCAGATCCGGTCCCATTGTTTTCCCTTCCTTCACAGTTATAATTATCTTTCCTCTACAGAGACAACCATTATTCTATCACCAAGGTTTTCCAATTCCCACCGTGAATAATCCCATAATGCCATTCCACCGCAGGCTCAAGCGTCGCCTCAACTCAGAGATCACTAGTCTAAACTATTGGACTTCGGGGTTCTGTACGCAGAGATTCTTCAATGGTTGCAGAGTTATTTTGTTTAACTATAAAACAAAGAGCGAGCACTCCAGCTTGGCGAGTTGGCTCTCCTGAGCTAACGATTTATGAGATCGCAGCCCCTTTGGAAGTTCGCAAACATGGGCTGAAAACTACCTTCTGCACAGTATCTCACTCTTCGATGAGATATTTACTTTGAGCAACCAAAGGTCGGATCTCTCCAGAGGCGTCCATTGTTCATACTGCCAAATATCTAAAAACCTCCCCATGCCCATACTCCAAAATGCAGAGATAGAACCGGGTGCCCGCTTCCTCCCCCGCTAACACAACGATGGGACTTTATAACTCTGCCCATTTCCGTTATTGGTTTCTTGCACTGTACAGACTTTTCCTGAGACCATGATACCGAATTTTTACCCCCCTCTCGTTTCCCCTTGAGCGGTGTCCCCCCCGATTTCCCATCAAGATTTTTTTTAATAAACAATCCAAACAATCGTGATTTCAAGTAGTTGCTCCACTAACAAAAGTCGTGGAGACAATTTCTTCGAAGATCCCGGGCTGCGTTCCCTCCCCCAAGAGCTCCATAAGGGTCATGCGGTTCTCAAATGAAACTGATGGCGAAGGTAAGGAGTCCACGTGTTTCACTAAGGAAAACAATTGATGGCAGTGAGGTTTTTGGAGTGCCCACTCAAGAGACAAATGCGGTGGTAAAGAGCCACTCATTTCTCCTATGAGATAGATGGATTCTCGACAAGCCAAGTGGCCGATTCTCAAAGTTCTGTTATTGGAACAATTACTAAGTAACTAAAGTGCTGGAGTGCTCCATTAAAGAGACACTCTACTTCATCCTTCCACGATGGAACAAAACTCCTTATTTTAAGGATAAGGTGGAGACACCTGCCTTTATTGAAAATATTTTAGCATAAACACCGATAGAACATCAATTTCTATATAAGAACATTTTTTTTTTTAATTTGTTTGTATTATTATATAACATGTATATACAAATGTATTACATGTATGATCTCTAATTGTATTCATTATAATAATTCTATAATGAATAATTCTCACCATTAAAACTCTATAATTGATAATGCCCTATATTAGTTTATAATGTCGATCATTTTAATGTATTGTATAAGTATACAAATTATTATCATCACTAAAGAGATGGCATATGTATATATATCCTTTTCATATATACTCATAAGTTATTTTAATAATAACAATTTTAATCTATAGGGATTATCATTTCTTTAAACATTTGTTCGTTATCGCATGTTTGAACAAATGTAAGTAAATGGTTATGCCATGCTCACTTTACTTCGGAGCTGAATACGAGACAATAGCTTGACCTAGGTTGTCCTTAAGCTAAAATCCCACTACAAGGGTAAGTCAATGTTCTTTTGCCAACAAATGGAGACCATCTCGTCCATTGTTTACATGAAGCCCTGCTTAAGTGGACTCTCGGATTTTAGTTCAAAGAGAAACTATTAACCGATTACTTCCTTCAAGTGTCTAAGGTACCTAGATTCTCATGGGTTCCCTCAAGTGTATTTCGTTGTCGTTGTTTTATCTACGCCCTCATTTAGTCTCTTAAGTATATAATAACATTTACAACTAGGAAAGTAAAGTAACAATACTCTCAAAGTCCACTGGTGGGGCCTTGGCCTTGAGCTCCTCACCAGGGCCATACAAAATTACAAATTTATATTTATACAAAGTATAACAATAGGAGTGAATTTTAGGGATGTTACAATATAACACTTGAAGACCATGACATGATGGAACCACAAGAACCCCCTGCCATAAACATATCAAGAAAGAGAAAGCTAGCATGGGCAAGAGACATTATACAAGGAGCAGTAAAGTATGGAGCTCCTAGAGGCTCCAGTAGAGTGAGCAAGAAACCAAAGACATGCTCCAACAATATGGCCTTGATGTGTGATCTTGTAGATCAAGAACCCACTAGTTATGAAGAAGCATCTCATAAGAAAGAGTGGGTGGAGGCAATGACAGAGGAGTACCAATCAATAATGAAGAATGATGTTTGGGATATAGTTCCCAAACCAAAGGACAAGAGTGTGGTATCCTCCAAATTGATATACAAGATAAAGCATTTTGTGGATGGTAGCATTGAAAAGTATAAGGCAAGGTTTGTGGCCAGAGGATTCTCTCAGAAAGAGAGAATTGACTATGAAGAGACATTTGCACCAGTTGCAAGGTACACTTCCATTAGAACCATCATGGCACTTGCATCCATGATGAAGTGGGAATTACACCAGATGGATGTGAAGACAACTTTCCTAGATGGTGTGATTGAGGAGGAAGTGTACATAGAACAACCACAAGGATTTGAGGTTGAAGATAGAAGAACTATGCAAACTAAATAAGGATTTGTATGGGTTGAAACAAGCTCCCAGAGCTTGGTATGGAAGAATTGACAGTTTCTTGATGAGCTTGGGCTTTACCAAAAGTAAATCTGATCCTAATATTTATCTCAAGGTTATGGATGATGAACCTGTCATACTGTTTCTATATGTGGATGACCTATTTATGACAGGAAATGAGAAACAGATTATCCAGTGCAAGAAGAAGCTCTCTTCAGAGTTTGAGATGAAAGATCTCGGATTGATGCAGTACTTCCTAGGTCTGGAAGTATGGCAAGGCCCAGAAGGAATCTTTCTCAACCAGGGAAAGTATGTTGTGGAAATCTTGAAAAGATTTGATATGTTGGAATGCAAAGCCATGGCCACTCCCATGGATTCCAACTTGAAGCTGTTAGCTGATGACTCATCAGAGTTAGTGGATGTGACTCTGTACAGACAGATTATTGGGTCACTGATGTATCTAACGAATACTAGGCCAGATATATGTTTTGTTGTGAACACCTTGAGTCAATATCTAGTGGAACCTAAACATGTTCACCCGATAGCTGCAAAGCATGTGATGAGGTACCTAAAGGGTAAGATAGACTTTGGTCTATGTTATCTTGGAGATCATGATTTCAGATTATATGGCTACACAGATGCTGATTGGGCAGGAAGTGTATCAAACAGGAAGAGCACATCGGGAGGATGTTATTGTCTGGGATCTGCCATGATCTCATGGTTTAGCAGGAAGCAGTCTAGTGTGGCTCTCAGCACAGCTGAAGCGGAATATATTGCTGCTTGTTCTGCTAGTTGTGAAGCAATATGGCTTCAGAAGTTGTTATCAGGATTATTTGACTTAGAGATGGACCCCACTATGATCCTGTGTGACAACCAGAGTTGTATCAAGATGACAGAGAATCTAGTGTTCCATGACAAGTCAAAGCACATAGAGATCCGATATTTTTATATACAAGATATGGTGCAGAAAGGAGCTATCAAGCTCGAGTATGTGAGCACTGACGAACAAGTTGTTGATATATTGACCAAACCTCTGTCTCGAGTAAATTTTGAGTATTTCCGAGACAAGCTTGGTGTAGTTCAGAAGGACCCTCCTCGAAAGGGGGAGTGATATGGTCACTGATGATGAGATTGCCTACATCGACAGTAAGGTCGATGATGTGGATACCTGTATTGATGAGAATACTAACGAGGTTACCTGTTCCGACGATGAGGTTGATGATGAGGCTATCTGTTCCGACGATGAGGTCGATGATGAGGCTATCTGTTCCGATGACGAGGTCGATGATGAGGTTACCTGTTCTGACGACTACGTCGATGTACGATTCTTTGACTTTGTCTAAGTGGATGATAGGGCTGCATCGTCCCTGAACGTTTAGTTCAAAATGTATGTGATAGGACTGCATCATCCCTGAACAGTTAGTTCAAAATGTACGTGATAGGACTGCATCGTCCCTGAATAGTTAGTTCAAAATGTACCTGATAGGAATGCATCGTCCCTGAAAAGTTAGCTCAAAATGTACGTGATAGGACTGCATCATCCCTGAACAGTTAGTTCAAAAGGTACGTGATAGGACTGCATCGTCCCTGAATGGTTAGTTCAAAATGTACGTGATAGGACTGCATCGTCCCTGAATGGTTAGTTCAAAATGTACGTGATAGGACTGCATCGTCCTTAGACATGAGAGGTGTCTTAAATGGATCAAGGACTGCATCGTCCCTAGACATGAGAGGTGTCTTAAATGGATCAAGGACTGCATCGTCCCTAGACATGAGAGGTGTCTTAAATGGATCAAGGACTGCATCATCCTTAGACATGAGAGGTGTCTTAAAAGGATCAGGATTGATCATCCTATGAATAGATCTGGACTGCATCGTCCATAGACATGAGAGGTGTCTTAAAAGGATCAGGATTGATCATCATGTAAGTAGATCTGGATTGCATCGTCCATATACATGAGAGGTGTCTTAAAGTGAGAGGGATTGATCATCCCGTAATTGGATCATGTGCATTGCAAAGTATGTTGCGATGATGATACTGTTGATTGAGATGATCCAGATGATGATGATTGAGATGATCGAGATGATGATACTGTTGATCGAGATGATCGAGATGATGATGATCCAGATGATCCAGATGATGATGATCGAGATGATCGAGATGATTGATCGAGATGATCCAGATGATGATGATCGAGATGATGATACCGTTGATAGAGATGATACAAATGATGATATTGATCTAGATGATCCAGATGATGTTGTCGATCGAGAAGATCTAGATTGTTGTAGCTGTTCGGATGCTGCAGAAGATGAAGACTCAATACTGAAGATGTTCCAGTATCGAAGATTTGAAGATGTTCCAGTAACTAGTTGAATTACTGATGATGTTAAATAAAGCTTCCAATGATTTATAGATCTATCATGTATCATGTAGTTGATGACTCCTTGCTCCTGCATATGTTGTTATAATATCCTTCTCATTAAGGGGGAGTGTTGAGATATCGTAACTTTTAAGAATATTATATTTGTACTTTATTGTTCTGGAGATGTTTCATTCCTCCGTGGAGACCCTATTGTATATCCGAAGATGTTTATTCCTCTGAGAGAATGTGGTAACTAGGGTTATTAGATCTCCCATGTGGGGTCGGCCCTGAGTTAGTTGTTTAGGGGTTATTAGACTCTCTTAGGAGAGGTCGGCCCAGTTAGGGTGAAAATTCAGTTAGAAGATGAGTATAAGTAGAGGAGGTGTGTTCCTCACTTATCACTCATTCACTCACTTGTGTATTGTGCATAGGAGAGAGAGAGATCTACATAGGAGGAGAAGGAGCTCTTGTTTGGAGACTACATCTTTGTATTGGTTGATTATCTATATTGAGGAAAGCTTTGCTGGGTTTTCTACCCCATGAGGGTTTCCCAAGGTAAATCTTTGTCTAGCTTGTGATTGTGTTTCTTTCAGTGATCTTGCTTGTGAAATTAGGCTAACCTTAACAAACTTCTTGATGTATTCTTAATCTTCTAAAATCTTCTTTATGTTGTGCAGGTTCTTGCTGAGGAGCTTTGCTTCCATTCTTGGTTATTAAAGAGCTTGCTTTGGGAGTCTCAGGAGACCATGTACCAACCTCGGATTTTTCTTTTTCCTTGTAGTAGCCGAGGCCGGATTTGTCAAATGGAGATTTTTGACAATCCAAAATCTCATCCAAGATGACTGAACTATTGTTGAACTTGACATAGGCATCAGATTTTTTATCCTTCTTTATGAGACCAACTACTTCCATCTCAAGCTTTTGACATGTCTTCTCTTTCTCGTCCAACTAGTTCTTTAAAATTTCCTCTATCCTTTTGGATTCTTCTAGCTGAGTCTTCAGATCAACATTGACCTTCCTTGTCTCCTCAAGATCTTCTGAATATTTTCCAAGCTCTTCTTGTTCTTTAGCTTGATTGATCAATTCAATCTTTAGTCTTTCCATTTCATCTTCTTTGTCTTCCAGCTAATCCTGCAACACTACTCCTTTATGCTTACGTTTCTTAAAAAACTCCTTTAGTTCCATGTTCTTGTTTTGGTAATTTTCCAAACATTCAAAGGTTGTCTTCTTAAAAATCATGTAATCAGATTGGTTAAGTTCAACAATGTTATGGAACCAGTCAGCTCTCAGATCAATGTTTAATATAGTATGTATAATTCGTTGTTTGGCTTTCAACAATTCTTCAATATTATCTGCAATAGCAATTTCAACCTCATCGAATATAGAGTTACTACAATAAGAAGTATCCATACCTTTACTAGAGTCCGATTCTTCCCTTTCTTCATGCTTGATATCTTCAGTGATCTTGATTTCTGTTTCCTGATTTTCCTTTTCAGTGTCTTGTCTTTCCTTTTGGTATTCACTCTCCAATTTGAAACAAAGATCCTTTGTTGAAGTGTATTCCCCTATACCTTCTTTGACTGAATTTGGAATTCCATCCATGAGAAACTTCAAGGCGGTTGTGTTATCCTTCTTAGCTTATTTATGTGCAACAGACTTGGTCTTCTTATTTGATGGATTGGGTGGATTGATCACAATCTCCCAAACTACAAAATTCTTCAGGTAGGATTTCATCTTGCTCCTCCAATCGAAATAATCTTTCACATCAAATATTGGAACATCATTGATGAACTCTGCTTTTGGATCCATTTTGTGTGTCCACGGATCTCCTTCAAGCTTGCAAAGCTAGTGGTGAAGGCCTGCTCTGATACCAATTGTTGGACACAGTGGTCACACTGAGAGGGGGGTGAATCAGTGTGTAGGCAATTTAAATCCCCTTTTCAACTTTTATTAATCAAGCAAAGTTCATCAATGCATTATACTACCATTAACATCATCATTGCATAAGCATCCATCAACTAATCATATATGAATAAAAAATCATCTAAATCATTGAACCATAACAAGTAGCACAACACAAGAGAACACAATATTGTTTGGTAATTTTGTTTTATGTATTGTACATGGAAGACTTCAATCTTCGCGATTACAATCAACAGATAAGAAAAGCACCAACTCCTAATCTAGGGCCCAACCTGGTTTTCTTAGTACCAACTAAGAAGGATTGAGGTATCCAAACCTCAGATGCAAGACTAGCTTGCAATCAATTATGTTCACTTATCTTAATCAACTTATGCTCAACATCAACCTGCTCAACACAATCATGTCATACAATCAACATATCACTGTCAACAACTTGTCACTGTCAATCAACTAATCATTAATCTGCTGCCAATTCTGTTGTACAAGCACATCATCACTCCGTTCACAAGCACATCATCATTATGTCCACTAGCACATCATCATTCTCATCATATCAATCAGATCAATAAGACCACTGACATCATTTTGTCCACCTCAAGCCTTCAAGTCTCTTCATAAAATTCTGTTGTAGGTGTTTCTTCCCTGTCACTGTTGATATGATATTAATATGCCCAAGTTCTTCATGTTCAACAATCTCATATGTTGCTACTGCCTGAGAGCCTTACTGTGCAAATTATGGACTGTGTATGCTGCTCCCTAAGTTACCCTAAATCAGAGAAAAGATCAGAGATAAAAATATTATGTGCTGCTACTCCAAAGGACACCCGAAAATTACATCTTGCCAGAGCTACCTCAGTGCACCCCCGAAAATAGCTCAGACCCCCGAAAATCAAAGCTTGTTCTCCAACAAAATCTCCACATTTATTCTCAAGAATTGTATCCTATTTATACTTTTTCTTATCCACAAATTTTGGAGGCCGACATGTCATTTTATTTTTAGTTTATCATTAAAATAATTAAATAAATCAAATGAGATTTATTTAAGGTGGCCATCCTTCAATCAAGGAGATAAACAATCAATTGATTTTTATGCCATGTCATTTGCTGCCCTTCCCGAATATTTTAATTAAATAAATAAATCAAATAATATTTATTTTGAGGTGGCCATCCTTGATCATTTTTATGCCATGTCAATTTTTCACTTCCAGAATGCCCGCAAGGGGCTCCTTCTTCATGCCCGCATGGCTCCTTAGAATATGCCTGCATGGGCTCTTTTAGAATATGTTCGCAATTGCCCTCTGTTATGACCACAAGGCCTTTTTAGAAATGCCTGCATATGACCTCTATGATGCCCGCAAGGTCCTTCAAAAATGCCCACACAAGCCTTGCTATGATGCCCACAAGGGCTCCTTCATATGCCCGCAAAGGACCTTTGAAATGCCCGCAAGAGGCTCTAGGGATGCCTGCAAGGGCTCTCTACATATGCCTGCTGGCTGTCTCGAAGATGCTCACAAGGGATCTTGGTTCTCATGCCCGCAAGTGCTTCTGGAAATGCCCGCAAGGGGATCCAAGATATGTTTTCTAGGCCCTCTCCATATGCCCGCAAGGTGTCCTTCAACTAGTTGCCTTTTGGATGCCCACAAGTTGTCGTTCAAATGCCCGCAGAGGCACCAAACTTTGTCCTCCATGTCATTTCCTTGTCCTTCATTGTCCTTATCCTTCATGTCATTGTCCTTCGCCATGTCTTTGTCCTCCATGTCATTTGTCTTTTGCCATGTCAAGTCTTTGTCATGCTTGCCATGTCATCATCCACCAATTTCAAACTTTGTCATTAATGTGTTGTCATTAATGAGAATCATGGTCATCATATCTTGTGTCTCCATTTTGCTTCTGTGTGGGAAAATTTCAAAGAGAAAGCGGGAACAACTAGATAGTGACCACGGGGCCTTGTCAGACTACACCCTCGTTCGGTGTAGTGTTGGACACACCCCCGTGACTCTGATCTAGCCCACATTTTCTTGCGTGGAGCCACACTTAGAGAGTCTGGACACATTCCCAGTACCTTCGTGGTATATTGGGAATCCCCCTCCATAATAATCCACTCATCTTTCACGATAATTTAAAATTGATCAAGAGCATTCTCAAAACCTTTCAAGCACAACAACAACACTCTGTTGGAATCCATTTTCAGCACTGGTAATTTACTATTACTTTTTACTTTCTTTATTTTTTCTATCATGTATTAAGTGACTTTGTGATCTTTACAATCTTTATGCTGTTGTGAGTCTGTGACTACTGTTTTATTTGCAATCTCTTGTTTCAATTTACTTTCATAGAACTCCTAAACAACTTACTCATCCACCAAAACTAATTAGCTTAATTAGCCTTAGCAACTTTAGGGTCCACCCCCTTGGCTTCGTTAGGAGTTGGCCAAAACGGAGGAGTCAAGAATCAAGTGACAGTACTTGACTCGAAGCTTGCCCCCAAGGACACACTTAGTGGCTTGAAGATTTCTACCATGTTAACCCCAGGTGCGTGAAAGGATGCAACAGTAGGTAACCTTTTCAATTGTGCTAAGGATCTTGTCAATCCCCTCCAAAACCAATGTATTTATGTAGTTTTGTCCTCTTATGGATTGTCCTACATAGGGAAAATTGTATGTTCCATTCACACTTTGGTTAAAGAGCACATAGTCGACATTAAAATTTTAGCTCGACATTTTGTAGACTCTAGACAGCATATTTTCATATAGAATACTAAATTCCCTGCTAAGATTGACCACCACTCTAAGAGGTTGGTTCATGAAGCCATTGAGATTGAGTTAAGACCAGTGTAGTCTCACTCGTTTCATACTCACCGAGTATGACGAGTCTGGTCGAGTGACAAATGGAACGGTTACTCGCTAAATACTCGTCATGCATACTTGTTACTCACCAAACTCCCTGAATACTCGCCAAAAACTTGAAACTCGCTGAGTACTCGCTGGGTATGCTTTTTTCCTTCCAGTCGCGAACTTGTGCGGTGGTGGGGATCGTTAAGTGAGGCATATCCCAGAAAGAAAGGGACTTTACGGGTAGAGATGCGGCTGTCACCACTGCTTGTGGCCCACGGTAAGGGCAGTGCTTCAGGGAGAAAATGCGAAATACAATACTGTTGTACGATTGCCATCTTTCATTCACACACGAAGAAGCATTTAAAATTTATGCTAATGCGTGTTCGATTCGTGTCAAGGAGTAATACGATTTATGATGTTTGATACTAGGTATTTGATCATTTCAACATTTACCGGAATTTGGTAGATGAAAAATTGTTAAAATACAAAGTTGTATTGTTTGGATTGCAATTATATATATATAAAAGTGGATTCAAAGCAAAGATTGCAATTTTGAAGTAACTGGAATATAGTTTTACATCAAATTGAAATTAAAATAAAAGTCAATATGATAACCCGTTTCTAACGACGTGATATCCGAGGCGGAAGGTAAGGACGATTATGATTCGTCGACGAGATGGGCATGGAAATGCTTGTGAACGCAAATGCCATGCCCTC
The DNA here is from genome assembly GCA_027924585.1 of Larix kaempferi. Classification (NCBI taxonomy): domain Eukaryota; kingdom Viridiplantae; phylum Streptophyta; class Pinopsida; order Pinales; family Pinaceae; genus Larix; species Larix kaempferi. The sequence goes on along the minus strand of BSBM01000234.1, from coordinate 1,702,724 downwards.
CTCTTAGCCTTTACTTCAATGTTTAAATTTGATAAATACACTAAATTGAGTTTAATTATTAGATGATTTAGTTTTTTGTTTTTTAATAGGTTTTTGAGGTTGCTAAATCTATTTTTCAAATGGTTAGATTTCATAAAAAGAACTAATATTTCTATTCATGTTTTGAGTTATGTATAAGAACTTGGTAGGATTTTTGGAATGTGTCCAAGGAATCATATTTCAGTTCACTATTTTACAAACAGATATGGAGTGCCAAATGTTGTATTATCAATTTTTATGAGATGATCTAATGAATTTCTGCATAGAATTGGTTTTATAACTTATATAGATTTAAAATGTCATTTAGTATGTTTGTTTGCCCAAAATTTACTATATTTTTATTTGTGTTCATATTTGCCGATTTTGTGCCGAGTCTTATCCGAATCTTATCCGAGTCCCAAGCCAACCGAGTATTTGCCGAGTCCGAGTCTGACTACATTTGTTAAGACCCTCCAATCTTAACATAGAAGACAGATTGAAACTCAATGACAATTGGAAGACCGCCATCATAAGGTTAAATTGAAACCCCACAATATGAAATTCCCCTATTTTTGTTGCTTTATATCATTTTCATGGGATTTATTTTTATAGGTTTTTCTTTTAGGGTTATCTTGTTCCTTAATTGTCTTTTAGCTTTATCATTCTTAATGTTTATTAAAAAAAATATACCCTTTTTTTCCTCATTCAATTTGTATTATAATTGAACCCTTGATGTTTAAATATTTTTTAGAAATTTATATTAATTTGAATCTTGTTTTAGTTGGTCCACCTTTATTCTCCCTTTTGTTCCCTTAATCCATCCCTCTTTTATCTTCTAAGAATTCCCTTGATAACTAATTAATGATATTGATATCTTATACCTATTAGCCCCTTCTAAATATAAATCTTCTACCATTGATTTTAATAACCTAAATCGACCTCACATCTTCGTGTAACTCTTTAATCAACTAATTCATATTCATTGCAACTCTTTAGAATCCCCAAGCTTTGAGGACGAGTCACTGATGGAAACATCAACTGAATTTATTGCTTTAGCCGACATAGTTTTCTAGAAGTCTAAAATTGAACAAACATGAACTTTGGAAATTTGTTTAGCAAAGTATAGAACATCTATTGAAACTACCATAGGGTTCACACCCTTTCACCTTGTTCACGGGGTGGAAGTAATTTTACCCATTAAGTGCAAGATACCAACCCTCCAGATGGTTGTCAAGCTTCTTCCTAACACTACGCCATTAGAGAAAAGGTTAATAGCCTTGGAGCAATCTGTCAAAGATTGTTGGGGGTTGTTATAGAATAACAAAGATATGAAAAAATTCCTCCAAATTCCATTTTGACCGTCAAGTCCTCCCTTGCACCTTTAATGAGCTAGGTGACCTCATCCTAGGCTATATTGCAACCAATGAGACTTTGGGTCCATTTAAACTTGAAATTCTGTGGTGGGCCCCCTTTATCATCAAGCATTGATTAATAAATGGGGCATATGTGTTGGCTTTCCCATAGGGAAACCTATTCAAAGACCCAATCAATGGGTTATATTTGAAGAGGTTCTACCCATAAAAACCATGCTCGTTGTACAATCAATTATATTTGTAATTTATCGTTTGATTATTTAGAATTTCAATTTTTTTGTTCTTCTTGTTAAAAAGCCTCAATGGTCTACTTTCTTTGTGTTCCAGATGATTAACCCACCAACATACCACATTGGTTTTGTCGATGGGACTAATCATTGGACTTGGAATGTAGCCTCGGTGACCTAGGCCATCTATTTATCATTACACGAATTAATCCATTTAAGCAGTATGTGCATAGGACAAGACACCAACAATCAAGTTGAATATATTGTGGTAATTGGATTGCTCGTAGATGCATGCACTTACAAATATGTCACCTCATTGTTTATGTGGATTCTCAACTCCTCGTAGCATAGTTGAACAATATCAACCATGTTCTTGATCCATATCATTTTATACATTATTTACAAGTTAAAATTCTATCAGGAAATTTCGAGACTATTACATTCATTCATATTCCTATAAGATGTAACCAATTTGTAGATAACATTGCAAATCAAATCCCAGATTGACATATATCTCATTAACACATGCATACACATAGAAATCAAGAAAGAAACATTGCATAACATTTATACCACATAGATAACCATAATAAATGTTAAACAATAAAGCACATGATCATCCATTTTTGTTCATCATCAAAAGACGCATACTCACTAGAGGAAAAATAACACACACACACATATATAACAAAATATGAAAAACCAGCATAGGTTCATCTTAAACTCGGATTTATCAAGCACTAATGATCAAATTTGTTGAGGTGTAAATATCTTATATTTTTTATACATTAAGAAAAAAATTACATTTCAAAATTTTTGATCTTTATCAATACTTGGTAAATCTGAATTTAAGATAAATCTATGCTTATTGTTTAAAAAACACTTCCTATTATGTAAATGCATTATATCAATTCCTTCTCCTGTGTAAATCCTTTTGCTTTATTTGTTTCTGTATTTCATCATGCCTTTCTAATTACAAGCTTGCTTTAAAAAAAACTAAACAAAGTGAGCCGGCCGCATCAAATATTAAATTTATAAGTAGCAACAGCAGCAGAAGATTATAATATCTTACCTTTAAAACTCTCCGAGATTACCTTTTAGACACGGTATATGCAAGATAGATCCTCGGGTCAAAAGTGTAGTTTGTAAACACCACCGGTATTAAACTGCTCTCTACGTACACCAGTTATAAATAAAATGCCGGGCAAAATCTTCTGTAAGTCCGTACTATTGATGATCAATTTAATGGTTCTGGTTCCATAAGCATTGAAGGCGGACCGGCTAACCGACCGAAACCTTAAGTAAACGTATATTCCCATAGTAGCATCAAAAGCTCTCGTCGCGTTTGCCAATACCTGCGTCCTACTAGGCATGGGTAGGACCTAGCTAGTTACTTGCCATATACAAGTCCTACCATACCTATCGGGGGCGGGGTACTAAGTCGATCATGGCACTTTGTTCTATTATAGGGTTCGGGGTCGAGAAACGAATAAATCAAATACGATAAATAAGCTGTACTTATTTATTTCAGAGGTTGGGGATATACTTTGCAGTGGCGTATATTAATATTGGGGCCATAACCGAGACTCCATCCTCGAAATGTCTGTAACTTGCACCAGCACTATTACCCACTCTGCTTCAACTTCGAATGGTACTCTTTTTTATTTTTGCTGTGGAACGAAGAAGACAGGTCTCAAAGGATCAACATTCACATTCCATCCATATAATTGCAACAAGTTTTCGCTTCCAACAGCCAGAACGAAGGTATGTAGCTCTTATGCATTGAATACACTCTTTTTCTTTATATATATATATAACGAATACAAAATAAGGTTAGTTTAATCCCTCCTACTTGTGGTTTTCACTGTGAATTCGGAAATTTGATAAATTTTTAATTCCAAAATCCAGTCAAAATGATTCACCATTTTGTAGCGACATTTTCTTGCTGTGTGATGGCATCGAGAAATCCCCAGAGTATTATTCTATTGCAGCCATTTTCATTCTCTTGCCGTTTTCTGCTGCAGTAGATGGTCTATCCGGAACTGTGACTCTGCTCCCTGAATCCTGACTGTGTCATCATGAAAGCCCAACTCCCTTACTGCATCCCAGGGTCATTAGATAATCTGTGTTACCTAGTAGTGGGGCTGCCTAATAAAATAAGGCTCCCTCCCAGTGTTTAAGCATCCACAGCAAATCACTTGTTCACAAAGGAATTCTGTCTGCTTGTCAGTCAAGCAAACTCCTTTCTGATCCAAGTAAAACTTAGACTTGCTGTGGAAAGATAACATTTGGTTTTATTTTGCTAAAGTAGACTGTAAATCATAATAATAAGGTCAAATTAGTAATTAGATCCAAATGGACATTTCACTCAACCAGTTTGGATTGAAGCATCATTGCCCTCTCATCACATTTGTCTTGCACAAAGAGTTTAATTGGATTATAAACGAACTGAGCAACATTTGCAAACTAGCAGGCAGCTATCTCTCATGACATATAATAGAGAAATCAAAACATTTGTTTGAAACTTTACTTGTAAAGCTTACCAAGGAGAATAGACGGAGTACCTATGATACCAGCCAAGGAAAATAAATGGGGCACATGATATTGCATCACTTCATCATTCCTCCATAGAGGGAAAACTGCACTAGCTAGATTGCTTATTGGTTCATGTCTTCCCATGGCTTTAGAGACATCATGCCTCAATTTTTTTTTTGATATTCACCTTATGCATTTATTTGCTTTTTGTTAGGTGCCCAATAGGGAAAATAGGCATACATCCAACCAAGAGAAAAAGATAGGCATCAAAGCACGAAATTCTCATTAACCAAATGTACAATATATACATGAGAATGACCCTTAGGTTCATATTCCCAAGTGGTTTCTTGGACTTCTCAATGACTGTTCACTAACCCTGACAGATTAGGTTCCAACAAACACCCCCTTAATCCAAAGGGGTGTATATAAGTCCAAGAAAAGGTAGCTGAATAACTGGAAGTGGACAACTACTAACTGCTGAACATTCCCAACTTGACAATTCGAATTTGCCAAGCAAGTTAGCAGAAGCTGACATCTCCTGCTAAGTACAAGTCCTCTCTGAAGTGGTGGTTTTTGGCTGACCACAAACTCTTGAACTTGGCGACAACTTTGGTTCTCGCTCAGAGGTTCTCTCTAGAACTTGGCACGAAGGCTAAGCGGTTCTCTGGAAAATGGTGGTTTGGGGACCACCATCTGATGTCTAGCAGAAGCTGAAGTCTTCTACTAAATGGGTGGTTTTAGGATGACCACAAACTCTAGAGCTCATGGCGTTGACTTGATTCAGGCTTGCTTGTGTTAGTTTTTACTTGTTTAGCATATAACATTAAAGAATCTATCACTGAAAGAAATACAAGCACAACAAGAACACAATAAACACAATATTTCTCTCGGGGAAACCACAAGGGAGAAAACCCCGGCAAAATCTTCGTCAATATAGAAATCACAAAGTACAAAAGTAAACCCCAAGACAAAATCAGTTACTCCTCCACTTGTGCGAACTTCTCTCTCTCTCCTATGCGAACTTGTGTGAGTGAGATGAGTGAGTACAAATGAGAGACTCCTCCTCTATTTATATTCTTTTGTTGAGGTGAATTTTCCCCAACTGGGCCGACTTCACCTAACTGACTCGGTCAACCTCTCTATTACATAATATAATAATCTTTTCTGGGTTCTTCTAGGCCGACACAAGACCCAGGGTTTACATTGACTCTTTCAATGACTCTTACATTATTGATTTCATCATGACATCTCCTGAAGGAGGAATACAATAATATCTTCCGTAGTTACATTTCTTTAACACTCCCTCTTAACTAGGAAGGTATTCTGCAGGTAACACCAATAGCTACACAATTGACTAGTGAATCTCTATATCTCGTAGGAAGATTTTGGATCATCATATGTCTGGGGTATCGTTTGCTGGAGCATTCTCATCAGCATCATCATCGTCTGCTAGAATGTCATCATCAGCAACATCATCATCATCTGCTGAAATATCACCATCAACAATATCCTCTGGATCATCGTCAGCAACATCCTCTGCTGGAACATTTTCTGCTGGATCAACAACATCGTCAGCTGGAACATCCTCTGTTGGAACATCCTCATCAGCAACATCATCAGCTGGAACATCCTCTGCTGGAACATCCTCATCAGCAACATCATCAGCTGGATCAACAACATCGTCAGCAACATCATCAGCAACATCATCAGTTGGAACATCCTTTGCTGGAACATCCTCGTTAGCAACATCATCAGTTGGAACATCCTCGTCAGCAACATCATCAGCTGGAACATCCTCTGTTGGAACCATAGAAGAAAGAATCGCCGATTTTTCGCTGATGTCCCGAAAAATTGCGAGATTTTCGGGCTGACGATTTTTTCCCCTGATTTTTTCGCGAAATTTATAAAAAATCGCACTTCGCAATTCTTTGAAAAACTCAGCGATTCTTTTGAAAATTTTGCGCCACGATCCAAAGAATCGCCGGTGGTCTATCCGGTCTGTTAAAAGCTTAAAGCCGGTTTTAGTTTTTTTTGGGGTCATTTTTATTGGGACAGCGAATCTCGAGAAGGGCATACCCGTCACCCGTGGACTGTTTTGGTCTGATTTGCGGTGTGTATTGGGCGGATTTTAGGGCAGCCGTGGACTGTTTCTCCTCTTTCAAAGATCGATACCACATCTGGGGCGATTTTGGGCCGCTGCATTACCCTGCACAGTGCATACTCCGTGACCAGCGAAGGGCAGTCGTAAACCCTGTGACCACAGTCACGACTCACCCTTGGTCGCTGACTCCCTTAATCCACGAAAATCGTGGTCTCCAGCTGGGAAAAGAGGGCCAACGGAGGACAGGTTTCGGTTTCAACATTCTACACAGGTTGGTCTTTTGCTAAATTGCTCATTATAAATTTATAATTTTAAATTTTTATCATTTTATTAAAATTTAAATTTTAAAATGTGCATAAACAGAATGTTATTAATTATTATAAATTTTAATTTTAATGTTATTCAAATTTCAATCACAATGTGCATAACCAAAATTTTATAAATTTATATAAATTTAAATTTTAAAATGTGCAACACCACTCTTTTATTAAGATTCTAAGATTGAGTTTTTGAAGTTTTAAACCAGAATGTTATTAAGATTTTAGGACTCATTTTTTAAAGTTTTAATGTCTTTTTGTTTTTTGTTTTTTTGTGCCTCAGGTTTGATTTGTGAGGCTATCAATTTCCATTGCAAAAATGCCAAAGGCATTGGACCCATTTTGGCAATATGGGGAGCCTGAAGATGGAACAAACCGGCAGCGACTGAATTGCAAATTGTGTGGGCAATTTATGACGGGAGGCATTAGCAGGTTGAAGTACCATTTGGCAAAACTCCCGGGCAATGATGTGGGGCTTTGTAGTGCAGTTACCTCCGAGATTATGAGAAGTGCCCATGATTCAATTCACGCAAAGGATAGTAAAAGGGAAGAGTCCGCTGCAAATAGAGTTGAAATTGCAGCTGGTGGAGTGGCTAGGAGTTCAGGGACACATGATCATCACACGGAGGCTAGTGGTAGGGGCTCCACTGCCATGGATTCACCTTCCATGAGGGCTACCTCATCTTTCTTTGTTCCACGGACCGGAAGTGGTGCTCAACCTTCCATCAAGTCTATGATTAAAAAAAAGGAGAAGGAAGAAGCAGATAGGCTTATGGGGAGGATGCTTTTCTGGAGCGACTTGCCTCTTACCATCACAAGAAACAATCCCTTTTTTCAGCCAATGTGTGATGCCATTGCTATTGTTGGCCTAGGGTACAAGTGCGCTACATATGAGGAGATTCGGGGGCCTATTCTTCAAGCAGAGAAGAAGGACATCAACACTAGATTGGAGGAATTCAAAGAGTCATGGGAGATCTCAGGATGCACATTGATGTCCGATGGTTGGACAGATAAGAAGGGTAGGACCCTTATCAATTTCTTGGTACATTGCCCTAAAGGTACCATGTTTATCAAATCTGTTGATGCATCGGCACAGATAAAAGAAGCAGCATTGTTATGTGAATTGTTGGATGGGGTCCTCTAGGAGATCGGTGTGCACAATGTGGTGTAGATCATAACAGATAATGCAGCTAATTATGTGGTTGCTGGTAGATTGCTTATGGAGAGGCATCCCTCACTATTTTGGACTCCATGCATAACACATTGTATTGATTTGATGATGGAGGATGTGGGGAAAATTACCTTCGTCAAGGAGGTCATTGATCAGGCTAGGAGTATCACCAAATTCATATATAACCATGCTTTTGTTCTTAGCCTCATGAGGAGATACACAAGAGACAGGGAGTTGCTGCGTCCTGGAATCACACGGTTTGCCACCAACTTCATTTCTCTTCAGTCTTTGCTTCAAGTTCAGTTTGAGCTGAAGCAAATGTTTGTTTGTGATGAATGGCGAGATTGCAGATATAGCAGGAAAGAGGATGGGAAGGCCATTGCCAGATTGGTGTACACCGACTCCTTTTGGGAAGGAGTGGAGGAAGTGTGCTCAATTAGTGAACCTTTGTTAAAGGTTCTGAGATTAGTTGATAGTGATAAGCCCATTATGGGCTATTTGTATGAGGCCATGGATATGGCCAAAGAGGTTATTCGGTCTTATTATGTGGGGAAGGGTACCCCTGGATTCAATAGACACATGATGCTATGGGATTTGATTGATACCCGTTGGACCGGGATGCTCCATCGACCTATTCATGCAGTTGCACTTTACCTCAATCCCGCCTTTTCCTACCAGAGTAAATTTGATTTTGATGGCGAGGTGATGGAAGGGCTCATCGAATGTATTAATAGGATGGTACTTGATGTTGATACTCGCATGAATATTAACCACGAGATGGAGATGTATCGGGATGCTATTGGACTATTTGGCTTTGCCGATGCTATCCATGCAAGGAACATTTTGAATCCAAGTAAGTGATTAGAAATTAGAATTTATTTAGAAATTTAAATTTTCAAATTTTATTTGTGCTTTATCATTTCATTTGAAATTTGAATTATGTAATCAAATTCTCTTCCTTTCTTATTTGTTGTAGCTGTTTGGTGGAGAACATATGGTGGAAGGGCACCAAATTTAAAAAAATTTGCCATCCGAGTCCTCAGCCAAACCTGTAGCTCTTCTGGATGTGAGCGTAATTGGAGTGTATTTGATAAAATACACTCAAAGAAACGCACCAGGTAAGAACTTGAACAAAGCAATTAAATTCATTGTAATTTATTATCCTCTATCATATTGTTTCCCTCGGGCCTCAAGAGTCAATACTCATTAAATTTTTTGTATCGCCCTCTTACAGGTTGGATTTCCCACGCCTGAATGACTTGGTGTATGTCCATTACAATCTCCGACTATGGATGAAGCAGGTAGAGAGAACACCCGAGGTGGGTGTCATTTCCTTGGACAATATTGATGTATTGTTCAAGTGGAGGGTGGAGATTGAGTTGCCTATCATGGAGGAGGCACCTCCATGGTTAGAGGAGGAGCAGCAGCGACAGGGGTAGGATGAAGAGGAGGAGTAGGAGGGGGAGGAGGAGCAGGAGGACCAGTTTGACCCTGAGGACTTCATGGAGGGTGGTTCATCAGCACCACCTTCTACAGTGGTTGATGTATCTAGTCCCTCATTGACACCCATGGCCATTACTCACCCTCCGACATCTAGTGCAGGGCCAGGACCTTCTACTGCTAGGGGCAGGCCTGGCAAACATCCCATGATCTTTTCCCGTAAAAGGGGAAGAGGGCATTGATATCAGAGACAGATAGCTAGCTGCTAGTTTTGTCTCTTGTGATTTTTGTGACGTCGTTTTGTATTGGACCATTGGTTGTCCACTTTTGAGTACTATGTAACTATTGGGCAGCTTTCACTATCAAGATTCAAACTTTCAGTATCGACTTTGATGTACCATTTTATATTTGGCATGACTACATGATATATATTAGTGTTTTCTCCATATTTATGTGCCAATGTATTTATCTGAGGTTGATGTTGCTTTATATGTTTAAAATTATGAAAAAATGAATATTTTGTGTTTTTTAATGTTTGCCGCAGTTTGCCGATTTTAGCCGATTTTTTTGCCGATGTTGCCGAGAAGTTGTATTCGGGACCCTCGCCGATTTTTTGCCGATGCCGATGTTTTCCACTATGGCTGGAACATCCTCGTCAGCAACATCATCAACTGGAACACTATCAGTCAGCAAGTACTAATCTTCTGTCACCCCTGGATAGGCATCCATCCCTACTGATAGGAACTCTATCAGTCGGCAAGTACTAATCTTCCGTCACCCCTGGACAGGCATCCATCCCTATGGATAGGAACTCTATTAGTCGGCAAGTACTGATCTTCCGTCACCCCTGGACAGGCATCCATCCCTACGGATAGGAACTCTATCAGTCGGAAAGTACTGATCTTCCGTCACCCTTGGACAGGCATCCATCCCTAAGGATAGGAACTATCATTCTCTCTTTCGAGAGAGGTCCCTCTGGACCACACCAAGCTTGTCTTGAAAGTACTCCAACTTTATGCGAGACAGAGGCTTAGTCAGCACATCATCAACTTGTTCCTCTGTAGGAACATACTTGAACTTTACAGCTCCCTTTTGCACCATATCTCGGATATAGTGGAACTTGATCTCAATGTGCTTCGATCTATCATGGAACACAGGATTCTCTGTCATCTTGATGCAACTCTGGTTGTCACAGAGTATATCCGTGGCATCAATCTCCGCATCGAACAATCCTGCCAACATCTTGCGAATCCACATTGCTTCGCTACAAGTTGAACAAGCTGCTACATATTCAGCTTCTGCTGTACTGAGTGCAACACAGGGCTGCTTTCTACTGAGCCATGAGATCATACCCGATCCCAAACTAAAGCAACATCCTGAAGTGCTTTTTCTATCTTGGGCACTTCCTACCCAATTTGAGTCTGTGTACCCGTACAACTTGAACTCACTGTTTGAAGCATATCTGAGTCCATAATCCAATGTACCCTTTAGGTACCTCATCACATGTTTTGCTGCAATCAAGTGAACATTCTTGGGCTCCACCATATACTAGTTCAATGTGTTCGCAGCAAAACATATATTAGGTCGAGTATTGGTCAAGTACATCAATGATCCAATAATCTGTCTATACATGGTAACATCTACTATCTCTGATGAAGCATCATTAAGGAGCTTCAAGTTTGTCACCATTGGAGTAGTCATGGCCTTACAATCCATCATCCCAAATCTCTTCAGGATCTCAACTGTGTATTTTCCTTGACTTAGGAAAATCTCATCTGGAAACTGCCATACTTCAAGACCTAGAAAGTAATGCATCATACCAAGGTCATTCATCTCAAATTCCGCTGCAAGCCTTCTCTTACATTTGGTGATGGGCTTGTCTTCTCCTATCAGGAACAAATCATCTACATACAGTAGTAGTATCATAGGTTCATCATCCATAATCTTATAATAAAGATTAGATTCTGCTTTACTCTTGGTAATGCCCAAACTCATCAGGAAGCTATCAATTCTTCCATACCACGCTCTGGGTGCTTGCTTTAACTCGTACAATGCTTTCTTCAGTCTGCATACATGTGACTTTCTATCTTCTGTTTCAAATCCTTCTGGCTGCTCGATATATACTTCTTCTTCTATCTTCCCATTCAGGAACGCCGTCTTTACATCCATCTGATGTTACTTCCATTTCATCTTGGCTGCCAAGGCAAGAATGGTTCTAATTGAAGTATATTTGGCCACATGAGCAAAGGTCTTGTTATCACACAACTTGTAGTTGCCCCTAGAGGTATCCCATCCGGGACGGTAGAGGAGACAGGCAACTAAAGAGGTGACCCAAGAGATGCCACGGTTCCCAAGGCAAGGTGGGAGTCACGTCAACCGAGGCACTCTTCGCTTTAGGTCAAGGTGTATCAAGACCTAGGGGGAGACCCTATACCCAATCACAGTTGATTGGTCCTACACAAAGGTTTCTAAGGATGAATAAATGATGAGTTACGGAAACCAATGCAAGGCTAAGTGGACCTAAGAGTTGAGATATGGTTGAAGGTGGTGTAAGAGATTGTTAGTGTTTCAACCTATGTATGGTTTAGGCCACATGATGGGGTATGATGACTAGGTATAGTACCATATGTTTACACAAGTGGGTCTTGTTTTCTTGGGAAGTGTGAAATGGTTCTAGGTAGGCCCACAAGGTGAAGTTAGGTGTGAAGTTGGTACTATAGGTTGGATAAAGGCTAGATCTATGGATCTAAGTTGATTCTAGGAGTACCCATGTACTAGATCTAGGGTTTGACACAATTCCCAAGGAGTGCGACTTGCTTTAGAGAAGGACTAGTGCCTTGTTGGATGGGCTGATGGGGTCAAAAAGTATGTCAAAGTGTAGATCGGGACACCTAGAAGCCAAGTCAAGTGGGTTAAATGAGATCTAATGGTTGGATCTTACTAGATCTAGGTTTTTCAAGTAATGACCCTAAGTGGACCACAATCCCTTAAAACAAGGAATGCTACCCCCAAGGCGGATCGTGACAAAAAGACAGTCTAGACCTAGGTTTCAAGGCATGGGCATTCCAAATCCACGAAAATCTCAAACACCCACCTCCTGGAAGTGGACAAACTCACTTTTTCAAAGGGGTGCGATTTGCTCAAGGAAGGCTAAAAAATGGGTTTGGTGGACCAAATCAAGTCCAATGGCTACCAAACTGTAGATCCAAGATGCTAGTACCCCGATCTTTGCATGTCCAAAAAATCAAGTCAATCTAATGGCTAGATCTTGGTAGATCTGAGTTTTGAGGTGCCAAGAAATTCAAAAGGGGGTTTTAACCCCTTAAAACATGGAGAGATGTCCACAAGGTAGATTTCACCAAAGTAAGAATCTGGGGGTAGGTTATCAAGTGTCTAGATTGCAAATCAAGTGGGATCTCACCTACCCAAGTGCTAGATCTAACCAAACAAGCCTCTCTCTAGGAAGTGCGATTTGGGTCAAAGAGGACTTTTTGCCTTGAAAAGTGGGTCAATTTTTAGCCAATCACCACCAAACTGTAGATCCAACTAGGGGTGGATGCTATAGAGGTGGGTTTTCAATATCTCTTCAAAAGCAAGGCTAGATCTAAATAGATCTAAGAAATACCAAAAACAAGGGTTTTAATTGATTAGGGTTTTATTGATCTAGAAATCATGGAAGATTCAAGGAAGTAGAAGATCATACCTTTTGGAACATACCTGGATGAAGAGATGAATGCTAGTTGAGACGAGGATTACTTTGCCAAAGATCAAATGGAGAATTGTTGAAGCCCTCTTTCCAAATCGATTTTCCCAAGCCACATGTGATTCCTTCTAACCTGTCAAGCCAAGGAGCAAAGCATCAATCAGTTTAACAAATTGAAGGTAGATACAAGCAAGAGAGAGAGAAACATAGAATAGTTGACACAAAGGCAAAACCACTCCCTGTTACACCAAAATGACTTCTTCCAAGATTGAAGGGCAAGCCTCCCCACCAATTCGCCCTTGTCCAAAATCGCCCTCTTAACCTGTAAATGAAATATGGCAAATATGCAAGATAGCTACAATAGATCCTCTAGTGCAATGGACAATAGCATTTACAATTGAAACAACCAACATCCACTCCAATCCAAGCATGTGCTCCAAAAGATAGAAATTTTATTCCAAGAGCCAAGAGCCAAAAATCTCTAGATTAATTTTACAATGAGAGGCTCCCTCCTTAAATAGGATGGGGAGAGAGTACAATCCTAACCACTTTTTACATGAGTGGCTAAGATTAAAAGATCTCAAGATCTAATCAATGGCTAACAATAAATCATAACAATACATCACATGGATCACCCAATATCATGATAGCACCCCCACTAAGTGGTACAATAAGAGGGTGACGTCATCCACTAGAGAAACATAAGCACCAAAATCCACCTCATGGTGACTAGGACATGACAATATAAGCTCATGGTGGGGCTAGGAGGTATCAATCCTTACTAGCTCATCCCCAAGGCACAATAAAATAATAAAACATGTCCAATATAATATAAATGACCAAAACTGTCCTCAGAATCCATGACAGTCAAGCAGTAAATGTCCTCCTGTGATCAATCTGGGCATACCCACATGGTGAAAACTGATTGGAAGATAGTGATGCCACCCTGGAAGACCTCTGTGAAAACCAAATGCCAAAACCTTGCCTCAATTGCCCAAATCGATTTCCTCAGTGACCACTTTATCCCATTTTTTAACTGCCTCGGGAACTGTGAAAGTGCCAAAACTGCCTCCCAGGGTGCTAGCGCTGTCCATCTGATCCCACCAGGCTCTCCAGAAGGGGGGGTAAATGGTAAAAACAAGTGGCTGGACCACCCCCTCCATCATCAGCGCCCTAGGTGAACTGGCCTCTCGGGGCCCCTGCTGCTCAGGCTGGGAAATCAGCCCCAAATCTGGTCAACAAGTGTAAAACTGCATCAATCACTGTCAGAAGTGCCCGGAACTGAAAGATAAGTGTCTCATTGGATCCAGAAGACCCAAATCCACTAGGAATGTGTACTCATACACCATGGGTTGCCCAAATGGGCCTGCTGTAGGGTCCACCATATATGGACAATGCATAATCTGCTGATGTGAAGTAGAAATAAACCTGCTGAACTGGATCAAACATCATCTGCATCATATGTCCATCATATGATATCATCATCAAACATGTGGGCCCATCAATCATCATCAATAATCATCCATACATGGTCCACATCATCACGGATCCCAAGAATATATAACCAAGGATAAATCACCTCAGTAGACTAAGACAATGCTTCTCTAATCATTCTCACAGCTAAGCTCAAAGTATAACATCCATTCAGTGGCATTAACTAAGTTAGCATATTCCGTTGTTATATAAAATTACTTGCACAATAGTTCAAATGACAAACTCACCCATTGGACATGGTCAAACTGCTAGTGAAGGATGAAGGCTAGGAACAAGGTTGGGCCAAGGGGTTGACTTGTCTAACTTAACTCAAAAATACTTTGGACTGGGAGAAAGGGGAAAGCTACAAACTCTGTGCTGGACAAAAGAACACGGGGGATGGCTGTGTCTCACAAATGGATAAGTTGTTTAGAGAGTGCTTATTCAACTTAGGCATCATGTCTACATCAAGTTGATCCAGGTTCATTGGGATCATTCAATTTTATTCCATGGCCTTTTTGGCCTACATAACCCTTCGGATTTCAGATGTGCTGAGAAGCACAACTAGTTGCAGCTTGCATCCAGGGCATGTTTTTCAAATATTTATAAGGTCAGCAATTGTTTAGATATAGCTTTTAAGAACCATTGCTTTTTGGACCTTTCTTATACTTTTCGAGGAGTATTTTTAGCTGTTCATCGCTCTTGCCCTTTTTTTATTTCCATGGGCGAATTTTTTTAGTTTCCATAGGTAGAACATGAGCTTTCAGTTTTAGCCAACAACATCTCAAGTGACTAGGGGGAGTTCGAGCCAATGCCAAACATTGGGACAACCGACCAGAATGATTTAGGCCTACAATCCAACTCACCAGAGGCAAGTTTTGTCACCAACTCAGAGCCGAGACACTGAATAAACAGGGATGCAGTCCAAACACAGAGGTAGAAAAATGGGGAAGTCCTCGGTATCAGAAAGTCAAATGAGACAAGTCAAGGTTTAAAGTCAAACAGGAAGGTCATGTATGGATGGAGTCAAGTGAATATGGAGCCTACACTAGCAGACAACTGGTGTCATGAAAGACCATATCTATGTAAGGTGAAAAACCAGTGGGTTTTGTTAAATGACCTAAATGTGCAAGCAATTGTCCATTTTACGATTTACAGTTCATTTTAAACAGTTTGCTACATCAGGAATAATATACCAAGCACATGCTGTAATCATGACTAAATCAACAAGATAATAATCCACAGTCAGTGATAACATATCCATAGATCATACAACATCATCAAAATAATAATCATCGTGCACCATCTGAAACACTGCTGCAATACATCTCTAGGTACTGAACTGAAACTGTATGGGATAAAGGGTCACATCGGTCATCAAATCTGAACTCTCAAGGCTCAGCCTTGACACAAGGTCAAACATACATCTGAATAATATGCTGCTCTGATTATGAGTGATCCAAAATATATAGCCATGCTCTGGAATAATGGAAGCTCTGGAATGTGCAGATATCTGCTGAACAAGAATAGTAGCCCTGCTACTATGGTATGATAACAGGTCTCCTCATAATCAATTCCTTACTTCTAAGAGAACCCTCGCGCTACAAATCTTGCCTTGTACTTTTCAATGCTTCCGTCTGCTGAGTGTTTTGTTTTGAAGATCCATTTTGATGAAACAATTGACTTATCCTTTGGTCTTGGTACCACATCCCAAACATCATTCTTGATGATGGACTGGTATTCTTCATTCATAGCATCCAACCATTCCTTCTTCTTCATTGCATCTTCAAAACAAGTTGGTTCCTCTTCAACAAGGTTACACATCAAGGCTACATAACTGGAGTATGGCCTTGGTCTCTTGCTCTCTCTACTGTTTCCTTCTGGGGCACCATACCTTCCTGCATCTTGTATTAATTCTCGTGCCCAAGTTGGTCTTCTCTTCCGAGAAATCTCCTCATGAGGTGTCTCCTCAGGTCTCTGAGGTTCTTCCATGTCATGATCCTCTCGAATAGGATCTTCTTCAACATTCCTTTCTGGTGCTTTGTTTGTTTCTATAACTCTAGGAGCTTCCTGCTCCTCTTCATCCTCATGAGTCTTCTTGGATTTGTTGAAAGCTGTGTCTTCATCAAATGTAACATCCCGACTGAGCTCAATTTGGCGGAATCCTGGGATGTAGATACGGTAAGCCTTTTATTGCTCACTATAGCCCACAAATATTCCCTTCTTTCCTGAAGGTTCCAACTTCGATCTCTTCTCTTTTGGAATATGGATAAATACATGACATCCAAATATCTTTAGATGGCTAACTTCAAGCTTCATACCGGTAAACGTCTCTTTTGGAGTCTTGTTTCCAAGAGCACTATGAGAGATTCTGTTCTGTACATATACTGCGGTTCTAGCTACTCCTACCCATAGATGCATGTGTAAGTCTTGATCATGGATCATGGCCTTCACTGCTTCTATGATTGTTCTATTCCTCCTTTCAGCTACACCATTCTGTTGTGGATTACAGGGAATAGTAAGCTCCCTCTTAATTCCTGCTTGTTTACAGAAATCTTTGAAGTCGCCTGAAGTATACTCCCCCCCATTATCTGACCTTAGAATCTTTATCTTCTTCTCAGAGAGGTTTTCTACAAGAGCCTTGAACTCTTTAAACTTTTCAAAGACTTCATTCTTATTCTTCAGAAAATAAATCCATGTTTTGTGGAAGTAATCATCAATAAAAGAAGCATAATACACATACCCGCTTAATAAAGTGGTGGACATAGGTCCACATATATCTGAGTGAATAATATCCACAATACCTTTCGCTTTGCTGTCGCTGCTTGGAAATGGATTCTTCGTACTCTTTCCTTGAGCACATCCTTTGCATACTCCTTCATGATCAACTTGGATTTCTGGTAGTCCAGTCACCACCTTACTTACTATTGGTAAGGCTTTGTAGTGTACATGAGCTAATCTTCTATGCCATAGCTCACAAGGGCTCATGGTACTGGTCATCAATGCTGTATCTGCATGATCCTTCAGTCTGTAAAGTCCTCCTTCTTCTACTCCAATGACTACCGCACCATCAATAGTCTTCCCCTTATGGGCACACAAGAACTTCACCATCTATAAATGCAATTCAAAGACCTTTCTTATCTAATGCTGAAATAGATAGAAGGTTCTTCTTTAAACCTGGTACATAAAGTACATCCTTCATGTTCATGGACTTTCCAGAGTCCAATTTGTAAGATGCTTCTCCCATTCCTTTGATGGGGTATTGATAATCATCTCCAAGCTTTACCTTGTGTGGAGATTCCTTTTGAATGAGATGTGAGAGGGATTCTTTGTATCCCGTCATGTGTTTTGAAGCTCCACTATCTACTGGCCAAGTATCACTTCCATGAGATACTGAACCAGTGAGGGCTCATATTAGAACATATTCTTCACTGGAGTCTTCATCATCTCTGTTTTTTACTTCTTTATCATACTCACTATCTTTTGTTGCATGAGCATAAAATCTCTTCTTCTGCTTCTTATGATGTCCAGATTTGTTTGGACAATTTCTTGCAATTTCTTGAACTTCCTTTTCTTCTGAGGTCTTCTTGGAGAGTCCTCACGGGGACATATATTGTTCTTCCTTTTCCTTCCACCTTTGGCATGAGTTGCTAAAGCTTGGTCTTCATTGTCGTTTAGTTTCTCCTCTCTTACCGCTATTCTTTCTTCCTCTTGCACACACTCTTCCCATAGCTGTCTGAACTGGATCAATTTATTTCTAGCACAAATGCCATGAACAAATGGTTCCCAATCTCTGGGGAGACCATTCAAAGTAGTCATCACAACTTTTGCATCCTCTACCATGTCTCCAATAGCTTCTAGTTGTTCTTTTATCTGGGACACTCTGGAGAAATGAGTGCATGGACTCAGACTTCAAGTTATTCACTCCCTTGAGTTGATTTCTCAAGGTCATCTTCCTATTAATGTTCTTCCCTTCAAATAGATTGGTCAGGGCATCAAACATCTCTTTTGGGGTCTTCTTGGAAGACACTTGGGGGATCAAGTGATCTTTGATGGAATCAACAATGATCCTCTTTGCCTTGACCATATTCTTCTTATGCCTTGCCTTGGATTCATCTCCCTCTGGTTCTGTAAGTCCTTCCTTTATATAGTCTTCTAGGCCATGTTCTTCAAGGATGAGCATGACTCTATACTTCCATGCCCTGAAGTTCTAAGCTCCCTCAAGCTTCTCATCAAGCTTGGTATTGCTTGTCATCTTGATATAATGAGTACTTCAAATGGAAATATAATAGATTTGAGACTTACCAGAAAAATTGTCCTTCTGAAAACTGCTTCTTCCTTGACCTAGGGTTTGTCAGAGAAACCCTAATTTTTCGACTTCGGGATTTTGGAAAACTGAATGGATGAGCAAATTCGCCTCCTCAAGGTGAGTTGAGTAAAGTACTCCTTCTCCCAATTCTGTGAGCAGATGATCCAAAAACTTGATGCCCTAATTCTCCCAGGCTGCAGTGGGGGACCTACGGTTTACATTGACTCTTTCAATGACTCTTACATTATTAATTACATCAATGACATCTCCCGAAGGAGGAATACAATAATACAATAGACAAGTACAAGTAGAATATCTTCCGTAGTTACATTTCTTTAACAACTTGTTCCGACTTGCTTGTTCTCGCTCGCTTGTTTCTGACGGTTTATCATTCCCCCCTATCAGGAACATGAGGAGTGGAAAGTCTCATGGTGGTTATGAGTGTCAAAACTAGACATGAAACACCACGAACGCATGAGTACTCTGGAGCATGACTATCTTTTGTCTTTTGGCTACATCTTTGAATTTGGCCTTCGAAACTGGTTGTGGCTCATGCTCGCTTGTTCTAGCTTACTTGAGGAAGGCTGTGACTGCTTGTTGTTAGAATGATAAGGCTTTGAAACTTGAATCCTGCCATAATGTTCACCCCTGTTAGGTACAAGATAAGAAGCTGTAAAATTTTTTGCGGCAAGTTTCACTCTTGTAGGTTTCTTCAGTCTCGAACATCTATCTGAAGAATGGTTACACTTTCCGCAATGCTGACAAGGATGAAGATCAAAACATTGATTTTTCATATGGCCAACTCGATCACAATGTTGGCATCTGGAACTCTGAACAGGTTGTACATCTTCTGACATTATTTCACTGTGTGCTAGTAGTTGATAGGAATCATCTTCAAAGAGAGGGTTGTTATGAACAAACACTAGTTCAGAATGTTGATTCCTTTGCTTGACATCGTCCTCTTTGGCTTTTGAATCCTGCAAATGATTGATAACAGTTTGGAGAGTTTCTTTGTTGATTGTGATTGAGTCGTCTATAGTAGTAAGTATTAGAGTGTTCAACAACTCTAATATTTCTTTAGTTTGAGACATTATGTGGACTGTGTGAGGCCTCCTTGTGCAGGTAGGTCCCAAATTAACTCAATCAACAAGATGAGGGCTTCTTGCGACTCCACCCTTTACAAACAAGACTTAGCAGATTCAAACTCAAAAAGTGAAAGGTGTCGGTCTCGCCCGAGAATGCACCCAAATACAATGCAATTCATTTTTTTTTTCAATTTGACACTTACAAAAACACACGCAAGTACCCAAAAATGTACTAGAACTTACAAAAAACAACAGTTTGCAAGTTACAATTCGGAATGTTGAATTGATGAATGTGCTATACTTGAATTCTTGAATGATGACGATCTATTGTGTCAAGAAAGAAGATGCCTCCAATGTATTTTATAGTTGTCCACTAGGTACTTCTGCAATGCAACTTTTCTCTACAATAACATACAATCTTACTACAACAAACTCTCTTCTTTTGTGCCATTATTGGGCTAGCAACAACATTACATTGATGTATAATGAACATATGGAAAACAAATAGGATGGAATTATTGTTGATCACCTATCAACCTTAGGGATATTTAAGACGACAAGTATAAAAGAATTTATGGTTTTCCCCTACATAGTATGAGATTGTTTCAATTCCTTTTATTCAAGCAAATTAAAATTAAATAGCAACCAAGAGGAGGAACGAAATCATTCTGTTTCTCCAATCCCTATTGGATGAAGTTAGTGGTTATCTCAAAGAAAAATGGTATTCACCATTGCCAATAGGTTTGCACAAATGGATATATGTGTTATCACATCCATGCTAGCTGAGGCTACCATGATGCAGAGTCATTGTTAGAGACATTTTTTGAGCCAGAGCAGATATGAGTTGAGATGATCCAGAGTTGTGATCAGAGGGGGCACTGTTGTATTTTGTTTGTCCAGAGCATCACTGAGCAGCACTCTAGACCCCCTTTGTCCTACTTGCCCTTGCATGACCCCACTGAGATGGTTGGCTTAGCCATAACTTGATGAGAGTAGCAGAGATCAGAGCTGGTTTGCCACTTCTTTTCCCTCATATGTCAGAGTTCAGTCTTCAGATCCACTTGTCAGAGCAGGTATATGGTTTATGATTCATGCTCATAGGTGTGTTTTTGGGCTTGTTTATTTATATTAGTACTTTATGGTGGCTCATTTGGTGATCTTCTTGCTTGATTGGAGACCTATTTGTGGCCTTTGGTAAGGGTAGTTTGCCACTTTGAGTGGAGGCTTCCGTTTATGCACATTGGTTCTTCTCCCCACTCTTGGTATAGATTTGGCTATTTGACTCATGATAGCTAGCCTTGGTCCCACTTGTCACTATCCTCCACTCATCTGATCCATCCGTGATTGGTTCCTTTCCCTAACTAAGACCAAGATAGGTTTCCTTGAGGACCTCCCCCCTTTTGACCTCTGAGTACACTATGACTCCATGTTTATCTATGCCTCGGCTCTGGAGTGTGTGATTTGCACCTTCAAACCTGGGATTCACTCCTTGTCGGTTTCCCTCGATGTTGTGATGCAGTATAGGATTGCGTATATGAAACCCTAGATCTGAGAGATGAAGCCACTAAGGGGTTATGTTCGAGTTGAGAGGCTTAGGATAAGTTGATTATCAACCCGATATGTTTAATTAAGTGACTTAGGAGTTTTAATGAAAGATCTAGGATCTAGGTGTTAGACCAAATGATCAATTTTACTACCCTGGGGGGATTGAAGGTAAAATTTGATTTAATGTCCAAAGTAGTAGATCGGATAGGTATTGGGGCTTTCTAACACCTTGGTGAGATGGCTTGAGGATAGATCTGGCAATATCAATGCACACAAGCAGTACCCAGATCACAGCTCAGTCGGAAAATGAGCAAAACCAAGGAGGCGAATGGGTTAGAGTTCATTGCCTTCCTGATCGGGCAGATGGAGTCCTTCAAGGGTGACGCCCTTGAGAACCCTCTTCGGGCTAAGACTAGAGGTAAAAACCCAGAAAGGATTTGCCAAGAAATTAAGTTGTGTGACCCAGAGAACTTTTATAAATTTAGAAGCTAGGGTTTGAAAGTAGATCTAAGCTAAGACTAATGGATAGATAAATAAAGTGAAAGATAAACACTTGCAATCACTTACTTGGTGTTTGTAGATGCTTGTCGTATGGTGAAGACTAACCCCAACAAGATCAAGTGAAGGTTTCGTGTGCCCACGTCCAAGTAAAACACCCAAGGAGCCAAGTGTGTCCCTCCTTTCCTGCACAACAGAGGATGATTCAATCAGTAATGCAAAAAGGAATGGATGATAAACAACGAGAGACAAATAATGAGAGAATAAATGGTCATAAGACAAAGATACTCTTTGTTTGAACCAAGATCCGAGAGAGAAGAGCAAGGTGAGTCCCCTCTACAAGTGTGCCCCTCTTCAAATCGACCTCTCTGTTGCAATAAAAAATATGGATCCAAAAGATACGAGAGCTACCACAAAGATATTTCAATGCAAGAGAAAGCTAGTATTCAGTCACCTCATCTCACATTCATCCACAAAAACACAATTATTTGATCACAAAATGTTTTCTTTATTCCAGAAATCCAGAGCCAAAAGTCCATTTACAATGAGGGGGTCCTCTCTCTTAAATAGATCTGAGAGAGACCAAAACCCTAACCACTTTTTGAATGAGTGGTTGAGATTAAAAGATACAATGAATATCATCAACGGTGGAGATCTTTTTATTTTTTACATACATGGATCAATGACCAAGTCATAGAGGGGGGCGCACTTTTTTCCCAATGACGCCTTAGGAGAGTCCAATACAACATAACATCATGATATAACATGGGGCAACATAAGAAGGGGGTCACTAGGGGCATAAATCACCCTAGGAGCCCACCTTTTACAATGATATAACATAATAACACGATACATAACAAATGATCAACCACATGTGCGCCCCATGAGGGAAGACGTCCTCTCTAGGACCATGGTAACATCGTGTGAAGTCTTCCTCGGATGAAAATAATCCATGGAATATGCAAGTAGAGCCATATATCATCATAATCAACCATCCCCATGCCATTTCCTTACACACATTAGCCAAATCGATTTTCCTAGTGAAGCCGTGGTCATTTTTTATGAATAGAATTGCCGGTTCATCATGATGGAGCATAAAATCATTAATAAGGTCACTTCCTTTGCCCAAAATCAACATCTGAGTGTACCAAGTGAATCAAAGACATCAAAGCCACCAATAGTGACTACACATACTCCATATGTCCATCAAAATATGCATTTGAAGCTCAACACCACATCCAGTATAAAAAATATAGCCATAAAAATAATAATAATCATTGTAACTACTGCAGAATGGCCACAAATCCAAAACTGAGCATAGAAATGGTGTACTGGATACATCTGGAGGATAAGTATGCAATCTCGAACACTGTAGTCACTGCCTCGGGAAATGTATTGACCAAGTCAAAGTACTCAAACTGAAGGTAGAGCAATACTCTGGATGGTCTTGTATGCATGATGGACAAATAATGCTCACAAATTTATGTTAATAACTAGACTAAAACATGAAATACATAACAGTGGCCACAAAATCAAATAAAAATATACCCGTGTGAGAGAAACTATCAAGTCTTTCATGAAGCTCCCTGCATATGCTCACTCACAGACTTAGACAAACTGCTAGGATGGGTGGAGTGGAAAAACAAGGCTAGGATAATGGGGAAGGACTTGATAAATTCAACACTGTGATCTCTTGGACATGAGGGAAAAGGGGAAACCACTTAGACATATGCCAGATAGAAGACACTAGGGAATGGCGGTGCCTCACAAATGGGTAGAGTGCTTGGAAGGCTTCCAGTAGACTCTAGACAAGCAACCTTTTGCATTTAATTTATTGTCAACTTATTTAACATTTAACATTTGGATCTATCTTTCACTAGCCAGCCTCCAAGAGCAGGTACCCTGAGGGCCTGAATAGCTTTGCGGGCCTCAGATAATGACTCGGTCTTACCACCATTGCCCGTCACCGTCCATAGGCGTGATGGAGTTACCACCCTGTTGCCTTGTTGGGGCAAATGGCCTTACATCATACAAGGGATGTGTGTTCGTCCCTTGGCCATTGACTATGTACGGAAGTTTTTTTATTTGCTTAGTGTTTAGCAACACTGTTTGTAGCTGACTTTTTGCATCCGTTTAGATATAGCATTTATGCGTTCTGATGCTTTTTGTAGGGGTACTTGGTTTCGAGGACTAAAGAATAACATCCCGGTGACATAGGCCACACACTCCAAAGTCGAGACACAAGGTAAACTTGGAGTCTATCCAACAAAGTGGTCTAAGTGGGGGGAGTCCTCGATCTCACTAAACTTTCAAAGTACAAGTCAGGATCAAGCCAGATGATGGAAGAGACGGATGAATGGAGAAGGGTGAAAGGTGATGCCATCAAAGCAAAAGTAGGGCTAAGTCCATGTAAGGTAGGAAATATTATCAAGCATATGTAATGACCTTACACTAGGGATTCTCTAACCACTCATGACATAGGTTTCAAACCATGAAGTTTAGAATGCCACCATCAGTACAACATGCATAATCAAAGTAACTAAAATAAACTATAGAGCAACTAAAACATCCAAATGCAATATATATATATATATATATATATATATATATATATATATATATACCTTTGTTCAACCATATACTTGTCTCTGGAAACATCTGCAACTGACCATGGGCAAAAGTAATCACTGGCTAACTGCTCTCCTCTGCATGAACCATGACCACACTAGAATCATCTCAATGGGGTCATGTAGGATCAGTCATGACACGGTGGCAAACTGCTGCTGCTGGCTCAAGAATATGTGCATCACCGCTGAAAAATAGGCTCATCTCAACCACAGGACTGGCTCATGAATCTGAAAAAATCTGGTCTGCATTATGGTAGCCCAGCTACAATATATGTGATAACAAGCCCATGCATGACTGCTCTAGCATAGTCACGCATGTTGAGGTCGTGGATTTGGCCCCTGAGGGGATGCAGGTCACGCAGCTTCTGGTCACAGTTGCAACAAAAATGTGCGGATCTTCTCCATACCCACCTTACAATGGTGTCACCTTTTTGAAATATTTCACGGTTTTAAGTCTCAAACTTCACGGTCCATCCTCCAGCTAGCATGAAAACAAGCATTCCGTTCACCTCCCTCCCTCATCATGCATTGATTGTTGAAAAAATCTTGGATTACCAAACTTCTTAGACGCGGCTGCAGGCAGAGAAATTGGACTTATTCAATTGCATAACCGGCTGCACTTCGAGAAGAGGGTGCACCGCAGTGGAAGAGGCGTGTGCCACAAGAAATTAGGTTTCACTCCACAGGGTTAGTTCGTGGTCATGGTTCCACGTCTAATGCAGTAATAGCAATGAACTTAACTCAGTCACCATTGTTTCCAGAAGAGATCTAGTAGGTGAGAGAGGTCTTCACGTACTAGCTCCACGCAGCTGGGACTTATTCCACACGCCCAACATTTATGCACAACTATCAACAACGCACAGGTCTCAAGAATTGTAGAGTCATCATCTAAAAATGAAAATGCAGCAATTAGCAACCTGCAACTTCACGCTAGGTCTCCACATATTAGGGTTTAAGCACATCAACCAAAATGTGGAGTCTTATGTAATGTGTTGGCAGTCACTCTTCCACGCAGAGGCTTCAAAAAATGATATGCAACAACTAAAAAAAACTATGGGAGGCGAGCCCTTTGGCAGAGATTAGGTTTTCCATCTTTTTCTTGGAATGATCTCACCGGAATGGAGTTTCCTTTGATGTAGAGATGTGAAACACCTTAAGGATAACAGAGAATATGGTAGATTGAAATGCCAGAAGCAGCAATGAGCAGAGAAAAAATGCACGGAGCAGAACAACCATGCAGAGAGGAAAACAGACGAGCAGGGGGTAGACTAGCGAATGGCAGACTGGCAAGCATAGAATATGGCAGATCTGAGCATAGGCCACAGGCTCAAAATGGCTCTGATACCACTGTTAGGTGCCCAATAGGGCAAATAGGCATAAATCCAACCAAGAAAAAAAGATAGGTGTCAAAGCACAAAATTCTCATTAAACAAATGTACAATATATACATGAGAATGACCCTTGGGTTCATATTCCCAAGTGGTCTCTTGGACTTCTCAATGACTGTTCACTAACCCTGACAGATTAGGTTCCAACATTTTTAGTCTAAGCTTATATCAGTTTGATGATATGGAGCAATTGGAGCTGTCTTATGCACTCTACTTTGTTGTTCTTAATACTAGACAGTACCATTGACAATTTTTAGACTTTTAGCAATCTGGAGACGTTGATCTCTTTCTACAAACAAACTTCAAGCAGGGTTTCTTTTCATCGAGTCACAAAAATATCTTAAGCTTTTGGAATTTTGCTTTCTAAGATATACAAACTTCAATTAAACAAGAAACAATTCAACAGAAGCTGTAACATAAACTTGACTCAATCTGGTATGCTTTAGTTTGGAATCTGGATTTGGTTTCCAACTATTTGGGGAATGGTATCATAGTGTAGAAATTTTAAGAATCTATCAATTAATGCAACTTCTGAAATTTCAGCTCAGTAATATTTCATTTTTTTCAACCCAATTTCACTCTGCATCCGAAGAGAATTAATACCATATGAGTGTACTTCAATACAACAATGCTACAGCCCTTAGGGCACACTTTTCAAGGCATATAACAGATCTGATTTCTCTCATTACAGCAGAATATAACACAGTAATTCTTCTTTATCTTCTAGATCTGTGTTAAATCACTAAACCAATTCAGCTATATGTTATGTCAAATCAGCATGAACAAAAGGGGCTGAAATCTTATGATCTCCAAACCCTAGCTAGGGAAACCATAACAAAAGCCTAGCCACCAATTCCTAGCTAGGAATCACTCTCAACAAAAGCTGGTTACTCAACCAAAGATCCTCAACATGCTAGTATCAACACCAACAAGTCCTCCTTGGTGCAGACACTAAGGTTGTATCACACAAGCTCTCCACATTAGTGCTCTTGTCTTCCTTAGGGTTTATAAATGTTAGCCATGTTGTATCACACAAGTACATGGCAAGACAACTCTAGCACTAGCCTCCAAGTCTACATGTCCATCTTAGGGTTTGTGTCCTCAAACCCTAGGTCTTGATCTCTTGCATCAACATAAGCACTAAGACTTCCATGGAATATCAAGAATACAATAACCTAGTGTTCTTCCAAGCAAGGCATCCCACCAAGTTCAAGACTCATCAAGCTAGGCTTTCCATGATCTTGCCCTAGCCTCTATACATCACACAAGAACAAGGCTGCTTAATCATGCAAGGCCTTAGCTCCACTCTCCATGCCTTCTAATAGGGTAAAAACCTTGGTGCTACAACAGGAGCCACAAGAACCACCATTATCTCCATCATCATGTTCTTCTCTAGGGTTTATTTGCATAGCACAAATCCTAGCCTCTCACAAGAGCAAACCCTAGCACCACAAAAGAGCAATCTCTCTAAGGACAACCAAGATGTCTCTCCCTTTTCTTGTCTTCTCTTACGGTTTCCTCATGAATGTGAAATTTACAGCATACCAGATCCTGTTTGCAATTTTGATTTTTTATTTTATGCCAGTAATTAATTTAACCTAGAGAATGTTGTTGTAAATGTAACTTCGGAAGATATTCAATTGTATTTTATAATTATATTATTATTGTATTTTATTTGTACCTCCGACGGAGATGTTTTTCCTCCGTTCGGGGATGTCATTATTGTGTTTGGTCATGCAAGATTATTGAGGTAAAACCTCCATTGTAAGTCAGGGCATTAGATCCCCAAAGGTCAAATGTAAATTGTATTATTGAGTCTCCCTAGGACAGGTCGGCCCGGTTAAGTTAGTGAGGTCGGCCCCATTAGGAAAAAGGTCACCCACATAAGGTATAAATAGAGAGCCTTGCTCTCTCATTTGGACACACGACTCACTCATGCAAGTTCGCATAAGGAGAGAGAGAAGACAAGTTCGCTGGAGGAGAAAGAGAGAGAGCTGCAGAAGACATCTTATATTTTGGGTTTTCCATTTTGCTTGATATTGTACTAGTGATGAATCTATCTTTGAGGAAGTTGTGGGGTTTTCTCCTTTATGGTTTCCCCAAGGAAAATTCTTGTGTCTTTTGTGTTTTGCTGTGCTTGTCTATCTTTCAGTATAAAGATCTAACTAAATTGAATTAAAGTGCAAACTCTAACATGGTGTCAGAGCCAACTTGAAAAGAAGGCATTGTGCAGCAACGAGAAACTAGGGCTTCCTAATTCAAGGTCTTCTCTTCACAAATCATTAGAAAAAGAGGGCTAGGCTAACTCGCCCTAGAAGGGCGCATCTTTTGGAGGAAGCAGAATCCAGTTTGGAGAAGTTTCATTTTTGACCCAATCACTAGGGCCGAGAGAAACTAGGGCTTCTTGTTTCGGGCACTTCCCTTCACAGATCATCTTGAAAAGGAGGTCATTTCAACTGGCCCTAGGAGGGCGCATCTTCCTGTGAAAGCATTATTCAAAACCGAGAATTTTCATTTTTGGCCCTGTTACAACTGCCAGGGGGCAAACTAGGGCATCAATTATTTTGCAATTATGTCCACATATTTGGGAAAATAAGTACATTTCTCAACTCGCCTTGAGGAGGTGCATCTTTCTATCCAAACAAAAGTTCAAAATTCCAAGTTTGGAAAATTAGGGTTTCTCTAACAAACCCTAGGTCAGCCAGCTCCAGAACTAGGTTGGGCATCTCAAATTGGTAAGATCTAAATCCTTTCTATTTCCATTTGAGGTTCTCATATCAAAATGACAAATCACACCAAGCTTGAGGATAAGCTTGAAGGCGCTGACAACTTCCTAGCATGGAAGTATAGAATCTCTCTTGTCCTAGAAGAAAATGATTTGAACAAGTATGTCAATGCAGAGGTTCCAGAACCAGAGGGAGAAGAGGTAAAGACAATCCACTAGAAGAACTTGGTCAAGGCCAAGAGGATTATTGCAGACTCCATCAAAGATCATCTCATCCCTCATGTGTCATCCTTGAAGACTCCCAAGGAGATGTTCGATGCCTTGACAAAGATATTCGAAGGGAAGAACATCAATCGAAAGATGACACTGAGGAACCAGCTCAAGAATGTGAAGATCCAACACTCAGAGACCATGCAATCCTACTTCACAAGGGTCTCTCAAATCAAGGAGCAACTTGAAGCAATTGAACACAAAGTAGAAGAAGGAGAGATTGTTATGACCACCTTGAATGGTCTCCCAAGATCATGGGATTCATTCATTCAAGGAATATGCACCAGGAAGAAGTTGACCCCCTTTAGCAGACTATGGGAATAATGTACCCAATAAGAAGCTTGACTAGTAGCAAGAGAAGAGAAGATGGGAGCTGATGATGACCAAGCCCTAACTACTCATACTAAGAAGAATCATAACAAGAGGGAGGACCATCATCACAAAAGATCCAGAATGCCCAATAGGAATCATGGACCTAGAAAGGATCTCTCCAGTATCAGATGTTTTATGTGTGATGAGAAGGGACATTACTCAAGAAATTGTCCCAGAAACCAAGGATCCTCCAGCAAAATCAACAAGAAGAGGCATCATGCTCACACCGCAGAAGATGATGAACCTGCAAGCAAAAGAACAAAAGAAGATTCTTCAAGAGATGAAGAATATGTATTGTAATAAATGAAGGTAACCGGTTACAAGGGTTCATTCAGTAGGTTCCACCTCATAAGGTGAAGCTAGAGATGAATTTCAGTATTACATGAAAGGAGCAGGAGAAGCTCCTACAGAGTTGGACTCCGAAAAACAAATAAAGATCAATGCTCTATGGAAGCCTCTCATCCATTTCAGCATTGGTTAGGATGCAAAAGAAAGGACACACAAAGTTTACTCCAATACAAAGAACAAGTGTAGAATACTTGCTCAACATTTCCGATCATAAGCAAGAAAGGCATATGACCTCAGAATCAGATGATGAAGAAGAACACTCTGTCAGAGACTCCAGTAGTTCCTGCAAGGAAGCAAAGATCAAAAGGGAGTCTACCCAACAACCAAACAAAGATAAGTATTTAATTTCTTGTATATCTAATAATGATATTGTTCAGTGGTGTAGATACTTATGTTCCTAGATTCAAGATGTGTATTATGCATGAATGTTTACATGATGAACTATACACTACTAATTTGCATGTGATGGGTAAGTGGCCTATGGTATTGTACAACATTCCATTGCTACTTATCTAGAATGAAACCTCTTTGCTGACATGATGGGAGTAGTGCACACTCTTAACAATGTTCTGGTAGAGATGGAAGGCATCTAGAAAATTACCGTATGAATGCGGGATATGGATGAATGTTGTGTTGAAGCCTTGGCTAAGATAGTTTCATGACTGTGTGACTTATGTCTTTATGCATAAGAATTTGTTCTGAAAATCATGAAATGTTTCTAATCATGCAACTGAATTTGACTTGTAGGAAAGATCGTGCACCATCACCTACGAGAGAATAATGATGAGACTTGTTCCGTAGAACAAGTGACGACGATTCAGGAGACAATCCAAGAAGATCATGAAGACCGCGACATAACAAAACCACAAGAACCTATAGATCCACCTCGTGAGATGAAATCCCACAAAAGAAGACCAACATGGGCACGTGAAGCAATACAAGATGCAGAGAAGTATGGTGCTCCAGATGGGATAGATAGATAAATCAAGAGACCCAGACCATACTCCAGCTATGTGGCCCTACTATGTGACATCATTGATAAAGAACCTTCCAACTACAAGGAAGCAGCAGAGAAGAAGGAATGGAAGGATGCCATGATCGAGGAGTATCAGTCGATTACGAAGAATGATGTCTGGGAGATAGTTCCAAGACCAGTAGGGAAATCTGTTGTGATTCGAAATGGATCTACAAGATCAAGCATGGTGCAGATGGTAGCATTGAAAAACACAAGGAAAGATTTTTGGCACATGGATTCTCCCAGAAAGAAGGCATAGACTATGAGGAGACATTTGCACCTGTAGCAAGATACACTTTCATCAGATCTATACTTGCATTGGCTGTAGTAATGAAATGGAAGGTACACCAGATGGACGTCAAGACAACATTCTTGAATGGTGTAGTTGAAGAGGAAGTGTACGTGGAGTAGCCACTGGGATTCGAGACACGTGGCAAACAGACTCGTGTGCAAGTTGAAGAAAGCCTTGTACGGATTGAAGCAGGCACCTAGGACATGGTACGATGGGATGGACAACTTTCTGATGAGCTTAGGCTTTACCAAGAGTAAAGCAGATTCCAACCTTTACTTCAAGGTTGAAGGCGAAAGAGCAGTGATACTTCTTCTATATGTAGATGATCTGTTCTTGACAGGTGAGGATGAGCTCATTGCAGATGCAAAGAGAAGGCTTGCCGCAGAGTTCGAGATGACGGAACGAGGATGATGCATTACTTCTTAGGCATGGAGGTGTGGCAGAGTGCAGATGGAATTTTCCTTGGTCAAGGAAAGTATGCAACAGAGATTCTGAAGAGGTTCAAAATGATGGAATGCAAGGCAATGGCCACACCAATGGCATCGAACTTGAAGCTACTGTGTGATGCTTCTTTAGAGACAATTGATGCCACGATGTACCGGCATATGATTGGTTCGCTGATGTACTTGACGAACACGAGTCTAGACATATGTTTTGCTGTGAACACCTTGAGCCAGTTCCTGACGGATCCAAGACATGTTCACTTGACGACTGCAAAACATATATTGAGGTACTTGAAGGGTACAGTTGATTACAAGCTCAAGTATGAGGCGAATTAGAGGATTAACCTGCATGGTTATGTTGATTCTGATTGGGTAGGCAGTGCCATAGACATGAAGAGCACTTCGGGATGCTGCTTCAGTTTGGGATCCGGTATGATCTCCTGGTTTAGCAGGAAGCAGTCATGCGTGACACTGAGTGCAGCCGAAGAAGAGTATGTTACAACTTGTTTGGCTAGTTGTGAGGCAGTATGGATTCAGAAGTTGTTGTCAGATTTGTTTGATCTCGAGCTCGAGGAGACTTGTATCTTCTGTGACAACCAAAGTTGCGTGAAGTTGTCTGAGAACCCGGTGTTCCATGACAAGTTGAAGCATATTGAGATCAAGTTCCACTATATCCGGGATATGGTGCAGAGAGGAGCAGTGAAGCTCCAATATGTGGCGACAAACGAGCAGATAACCGATGTGTTGACCAAGCCTTTTAGCAAGAGTGAAGTTTGAGTACTTCAGAGACAAGCTTGGTGTTATCCAGATCGAGGTTCCTCTAAAGAGGCAGTGATGAGACCGAAAGATGCAGGTGCACTAGGGCTAGATCTCACATGGTGGAAGACGCAGGTGGTCCTTGGGACGTAATGCACTTGGGGTGCTTCTGGGCTGTATCCACATGTTGGAGTTGCTGAGAGGTCCGCCGGTCATAAAGACGCCTGGGGTGCGCCTAAGCTGGTTCTCGCATGGTGGAAGACGTAGGTGGTCCTTGGAACGTAATGCACCTGGGGTGCTCCTGGGCTGTATCCACATGTTGGAGGCGCGAGCTTACCGTGAGAGACGTAATGCACCTGGGGTGATCCTGGGCTGTACCCACTGGGTGGGAGACGCAGGTGGTTTGTTGGACATGAGGTGTGCACCTGGGCTGCTCTCCGTGTGCGATGATCTGGATACAATGAGATGATAGTAGGAGACGCAGGTGATTGCTGTGGCAATGTAATGTGTGGTCCTGGGCTGTACCTACTTGATGGCTTGCTTGTAGAGATGATGAAGACCTAGATGAGAGCTAGGCCTACATCCAACATGAAAAAGGGCTGGCTCTGTAGAACTACTCACGACGGATAGATTCGAGATATGTCACTAATCAATGATCAACAAGATGAGGATTGCTGCAGCAATGACGATGATGATCCAGTGTTGATGATGATGTTCCGGCATTGAAGATGATCCAACGATGATGTCGTTGTCTAGAATTTGTGTCTAGAGTGATGATGACTATGGTGAGAGAATAGCTTACTAGTTAAGAGGGAGTGTTGTTGTAAATGTAACTTCGGAAGATATTCAATTGTATTTTATAATTATATTATTTTTGTATTTTATTTGTACCTCCGACGGAGATGTTTTTCCTCCGTTCGGGGATGTCATTATTGTGTTTGGTCATGCAAAATTATTGAGGTAAAACTTCCATTGTAAGTCGGGGCATTAGATCCCCAAAGGTCAAATGTAAATTGTATTATTGAGTCTCCCTAGGACAGGTCGGCCCAGTTAAGTTAGTGAGGTCGGCCCCATTAGGAAAAAGGTCACCCACATATAAAGTATATATAGAGAGCCTTGCTCTCTCATTTGGACACACGACTCACTCAAGCAAGTTCGCATAAGGAGAGAGAGAAGACAAGTTCGCTGGAGGAGAAAGAGAGAGAGCTACAGAAGACATCTTATATTTTGGGTTTTCCATTTTGCTTGATATTGTACTAGTGACGAATCTATCTTTGAGGAAGTTGCGGGGTTTTATTCTTTATGGTTTCCTCGAGGAAAATTCTTGTGTCTTTTGTGTTTTGTTGTGCTTGTTTGAAAGCCCGAGGAAAATTCTTGTGTCTTTTGTGTTTTTTTGTGCTTGTTTATCTTTCAGTATAAAGATTTAACTAAATTGAATTAAAGTGCAAACTCTAACAGAGAATTCAAATTATTGAAAAGATAAATGGCATCACACTGATAAACAACAATACATAGAGAAAACCGAACACAAGATGTACCCTGAAAACCCCAATGGGGAAAACCATCAAATAGTTTGTCTTTTATTGCAGATTTGTTAAACAACATTTACAACACTAGACTTTTGGATATGACACACTGTATCTCAGACTCCTGACTCTCACTATGCCCAAACCCTAAGCAGTAAAGACAAACCCCAGCTTGAGTGAAACTCTCATCCCCAAGCCTCACAAGAGATGTGACTCACTCCTGTCATACACAAGAGATATGACTCAGTCTTGTTCAACACATGGATATGACTCACTCCTGTCCAACACAAGAGATATACCTCACTCCCATCACAACACAAGAGATATGATTCATTTATGTCACTGTTGTGTCCATACAACTCTCCATAGACTCTTTGATAACATTCACTTTATGTCAATACCATGGGAAAAACCATGGGACACCCAACACTACGAGACACTTAATACCATGGACCCTCCAATACCATTGACCATAAAGTATTACAAAAGACACTTTTACAAGGTTGTCCAGAGAGTCTATCTCGGCCCCTTCTACGTTGCTAGACACCCCCTGCGTAGAAGTACTGTTATCAACTAAACTGTAGTTACCCCTATGGATGGATCCAGTCATGGATGGCAATAGGGAAGGGCAACTCAAAAGGTGCAACCACGATCACCTCGACCTCCAATATATGGTTGTCACGCCAGTCGAGGCAACCTTCACTTTATGTTATCTAGCCCAGACAACAAAGGGGGAGACCCGATCTACTCCCGACAGGAGAGATCAAAACCAAGACACCAAATCAGGGTATTTCCAAGTGAAGTTAGGTGTATGGTTTATCCTAGACCTAAAGATGAAGTCACAAGCCAAGTGGGGGTTCAATAGGTATAGCTTTGGTTCATAGTTGATGTGAGAGTGACTTATAATGTTTGAAGTGAGATCTAGGATGAGTGTACTAGTTCAATGTTGGAAAATCCACTGCCTTGGGAACTGTGTCCAATGCAGGGTTGTTTAGGGGTCAGATTGGGGCTAACTAGTACATGAGACAAGCTTGACCATGGTTCATGATGTCTTCAAAGGTATAGTCTACCATGCAAAGGTCAAACCACAAGTCAATCCAACAATCTAAGAAAGTTGAATTACCTTGTAGAGAAACCAGTGCCTTGGGAATTGGGAAGTGGAGTCAAAGTGGGGTTGACTTATGGTTTAGGACCCCTATAACATGAGATAAGTGGGCAATATAGGTCTTGATGGTTGAATGTGTCTAGATCTAGGTTTGACCCAAGTGGACCACAATCCCTTAAAACAAGGAATGCTGTCCCCAAGACAAGATTTGACAAAGTGATAGTCTAGACCTAGGTTTTGAATTATTCCGGTTTCAGATATGCAATAATCTCAAGTACCCAGTTCCTAGAAGTGAGTGAACTCACTTCTCCAAGGTGGTGCGACTTTACCCAAGGAGGCTGAAAGTGGGGTTTAGGTGGGTCAAGACAAGTCGGATGGCACCCAAATTTTAGATCCGGGTAGATCAGTCAGGTAGGAGTATGAATCTATAATTTCGTGGCAATCCACCGGTTAGATCTTAGTAGATCTGAGTTTAAGTGTTCCAAGTGGTCCAAAATGGGGATTAAATCCCTTAAAATGTGGAATGGGGCCCACAAGGTGAATTTCAGAAAAGTGACAACCTGGGTGTATGTTATT
Organism: Larix kaempferi; assembly: GCA_027924585.1. Lineage (NCBI taxonomy): Eukaryota > Viridiplantae > Streptophyta > Pinopsida > Pinales > Pinaceae > Larix > Larix kaempferi. The sequence continues at coordinate 1,667,486 of BSBM01000234.1, read as the reverse complement.
TGATGTGTAGATGTCAAATCAAGTGGAATCTCAAACACCCACCACCTAGATCTAGGTCAACTTGCCCAACTAGAGAAGTGCGCCTTGCTTGGGAGAGGCTAAGTTGGCCTGGGAAGGGGATCAAATGGAGGCCAATCCTCACCAAACTATAGATCCGGGATGCCTTGGATGCTATAGAGGTGGGTTTTCAGTATTATACCCAACAACCCACTAGATCTAAGTAGATCTGAGAAAATGTAAAATGGGGGTTTTAAGATATTTAGGGTTTTAACAATTTATGAGTTATGTCAATGGATTGGATAGAGGAAAGAGAAACAAACCTGTGGATCTTACCTGGGTAACCTTGTAGATGCCTTGATGATGATGATCTATGCAAACCCGATCAATTTGAGAAGCTTTGAGGTAGTTTCTATGCAAGTCGATTTGGTCCAAGAAGCCAATGCGCCCTCTCTCCTGCACAACAAACGTCAACAATATCAGATTTGATGCATCAAGAGATAAGACTAATGCCACAAAAGAAGTAACAGAAAGATAGCATAGATCACAATGATACTAATGATAACCCCCTGATACAAGCGAATGCCAAGAAAGTCGATTTGAAGAAGCCTTGCAAAATCGCCCTTGTTGAAGTCGCCCTCCTGTAGACAAACAATGATTTCCAAAAAAGATAGATCTTGCCACAATTTCCAAATGCTAGGTTGCAATAGACTTTCCAATCACCATCTAAGAACACCAGATGCAAAGGAGACCACAAGAATTTCCACAAGAATATTTTTCTATACCAATAATCCAAGAGCCAAAGACCCCTTACAATGAGAGGCTCTCTCCTTTAAATAGGAAGGAGAGGCACCAAAACCCTAACCACTTTTTGAATGAGTGGCTAAGATTATAAGATACAAAAGTCTAATCAATGGTTGAGATGAGCTCAACAATATAATACATGGATCACACATAAAATATAACATAAGTGGACAAAATCGCCCTAGAAGAGGGGAATCCCACCAAATCATGATGATGAAATATCATAAGAGGCTTATGGTGGGTCCAAGGGGTAATTTTATCCCTCCTTGGTCAATCCCCATAGCACAATAACCAATAAACAATCATGAATGTACCAAATCGTGCCTCCATAGTGAAGTCGTGGTCCTCAAAAGACCTCAAAAATCCACAGAAAGTGCCATAAATGATGGATGCGGGCCCCGATGAAGCTGAAACTGCTGGAGGAGGTGTGGAAGGTCCCGATCTATCATCACTGATCATCCCATGCCATAACTTTGCCTCAGTAGCCCAAATCGATTTCCTCAATAACCATTTCTACCAATCCTGAAATGCCTCGGGAAGCGTGAAACTGCCCCAAACAGCCTCCTGGAGTGCTGGCGCTGTCAAGGTGAGGGCACCAATGTGTCCGGAAGGGGGGTAATATGGTAAAAACAAGTGGCTGGACCACCCCCTCCATCATCAGCGCCCTAGGTCAACCGGATAAAAATCACATCTGCTCCGACAGGGCCTCCAATAGACCAAAACTGCACTGGGATAGCCTATTGAGGCTCAATCATCACTGTAAGTGCCCGGAACTGAAAACAAACAATCCCATTGGACTCAGAAGTTCCAAATCTATCCAAGATGTGTACTCATACACCATATGAGTCTCTGCATGATCAAAATAAATATCCAATATACCGGAACAAGGCCAATAATAATGCTCTGTAAATGATCAAACACTGCTGTATCCCAAGAATCATCATGATAACCCTGTAGCTGCTGCATAGAATCATCATGTATGTGTACATAGACCATATATCATCTATCCATATCCTCATAAGGTCTAACATCTCATGTCCCATGGTCCTCCATGGTCAAACTAGGTCCAACCATGACCAAATATAACTCAGTCCATCATCCAAGGCTGCTGAAAAGTATCAAGGTTAATACATGCTTTACAATTTATTCAAATAGCAATTATAACACAGAGTAATCATGACTGGCGATCTAAATCCAAATATATAGTGTCGTTAATTATTATTATTACTCAGATTAGACTTTCAAGATCATACTCACTTCATAGTTGTGATCAATTTGCTAGTGAAGGGTGAAGGCTGAATTAACTGGCTAGGCTAAGGGATGACTTAGTTGTCTTGACTTTGTGACACTTTCGCAAGGGAAAGGGAATACACCATAGTATATACTGAATGAGCAATAACACAGGGAATGGAGGTGTCTCACAAATGGATGAGTTGTTTAAAGAGGGTTTATTCACCTTCACAGATGCGCACAATCCATAATACAAATAAGGCCAGCAATTGTTTAGATATAGCTTTTAAGTTTCATTGCTTTTTGGGCCTGAATTTTCCATAGCCTTGATCTATGTGTGTTTATAAACACATTGCATAGATTTACATTTTTCTTTAGGCTTTCTGCTGCAGGTGTGTTTGTAAGGCACTTGTTTACCTGAGCACTTCTAGGTGTGTCATGGACAACTTGTTTACCTAGGTATTTATTTTCCAAAAGATACAACATTTTATTTTTATTGCCATGTTCATTTGGCATGCCTCTCATTCATGTGTGTTTAGAAACACATTGCATGAATGGGCTTTTCATACAAGATATAGCATTTCATTTTCCAGATTTTGTATTGATGGCAGCACTAAAAGTTTCAGGTTTAGCCAACACAACTTTAGTGACTAGGGGGAATTCACAAGGAACTCCAACTCACCATAGGTAAGTTTTGTCACCAACTCAGAGCCGAGACACAATAAACAGGGAAGCTCATCCAATACAGAGGCTACAGTGGGGAAAAGTCCTCCATGCCACTAGTCAAGTAGTAAGTCAGGGTGATAATCTAAAAGGTAGGCCATGGATGGATGAAGACAATGAAATGATGGAGCCAACACTAGCAAGCCAAAGCATGGTGTAATGATCACCTCTATTCTCCCTAAGGAGGGTATGTACCAATGAGTATGAATAGTGAACTTCTAAGTCTGAGTAGGGACAATATGATATATATAATAGGTCAACCAGGTCCAAATATCTATATGATCGCCAGATCATGACACTAAGTGCTAAGACATGCTATAAGAATAAGTATAAAAGCAATCTAACCATAACACAATGATATACCTGCTGAGTCATATACCTGAAAGCTCATCAACTTGTACCATCATCTGTCCTCTGAGACTGCTGCTGTAACTCTGGGCACTACTGTCTACTCTGTACCAATGATATAATGGCTACATCGGTCATCTCTCTGAGTGTCCTGAAACTCAGTCATGGCATGGGGAATGCAACTGCTGTCCACAATCTGATAGTGATCCAATATAGATGCTCATCTCAGCATCTCAAATGTAAGGGAACTGGCTGAACAGTGTACTGGAATGAGAAAAATAATGTATGGTAGCCCGGCTACTATATATGTGATAACAAGTACCTATTGAGCTACCAAAAATAACAATGAACCCTCATGTCTTGCTCTCTACAAGACAATACAAAGATAAAATAGAGTACAATGAATGATAATGAATACAACCGCTCTCCCCTCCCTTTATATATAGAGTAGGTGAGGGAGCTTGTTGTCCGTCGAGATGCACACCAGCAGCAGAAATCTTTCGAAAGCTGTTCCCTCACTACAAGTGGGGAAGGTGTGGCCTTGGGGGCAAGCAATGAGCCAGGTACTGTCACCTGAATCCCAACTCCCTCGTTTAGGAAAACTCCTAACGAAGCCAAGGGGGGTAGTCCCTAACAAAGAGTTTTCTATGGCTCTTGTTTTTAAGTGTTTTAAGGTGTTGCGGATGCGGATGGGTGTTGTTTAGGAGTTTTTTGAATGAAATCACAACTTATAAAATGACAATAAGCACAAGATAAATGCAATCCACGTTGTGAAACAATATAATGAAGACTTGATATAACAAAATGGCATCCATAGATAGATAATAACTTAAACAAATTTCCAATGGACAAATGGCCTAGATTAATTTATAAATAAAATGAAAATGTAAAAGACCAGTGCCAAATGGAGTCAAAATGTGTAGTGCTTGGGGATGCTGAAGATACAAGTCTTAGAATAATGTTTGTGAGAACGTTGTGCAAATTATCTTGGTTTATTTCAAAAGTTTTAGTGATCTTGATTATTAGGGTTTAGAGAGCAAGGATGAAGTTCAACCGGAAAAATATACCTTCAGTGGCTTCCCCTTGGTGACATGACGGCCCGTCCAGTATTCAAGGCTAGGTGTCCAGTGGATTTAACCAGCAAGCTCGAACTCTATGACAACGGTGATTTCCAACGCCACTAGTTAGGAACTTTGCCCACTACCTGAGTATTTCCTGAAATAACAACGCCGATTCGTTGGTTGTGGGGTGAAAATTTTATTATGGTTATTACTTGCAAGATTAACAAATCCAATCACCATTCTGAGTACGAGTCCAACTTTTTAGGGTCGGCAGAGCATACTAAGTGATGGAAAACAATGAAGTAAATTTTAGAGGGGAATGTGAGTTTGAAAGTATTTTATTTAGAGCACACAGTGAAACTCTTCGACAGAGAGTGCTCTTGACTTTGTCTTATGACAGAAGTTCAAGAGACTTTAACTAATCTATATGCTGAATGCAAGGAAATGCAGTGCTTATGCTCTCAGATAGAGAGTGCTCTTGACTTGTGTTAGGACAAGTTCAAGAGTCTTTGGTTCTTTTTTAGAAGACAAGCAGTTTGTAAACAAGAAACCAAATGATAGCTCAATGAAAGATGGAAAAATGAGATCTAACAAACTAAGATGCTAAGCAATGAAAATTTGAACTAATCTAGCAATTAGTACCTACTTGCAAAAATGAAACTATTCTAAGTACTTGAAGCAAATCTAAGCTAAGAAACACAAGACACTCTTCCCCAAATGGGGAAGAAAAACCAAAAAATGGGAGGCCTTATCCCACTTAGCCTTATTTTATTAATCAATTACAAAGTGAGGGATTGAAGCCCTTAAAATGAAAAGCAACTAAGAAATGAAACCAAAACCCCTTTTTTGGGTTTGTACAAAGGAGAATGGTTATGGTTTTGTCTTCTTGGTTCAAATCTTCTTCTTCTTTGGGTAATCTCCAAGTGGTTTTGGTTCAAACTTCTTCTTGCTTCACCTTTCGATGACTTGTTCTCTTCTCAACACTTTAACAAACAATAGCCCAACACTCATGCACCCATTAGCATTAGTCAAATAAAACAAACTTGAAACTAAACTAGATCTAAGCTTTGCAAAGAATGAAACTAGATGCAACTAAAGTCTAATTATTTAGAATGAAATGCAACTATGTAAAGAGATCTAGATGCAAATGTTTGAAGTAAACTAGATAGCAACCTTTAGGATGAGTGCTACAAAATGCAAACTAACATGCAAACTACCAAGTAAGATTAAACTAGAATGAGCCTAACTATGAGATCTAAATATTATATGCAAGTTTAACAAAAGGAGACTAGCTAAAGTGCAACAATTAAATGCTAACATAGTGAAGAGATCTAACTATAACTTCAAAGATGAAACTACTAACTCATAACAAAAATCTTTTTGTTGTTTTATGAACCTTTTCTAGTGCTTCAAGGAGGGACGAAAGGAGGATGGCTTGGATGAAGTCTAAAGGGAAACGAAAGGAGAAAAAGCAGCTTGGGAGAAGGATGACGAGAGGAAAGAGGAGAGGAAAGGGAGTGGGACGAATGCAAGATGGGGAAGATCAAAACGAAAGGAAGAAGGATCAAAGAGGAGAGAAGACAAGAGGGAAGAGAGGCTTGAAGGAAACGAAAGCAAAGGGAGAGAGAAGGATAGAAGATGAGAGGAGAGAAAGACTAGAGGAAAAACGAATGGAAGAGGACAACAAAGGAGATGGACAAGAGCTAGGAAGGTAGATGAAGACAACCAATGAAGAGAAGGCCAAAGCAAGTCAAGAACAACCAAGAATCAAACAATGAGGTGGGATCAACCTTGGAACAAGGTGACCACTAGAACACTAGTCTCGTAAACCTTCCAGCTAGCTGGATGCATGCAAGGATGCTAGTGGGGAAAGAGAAGTAGCCACAAAATTATGTGTCACTTGGGATCAAATCCCAAGCTACTTTCTCAAGGCAAAACTTACATATGAGAACAGAGAGAGAGAGTGTGGGGAAAATAAAGATCCACTACTCAACAATGTAACCAAGTAACTAGAAAGAGAGAAGTAGTTTGTTCGATGGATGAGGCAAGCAAGCCCTTTGTTTCTCGATTTCTTAAAGCAAAAACTCCTTTGGTAGCTTGTGGAATGAAAGTGTAAACCAAGCAAGAGCTCTTGCACTTGGGAGAATACCTGAAAGCCACACACTTAAGAGAAAAGCATAGATTATATAATATCGTGTTAGATTGTTAGCCTTCTAATCACAAAATCATATGCTTAAGAATCAAAAGTAAATAACTAAGAATGGTATCACCTTATACAAGATGAAGCAATGGCACACAAAGAGCTTCCACATTGACCTCCAAAGTCTTCAACTTTATTCAAATTCTAAACAAGATTACAAATTTGTCCAGAGTTTCTATGCACAAATCTCCATGAGAAAAGAGGAGGCAATGCCTTCCTTATATAACAAAACTAGACCATACCCTACCCTAATTTGAATTGGCATCCAAGGGAGCCAATGGCACTTGACATAAAATCGAAATTCCAATCAAGATCTCCATAATTTGTAGCTTGGAGTGCAAACTCCCACCATACAACTCGAGCTGCAATAAAGGAGATGGGGAGGTGGCCTCCACCTTGGCAAGGCGCCCCCCATCTTTCATTGTTAACTCCATCAAGCCAATACTCAAGCTCCAACAAGGATTGACGTGAGCTTTCAAAGGAAGGCCTGAGTGCCTGTTGAATAAATTGTCATTGATGCCAACAGGTGTGTGTTGGTGTGTCTTGGTGCCCCTTGAGGAAGAATAAATTGTCATTGATGCCAACAGGTGTGTGTTGGTGTGTCTTGGTGCCCCTTGAGGAGCCCCTGAGGGTTAAGTAGTTGTCAACGTCAAAGGAGACCTTTTGACCTTGCCCAAGCCCAAGTCTGGAGCCCTTGGAGCCCTTTGGACAATGGCAAAAGCCATGAACACCCTTTAGAGTGTTTAAGTACCCCTAAGTTGTTTCTCTGGTTCCCCAATACCACAACCTATGTCCTAGTACCCTAGAAAGTGTCCTTGTTGGGTTGAAGAAGTTTCAAGAGTCCAAATGACCTTTTCAGTGGTCATTTGCGTTTGATAGAGGTCATGGTACTCTAGGAGAAGCCTAGGCACCCCCACACCTTGATGGCGTAATACACCCTTGATAGTATAATGGAGCACACCTTTGCATATGATATAACCCACACAATGGTTGCTTGATTGATTATGATGGTTTGACTCTTGAGGTTTTGGTAGTTTGATGAAGCCCTTGAATTGGAAGCCCTAGTGGCTTGATGGAGCCCTAAAACCATTTCTAAATGGTAAGGATGTGTGACACAACACTAAAGATTAAATATTAAATATATAAAATAATAAAAATACATTTGACCCTTAAACCCATAAAGTCCATTAAACCCTTGTCTCCACATTAAGATAAAGTGTTAAAACATCTTTTAATAATTTAACAAATTATTTAAACCCTTATCATTAATTTAAAGTGTTTAAAACAATTTTTAAACAAATAAATAAAATATTAAAAGGTGACCCACTAATACTCCACATTAAGTTAAAGTGTTAAAACATCTTTTAATAATTTAATAAATTGTTTAAAAACTCTCCTTATCTTCCAACGTTAATAAAATCAAAGTTCTAATAAACCTCTCACCCCATCCAATGGGTTGGCCCAGCCAAATTGAAAAGTATAAAAACAAAAATAAAAATATATTTGAAGAAGTCGGCTTAGAAAAATTGTGAAAATGTATATAAATATGAGGCCAACGTCCTCATTTATGAATCATTAAAAAAAAACAGCAGTTCGTTTTCTCTCTGAAATTCGGGTTAGTTGACAGCCGCAGCAAGTTCAGGATTATGTTTTTTTTCTTCTTTGAAATTCGGGTTAGTTGACAGTTCAGTGGGGCAGCTGCAGCAAGTTCAGGATTATTTTTTTTCTTCTCTGAAATTCGGGTTCAGTGGTGTAAAAGGATGTTCTGATTTTTCGGATAGCCACAGTGAAGCATGAAATTATTTTTTGTCTGATCTCGGGTTTCCTCAATAGAGAAATTTATCATTGAAGAGGTATATGTACAGGGTTATTGTAATGTCCCCATTCAAATAAGTGCATAGTAAGACAATCCCATCAATCCTACTAGTTTCCTAGGTTGGATGGGCACATGTGGGATGGAATAAGGAAGCTAATAAATGATATTTAGACATTAGAAGGGTTCAAGAATTTAATAAATATGGTGAATAAATAAATTCAAGAGAAATTCTAAGTGGCAAGTGGTTTTGGAGACATATGGAGATGGTGGGACCCACACTAGCTTGATTTTTCAATGACACATGGCAACTCTCTCTTGCCAATTCCAATTCATGGGAAGGTGAACACTCTTGGGTGAGTTGGTAAGTCATAACACATGGCATTGAGCATCTTAGGTCGAAATGGGATGGAATAGTAACCTCCATGGGAGAGGAAGAGTCAAATTGGAGACTAGTGGACACTTGGGCTAGATTCCCTAGTTTTACGACAACAATATTGAAGCATCTATGACATTTATGACAAAATTCAGACCTGACTTCTTACACCTGACCATTATGACATGTCAGCCCCAAAAATAGGCTCAAGGAAGGCGCTCATGGAGTTGGGGGAAGCTAAAGAGACTCAAATTTGAATTTGGGAGAAGATGGAAGGTTGGAACTAGGAGACAAGTGGCAAATGAGGAATATTTTCTAAATGGAAATTTATTGAATCTATTGAGAGGATTTCGACCCCTTGAAGGCTAATGTTGGTTATAAAATGTAGAAATCAAGTATGAGAATGGCTTTTGATGATTTGAGAAAAATTGCATTTGTGAAGAGAGAATTAGTAGACGACTAGTTTCTTGCCTTAGCCAATTTCGAGGGTAAAAGATTTCCATCCAAGTTGGTGTTTGGAGAGGCCACTCAAGTCTTTCATGGTGCTTTAATGGAGTTTTATTTGCAGGTAGCAGCTACAGGAAGTTTCATGGTTTGGTTTAGTGCAACACTTTCTCTCCACCATTTCCAATTTTGAAGGCATATTCGGGCTTCTTGAGGGATTGCGCTTTGGGTGAGATCTTGCACTCATTGGGAGAGCTTCATATGATATTTTTCTGATTGTAATAGCTTCATATCCTCTGTTCTTCATATTTAGAAACTCTCAGGTCGAAATACCCATTGACTGTATGCAAAATTATTGATTAATGAGCAAACAATGTCCATTTCCCCAATGCTTTGATGTATGACACTATAAGGTTGATTATTTCGAATGGATGGATGATTCTCTGATATATTTGTGATTCATATACTGCCATGGATATATTCTACAAGTTTCATGTACTGTACTTGAGCATTTGAAGCATTTTTACTCAGTTTGTTTGTATTGAGAGGTGAAATAGTGCCATTTCCCCAAGGGTCGAATTGGGGGTTTTTGCTGTTGAATGTGAGAGAGTTAGAATAGTAGTAAAAATCAATTAATGGTGCATATGAGACCTTAATCACATACTTAACACATTACATACCTCTGTTCATAAATTCGTGGGAGTTTGGAGGCATTTGGAAGGCCATTTGCAGTGTTACCCCGGGGGGATTTGATGCACATATTACTAGTCAAAATTACATATATTGATCAGAATACAAATCAAGTTTGAAGCAGTATTTGGAGGGCCATAAAACATCCCTGAACCTAATATTCAAGTCTAAATACCATTCACACACTCCTACAAAAGATTTGGGAGCATTTGGGTTGATTTGGAGGTCAAAACAGTAAAACTAGTCAAAGGTCGAAATTGGGGAAAAAGTGGAAAAATTGGTAGTTTAATAAAATTTTGAAAAAGGGTCATTACAGTTATTGCTGCAAATAAAGTTTGCTTCGAAGATCCTCTCAACTCTGAAATTCGGGCTCCATAAGTGCATATATCCTAATGCTGCATCAAGCACGGTTGCTGGTGACCACAGTGCTAAAAGTCTAATATGTTAGGGCATCTGAGTTACAGCAGTGAAAGACAGTCTGGCAAAAATCATCTCAGAAATTTTGAGGATATAAAGAGAGGCAGCAGAATGTGAAGCAAATGGGCAAGACGTTGAGTACAGGTGTACTGAGGCAGCAATCCATAGTTTTGAAGATATATCTCAGCTCTCTTTCATACAACAATTGAAAGCATAAAGTTACATATGTTCTGAAGAAGACGTGGAGATCAAGAAGTTCAAAGTCTACTGCAGAAGAGGCAGCCAGTATTTAGAAGTCATCTTCAAGCTTATACTCAACCCTACAATTGATAAATTTGTATGTTCAATAGCTCAAGTCAGCCATCCCTAAGATAGTCGAAGATACACAACCAACATTGAACTTGGAACACAAACCTTTGTTCCTTGTGAAAAGACACCATCCAGTGCAAGCCTTTGTCTTCTACAATAGTAGGCAAATTTTGTGTTGGATATAGTGTAGAATCAAGCCACTTTGAGTGATTGATTGCACAACAGTTGACATGATGATGTAGACAAAGACTAGTATAGTAGATTGATGACAATCAGAGTAGCTTAAACAGTCCAAGTGACACCTACAGCAGAAGACTTGATGTGACAAGTGCAATGATGGCAGTGGACATGTTGATTAATTTGGATCACTGAGCAGATGGATGTGCAGTGGTTGATGAGCTGAGTTACATGACTGTGCAACAGATTGATGGTAATCAAACATTGGGCATGAGCAGGAAGTCGAAGGTCATATATGCTGAGCAGAATGGTTATATGAACAGTTGGTATAATACTGGGACAAAGTTGCACATGTTAGTTGGTTCAGTCAGATGAGCAGGGCGGTTTGACAAGTCCACAGGTTCATATCAAAGATTTCAAGACTCTTACTCTTTAGGGTGGCAGGGTGGTGCTAGGGCTCACAATTTTGTGAGCTGAGTTGTTGTAGCAGCTCGTCAGTTGCAGTTGACGAAGCCTAGGGGTTGTAGCCCCTTCTAGTTGTAGTTGGAGAAGTTGTATTAAATTTGTTACCCCAGTTGTTGCTGGGTCAAATTTTATCATAAAAGGCTTCCGTGGTTTTACCCCTAGGACTTGGGTTTCCACGTAAAAATCTTGTGTATTGTGCATCTTGTTATTTTTCATGAATGTTGATGATATGCTGCTATAATTGGTGATTAGCAACTTGCTCTTGATTAAAATTTTATAATTATTGGCAAATACTAATTCACCCCCCTCTCAGTATTTCAACAATTGGTATCAGAGCGGGTTCCTTCAAGAACAGTCTAATCACTGGAAGGAAATTTTGGGCAAGTTTGCCAAGCACAGTAAAAATGGAATACCCATGTTTGATGGGACGGGCTATACCTTTTGGAGTATACGAATGAAATCTTTTCTGCTAGCTCAAGGAGTACAAGTATGGCAAATAATTGAAAATGGATATAAAGTACCAACACCCCCACCAATAGATCCAGTTGAATTAGCTCGATATGATACAAATTCAAAAGCCACGAACCATATTTCGAGTGCATTGGATGAATCGGTCTTTGTCAAAGTCATGCATTGTACTTCTGCTAAGGAAATGTGGGACAAGCTCAAGACCATCTACGAAGGTGACAAAAAGGTCAAAGAAGCCAAACTCCAAACCTATAGAGGACAATTCGAACATCTAAAGATGAAGGATGACGAGGACATTGCAACCTATTTTCTTCGAATTGATGAACTTGTAAATACTAACAGAGGCTTGGGTGAAAATATTGAAGGATCGGTTGTTCAAAAGATACTAAGAACGCTTCCTAACAGATTCAATCCTAAAATATCAGCCTTGGAAGAAAGGACTGACTTGGATACCATGATAGTAGACCAGCTACATGGGACACTTGTGGCTTATGAAATGAGATTAGAAGGTGAAGACTCACCTAGAAAAGAAGCAGCCTTTAAAGTTTCCACCAAGCAAGCAATGAAAGACAAACAAGCCAAGAAGGACAATTCAGAAATAAAAGGCAAATCAAAGACAACATACCACTTCAACTGCAGTGATGATTCAGATGATGAGGAGACAACAAACTTCGTAAGAAAGCTCAAAAGAGGCACAGGTAAGTACAAAGGTAAGTTACCTCTTAAGTGTTTTTCATGCGGTAAAATAGGTCACTTTGCTTCAAAATGTCCCTATGCAAAAGACTCTCATAGTGATGACAATTTCAAGAAAAATAAGAAATATAGGAACTTCAAAGGAAAGAAAAATGGAAGGTTTGCAAAGAAGAAAAGTCTCTACTCTAAAAGAAACCCCAACTCATCTGATGAAGATTATGACAGTGACTCCGATAGTGATAGTGATTCGGACAACAGCAGTGATAACGAATCAAAAAGGGTACTCTTCATGGCTGTTGATTCAAAAGATTCAAATGAGATCTCCGAAAACAAAGAAGAATCTGATTCAGAAGGTGAAGTAGACCTTGAGGAAGAATTGATAAGTGCTTTGAAAGAGCTGAGAAGAGAAAGGAAAAAGAATAAACTACTTAAAGGGGAGATACAGGAGTTACGAGAAAGACTTCAAATATCTGAAGAAGCAGATCAACTCATTCAAAGTCTAACTATTCAATTAGAAGAAGCTAAAAGAATTCAAGACAATCTCAGAAAACAACTAGAAGAAAGTATTAATGAAAGTGAGAGACTAATGGGGGAGATAGTGACTCTAAGAACTCAACGACAAAAGAAAAATGTGAGTCAAGGCTATGACAACAGTTCCAAGATACTCGATCAGATCATCAGTAATCAAAAGCCATACCTCGACAGAACAGGTCTTGGTTATAAGAAGCATAATGATGAAGGTTCAAGTTCCAAGACAGCTGAAGATAAACCAGAAGTTATCAAGGACCCTGTCATCCAGAAAGTACCCATATATCAGCCAAAACAACAACCGGAATGGACTCCAGTTGAAAATCGAAGTTTCAGATGGGCAACACCTCCAAGAAGACCATTTGTTCCCAAGTATGAATATCCGTTTTATGGTTATTGTTTTTCTTGCGGAATATTTGGGCATAAAGTTATGAATTGTTTAAAAGGAAGATATGCAGAAAACAAAAACAGGTATGAAACTTCTAGATGGCAACGAAACAACAACAGTTTTTCTCCTTTGGATTCTGAAGTTGAAGGCCAGAAATGCAACAACTTTGGGCATACAGCCAGGAATTGCAGAATGACAATCCCTCCTACAGGCATTAAACAGGTATCAAGTATCAACCAATCAAACGAGTGACCAGCGAAAAGTATGGATAAGACAAAAGAACAATCTAAATATTCATGAATGTGGGATAGCTCTTCAAGCTCAAGCTCAAACTGGTAGCAGCAAATGGTATGTTGACAGTGGTTGTTCTAGGCATATGACAGGTAACAAAGGTGTTTTCATTTTTCTTGAAAAAGATAAAGGATCTGTCTCTTTTGGAAATAACAAATCAACAATTGGTATCCAATCTTTCGTGAGTGCCATGTAGGAGATCCAATCTTTAGTTACCATAAGTGCTAACTCGTGATCAAAGGGAGCCAAGCCCATGAGGTGGCCACTAAACAAGGAGGGCGCCCACCTTTTAGTAAATGCAACTCAATCCTTATATTGAATGACCCTCCACATCACTAAATCGACTTTTGCATGCAGGAGGGCAAATTCACCATTGGAGTTTGACTTGTGCTGACTGGGTAATTCACTGAAGCTGACTGGAGATGATTGGAATGATAATTAATGCCTTGTGCCATGTCATTTAGCCACTGAAATAATCCAACTTGGATTATTTTGGAGAGAATTGGATTATCTCCAATTATTAATTTTTTGATTTTAATTAATTAATAATCCTCTTTATTGATTTTTTGAGGAATTATTAATTAAGTGGTCAAATAACGATCTAAAACTTAGGATAAAGGTGTTGGGGGTCTAAGTATGATTTTTGGCTTAGGAATTAAGCCTCCAATCACTGAAAAACACCCTCGGACAACTGACATATTGCAATTTGAATTTTTCCATTTAAACTATGGAAAAATTAATTATTAAAAAATAAAATAATTAACTGTCCAACGCATCCAGTAAATTTTTTTCGGACAACGTTTAAAAACCACTACAGACCTAGAAAATGACCACTGACTCGACTCATAGTGTCTAGTAGGTTCATATTCATCAGTTGGACTCTAATAACCCCCCATGGCTAGAATTTCAAAATCGGGCATTCCAGCTTTGGAGGAAGCGGGAGAAAACCTTGTCAATTATATCTCGGCCGAAGGCAAAGTATAATTGGTCAGGGTAAAAAACTCCTTGGAATACCTTAGTTGATAAACCAGTCATGGGTGACCGAGTCACTCAAACCCTACTAGCACACTTTTATTACAAAAACCCCGTGGGGCATGGTCATTTCAAGACAAACAACAAACTGACTAGCCAAAACTGGCTAGGCACAAAGGATGGATCATCTGATACACTGGAGTACAAACACTTATCATGTTTGTCATATGGCGGCTCTTCAGATAATCCAACTATGGTACAAATAAGTTGGTAACAGAGCTAACATAAAACAAGGACATAAGTCCATACAAGTAACTGTTATCACCAATCTTGTAGTTGCCCCTACAGGTGGATCCAATGTGGACGGTAGAGGGGATAGGCAACTAAAGTGGTGAACCAAGAGGGCCTTGGTTCCCAAATGGATGGTTGTCACGCCAACCAAGGCACTCTTCGCTTTAGCTATCAAAGCCAAGATAGCAAGGGGGAGACCCAGATCTACTCCCGACAGGAGAGATCAACCCAATCACCAGATCAAATCAATCAAATGAGGTACGTAAGGTGACAGGTATGGAATCCTAGAAATAAGGAATTAAGACCATTGTGGAGGCTAGGGAAAGGTATAATATAACAATGATAGCTAATGCACAGTGATTCAATGATCAAGTATGATTCCAGGATTCAAAGCTAGTTTCAAAAGGTCAAAATCAACTGCCTTGGGAAATGTGACCCTTAAAACAGGGAAAGTGTCCCAAATCAGAGATCTGACAGTTAGGGATTTCTAGCTATGCTTGATGAAAGGATATGACAGTTTCAAGGTGTTTCAAGCAACAAGACAAAGATCTTCCCTAAGACAATTCGACTTTCTTGGATTGTTGAGTTATTTACCCCTTGGACCCACCATGAGCTATTTCTTATATTTTATCATTATGATTTGGTGGGATCCCCTCTCCTAGGGTGAGTTTGTCCACATATTGTTATATTTTATTATTGATCCATGTATTTTATTGTTGAGCTCATCTCAACCATTGATTATTTCTTTTGATCTTTTAATCTTAGCCACTCATTCAAAAAGTGGTTAGGATTGTGGCCTATCTCCATCCTATTTAAAGGAGAGAGCTTCTCATTGTAAAGGGGACTTTTGGCTCTGGATTATTGGAATAGAGAATTATTATTGCATCTATCTGTTGTGTTGTGGTGAATGCTTTTGGAGTTCATTCGTTGATTCTTCCTTTGCACTGGGTTCTTGGAGATTTTGTCTTGCTATATTTCTGTACCACATTTTTGCATCTACAGGTGGAGGCCGAATTCATTTGAGGAGGACGTATTGGTAGGGGAAGACCCTCCCTACTTCTACCTTGGGTTTGTTCGTTGTTAACAGGGAGTATTACTGTCCCAGGACCTTCTCTTTCATGTTATCATTGCATTTTGCTTGTATTTCCTCCATACTTGATTTGACTGATTGAATCTATTTTCCTTGGTTTGACAGGTAGAGGAGGTCGCACTTGTGGGCTAGGGCATCATTTTGGCAAGCAAATTCAACAATTTCTCATTTGATCTCTATGGGAGTCTTCCTCAACAACAAGGCATCTCATTCCAACACTCAGGTATGATCTCAAGGTAATTTCTCTTTCCATGATCTATCCATTTGTCTAAATGCTTCAAACTCTCATAATTTCAAAACCCTCATTTTACATTTTCTCAGATCTAGAAAGATCCACTTGGCTTTTGGGTATAAAATTTAAAACCCACCTCTATAGCATCCACGGCGATTCGGATCTATAGTTTGGTGTGGATTGGCCATCATTTGACCCATTTCCCAAGGCAAAGAAGCTTCTCCAAGGGAGGTTGCACTTCCTGGGAGAGGTGAGTTTGCTAGGATCTAGCACCTGGGTAGGTGAGATCCCACTTGATCCTTCATCTACACATTCAATAACCTACCCCTAGTGTGTCACTTCAGTGATTTTCACCTTGTGGGCCCCATTCCTCATTTTGAGGGTTGAGCCCCACTTGGGTCACTTTGTGGCACTTTTCAATCTCAGATCTACTGAGATCTAGCCATTGGATTATCCTAATCTTTTAGATCCACCTACCTCAACACCTCAACATTCCAGATCTACAATTTGGTGGACATCCGACTCCATTTGGCCCATTTCCCAAGGCATTGATCTTTCTCCAAGCCCATTCGACTTTCCTGGATTGTTGGGTTGGCTTGTGGTGTGATCCTTGTTTTGGCTGCTTGAATCCCTTGACATTGACATATCAATCAATCAAGCTCACTTTTGATACTGGTTAGCTCCAATTCAGTCCTTAACTACCCTGCATTGGACACGGTTCCCAAGGTAATGGATTTTCTCACAATTGACTAGTACCTTGATTCTGGATCTTATTCTAAACCCCACAAGTCACTTGCATAAACATGTTGGTGTTAGATTTCATACATTCATAGCATAAAACATAAATGCATTACCAAGATCACTAGAAGTAAGACAAAGCACAAAACAACAACATAGAGTTTACCCTGGGAAACCCAAATGGGAGAAAACCCAACAACCTTCGCAGAGAGATGATAATTCTGAGATCAGAGTACAAATGAAGAAAGAGAAAGAATGTGAAAGTATCTTTCACAAGTAGATGCCCCAATAAACCCTTCTTCTTCAAGTGTGCGAAAATCTCCTCCTCCAAGTGATGCGCACTTCACAAGTGTGAGAATGAATCTAATGAGGTGCACAAGCCTCTTATTTATACATGTGCGAAACTGGAAATTCCCTTATGGGGTTGACTTCTCCTGGGGGCAATAAATAATTTATTTTTAATTCTTTTATTTGTTTCTTTTGCACCCCAAGGCTTACATTGATTCTTTCATGTGTTTACATCATTGATTACATAAAGTTCTTCTCCCTTAGGAGGTATAAACAAGTGCAATGAAGGTACAATAAAATATAATGAATAATATCTTCCGAAGTTGTACAAAATCCAACACTCCCTCTCAACGAGGAAAGTATTCTTCGGTCTTCATTTGCATCACGATCATCTGGGTTTCATCTTGTACATCCATTCTGTCTCCATCATCTTTTTGTATACTTGAGGTTGTCCACACAGTCTCTGTGCATCATCATCACCAGTCCTTCGGTGAGTCCAGGAGAATCACTCAATCCTGGATATCTGAGATTATCAACTGTACCATCTCTGCTATACAATTTGCTACTTGTCTGTCTCATCTGCCAATGGGGTCCTCCCATATCTGGCTGAGATCTCAGACGAGCAAAAGGGCACGGCCATCTACTGACTGTCCTACTCTTCTGCCTATGGGATTTCTCCCATATCTAGACCCTGGGATGTGTTAAATTTTGAGCATTAATTCACAATACTCTTGGATCTTTACTGAGAGAATAACATATACAGTATATCAATGTATAACAATCACAATAAGCATGACAAGCATCACAGGAATCAAAAGCATGAGAGACAAGAGACACAGAGTTTCCGTGGGGAAAACCCTAAGGTGAAAAACCCCACAACTTCCTCAGAGATAGAGAGAAAAATGGCTTAACCAAAGTACAACCAAAATACACTGAGATAGTCTCCTAGTAGCAGATGATCCTCCTCCTCACTAGTGCGCCACTTTCTGAGTGAGAGAAGTGTGAGTTTCCGAGTGATCAAAATAGAGATATCCCGATCTCTA
The DNA here is from genome assembly GCA_027924585.1 of Larix kaempferi. Classification (NCBI taxonomy): domain Eukaryota; kingdom Viridiplantae; phylum Streptophyta; class Pinopsida; order Pinales; family Pinaceae; genus Larix; species Larix kaempferi. Next base: position 1,649,410 of record BSBM01000234.1, on the reverse strand, counting down.
TTTATACTAACCTGTTTGCCCCGTTACACTATGGGGCCGACTTGTCTATCTAGATACATCCACAATATAATATATATTTCAGGGCCGACCCCACACATGGTGGTCTAATAACCCATCGACAAGTACACACACTTGCGACACTTGTCAATCCACATGATGACACTTCCTTATAGAGGAATAACACATCTCTTATAAGGGTACAATAAATATATATGAAATACATAGATGAAATACATTCCGAAGTTACATATACATCAACACTCCCTCTTAACTAGGAAGGTATTTCTCGACACAGTTTTGTTAGACAAGTCTTCTTCTCGGGATCATCGTCATCATCATCGTCACTGCTGCTGCTATCTCAACCAATCTTTGACTCTACTCGTCATAGGAAGTTCTACAGAGCCAGTCCTTTTTCATACTGGATGTAGGCCCACCACCTGCAGGTCTTCATCATCACTGGCCATACTGTGGAATCCTCAGGACTTATTACGTGCGTCACAAAACCTGGCTGCAGCATCCCAGGCTATTACGAGCACACAACTCTACCTGTCAGATCTCCTAGGAGCACATTACATGTGACCCATCACAAAACCTGGCTGAAGCATCCCAGGCTGTTACGAGCACTCAGCTCTACCTGTCGGATCTCCCAGGAGCACATTACATGTGATCTCACCACAAAACCTGGCTGAAGCATTTGAGGCCTTTTTCATCCTGTCCAGATCTCGCAGGAGCAAATTACATGTGGTCCACCACAAAACCCGGCTGAAGCATCTGAGGCCTTTTTCATCCTGTCCAGATCTCCCAGGAGCAAATTACATGTGGTCATGGCAAAACCTGGTTGAAGCATCTGAGGCCTTTTTCATCCTGTCTAGATCTCCCAGGAGCAAATTACATGCCATAGGACAAAACCTCGCAAGAGCATCTCAGGATGTTACGGGTACACAACTCCGACCTGAAGATCTCCCAGGGCACAAATTACATGTCCTCCCAGAGCAATGTCTCGAAAGAGCATCCCAGGCTGTTATGGGTACGCAACTCCGACCTATAGGATCTCCCAGACATGCTCATCTGCACAACCTGATCCACGGCTACAAAGTATCATCTGATACTCACCATACATCATCCTGATGTACACATGATCATCCTGATCATCATCACTGCAACATCCTGCTGCATGTCATCTGGAGAAGCTCGTCATCCATGATCACCCTGATCATACAATGCATCCATCTGATGCACACCAAGTATCTACCTGATACATATCATCATACATACATATAAATGATCCAACTGATCATATCCAGCATCCAACATGATGTGTACATACATATAACTGATCCAACTGATCATATCCAGCATCCAACATGATGCGTACATACATATACATATAAATGATCCAACTGATCATACAAAGCAGAAACTAGAACATCATCCTGATGCTCATCATCTAGCGCTTACATCTACAGCCATGTGAAGGATCCTCCTTCCAACATGCTTGGAATGGCTTCAGCAAATGTGTCCATCACTTCTTCCTCGAAGTGTCCTCGATTTGAAGAACACCAAGCCTCTCCCTGAAGTACTCGAACTTCACCCTGGCTAGTGGCTTCGTCAGCACATCTGCAATCTGCTCGTCCGTCGCAACATACAGGAGCTTCACAGCTCCTCTCTGCACCATATCCCTGATATAGTGATATTTGATCTCCATGTGTTTCGACCTGTCATGAAACACTGGGTTCTCAGACAGCTTCACACAACTCTGGTTATCACAGAAGATACCAGTAGCATCCAATGGGAGATCAAATAACTCAAACGGTAGCTTCCGTAGCCATACTGCCTCACAACGAGCTGAACATGTTGCAACATACTCTGCCTCAGCTGTACTCAGTGCTATGCAGGACTGCTTCCTGCTAAACCAAGAGATCACACCTGATCCCATACTGAAGCAGCATCCAGATGTGCTCTTCCTATCTGTAGCACTGCCAGCCCAATCTGAATCAACATAACCTTGCAGGTTAAACTTTTGATTCGCTTCATACTTGAGCCCATAATCCACTGTACCCTTCAGGTACCTCAGAACATGCTTTACAGCAACCAGGTGAACACTCCTCGGATCTGTCAGGAACTGGCTGAATGTGTTCACAGCAAAGCAAATATCTGGTCTCGTGTTCGTCAGGTACATCAAGGACCCAATCATCCGACGATACATAGAGACATCAACCGGCTCAGATGAAGCATCACATAGAAGTTTCAGATTCGATGCCATAGGTGTGGCCATGGCCTTGCAATCCATCATCCCAAATCTCTTAAGGATATCTATTGTGTACTTCCCTTGACCAAGGAAGATCCCGCCTTCACTCTGCCACACCTCCATGCCAAAAACAAATAGTGCATCATCCCCACGTTCTTCAACTTGAACTCGGCAGCAAGTTTCCGCTGTATGTCGGCAATCAATCTATCCTCACCTGTTACAAATAGGTCATCCACATAGTAGTATCACTGGATTGCCTTCCTCAACCTTGTAGTAAAGGTTGGAATCCGCTTTACTCTTGGTAAAGCCCAAACTAGATAGGAAACTGTCCATCCTACCATACCAAGTTCTGGGAGCTTGCTTCAAGCCATACAAGGCTTTCTTCAATCTGCACACATATGACTCCCTGTCATGTGTTTCGAAACCAAGTGGCTGCTCCACATATATTTCCTCTTCAACTACACCATTCAGGAAATCTGTCTTGAAATCCATCTGGTGTATCTTCTATTTCATCACTTTTATATTTCTCTATGCTGCCATCTGCAGCATGCTTGATCTGATAGATCCATATGGAAGTCATTACAGACTCTGCTTCAGGTCTTGGTATTGCATCCCAAACATCATTCTTCATGATCGACGGATCATGGCATTCTTCCATTTCTTCATCCCAGATCCTGGGAACTTCAATATATTCAATATCTTCAATAGATATCTTTGTTGCTGGAACAAATGTTGTAGTCCTTCTTTTGTAGGTGAAGGTATACAGTCTTTCCTACAAAACAAGTTAAATTGCATGATTAGAAACATCTCATAATTTTCAGAACAAATTCTTACACATAAGGAAATATGTCATACAGTCATGCAATTATCTTAGCCAATGTTCAATACAACATTTATCCATATCCTGTAACTTTCTAGATGCCTTCCAATCTCTATTAGAACATTGTTAAGAGTGTGCACAACTCCCAACATGTCAGCAAAGAGGTTTCATTCTAGATAAGTAGCAATGGAATGTTGTACAGTGCCATAGGCCACTCACCCATGTATATTAGTAGTATACTGTTCATCAATGCAACTATTCTAATATGCATAATACACATCCTAAATCTAGGAACATAAACATATACATCATTGAACAATATTATTTAAACAATCAAATATACAAGAAATGATAATTCAAATACTTATCTTTGTTTGGTTGTTGGGTGGACTCCCTCTGAGTCTTTGTTTCCTTGCAGGAGCTGCTGAAGTAGCTTCTTCTACACCTTTCTGTTGTGGAATGCAGAAAGATCCCTCTGAATATCTGCATCCTTGCAAAAACTATTGGAGTGTGCTTCTTCTTGATCTTTGCTTCCTTGCAGGGGCAACTGGAGAGTGCTCCCTCTTGATCTTTGCTTCCTGGATTACCTGTCCTTGAACTCATATTCATCCTTGGTCCCTGTTCACCATATTTTCTAGTTATGTCTAGCAATGTTTTCTTGTTCTCTTCAATGACCTGCATAACTCATAAGTTAACCTTTTCAAAACCAAATCATACATACCTCCATGTGATCCATGACTATGGATGAATCTTTGTCTTCATGTCATCATAGCAAGTTCAGGTTGTCCCTTCAATTTGTACAAACCTCCCTCTTGCTCTCCAATCACTACTGCATCATCTATGGTCTTTTCCTTTGGCCACATTAGGACTTGGCCATCCACAAATGCAACCCTCATACCTTTTGCATCCAATGCAGAGATGGAGAGTAAGTTCTTCTTGAGCCTAGGTACATACAAAACATCTTTCATCTTCAAAGACTTCCCAGAGTCTAGATTGTAGGAGGCCTCACCACTTCCTTTGATAGGGTATTGGTAGTCATCCCCAAGTTTCACCTTATGGGGTGACTCATGTTCAGATAGGTTAGCAAATGATTCTTTAAACCCAGTCATGTGTTTTGAAGCCCCACTGTCAATTAACCAATCATTACAACCATGGGAGATAGTACCTGTGAGAGCAGAGATTAGAACATACTCTTCTTCGCTTGATGAGTTATCATCATCACTTTCTGCTCTAGCCTTCTTCTTGGGAGGTTCATCATCCTCAACAGCATGAGCATGAAACCTTCTTTTGCTGCCCTTCTTCTTCTTGTTGAAGTTGTTGTTGTCCTTCTTGTTCTTGGGACAATTTATGGCAATATGTCCTTTTTCATTACAGGTGAAGCATATTCTTCTTTCTTTGAAGCAATGTGAAGATTTCTTGGAGTGAGATGGCTCTCTCTTGGACTTCCCTTTCTTGGTGTGAGCTGTGAGAGCTTGATCTTCATTCCCCATCTTTTCTTCTCGTGCCACAAGCCTTGCTTCTTCTTGTGAGCATTCTTCTCGTAGTCTGCTGAAGGAAATCAACTTCTTTCTTGCACAGATTCCTTGAATGAAGGAGTCCCATGACCTAGGTAAGCCATTCAGAGTGGTCATGACAACTTCACCATTCTCCACCATTTCATCCACTGCTTCTAGTTGTTCCTTGATCTGGGAGACCCTTGAAAAATAAGATTGAATGGTTTCTCCATTCCGAAACTTTACTCCTTTCAATTGGTTCCGCAGGGTCATCTTCCGATTTATGTTCTTCCCTTCAAATAGCTTGGTCAAAGAGTCAAACATCTCCTTGGGTGTCTTTAGAGAAGACACATGGGGTATGAGATGGTCTTTGATAGAATCAACAATGATTCTCTTTGCCTAGACCAAGTTCTTCTTGTGCAATACTTTAGCCTCCTCATCCTCTGGGATAGGGATGCTTTCTTTTATATATGAGTCCAACTCATTCTCTTCCAGGATTAACCCAATCCTATACTTCCAAGCTCGGAAGTTATCAGCCCCTTCAAGCTTATCCTCAAGCTTGGTGTGGTGAGACATCTTAAAGAGTACTTCAAGTGGAAATAGAAATGATTTAGGTCTTACCACTTGAAATGCTGAAAACTGGATCTGGTCCCGGATTAGGGTTTGTCGGAAAAACCCTAAAAATTCAAAATGTGAATTTCAACTTTCTGAAAGGATAGAAAGATGCGCCTTGATGAGCTGATCATCTTGGTGTATTCAGAATTTGAGATCAGCAAAGCTTTACCCTTCAGATTTGTCTTTTTGTCCTCCTGGGTTCACTAGGGAGAGCCCTGAATTAGGGTTTGAGTTTCCCGGAGATCTACCCAACCAAAAATCCAAAGCTCTAAATCTCGATCCAAAGCTCTAAACTTCGATTTTTGCAAGGAGCTTTCAGTTATGTCTTCAGATTTCAGAAATTCCTATTTTTGTGGAAACCCTAATTTTTAGGGCCAAATCTGAAAATGCTCATAATTGAATTCTGATTGGACAGATAGATTCTCCTTGATGAGTAGAGTCAATCTACTATACTGCTTTTCCAAAAAATGTGGGGAGAAACCCAATAAACAAGAAACTCAAGTTTCCGTCATTGCAAAATGTCTTCTTCTCAGGTTAGCTCTGATACCATGTTAAATTTTGAGCATTAATTCACAATACTCTTGGATCTTTACTGAGAGAATAACATATACAGTATATCAATGCATAACAATCACAATAAGCATGACAAGCATCACAAGAATCAAAAGCATGAGAGACAATAGACACAGAGTTTCCGTGGGGAAAACCCTAGGGTGAAAAACCCCACAACTTCCTCAGAGATAGAGAGAGAAATGGCTCAACCAAAGTACAACCAAAATACACTGAGCTAGTCTCCTAGTAGCAGATGATCCTCCTCCTCACTAGTGCGCCACTTTCTGAGTGAGAAGTGTGAGTTTCCGAGTGATCAAAATAGAGATCTCTCGATCTCTATTTATACTAACCTGTTTGCCCAGTTACACTATGTGGCCGACTTGTCTATCTAGATACATCCACAATATAATATATATTTCAGGGCCGACCCCACACATGGTGGTCTAATAACCCATCGGCAAGTACACACACTTGCGATACTTGTTAATCCACATGACGACACTTCCTTATAGAGGAATAACACATCTCTTATAAGGGTACAATAAATATATATGAAATACATAGATGAAATACATTCCGAAGTTACATATACATCAACAGGATGTAGATTCTGTAAGTCTTTGAAGACTCACTGTATCCCACAAAGGTTCCCTTCTTGCCTGAAGGTTCCAACTTGGGCACATGTATAAAGATTGGACAGCCAAATATCTGAAGGTGGCTTACTTCTGGTTTCACTTCTGTGAAAGCTTCCTCCGAGGTCATCCTTCTAGGCTGAGAGTCATATTCCAGGAAGCTTCTTGCTGAACATCAACGGGATTCATATGTCCATCGGAGCAAGTCTTCTCTTGTAGGCCAAATCAAATGGTCTTTTCCCTACAAGTCAAATCCCGACTGATGATCAGTGACATTTTATAATCAATGGAAAAGCAAATAGTTTACACAGGCATCTTAGCTAATACTTTATCACAACAATCATGAACATGTCTAACAAGCACTTCTGGGAAGTATCTAGATGTCTGTTATCTCCACTAGACCATGCCATCAAGAGTGTGCACTACCCTAAGCATGTAGGAGGGAGATATCATCTAGACTAACTTCATGAAATGTTGTGTAGCTCATATGCATAATATAACAAGGTAAACTATATCAACTGCTCAATACATTAGATCAGCATATAAAAAGCATATAAGACAAAAACAGATCTATGTAAGCAAGAAAACAAAATACTTATCTCTATCTTCATATTTGAGAGCTGGTGTCTCAAAGTCATGGATACATTTAGGCTAGTGTGTTCAAACAGATTCATAATGGTCTTGAACATTTTCCTAGCAATCTTCTTTCCTGAGATTTGAGGAACCAAATGGTCTCTCATTGAATCCACAAGAATCCTTCTTGCTTTAGCATCATTCTTCCTCCATCGGGATTTATCCTCTTCAGCTTCTGATTCAGGGACCTTCTCATTTACATATAGCAAGAGATCATTTTCTTCTAGGAGTAGAAGAACCCTAGACTTCCAGGAGATAAAGTTGGAGGCTCCTTCCAAACGATCTTCAACCTTCATCCCAATAATCTTGATTGCAGATCTGGTTCAGAAACCCTAGCAGGAGCTAGGTCAAAAATGAAAGTTAATAATTTGAAAAACTGAACCCACAGATAAATTTGCCTTGCCAAGGAGAGTTGAATAGAGGGTGGGCTGGTCCAAATCCGTGGAGAGAAATGAGTTAAAACTGAAACCCTAATTTTGCTACAACCACAGAGTTAGGTCAAACATTGAAAGTTCTCGGAATTGAATTCCGTCTTCACCAATAGATTCACCTTGCCAAAAATGAAATTCCCATGGCTATTTTACTTCAAAATGATGGGTGAAGGCTTCACAAGATGAAACCCTAATTCCGACAGGGTTCCGACAATGCTTCGGCAATGGCTTCTTCTAGAACGGCTCTGATACCATGTTAGATTTCATACATTCATAGCATAAAACATAAATGCATTACCAAGATCACTAGAAGTAAGACAAAGCACAAAACAACAACACAGAGTTTACCTTGGGAAACCCAAATGGGAGAAAACCCAGCAACCTTCGCAGAGAGATGATAATTCTGAGATCAGAGTACAAATGAAGAAAGAGAAAGAATGTGAAAGTATCTTTCACAAGTAGATGCCCCGATAAACCCTTCTTCTTCAAGTGTGCGAAAATCTCCTCCTCCAAGTGATGCGCACTTCACAAGTGTGAGAATGAATCTAATGAGGTGCACAAGCCTCTTATTTATACATGTGTGAAACTGGAAATTCCCTTATGGGGTCGACTTCTCCTGGGGGCAATAAATAATTTATTTTTAATTCTTTTATTTGTTTCTTTTGCACCCCAAGGCTCACATTGATTCTTTCATGTGTTTACATCATTGATTACATAAAGTTCTTCTCCCTTAGGGGGTATAAACAAGTACAATGAAGGTACAATAAAATATAATGAATAATATCTTCTGAAGTTGTACAAAATCCAACAGTTGGGCCAAATCTACATTGTCTAAACTCCTTGATCCAACCTATCACCTACCTTGTGACTTCATTCATAGATCTAGAGTTTACCATACACCTTACGTACTTCATCATCATTTGATTTGATCTGGTGTCTTGGTTTGATCTCTCCTGTCGGGAGTAGATCTGGGTCTCCCCCTTTGTTGTCTTGGGCTAGATGACATAAAGTGAAGATTGCCTCGATTGGCGTGACAACCATCCATTGGGAGTCGAGGCTATCTTGGTTGCACCTCTTTGGTTGCCCATCCCTTCTGCCATCCATCTTGGATCCATCTCTAGGGGCACCTACAAGTTTGGTGATAACAGTAACCAACAAGGAAACCCCACATGGAGTGATCTACAATACAAGGATGTACAAGTGTTAAACCAGGGTTATCCAACCTCTAAGGTGAAAAATACTCCAAGCATGATCCTCCTTGGGCTCAATGCCCCTCCTCCAAGATTTTGTGCTATTCAACAAGATGTTAGTCCAATGCTCCCTCTTACACGGTGGTCCGCTATCCAAGTGTCCTCATGCAAGGTGCTTCTCCTCTAACTGTGTGTTTGATGTCCTCTCATGTGCCCAATGGTACTCTCATGTGTGCTAATGTGGTCACTATGCTCCAATGCTTCTCCTCAACATATGTGTTTGGGGCCACAACCAACCTCCATGAAGTCTGAACTTCAACTTAAGCATCCTCAAGTCAAGTGCCCAACCTCCAAGGTGTATATCACATGGTCCCAAGTTCCCAGGGTCAAGTGCCTAACACTCCTCCTAGGTAGGTACCTCCCCTAATCAAGCAATCAATGACTCCTTTGTGTGCACCTAATGGGTTAGTCATTGTGTCGACGAGGGTAACAATGTCCTAGGTAAGAACACTATGCTAACACTCTAAACAAGGTCTAGTATCCACCCAAATGGAGCCATCCATATGTCCATGAAGCATTGCCAAGGGGCTAGGAGACCTAGTGCTCTCTTAGCAAGGTGAAACCTCTTTTGGAGTAATCCCAAAAGCTAACATTTCCTCTTCATGAGAAAAGTATTTTTTGTCACACCAAATCAACTCCCTATGAATCCACAACTTGGAACCCTATTGACTTCGCAAAGTTGAAAGAATACCCTCCATGATGATAAAACATCATACCTACTTTGCAAGAATCATACCCACAAGTATAACTCCACATCCCTTAACATCCAAGCAATCACTACTCAAAGAGGTGTGTCTCCTTCTAAGCAATCACTACTCAGAGAGGTGTGTCTCCTTCTAAGCAATCAACCAAGAAATATGCAACTCGACCTCCGGATGGTGAAGATAAAAGGAGAATACAACAAAGCCACTTGATTTTTACCACAAAACCAAGCTACTCCCCCTTGTCCTTTGCCAGGGGCTCCAAAAGAACAATCACCATTTGTGAAATTGAAGGAACATAACCCTTGATGATTGCTTCCTGCTGAACTTTGAAATCACTTTAGAACAAGGAAGACATTAACAATAACCTATCAAAATTCCAACATCCCTAAACTCATCATCACGGGTCAAAACCTTTTGGCACCACATCGAGAGTTGTTTAGGACATCTCACAAATATAATCACATCTCCAACACGACCAACACAAGTGGATTAAACCTATCAAAAGCACATGACAAAATCTACATAAATCTCGTCACATTGATCTTGAAATACCAAGCTTTTGATAAGGTGAGATCATCATCAAACTGTGAGCATGAGAATCCCTCTCATGCATCTCAAAACCTCCAACAATTGAAGCAGCAACCTCAACTAGGTCACTTCCCTCTTTCATAGAGAATCCTAAAGCAAAAGTAACATCATGGTAAATTCCCTCTTCTTGAGAGAATCCAACAACCCCATTATTAGAACTCATCATTACTCCCATCGGCTGCAAGCTTGGAATCAATCACTGATTCCACCTCCATAGGTTTTGAATCTATCTCCAAGTTAGGTCTTCCATGTTTATCTTCAACGCCAAACACTCCAAGACAAAATTACACATATGAAGAATACAACATGAAAGATCCACTCTCCAAGATCAGATACAAAGTACAAATGCACAAGATCACCAGTAGCTTAGCGTCACATTAGCTATCACATCCAAGACAATCTCTCTACAAATGTGCAAGATATATTATCAATACTATCCCAAGGGATAACACTGGAAGCTCCCTCCATTTGTAACAATCACTGAAATTGAGCAAGGTCGCCATTCCTATAAACCCTTGAGTCACCACTCAACCGAGATAGATCAGCCAATAATCACCAATGGATCATAGAATGAATCAGCCCATCCCAAGCTCCAAAAATCAATAAGCAATCAAATGGTTAAGCATGTCTATCACCGGCGTCAATTCACTCTAAACACTGGCATTCACTAGAACAAATCAACCATCTGTCATAGTTCCTCCTGGGTATCACACTTGCTGAAATATAGATCACATACCAGCTATCAATGTAGTATATCCCCCACCAATCACAGGTGAAAAGACACTTACATCTACTAGAACAAATCATCCATGCATCACATGCCCTCCTGGGCGTCACACTTGAAAATAAATCCATGCAATCTATAAATGAAGTAAAACACACAGGTTTCCATTGGAACAAATCAACTTCCTATTGCAGGTCCTCTTGAGCATCTCACCTGCTGAAAATAAATCCATACCAGCCATCAATAAAGTAGATTGATCAACAGTCAACTATCATAGGCGAAAACACATTGGCATCCCTTGGAACATATCAACCACATGGCACAGGTCCTCATGGGCATCACATCCATTGAAAATAAATCCACACTAACCATCAATCAAGTAGATATACCACCTATCACAAGTGGGAACATACTATTGTCACAAGAGCAACTAGGGCTTCAACCCTTCAAACCCTTCACAGGTGCAAGTGCTCATCTCAAGCACACCAAGGTTTCACTACCCAACAACAACTCCTAGGTACAACAATTGAAATATCCATCCTTCAAATCAGCAAGAAGGCAATATCAGTCTAATCAACTCTAAAACCAGGTAGAAATTTTGAGAATTGGGCAATCAATGCAACATCCGAAATTTCACCTCAATCTTGAGGTTTCTTGGATCTATTCTTGTGAACTCTCAGCCTTGGTGTTGATCTTAAATATTAAATTATAGAAGTAATATTTCACCACCCTTAACTCAATTTCACCCGGCAGCCCAATAGAATACATACCATATCAGTATTCTTCAATACCATAATGCTACAGCGCTTAGGGCACACGTTTCAAGGCATATAACATATCTGATTTATCTTATTTCAGCAGAATATAACAACAGTAATTCTTTTCCTTTATCTTCTAGATATGCGTTAAATCATTAAATGAATTCAACTATATGCTATGTCAAATCAGCATGAACAACAAAGGCTGAAACCTACTCAATCACGAAGATTACATAAGCTGGAAATCAAATCTGCAGGTAGACAAAATTTGGACAGCTGGAAACTTCACATATATATATATATAGAAGATGAAATAGAAATACATGCCACAACTTTATCACAAAGCTAGGACAAGTCAAACTCTCCAAACCCTAGTTAGGGAAACCATAAGCAGTGTTACAAATATCGGCCGAAAAATCGGCGAATCGCGAAAAATCGCGATTTTTTAAAGGCGCCGATTTTTTAAGGAAAAATTGGCCAAAAAACCGGGCCGATTTTTTTGCCGATTTTTAGCTGTTTTTTCGCTGATTTATCCCGTTTTTTCCCGATTTTTTGACAGGCCGAGTTTTGGCCGAGTTTTGGCCGATTTTTAGCCGATTTTTTGCCGATTTATCCCGATTTTTTGACAGGGCGTGTTAGTGGCCGGAAAAGTTTGTTTTTTTGTATATTTTAAGTTTGCCGATTTTTGCCGAGATATCCCGAAACGATGTTTCCTGGACCTTGCCGATTTTTTCGACACGCCAATATTTGTAACATTGACCATAAGCAAACCCCATCCACCAACTCCTTTTAGTTAGGAACTATGTTGCACGAGTTTCCGGAATGTGGGAACGCTGGGAACTTGGGTACGGGTGTCGGATACGGTTAGAAGTTTCCCCTAACTTTGTAGGAAACGGTGAGTTGGGAGCGGCAATAATATATATTAAAAAAATATAAAAAATAATATAATTGAAAAAAAAATATAGCATACTATTTAAAGATTCAGATTGTATTACTATTATATAAAACTTCTATTTAGGAGTAGTACATTAAGAACGCATACCTCACAATACCATTTTTGATTTTCAGTCTTCAATAAAATTAAATTACCATAAAGTACCAACATAGTTCAAAATACCATAAAGTAATAAATACATAGATCAAAATTTGGCAAAATGGCAAATGCCCAAGTACTACATAGTTCAAAATTTGGCAAAAATGCCCAAGTACTACATAGTTCACAATTTGGCAAAATGCCCAAGTACAACATAGTCCAAAAGTGCCCAAAGACCAAGGCCCAAAATATATCATGAGCTACAAAGAAGATGTTCATAAAGTGCGATCTTCAACAACAAGGCTATCCATATAAGCTTGAGCCTCACTAGGCTCTGCACCTCCATGGTCACCACCACCATCATCATCATCAGCACCAACAATAGATGCAATGTCATCTAAGGGTATACCAACCAAGCCTGCATTTGGTGGAGGATTATCCTCATCATCATCAATTTGAGCAGCATCTTCAGCATCCACATCCCACCGTGCTGCAGGGCCCTCTAAATACTCAGGTAGCTTCCTGGAAAGGAGTCGAAGACTACTATGCACATAAACCAGTTTCTTCGCTCTCTTAGAAGTAAGTCTATTCCTTTTAACAGAGTGGATGAAACTATAAGTAGACCAATTCTTTTCAGTTGCTGAGGAACTGGAAACTTGAAATAGCAAGCATGAAGCAAGATGTCGAAGCTCTGGGATTTCCCCCCCATACATTCTCCACCATCCTATGGGATTCTTTTGTGCATAAATCTTGATGTCCCGCCTTGCATCTTGAGTGAATGTAGGGGGACTTAAGGTTCCAAAATCAATAAACTGTCCACGCAAAACATTTGCTTCATCTGGGGTATACATCTTGTTTATGGCATCAAGAAACCCATGTTTAAGCTCTCCATCATCAATGGGTAGAACTCTGTTTGGTCTCTCCATATACCACTTAGGATTAAGTGCATATGCAGCCATGTGAAGAGAGGTATTGAGTTTGCTCCATCTCTTCTCTATTATCTTATGGATTTCTTGGAAAAATTCCAAAGAAGGGTTTCTTTGACGAATTACATTCTTTACCTTTCCTACCATACAATCCATACATTCATATATTTCCCCAAGATTAGGGGAATCAGAATCAGCATACCTAATCAACTCCACGATTGGAGATGTAAAAGAAACAATATACTTACACTCACACCACCAATCCTCACTAAGAAGCATATCTTTTATCTTCTTTGCTTGAGTTGATTTAGACTCGGACCATGCATTCCACTCTTCTGCAACAACAGTGGCTTGTAAGGGTGCATACACCTCAACCATACGTTCAAGAAGAATGAAGTATGTTGCATACCTTGTTTCTGTAGGCTTCAAAAACTGTTTTCGTGATTTCATTCTATAGATTGCCAATGAGGCATGGTGGTTGCAGATGAACATTTGTGCCTCTCTTGCCTTTAAAATGATTTTTGAAATCCATGATATTTTACCAATGTCTTTGAGGACATTGTTAAGAGAATGGACACAACAAGGAGTCCAAAATATATGCTTGTATCGGCTTTGTACCATCATTCCCGCTGCTTTGCAAACAGGTGCTGCATCTGTGATTACATGTACAACATTTGAAGGACCAATCTCATCAATTGCTTCCTTCAACACTTCAAACATGAAAGTAGCATCTTTCAGTTTTCCACTACAATCAATTGCTCTTAAAAAGTAGGGCCCTGTAGGAGATGTGATAATGATATTCAACAATGGCCTATGTTGAATGTCTGTCCAACCGTCCATGACTATTGAACACCCTGAATAAGTCCATGATTGTTCGAGGTCCGCTGTAAGCCCCTGCATTCTTGTCACCCCCTTGTCTAACAATGATGTCCTCATTTTATTGTAACCTGGGGGTGTATATCCTTGCCCAGCAGCTATGATTTTTTTCGCCATTTCTTTGTAATATGGTGAACGAGTGGCATTAAATGAAATCCCATTTGCCATGAAAAAATCAGCTACAGCATCATTAGCCTCATCCCTATGCACAACATTGTATATTTTACGAATTTGGTCAGCAACAACAGCACTGGCAGACTTGTTCCTTTCAGAAGTAGAACCCCCTTGAGACTCAGCTTGGTTTAGTTGACTTTGATTCAACTGAATCTTGGACATCATTGGAGGATGAAAAAGTCCTAGGTACCTTAAAAGGACGTTCATTTTCCAAGTCAGATTCACGGACACCTGTGGCAACCATGTGAAGCTTGGTCAACTCCATTCTTTTTTCAATATTACATGTACAACCCTTAACCCCATCACTAGACATGGACAAAAGATGATGCCGCGCTCTAGTGTAGCTTCTCTTAAATACATGGTTGCATAACAAGCACATCCATTCTTCACAACCACCACTATTCTTTTTCTTATTTTGAGTAATTTTCTTCACAAACTTTAACAAGGGTTTCTTAGGATTTGCTCTTTCACTTTGGCTTTGGCTTGCATTTGGACTTGGAGTAGAACTAGTGTCTTGCCCACTAGGTGGTAGGCTCCCACTCTCCATGACTTCCCTGAGCAATACACAACATAGCATGTTTAATTTAAAGTTTAGTTTGATTGCAAATGTGCATGCTTAAATTTAAAACAAACTCTGAAAAATTAATTATTGAAATATGAAAACTTGAAAAGTGAAAATTGTATTGCGACATTGGATATGATTTGCCATTGAGTTATTCAAGAAGTGTGTCCATTTATGTAGGCCAAATAAATAATTAATTAACTTAAATTTAAAATGTGAATCATAATTGCAAGTGCGAATTGTTTTAAAATTTTAATTAACATGGAATTTATTATTTGAATGAAAATTGAAAAACAAACTTGGCATTGGAGAACATTGGAGATTGGACATACTAGAATCATGATACATAACTTTTAATTTCATTTGTAACTGAGCTATATGAATGTCTCTACCTCTTTGAATAAAAATTAAAATGAACCATTGATGTATGTATTTGCCTCAACCATGGATGTATGTATTTTAATTTGAGTCAATGATTGATGTATGTATTAAAATTTTAAATATTTGCCTCATGAGACATAACTTCTAATTTTATTTGTAACTTAGCTATATGTATGTCTCTACCTCTTTGAATAAAATGAGCCATTGATATATGTAGTTGCGTCAACCATTAATGTATGTATTTGAGTCAACCATTGATGTATGTATTGATTTTTAAATATTTGTCTATTTGAATTCAAATTGAAATAACCATTAATAATTTAATGCATGTATTTGCCTTAATAATTGAATCATTGAATCATTGATGTATGTATTCGCCACAAAAAAATGATGTATAAAGTGTAGTCTAATAATTAGAACTAAGAAAAAAATTACAAAATTTCAATTAAATAAATTAATAACTAATTAGCATTAATAATTAAGTTATTAACATTGATATGATAAAATTAAAAATAAATTGTGATGGCTATAAAATGTAAATTAAATGTATAGTTGTCTTATAAAAAAAATTATAAATTTAAATTTAAATATTCTAAGTTTAATTTAAAATTAAACTAAGATTAAAACCATATAAAAGTTAATACTAAAACTAAAATAGTAAAATTAAGATATAAAACTAAAATTAATGTTTAATTTGTTAAACTAAAACTTAAAAATTAAAAATTAAAAAAATTAAAACTAAAACTAAAAAGTTAAAAACATAAACATAAAAATTTAAAACTAAAACTAAAATTAAAACATTAAAAATTAACACATAAACTAAAACTAAAAGTCTAAAAAATATGCCTGACAATTTTACAAACTTACATATGTCATAACTATAAGTTATGACATAAACTAAAACCATAAAATAAAATTATAAAAACTAAAGTCTAAAACTGAAAAACATAAACCGTAAACTATAGTATATAGTATATAATAATTTAATTTAATAATTAATATACTAAAATTTAAAATAATAAACTAAAAATAAAATAATAAAATTAAAAATTAAAAATTTAAAACATAAACTAAAACTTAAAATAATAAGATTAAAAATTTAAAACATAAGCTAAAGAATGAAATTTCGTTACCTGTTGAAGCCCGAGCTGTCACAACCAACGACCTAGCTAACTGCGCAGGGATTCAAAGCCCGAGCTGTCACAACCAACGACCCAGCTAACCGCGCAGGGATTCGAGGCCCGAGCTGTCACAGCCAACGACCCGTCTCTTGTTTTCAGCAACAGTTTCGGCTCTCTCACAGTAGACTCGGCTCTCTGACAGCAGACGCGACTCGGCTCTCTCACAGCAGAGCAGAGCACAAATGAAGTAGATGCTCGGCTCAGATGAAGTAGACGCGACTCGGCTCAGATGAAGCAAACGCAACTCGGCTCAGATGAAGCTGACGCTCGGCTCAGACAGAGAGTCAAAGAACAAAACTCATCTCAACTCAGACGCTTGGCTCGGCTCAGACAGAGCTTGACTCGGCTCAAAGAACGGAACTCGGCTCGGCTCAGTCAAAGAATGGAACTCGGCTCGACAGAGCTCAGTCTCGACTTTGGAGTCGACTCCCTCACAGCAGATGCACTCACTCTCACTCTCACTCGTAGATGCAGAGGCATGCAGACGTCCCTCACTCTTAGACAAACAGCCCTCACTCTCAGAAAAATTGTAAACAGCGCACGAAATATACATTGCCGAACTCTGCATTTATAAAATTTTTTTTGTGTTTGGCGGGAGCGATTACGCTTGGCGGGAGAGATTATCATTTGGCGGGAGAGATTAGGTTTGGCGGGAGTGATTAATTTTGGGCCCCACACGTTTGGGAACGGCTGGGAGTTCCCGCTCTATGAGGAGCGTGTGGGAGTTCCCTGGAAAACCGGAGCGTGTGCAAGCTCCCGAAATGAGGAACGGCCAATTTGAAGTTCCCAAGCTCCCGATCTTTCATGTCCAAAGCTCCCGAAAAGTTCCTAATCTCCCGGAACCGTTCCCATGCATTTTGGAACGTTTCGTACCCGTTCCTAAGCTCCCTGGAACGCGGGAACTTCTGGAACGGGTTTCCTAAAGTCCGGGAGCGGTTCCTGTGCAACGGAGGTTAGGAATCACTTCCAACCAAAGCTGGTTTCTCCACTAAAGATCCTCATCATGCTAGCATCAACATCGACAAGTCCTTGGTAGATACGCCAAGCTTGTCTCACACAAGCTCTCCACACTAGTGCCCTTGTCTTCCTTAGGGTTTACAAATCCTTGCCGTATTGCATCACACAAGTACATGGCAAGACAACTCTAGTGCTAGCCTCCAAATCTACATGTCCTTCCTAGGGTTTGCATCCTCAAACCCTAGTTCTTCAACCCTTGCATCAACAGAAGCACCAATACCTCCATGGAACACCATGAATACAATAATTGAGTCTTTCCAAGCAAAGCATCACGCCAATGTCAAGACTCATCAAGCTAGGCTCTCCATGATTTTTCCCTAGCCTCCATGCATCACACAAGAACAAGGCTACTAAATCATGCAAGGTGTTAGCTCCACTCTCCATGCTTTCTACTAGAGTAGAAATCCTAGCACTATAAAAACCATCATTATCTCCAATGTTATATTCTTCTTCAGTGTTAACTTGCATAAGACAAACCCTAGCCTCTCACAAGAGCAAACTCAAGCATCACAGAAGAGCAATCTCTCCAAGGACAACTAGGACGCCCCTCTTTCTTCTTGTCTTCTCTTAGTGTTTCCTGATGAACACTAACATTTTGATCCCTACAAGAGTTCTCCAAGACAATAAAATGTCAGGATAGATTACAATGAATGATAATGAATACAAGAGCTCTCCCCTCACTTTATATACATATGTCTATACAAGTAACCAAAAAGGCAACCCGACATGGAGTGCTCTATAATACAAGGATGTACAAGTGTCAAACTTAGCTATATCCAACCCCCAAGGTGAAAGACCCTCCAAGCATGATCTTCCTTGGGCTCAACGCCCCTCCTCCAAGATGGTGTGCTATCCAACAAGATGTTAGTCCACGGTGGTTCACCATCCAAGTGTCTTCATGCAAAGCACTTCTCCTCCAGCTATTTGCCAAATGCTACTCATGTGTGCCAATGTGGTCACTAAGCTCCAATGCCCTTCCTGAAGATATGTGTTTGGGTCCACAACCAACCTGCATAAAGTATGCCCCTTTAATCCAAGTCCCCTAAAGTCAAGTGCCCAACCCCCAGGGTGTGTATCACATGTTTCAAGCTACTAGGGATAAGTGCCCTCCGGCAAGTGCCTAGCACTCCTCCCCCTTGGTAGGTACTTTCCCTAATTAAGCAATCGACGACTCCATTGTGTGCATCCAATGGGTTAGTGATCATGCCGATTAAGGTAACAACCTCGTAGGTAAGACTGCTGTGCTCACACTCTAACCAAGGTCAAGCATCCATCCAAACTGAGCCATCCATATGTTCATGAAGCATTGAGAAGGGGCTAGGCAATGTTGCACTCTCCTAGCAAGGTGAAAACACTTTTAGAGTAACCCCAAAAGCTAACACATAGGTGGGATTAGAAATTTACAGAACAATTGTTGAGCTTTCTTAGTAGGTTCCATGTCACAAATCAAGATGAATATAACTTTAGAGCTCTTGAAATCTGATTTTACTAACAGTGAATGTTAAGTCAAGAATGACTGGCATTAGAGAATTGATCTAGCTCATGGCAGAGGCTATATAATGTTGAATTAGCTGTTTGAGTAAGGATCTCTGTTCCTTGTATAATTTGGATGAATTTTACACCTCATAGAAAGGCTTCCAATTGCTATATTTGAAGGAAATTAATGATGGGAAAAAGCTGAAGCTTGTCTATCTGGTGTGAGAGATTGTTCTGTGATTTTTTTTTGCCTGTGGCAGGGGTTTCTGCTTTTGTTTCCCTATGAAATGAACGAAGCAGCTAGCTGGAAATATTTTTTAACATATGTTAATTTTGTCAAACATTATCAAAGTACATTTAAGAGTCATGGAAAGATGCATTGGCTACACCCAACATGTGGAATGCATGCATAAATATATTGTGCTCAGCCTGGAGTAAGATCATTAAATTGGAAGTATCACAGATTCCTAGAGGCATACCAGCGGAGACGCTTCCTTGACCAATGGGAAATTGAAAAAAGAAAAAAGAAAAACAGCGATAGCAGCTGAATATGCTGTTAGAAATCATGAGATAGAGGATTTCAGTGAATTCTCCAACAAACCCTAATCCAATAAACAAACTGAGAATAGCAGCACAACAAAAAACTTCAAGAGAGTGCAACACAAGTAAAGCGAATTAGTGTAGGTTCCCTTAGTCAAAAGAATGGTTAAACTCACTTGAATGGTATTACAAATGAGGGATGTGGTGTATTTATCCTTCCCCACTAGTGTTAAGGCACTAACCCCAAGGAAGAGGTTAGGGCAATCTTACCCTAAATTGCAATAAAATATAATCAAGTGTAATAAAGATGTAATTACTCGCTACTACCCACAGGTTGGCTCATACTTATGAGCTCCAACTACCTACAAAGTAGGCTGGGACATGGCCACAAGTGAAGATTAGCCAAAATATCTCAACACCCCCCCTGTAGCTTACAAGGGGCAAGAGAGGGCATTGCATGCATATCTTATCACAAAATATCACCATACCACCCCCCATAATGTTGACCTAGGGTCATTAAAAGCCATATCGCTCATGAAGATAGCCTTCACAATCAATAGTGGGATTGATCATGCTAAAAAGGATCTATGGAGGCACAAACTGATATTTTTTAGGTAGAGGAGAGCCAATTGAAATAAGGGCCTGTGATGAGGTTGACTTTGAAGCTTAAAATATATATGATATAAAAAAAGCTCCCAGAACACTCCACTCTTGGAAGCTTTTTGATAATTGCACTTCCCACTCCCATTCCCCACTCCCAATAGGGTAGGTCCTGGCCCCCAAATTTGGCTTCCGTATAAATTTACTGGCTGCACCAAATTTTAAAATTAAAACTTCATTATTTTCCAAACCCAGAAATGCATCTTCTTACACTTGCTCTGAAGAGAATATGGGGCTTTCATTTCACCTATAGCTTCAATACATGTCCCATTTATAATTAGATGGAGCTTCCAAGCCCCAATACTTAAAAGAAGAGGATTGCCATTTTCTGGTCATCAGAATAGATTTCTGTCTTTATATCTTCTACCAAAGGCTATTACCTTTGTTTTACTGATATTCACTAGTGATATGCAAATTGTTTTTTGTGAAGAATTAAGCAAACAAATTTAAGGTAGAAGTATTCCTTGTTCTTTAAGTTAATATGTTTTGCAGATTTAACTTCTTGACATCTATTTTAGGGATCAAGAGGAGTCATATCTGTTAAAAGTAGATTTGGAGGTATGAAAATGGGAGGGGAAGAACCTGAAGTTAAGAAATTTGAGTTCACAATAACACAACCAGATGACTGGCATCTTCACCTTCGGGATGGACATCTTCTTGAATCAGTTGTTGTTCACAGGTAAAGAGTAATAGTTTACATATAACAGCTTAAGGCTTATTAAATTGCTGCAATATTTATTATTTTTATTGTTGCGATATATTTTAGTACAGCACCTTGTTGCTATTACGTGATAAAATGATATGTACTGAAAATGATATTCTGGTTTAAGTTAATCTCATGATATTATTTTGATATAATGCATTTTGTATTCATGTTGTGATTTATTGATATGCATGCAATTTGTAGTGCAACCACATTTAGGCGGGCTATTATAATGCCAAATTTGAAGCCTCCAATCACTACTGTTGCTGCTGCTATTGCGTATCGGGAAAGGATAAATAATGCTTTACCATCAGACAGCAATTTTACTCCTCTAATGACTCTATACTTGACAGATAACACGAGCCCGAATGAAATAAAGCTTGCTAGTAAGTCCCTATTAAGAGTTTTCATTTTAATATTTTCATACTCCATTGATAACAAAGACTTACATCTCCAGGAAATTGTTGTACTAAAAGTTAGACTGATATTGTCTGAGCATAGAAAATGAATTTGGCTCTGGAGGATTAATGTATACAAGGTTTCCATATGTAAGTGTATTTGTGGTTTAGATTTGGAAGAAACTATTTTGAACTTATACATGCAATTCCCTCACAATTATGATTGACAAAGTTTGAGTGGACAAACTACTAGCTGATATTTATTGTCAAAATTCCAAGTTATTATTTGTGATGATGATGATGTTTCATATTTTTATTATTGCAGGGGAAAGTGGAGTAATTTTTGGTGTGAAGTTGTATCCGGCAGGAGCCACTACAAATTCAGAGGATGGTGTGACAGATCTCTTTGGAAAATGCATGCCTGTCCTTCAAGAAATGATGAAATATGGACTGCCTTTGCTGGTAAATTTTAAAGCATTGAGATGATATTGGGCTTTTTTTTACCATCCCCAAGATTTAGGACCTACACTGGATCCAGAAAAATAAGAATGATTTTCATGTGAAATATCTTATATTCAGATTTCACTTCCAGGGCGAATATTTCAATCGCACCTAACTTTATCCTTGTATTGTTTTAAGAAAAATAAATATTTAATAAACGATATTGTGATTTAGAATTGCTTTTCAGTCATAAACAATGAACAGTGATAAATGCCAGTGTGTTTCTTACTGTGTTTCTTTACAGGTCCATGGAGAGGTAGCTGATCATAATGTTGATGTCTTTGATCGTGAAAAGGTCTTCATTGATACTATATTAAAACCATTGGTTGAGAAACTACCGCATCTTAAAATTGTAATGGAGCATATTACTACAATTGATGCTGTAAACTTTGTCAAATCATGCATGGAAGGTAATACCTGTCTTTCATTTTCCTTTTGAAGTTAAACTGTGGAGCTTTTGGAATGTATAATATGCTTACTTCCATCAATCTTTCTTTCCATCTGAACTTTGTTGGAACATCGACTTTTCATAGTTTAGTTTTGGATTCAAAATGTGCTACTCAGATATTTTTATATTTGCTTGTTCTTTTTCATCAGGGATTGTGGCTGCTACGGTGACACCACAACATCTTCTTTTGAATAGAAATGCTTTATTTCAGGGTGGACTACAACCACACAACTATTGTCTTCCAGTCCTTAAACGAGAGACTCATAGTATGACTAGTCCCTTTTCTTTCTTTCTCTTTTATGAAAATATGTAAGACCTTTCTATTTTGCAAATGTGAAACAAAGAATCTCTTGTTTTCCAATTTTCTTTTCATTTTTATATTCCTAGTAATCTATATTCCAAATGTTATAATATAGACATTGTTATCACCCGGAAATTCCTTTCTTGCATGTTAGCTTTCAAGGTTACCACAAAAGTGTTTTCACCTTGCTAGGAGGTGCTATGTCTCCTAGCCCCTTGGTGATGCTGCATGGACATGGATGGCTCAATTTGGGTAGATGCTTGACCTAGGTTAGAGTGCTATCATAGCGCCCTTACCTAGGAGGTTGTTACCCTAATTGGCATGATGACTAACCTATTGGGTGCACACGATGGGTAGTTGGTTGCTAGATGAGGGGAGGTACCTACCTAGGAGGATTGCTGGGCACTTGGAGGAGGGCACTTAGCCCTTGGAGCTTGGGACAATGCGATATACACCTTGGAGGTTGGATACTTCACTCGAGCATGCTTTGGTTGAGGAGCATACTTCACAGAGGTTAGTGATGGACATGGACACATATGTTGAGGAGGAGCATTGGAGCTTTGTGACCACATTGGCACACATGAGAGTAGCATTGGGCACATGAGAGGACATATGGCATAGAATTAGAAGGGCACCTTGCATGAGGGCACTTGGATAGTGAACCACACATGAGAGTAGCATTGGGCACATGAGATAGGCACATAGTTATAAGAGCACCTTGCATGAGGACACTTGGATAGTGAACCACTGTGGAAGAGGGAACATTAGACTAACATCTTGTTGGAGTGTGCACCATCATGGAGGAAAGGCATTGAGCCCAAGGAGGATCATGCTTGGAGGGAATTTCATCTTGGGGGTTGGATAAACCCTAGTTTGACACATGTACATCTTTCTA
Organism: Larix kaempferi; assembly: GCA_027924585.1. Classification (NCBI taxonomy): domain Eukaryota; kingdom Viridiplantae; phylum Streptophyta; class Pinopsida; order Pinales; family Pinaceae; genus Larix; species Larix kaempferi. Next base: position 1,625,890 of record BSBM01000234.1, on the reverse strand, counting down.
TTGCAGAGCACTCCATGTGGGGGTCGCCTTTTTGGTTACTTGTATGGACTTATGCCCTTATTATATGTAAGCCTCCCTCACCTACTCCATATATAAAGGGAGGAGAGAGATCATGTATTCATTATCATCATTTTACTTTTTATCTTTCTACTTGTCTTGGAGATATTAGGGTTCACGAGGAAACCCCAAGAGAGAGATATCTTGTAGGAATCAAGACAATAGGGTTCATGAGGAAACCCTAGGAGAGAGAACTCTTGTAGGGAGAAAGACCCTAGGGTTCATGAGGAAACCCAAGGAGAAGACAAGGAGAGAGAGAGATGTCTTTGATGTTCATGGAGAGATTTCTCTTGTGATGCTAGGGTTTGTGCTATGCATGTAATGTTGAGAAATGTAGTTCGCACAAGAACTTCTTGCATAGGTTCAGTTTGAATGTGTAGGAAGTGGTTTAAGACATTTCAAAGGTAACCACTTAGGAAAAGTGGGTAGTTAATTATATTTGTAATTCACTTTAGGAAAAAGTGAAAAGTCTTATGTTTTGAGGTTGAGTCTAATAAAGTGTATTTAATAAAGTAATGACTTAGACTAGGATTTAATCTCAATTGTCAATCTCAAGTTGAAATTAGGGTTTTGGTAGATTAGGTTTTCATACAAAGCATAAATATAGACAAGATAGAAGGATTCAAACATAGTTGAACAATTAAGTAGGTTCAACAACTAGAGGAGAGATGGCATAAATAGGAGGATGAATATCAACCAACAGTCAAGTAGGTCGAAGAAGCAGTGTGTACAACAAAGTTCGTACAAATCTGTACAATAGACTGTAATGCTACTATTCCTTGTTTTATATGTAGGCCATTCCTTCTCAGTAGGATTTGCAACTCAATTCTAGGGTGATTTGACCAGGTTGTAGAGCTGCTAGGTTCAACAGTTTGTGGAGTTTTCCTTGTAAAAGCTTTGATTAAGGAATTGTTAACAGTCATATTTGTCTGATATATTTTCAATGCAAGTAAACTTTCCAAACTTATACATAAAATCGTGAGAATGCTAAAATACAAGACCATGTTGAAATATTTTAGGATTTCAACTAATTGGACAAATCAGAAAGCAAGAATGAGTTTATGAGGAACATTTTCAGATGACCTTTTTACATTAAATAGTGGGGAGCAAAATTTGAAGGAATGGAATGCAATGTTTTTGAAGCCACTCAAAGAACCAATGTTACAATTTTACAAATATCTCCGATTTCTCCCGAGTTTTTTGTGTTGTCGATTTATCTGATATTTTCATAACTCTTCAAGTCTAAGTTTATTTTTGCTGATATTTTCTGATAATCGCCGATATTTTCCCTGATATTTCCGATAAGTTTCTTTCCAAACCCTTGGCGATATATTCCCCGACATGATATTTGCAACATTGCAAAGAACTATCATCAACAAAAAATGAGGGGGGTGATGCCACCCTTAGTTCAATTGATAGCAAGGACACAAATATTTGTGTTCACTAGGGTGCATTGTCCAACATCCAATGTGTATTATTTGAAAGGATCCATGAGGTGGAGACATGGGGTGAGGCCAAAATAACTCTTCAAAAGATCATTGATAAGTCAAAAAGTTCTCCAAACAAACTTAACATGTCCTTACTAAACAAAAAAGAATTATCTTCTTACCTGAACTACCTTTATTGCCTTCTTAGGGAGAAGACAATTGCAGCACATAATTGTTGGGTAAGGACAGGAGGTGTTGTCACTGGTGAGAGCATTGTAGAAATGCTGGTCAATTTGGGCATTCTGTGGATCATCCTTGGTTATTCAAAGAAAAGGTTTCTACTGAAAAGTTTGTTGCAAATGAAGTGGCTTATGCACTTTCTCAAGGTTTGAAGGTAATAGCTTGTGTTGGAGAGACTCTTATTTAACGAGAGGCTAGAGATACATTGAATGCAGTTTCCGAACAAACCAAAGCAATAAGAAATAGGGTGCTTGGCTCGGGTTAAATTATTGTAACATATAAGCCTGTTTGGGCCATTTAAACTAGAAAAGTTGCAACCCTAGCTCAAGCAGCATCTTACCTGGATTATTGGTGGTTTTGTAAAGGTTGTCAATATTGTCCAAATGGATTGGATCTATGGTAAGGTTTTATTCTATATTCAATTGAAGTTCTTGTAGAAAGGGTGGTTTTTCATTCTAGGCTTTTAACTCAAATGTTGCAGTTCTAACCCTTTCTAGTGCAGGGTTTCACTCAACCAAGAAGAAGAGGAGGAGTCCAGGGTTTCACTGCATTTTAACACATTTTTTTATGTATTTCTCGTTTTTCGAGGGGTGGGGTCCCTCAAAAGTATGTGGTGTGGGTACTCATTGGATGCGAAATTTAATTCCACATCTAACGAGTGCTCCTGCTCGAAATTTGAGTAAAATGACAGGGAGATATGTTGAAAATATGAATTAAAAAAATAGTTTTTTTAATGTCAAATATGCCAACTCAACCATTATGGTTGACTCTTTTCTTGAAATTCTATTGGTTCTTAAATTCAATGGTTCGTTTTCTTATAAGGCCCATTTTAGACCCCAAATTTGCTCTAATGAACGTGTTGTATTTTTATTACTTTCCTTATTGTTGCCGCCTAATACACACCTGGGGGAACACAACAGGAAACCTTCAAGCCGCTCGGTGTGTCCTTGGGGGCAAGTTAGAGTCAAGTGCTGTCACTTGATAACTCGACTCCTCTGTCTAGGCTTACTCCTAGCGAAGCTAAGGGGGGTGGTTCCTATGAAAATGATCTAAGGCTTTTAAACTATGAAAACAAATAAAAGCTATTCTAGGAGTTAATATGATGAGATGGAAAAATATAATAACAAAGCATCATTTGCAACTTGAATTTATTGATCAACACTACACATGATAGATAAGCATTTAGGACATTCTGTATTTGAAACTTAAAGCATGAAAATGAAAGATCAGTGCCGAAATTTGAAAAATGTATAAGTGCGATTGCTACTGTGTAGTGTCGTGAAAGTATTGCAAAGGCTTGTTGGTTTATTTTATATTTATTAATGGGTATTAAAGGAGTGGGTAAAATTCTTCGTTTGGCCCAACAAGGTCCAACCTTATGGACTGAGTGCTATAGTGGCTTAACCAAGTGTCCAACAAGGCTAGGATGAACCTACTTAAAGTAGCCTTCTGACTCTATGGTGTACACCCACGCAACCTCCCGAGTCCGCAAAGATAAACTTGGTTGGATTTCCCTATTAAAGCTAAGTACCTTACACCCTTTTCTGATTGACCCAATTGTTCAGACTATGCTGCAGCGGTCAAGAGCATACTTCAGGCTTGGAGCGTTGGTTTATTTTATTAAAGATTGTGAAGTGGATGATTAAACTAAACTAAACCCCAAGCATATCTTTTCCACACACCACAGTATGGTGGAGTACTTCGGTAAAGCAATGGGGTAAATTTTAGATAAGTTTTACGAACAATTCTATTGTAAAAGCCACAAAGCACAAAAAGATAAATCGATTGAAGTAAGTCCTTCGAGGATGTTTGTGTGCTTCCGTGATGTTATTTAATTACTAAGAACATAAAGAAACTAATCTAAAAAGAAAAAATAAAAAAATAAAAAATAAAAAAACAAAAAAAACGCGAATCCCCCTAGGGGGGATGGGGGCAGGCGCTGGAATAGCCTGCTGAGCTTCCTTTATTTTTTGATTACAATGATGATCTTAGAAGAAAGACTGCTTGCCCTTTATCAATAGGGAACAAGTCAGTTTACATAAAATTGTATAAAATGAAGGTGCTTAAAGGGGGTTCTCTGGATCGTCCTGGAAGCTTTCAAATCCCAATAGTTTATGTTTTTATTCTTCAAACCTGCTAGGAATGCAAAAACCGACTAGCAAGCTTAGTTATTAATAAAAATGGCCAAATGCACTTTAAGAGTGCTTTGGTAATACTATGAAATGTCAAAAAAATTACGGAATGAACTAGTATGCTACAAAGGCTTTTCGGATGATCTTTAAGGTCTTGAAATCAAATTTGATTTAACTTTAAAATTCAAAACTGATATGCATGCAAAACAGACCAGCGAACGGATAAGTAATGCAAAAGCCTCAAAAACACTCTAAACTTGTCTTATTTCTAGATGCAAACAATGCCAAAAATTATGGGATGAATGATGAAACAAAAAAAAGGAAAACTTGAACTAGTAAGATAAGCTAGAAATCTTGTCTCGCTAGGATCTTTGGCTTCTCTCTTTCAAGTTGCAAGCCAAATATTATAAGCTTAAAATGCTAGATATGTCTTTTAAAATCATTCTTCCTTAACAAATCTAGATCTTTCAAATTATTAGATGCAAGCTTAAGGAAGATCTTTCACTAATGAACAATAAGATTTTAGAATTTTAAAATTATATATCATTAATGAAACAATGCTAGATCTACTTCTTTCAAATTAGATCTAATAGAGAATAGAACAAGTAACTGAGAAAATTTTGAGAGAGAGTTTGAACGAAGGTGATATAACCCGTTTTGAGTGAGAAAGATTGGGCGAATGGAGACCACATGCAAGTGAACACGCGAGGGACTATGCTTCCTTTTAGACGATTCCAGAGATCAACAAAACTACCATGTATGCCTTCTCTATGAGATCCGGTTACCTGCAAGAACACTTCACAACAAACCTTGCACAAGCGGATTAAATGGTACCGATATAAATCATATAAAAGATACTAAAACATGGACATTCAAACAAGACATGCACAATGTTCAAGATATGCTTCATATAATTGATAATGAGAAATAAAATGTAGATTCTATTCCTTACCCTATTGAAATAATAAATTTCCTTCAAAGGTCAGCACGAATCCGAACAATAAACAGAGTTTTATGAAGAGACACAGATTACCTCCATGGGATTTGAAACATTAAACATCCACACATTCGATACGAGTCCACAACATAGCCTCCAAAGCCTTCTCTTTATTCTCAAGAACAAAAAAAGATTTACAATACAGGAGCAGAGGTTCCACCTTCAGATGAATAACAATGGACCAAAGCACTCTCTTTTATAGCCAAAACCATGCAGAGGGGGGACGCAAATCCCAAGGAGAGGGCGCATCTGTGATTGAGGAGTTAACTGGAACTTGGTTGATGTGATTGGATCTTGATTGGATTGCCAAGGAAGAGGATTGCGCCACCTCTCCAAGAGGTAGGCGACCTCTCCTTGTGATTATCACCACCCAACAATGAATTGCCACCTCACAAAGTCGCCCATGCATGGAGAGGGCACATTTCTCAAGGGAGAGTTGACTGGAACTTGATTGGTGTTGATTGGAATCAACTTTTCGGAGCTCAGATGACTTAATGTTGACTATCCAATCACTTTACCTGAAGCTCAGTTCAACTCCAGATATCCTCCATTGTTTTAGGAATTTGTCCTTTTATTAATAAATATGTCTTTTTTGACATTTATTTTGTCTTTTTTGGAGAATTTGAGTAAATATCAATTTTTGAGATAAATACTTACTCAAAACTTAGGAAAAGTGGGTTTATGGGTTAAATGGGTGCTCTAGCTTAGAAAATGAGCCTCCATTTATCGAAATCCACCCACAAACCACTTAATTATTACATTTTGAAAATTTTCAATTAAACCATAGGAAAAATGGTTTAATTAATTGATTTTTTTTTTTAATAAAAATTAAAAATTTGTCCACGACCGCGAAAATATTTTTTTTTTTAAAAGTTGATTTTGACCACCTAGCGACCTAGTATATGACCATATGACTTTATTATAGTGTCTAGCATGTTTATATATGTTATAAAATGGACTCTAATAACCCCCCAAGGCCTAACCACCAATTTCGGGCATTCCAGCTTTGGAGGTGTAGGAGAAAAACTCATCGATTATACTCGGCTAAAGGCAAAGCATAATTGACAAGGGAAAAAACTCCTTGGAATACCTTATTTGGTTGTCAAGTCCTAGGGAACCGAGTCACTCAAAGACCACCATGCTAGCACATTTTATTACAAACTCCGTGGGGCATGGTCATACAATACAAAATTGAAAAAAGGGGCCCAGAAAAGGCCAAATTTGGAACTTCTGAACTCTGATAAGCACAAGTAATTGTGCAACACCGGTGGCTCTCTGGCAGTCCAACTGAGTACAACTCAGGTGGTAACACTTACCATTGGTTGAAAATGGTGATAGTATAAGTTTTGTGTTTATTTGCGGAGCTACAATTTTTGATATCTTGACAACATCAAATATTCTAAACATAAAAAGGGGAAATATATGTTTTTCAAAAAATGTGGGTGGTGAAAGAGTCCAAATTTACATGTTTTTACAAAGGGGTTATATGCTTTTGAAATTAATTTTCTAATGGAGTTATAAGTTGTTTTGAAATTACAAGGGGTTCCTGATTTGAGAGGATCTAGAAACTTAAATTGGATTTTGGATTATGTCTTAGACCCACCTGAAAATTAAGGGGGTCATAGGATCTTTGTGTGCATTCCTTGTCTATTGGTGCATGGTGGTATTTTTCTTGTTTGGAAACAAACTCTCTTACATATAACGAATGAAGCACATGCACATGAATACATAAAGAAGACAAGTACACGAATAAAGAAATAATACAATCAATCTAAGAAGACAAGCAAAGGAAAGCCACTATTTGAACTTATAGACAAACTTGCTCACAAATTTGAAGCATCTTGCATTATAAGGTCATCTATAATATTCCTTTTGTGATGTCTTTGGATGTCCTTCGCAAATCTAGGAGTATGAGTTTCTCATTGAATTTTTAGAAGTCTTACTTTGGGGTGGAATTGCAAGAACCCCTTATGAAGTTTTGTATTTGGAATCATATGGTCAACATACTTGTCACACTTCGACATTTGTCTTTGATGTCATTGAGTCTTGATCTACCTGAAATTGAATAGGGGGATCAAAAGTGTCTAGTGTTCATTATCTGTGACACTTTTTTTTAACACATTGTTTTGGAAAGTTGAAGCACTTCTTTGGATCAAGATGGTGGTGAACATCAAAGACTTGTTCAGTCTTCTACACAATTTTATCAGCATTGCACAAGGAACAACTATTCAAATCAGCAAACATCCACTCAGTGATGTGACCACTTGTCTACAAGTTACGCATAAAAAGATTTATATTCTCAAAACTCAGAACATGTTGTTAAATGATGAATTGCAACTTCTTCAACAACAACATTTTGAACCCATACTTTTTCAAGATAATCCATTATTTGGATTAACTATTGTTGAAAGTGAACAAGAGTATATCGAACATTATACAACTATGCATCAAATAGAGAAATTTGTTGAAGACACCAAGGAAACAAATAATGAATTTTACAACATCAACCTTAGAGTACTAGAGTCTTTAGCTTTGATTTAGGCATTCATACATGGGAAGAGTATTGAGACCTTGAAGAATTACTAATGATAGATCACTTACAAAGGGAAATTGATGGAAATAAATGATAAGGCTAGTGAAATGAAAAATGGCTAGGAAAAATGTTGTGAAATGGATGTGGCACCCAGTGTTTTAAAAATCGGTCAACTCAGATCCGGAACCGACTGAGTTGACCGACCCAACCATCTCAAACCCCGAAGCGGAAGAAAACTTGGACTAGGGACTGGTTTGGTACTGAACAGATCTGAACCGGCTGGTTCTGTCAAAAATCGACCAAGTAGCTCTGTTCTCTGCATGATAGAAAAACTAAAGGCTTTGAAAGTGTTATGCCTTTGTAAATCTTGGAAATGCTCAACTTGTTAATATGTTATGGTCTCTTCGTTTATGCAAGCAAAATATCTAGGTTATTATGTGGAACAACCCTGCCTACTCCTAAAGTCAACTATCTAGCAAGCTTCAACATGTTTGTTTGCATAAAAGGAAATATCAAAGAAATATGTATAGTAATTTCAGAATAAAAATTTGCAGTCAACAACATTGCTTTATAGTAGAACCAAAGATTAAGTAGAGGATAATGCCAACAAGATAAATTGCATACCACAAAGTACTGCAGCTACTGAGATCATGGAAAAAAATAAGCTGGAATCCTCAACAGTAACATGAAAAGAAGATAAATAAATCCAAGCTTTTCATTAAAATATCACCTTAAGGGAATGCAGAAGTGACAAAGGCATATCCCCACTTACGATGATGTCTTGTTAATATTCCTGGTAGGTAGTTAATATTGCATAGGTAGCTAATTTTATGTATTTTTGAATAGTTTGAGTCATTGAATCAAACTGCTCCGGTTCATTGCTGATTCCGGTTCCAGTCGGAGTTGACCCTCGACCGGTTCAACTCCAGTTCTGAGTTTTAAAACATTGGTAGCACCCACTTAGTTCACTAGGGGTACAACTTAACCTTTAGGATGACACACTTATCTAAGGCAAAATTATTATAACACCATGGTACATCTTACTAATGAATACCAATTTTAAGTGTTATGAGCACTATCCAAGCATAAAAGTAACATCCCATGATCAAATCAACATAAAAGAAAACATCCCAAGTGTCAATGAGGGTGAAAAATATCACAACATTGGTGCATCCGACACCATCTCAACTAGGTACATCGAAGGCACAAGAACCATCTAAGCATGCTGGGACAATCTCTGACCAATGATCTATGGCAAATCCATAGATATCCTCTTTGGCAAGTAGTTTGTGATGGAATCACAAACAAATCTGATCATCAAGTCACCCCTGCTAGTATAGGGGTAACAGGGGGTTACAGTACTTATGTAAAAATCATCTATCATTCACCATTACAGTGGATGACTATCCTTTTCTCTTGGAGTTTCACATCAGATACCCAGCTTCATATCACTTATTGACTAGTTGAAACTTGATACCAACTTCCCATGGAAATCTAAATATATTATGAATCAAAGATGGAATGACCTTTGTAACTGGAGCTTTGATACTTTGTTTTGTTGCTATTATATGTATGAAACACTTTTTACATGGGTTTCTGTATGCTGATACAAGTCACATGAAAGAGTCTATATCTGTTCATCTCTAAGAAATTTGTTATGTGTAGAAGAATATGCATGGTAGGCTGATAAATTAAATGCTAAAATGCTTTCTTCATTTTTTCCCTGGTCACTTGAGTGTGCTTAATTGTGTCCAAAAGCTGTTTCTCATAGTGGTTCAAAGTAGACCCCCAATCAGAATGGCTAGAAGTTTTTCAATGTAGTTACTTTGGGCCAAACCATGCTTATGTTCCGCATGTTTTTCTTTCCTAACCTAATTTAAAATCTCCCTTCTGTGGGTGACCAGTCTTAACCTCAATAGTTGATCAATGATTGCTATAAAAAAGTCTTAATTAATAGTCCACTTTGTGCTTGTTCTTATTTGAGTTATCCAAACCAAAGGCCCATAACTTCCTCGTTTTAGATTATTTAGCTGCATCTACTAAGGTTGATTCAAACTTGTGCTGTTTTTTCTTGTTTCCTCACATGTTTGGATGGTTATGCAAATGAATGCATGTGCTCAAGCTTAAGTTACATTGGACCACTTGATTGAGAAGCTGAAGTCTAATTGGGGGGAAACATGCCTTATTCTCACTCATACAGTAGACTTACGAATGCACGTGGTAAATAATTTGATTGTATTTATGGAATGTACATGGTCAAAGCATTTCTACATTTTGTTTTTCTTGTGTGGTTATTATTGTTTCATGATGGCATGCAGGACAAGCTATTGTTTCTGCTGTTACAAGTGGAAGCAAGCAATTCTTTATAGGTAGTGACAGTGCTCCACATGAAAGGAACCAGAAAGAATGCATGTGTGGATGTGCTGGCATCTATAGTGCCCCAGTTGCTCTGCCTCTTTATGCAAAAGTTTTTGAACAGGTAAAGTTGGGAAATATGTTTAAGTTTGTTGAAATGGCCTCATATCAGAAAATAATTCTATCCCGTGTTCAAAATTTCCATTACAGCATTATTTTTTAGGGGTTCATTGTAGCAGTAAAAGTAATTATTCACTCTTGTATTAACATCCACTTATGACTTAACAGTTAGTGGTCAATGGGTTTGAGCTTATGTGTAACTGGCCAGGGAAGCGCAAAACGTGACTCCATCATACATAAACTATAAGATATAAAATAAAAGAGAGAGGAACCCTAAGATATGTAAGATAAAGTGTCAAATGTCACAATTAAGACATAGATGATATTGTTGAAAGAAATTCCTAGCGAGGAAGGATTTGGTAATATGAAACCCCTATTAAGCACCCCAAAAATAGAACCAAACTATGGGAGTGCTGAAAAACTGTCAACTGCCAAACTGTAAGAGTGCTGAACAACTATCCATATTTAATGATTATCTGAAGCAATGTCAGCTGCAATATCTGCTATATGGTGACCTAGAACCTTCTGGAGGATATCATTTGGAGACTTGTTCTGCTTCTAGCACAGCATAAACTATCCCTGTCATTAGAGGATATGGGGTTCTATAGGCCTTTAGGGGCTAGTTTAGCTATATTATTCTGCAGTAGTGGTAAGTAAAAGTCATTTTATGTGGTTGGCCATTTGTTATGTGCACCACAAGTTGGTTTTATAAAATAGAACCAATCTATGTGAATGCTGAACAACTGTCAACTGCCAAACTGTAAGAGTGCTGAACAACTATCCATATTTAATGATTATCTGATGCAATATCAGCTGCAGTATCTGATATATGGTGATCAAGAACCTTCTGGAGGATATCATTTGGAGAGATGTTTTGCTCCTAGCATAACATAAGCTATCCATGTCAATAGGGCATTACTTATGGGGTTATATAGGTCCTGTTACCAACTTTTTGTACCATAGTTGGATTTTCTGGAGAGCCGCCATTTGACAAACATGATAAATGTTTGATTCCAGTGTATCAGATGATCCAACATGTTGTAGCTAGCCAGTTGTGGTTAGCTTGTTTTGTTTTTGAGTCGACATGACCATGGCCCTATGGGGGTTTGTAATAAAGTGTGCTAGTAGGATCTGAGTGCCTCGGTTTCTCATGACTGGATTAAGCAACTAAGGTATTCCAAGGAGTTTTTTCCCTTGTCAATTATACTTTGCTTAAGGTGATGTATAATCGATGAGGTTTTCTCCCGCTCCTCCAAAGCTGGAATGCCCGATTTTGAAAATTTGGCCATGGGGGGTTATTAGAGGCCAACTAATGTATATAAGCCTACTAGACACTGTTAGAATAGGTGTCGGTCATGTCCTAGGTCCATAAAAACCCTCAAAAAAAATTTCGAAAAAATTTTACCGGGTCCGTCGAAATTTGGGTTTTAATTATTTTTTAAATTTAATAAATTTCTCTATAGTTTAAATAGAGAAATAATTATTTGTAATATGTCAGTCATCCGTGGTCCGAATTCAGTGATTGATGGCTCGTTTCATAAGCCAAAAATCACCAATGACCCATGGAGCAGCTAAACCCAACTTTCGGATGTCAATTCAGCCCCGTAATTAATATTTTCTCTGAAAAGTCATTTACAGAGAAATTATTAATTAAAATTTAAAATAATAAAATTGATTATTTTGGAGATAATCCAAATCTCTCCAAAATTAATCAATTTGATTAAAATAAAAGGCTAAATGACATGGCAATGAACATTTGGGAGGATTCCAATCAACTCCAAGCTATCCCAGTCAACTATCCAGTCACTAGAGATTATCCATTTAAACAAATTCGCCCTCCTCATGCATAATTCGATTTGGTGTGTTGGCATGTGATGAATGGTTTGGTGGTTAGCATTAAAGTTTTAGGTGGGCGCCCTCATGACTCACCACACCTACCAAGCTTGGCTCCCATTCAATGTCGAGTTAGTACCTACCATCTTACATGTGTCTCCACTAAACTAACTCGCTATCTACCAAACCCTCACGTCAATCTCCATTAGCTTCACGTCTTAGCCTTGTTGGAACTCGTTTATTTGTTAGTGAGATCATTGATTAGCTTGGCTTCCATCCATACGAATTAGCACCTACCTTTTTCCACTTGTCCTCCAATGAACTAGCTTGCAACCTACCACAAGCTCACGCCCTTCATACCCTAGCTCACGTCAATCCTCTTACTAGCTCGCACTTCCTTGTTGTAGCATGCCTATTTGTTGGATGTTACTTCCCAAAGTTGAGTCCTTGCCACCTCATGCCCTTCCACCAACCAACAACTCGACTTTGACTATTGCTCACCTCTCCAAGCCCTTGATTGATTGGAATTCAACCTGCTTGCCATTGCCAAATTCGACCTAGGGTTTAGATTGAGTCTTTTACTATAAAGAGAGGCCCATCTGGGTTATTATCTCATGGATTTTTATGCATCGAAACTCTGATGAAATTGTAAGCACTTTTAATTGAGAATAAAGTTGAGACTTTGGAGGTCAAAACGTGGAGGCTCTTGATGTGCATTGCTTCACTTGATATTTGAGGTGATATTGTTTTTATATTCTATTTGAGGCTCTTAAGTTGTAGATCATGTTCAAGATGGCTAACAATCTAGCACAAGTAGCATGTATCTAGTTCTTTTCACTTAAATAGTTTGTTTCAAATATATTATCCATGCTCAAGGTTCTTGCAGGTACATCTTCACTTCATAATAAGATCAAAGGAGTTTTGGCTTTTGAATTTGAGAAACAAAGGGAGTTAGATCTTCTCCATCAAACATTCAAAACACATTTTTGGTTACTTGTTACTATAGGCTTCCATCTCTTCAAGCCTTCTAGTTTGCTCCTTGAGTTTTTGCTTTGACTTGCTAAGCCATTTCTAGCCCCTCTAGCCTTGATCCGAGATTATTCTTGTCTTCAAGCCATAGATTAGTTTGCCATAAGGTTGAAGTTCCTTCAACCTTGGGGAATAACTTGGGATTTGTTCCCTTGTGCTCTCTTCAACACTCGTTGTCGGCGTATCACCGGTTAACCGGAGGATTTCCAAGGCGGTGTTTTTACCATCTCAAGTGTTCCACTTGAAGCCCTTGCCCTAGATCTACTTCTCCTTGGTTTTATCTTCTCCTAGATTCGTCCCACTTCATTTTTGTTTTCATCTTCTCCTAGATTCGTCCCACTTCAAGTTTTAGCTTCCTCTCCTTGCATTCGTCCCACCTCTCTTTCTCCATTCGCCCTTCTCCTCTTGTGCTCTCGTCTTACCTCCTTTAGCATCCATTCAATCCCTAAATCCCCTCTCGTCCATCCTTGTTTCTCACCTTTCCTTACCTTTCGTTTTGGCCCTTAAACATAAACAAAACAACAACAAAAAACAACAAGTATTAGTAAGTAGTTAGTGTAATTTTCATGCTTAGTTGTTAGTTATTTGTTTAAGATCTCAAATTGTTAGCTAGTAGTCTTTTTTTGGAGGGTTTATGGTTAGATTTCTTTTATAAAATCAAAGTTTGTGCATTGAAAGTTTAAGTTAGGCATATCCAAAGGTCATTTAGGGCTTGCATCTAGTCTTTCCTTTAAAAGTTTTATAATCTCATTTCAAAGATAAACAAGTTGGCATATAGGATAGTGTAAATTTTTGTGGTTGCACTCTCATTTCCACCATATTTTGGGGCATTTTAGCTCGCTGGTCCGTTTTACCATACTAATCATTTCAAGACAAAATCTCATGCTCTTTCATGTTTTAGCCTTATTTTGCAAACTTAGACTCGATTGTTCAAAGTTTGATTAGATTTCTAACGCTAATGGGTGCATGAGTTATTGGCTTATTCTTGTGGTAGGATTGTGGGAAGAGAAAGATCTCTTAAATCAAAAGATCAAATCGAAGAGAGAAGAAGAAATCAAGCATCATAAGACATATTTCAAGATACACCTTCTTATCCTTTGTAAAAGCCATTAAGGGCTTCAATTTTTTCAATTTTTATAAATTGTTTCTAGGTAGCCATTAAAGACCTTTCAAGGATTCTCCCTTGAGGCACTTGTAAAAGATTAATAAAACTTATAGTGGAGAGGTCCTCCATTTTTTGGTCTTCTTCCCCATTTGGGGAAGAGTGTTGGGTTTTGTGGTTTGACTTAGTTAGATCCTTTTCATATGCTCTTAGTTTAATTTCACTTCAATAAGTCATTTTGCCTATCTTCCATATTTACTTACCCCCATGCTCTCCCGAGTAGGGTCTTTGACCTGAAAGAGACTCTTGGGTAGTTTAGAGTTACTTTGTTTATTATTATCTTGTTTCTCTTCCAATCCTTGACCAGAGAATAGCTAACTTTGGGATCGTATCCCAAAGGCCACATAGTTTTGTGGTAGCTTCTCGCTCCCCCATCAACTTCTTGTGGACATCCAGCTAGCTGGAAGGTTTCCAGGATTGGTGGCTTCTAGTGGTTGATCTTGTTCGGAGATCAATCCCACCTAGTAGATTAAAGTTTGTGTGGTAGAACACTAGATTTACTCAGTTTCTTTTTATTTCGCAAATAGTGTTGTTAATAGTATTTGTATCTCGCTGATCAATCATCTTATTGTTTAAATCTTTTTTCAATCTGAGATATACTACTACTACAATTTATCTGCTTCTTAAAATAAACCAAAGTCTCTTGAACTTGGCCAAATCCAAGTCAAGAGCACCCTCTATCGGAGGGAATTTTAGTTTTGCATTTCCCTGCATTAGGCATTGTTAAAATAGCAAGTCTCTTGAACTGTGGTCATAAGACCAAGTCAAGAGCACTCTCTGTCGGAGAGTTGAACAAGGTTATCTAATAATAAAATTCTCCACTCATACACCCCTTAATTAATTTATCTTGGTTTCTGTCCTACACCTGTATGCTCTGCCAACTGGAAACGATTGGGCTAGTACTCAGAAAGGTGGAAGACTTGATAATTTACAAGTGAAAATCTAATTAAAACTTTCACCCCCATAACCAACGAACCGGCGTTGTCATAAAGTATTTTAATTAGTTCTCAGGGGAGGCACCGGAGTGCTCAATCTGTGACATGGTGGCTGGTTAGCATTGCGCGCCTCGCTATGATTCCAGACAGGTTCCGACAGGTCTCTTAAAGGAGCTGCTTAAAATTACTTTCCGGACACTCTTTGAACATCCTTGGTTTTAGCCCTAATAATCAAGAACATCTAAAACACTTAAAATTTACTAAGAACAATTGCAAAACGTCCTCACAAACATTTACTTTCGACTTATTCTTTCAGCATCACAAGTTTTATTTGACTCCATTTGGCACTGGTCTTTAATATTTATATATCTTTGAATCTGGACCATATGTCCTTGTCACTTGTTTAAATCTCAATCTTGTGGATGCCTTACCTCAAATTATAAGTCAAAGTATATTGTTATCTGCCGAATTTGTATCTTGTGAAATTTGCAACGTGGATTGCGTGTTTAATTTTGTTCTAATCACTATACAAAAAACTCCTAAACAACACCCTTCTGCATCACAACACCAAAAACATTTAAACACACAAAGAGCCTTAGACAACTCTTTTTTAGGGACTACCCCCCTTGGCTTCGTTAGGAGTTTTGCCTAAACGGAGTAGCTGGGATTCAGGTGACAGTACTGTTATCACATATATAGTAGCCGGGCTACCATACGTTATTTTTCTCATTCCAGTACACTATTCAGCCAGTTCCCTTACATTTGAGATGCTGAGATGAGCATCTATATTGGATCACTATCAGATTGTGGACAGCAGTTGTATTCCCCATGCCATGACTGAGTTTCAGGACACTCAGAGAGATGACCGATGTAGCCATTATACCATTGGTACAGAGCAGACAGTAGTGCCCAGAGTTACAGCAGCAGTCTCAGAGGACAGATGATGGTACAGGTTGATGAGCTTTCAGGTATATGACTCAGCAGGTATATCATTGTGTTATGGTTAGATTGCTTTTATACTTATTCTTATAGCATGTCTTAGCACTTAGTGTCATGATCTGGCGATCATATAGATATTTGGACCTGGTTGACCTATCATATATATCATATTGTCCCTACTCAGACTTAGAAGTTCACTATTCATACTCATTGGTTTTACCCTCCTTAGGGAGAATAGAGGTGATCATTACACCATACTTTGGCTTGCTAGTGTTGGCTCCATCATTTCATTATCTTCATCCATCCATGGCCTACCTTTTAGATTATCACCCTGACTTACTACTTGACTAGTGGCATGGAGGACTTTTCCCCACTGTAGCCTCTGTATTGGATAAGCTTCCCTGTTTATTGTGTCTCGGCTCTGAGTTGGTGACAAAACTTACCTATGGTGAGTTGGAGTTCCTTGTGAATTCCCCCTAGTCACTAAAGTTGTGTTGGCTAAACCTGAAACTTTTAGTACTGCCATCAATACAAAATCTGGAAAATGAAATGCTATATCTTGTATGAAAAGCCCATTCATGCAATGTGTTTCTAAACACACATGAATGAGAGGCATGCCAAATGAACATGGCAATGAAAATAAAATGTTATATCTTTTGGAAAATAAATACCTAGGTAAACAAGCTGTCCATGACACACCTAGAAGTGCTCAGGTAAACAAGTGCCTTAAAAACACACCTGCAGCAGAAAGCCTAAAGAAAAAATGTAAATCTATGCAATGTGTTTGTAAACACACATAGATCAAGGCTATGGAAACTTCAGGCCCAAAAAGCAATAGAACTTAAATGCTATATCTAAACAATTGCTGGCCTTATTTGTATTATGGATTGTGTGCATCTGTGAAGGTGAATAAACCCTCTTTAAACAACTCATCCATTTGTGAGACACCGCCATTCCCTGTGTTATTGCTCATTCAGTATATACTATGGTGTATTCCCTTTCCCTTGCCAAAGTGTCACAAAGTCAAGACAGCTAAGTCATCCCTTAGCCTAGCCAGTTAATTCAGCCTTCACCCTTCACTAGCAAATTGATCACAACTATGAAGTGAGTATGGTCCTGAAAGTCTAGTCTGAGTAATAATAATAATTAACGACACTATATATTTGGATGTAGATCGCCAGTTATGATCATTATGTGTTATAATTGCTATTTGAATAAGTTGTAGAGCATGTATTAACCTTGACACCTTGCAGCAGCCTTGGATGATGGTCTGAGTTATATTTGGTCTTGGTTAGACCTAGTTTGACCATGGAGGACCATGGGACATGAGATGTTAGACCTTATGATGATATGGATAGATGATATATGGTCTATGTACACATACATGATGATTCTATACAGCAGCTACAGGGTTATGATGATGATTCTTGGGTTACAGCAGTGTTTGGTCATTTACAGATCATTATTATTGGCCTTGTTCCGGTATATTGGGCATTTATTTTGATCATGCAGAGACTCATATGGTGTATGAGTACACATCTTGGATGGATTTGGACCTTCTGAGTCCAATGGGACAGTTTGTTTTCAGTTCCGGGCACTTACAGTGATGATTGAGCCTCAGTAGGCTGTCCCAGTGCAGTTTTGGTCTGTTGGAGGCCCTGTCGGAGCAGATGTGATTTTTATCCGGTTGACCTAGGGCGCTGATGATGGAGGGGGTGGTCCAGCCACTTGTTTTTACCATATTACCCCCCTTCCGGACACACTGGTGCCCTCACCTTTACAGCGCCAGCACTCCAGGAGGCTGTTTGGGGCAGTTTCACGCTTCCCGAGGCATTTCAGGATTGGTAGAAATGGCCATTGAGGAAATCGATTTGGGCTACTGAGGCAAAGTTATGGCATGGGATGATCAGTGATGATAGATCGGGACCTTCCACACCTTCTCCAGCAGTTTCAGCTTCATCGGGGCCCGCATCCATCACTTATGGCACTTTCTGTGGATTTTTGAGGTCTTTTGAGGACCACGACTTCACTATGAAGGCACGATTTGGTACATTCATGATTATTTTTTGGTTATTGTGCTATGGGGATTGACCAAGGAGGGATAAAATTACCCCTTGGACCCACCATAAGCCTCTTATGATATTTTATCATCATGATTTGGTGGGATTCCCCTCTTATAGGGCGATTTTGTCCACTTATGTTATATTTTATTAGTGATCCATGTATTTCATTGTTGAGCTCATCTCAACCATTGATTAGATATTTGTATCTTTTAATCTTAGCCACTCATTCAAAAAGTGGTTAGGGTTTTGGTGCCTCTCCTTCCTATTTAAAGGAGAGAGCCTCTCATTGTAAAGGGACTTTTGGCTCTGGATTATTGGAATAGAAAATTATTATTGCATCTATCTCCAGTGTTGTGGTGAATGTTTTTGGTGTTCGTTCGTTGGTTCTTCCTTTGCACTGAGTTATTGGAGATCTTGTTTGCCATATCTTTTGTACCACGATTTTGCATCTACAGGTGGAGGCCGATTTGCTTGGAGGAGGAGGTATTGGTAGGGGAAGACTCTCCCTACTTCTTCTTTGGAGCTCTTCGTTGGTAACAGGGAGTATTACTGTCCCAGGACCTTCTATTTCATGTTACTATTTGCATTTCTCTTGTATTTCTTCCATACTTGATCTTACTGATTGAATCTTCATTCCTTGGTTTGACAGGTAGAGGAAGGCGCATTTGTGGGCTAGGGCATCAAATCGGCAAGCAAATCAACAATCTCTCATTTGATCTCTGCGGGAATCTTCCTCAACATCAAGGCATCTCATCCACATCACTCAGGTATGATCTCAAGGTAAGTTCTATCTCCATGATCTATCCAATTGTCAAAAACACTTAAAACCCTAATTAATCAAAACCCCATTTTTACATTTTCTCAGATCTACTTAGATCTAGTGGGTTATTGGGCATAATATTGAAAACCCACCTCTATAGCATCCACGGCATCCCGGATCTATAGTTTGGTGAGGATTGGCTTCCGTTTGACCCCTCTCCCATACCAACTTGGCTTCTCCCAAGCAAGGCGCACTTCACTGATTGAGCAGGTTGACCTAGATCTAAGTGGTGGGTGTTTGAGATTCCACTTGATTTGACATCTACACATCCAATAACATACACCCAGGTTGTCCTTTTCCTGAAATTCACCTTGTGGGCCCCATTCCACATTTTAAAGGATTTAATCCCCATTTTGGGCCACTTGGAAACCTTAAACTCAGATCTACTAAGATCTAACCGTTGGATTATCACGAAATTACAGATCCATACTCCTACTTGACCGATCTACCCGGATCTAAAGTTTGGATGCCATCCGACTTGTTTTGACCCACCTAACCCCACTTTTTAGCCTCCTTGGGTAAAGTCGCACCACCTTGGAGAAGTGAGTTGACTCACTTCCAGGAACTGGGTACTTGAGATTTTTGGAGATTTAGAACCGGAATAATTCAAAACCTAGGTCTAGAGTGTCACTTTGTCAGATCTTGCCTTGGGGATTGCATTCCTTGTTTTAAGGGATTGTGGTCCACTTAGGTCAAACCTAGATCTAGATACATTCATCCATTAAGACCTCTACTGCCCACTTGTCCCAAGTACTAGGAGTCCTAAACCACAAGTCAACCCTACTTTGACTCCACTTCCCAATTCCCAAGGCACTGGTTTCTCTCCAAGTTAATTCAACTTTCCTAGATTGTTGGATTGACTTGTGGTTTGACTTATGCATGGTGAACTAAACCCTTGAAGCTATCATGTACCATGGTCAAGCTTGTCGTCTGTACTAGTTAGCCCCAATACAACCCTTAATTACCCTGCATTGGACACAGTTCCCAAGGCAGTGGACTTTCCAACATTGAACTAGTACACTAGCCCTAGATCTCACTTCAAACATTATAAGTCACTCTTACATCAACCATGAACCAAAGCTATACCTATTGAACCCCTCACTTGGCTTGTGACTTCATCCTTAGGTCTAGGATAAACCATACACCTAACTTCACTTAGAAATACCCTGATTTGGTGTCTTGGTTTTGATCTCTCCTGTCGGGAGTTGATCGGGTCTCCCCCTTTGTTGTCTGGGCTAGATAACATAAAGCGAAGGTTGCCTCGACTGGCGTGACAACCATACATATTGGAGGTCGAGGTGATCGTGGTTGCACCTTTTGAGTTGCCCTTCCCTATTGCCATCCATGACTGGATCCATCCATAGGGGTAACTACAGCTTAGGTGATAACAAGTACCTAGCTCATTGCTTGCCCCCAAGGCCACACCTCTCCCCACTTTCCAGTGAGGGAGACAGCTTTCAAAAGGTTTCTGCTGCTGGTGTGCAGTTTGGCGGACAATAGGTCCTTAGGGGTTAGTTTAGCTCTATGATTCTGCAGTAGTGTTGAATTAAAGTCATTTTATGTGGTTGGCCATTCACTATGTGCACCACAAATTGGCTTTGTGGTTTAGTTATAATATTTGTATGTAGGTCACGTTGACCCAGATTAGGATTTTGTTTACTATAAATATAGGCTTTTTGCTCAAAAGTAATCACCATCGTTAATGAGTCTTAGACTAGGGAACACATGTGAACATGTATTATATTTGGACTTTTCTATTTTGTACTTTATCCTTATATATTTTTGGTTGCTTAGTCTAAATTTATAACTCAACACTTTATTATATTTTATGGGAGACTTGGTCAACTTTGATCTCTCTCCCCACAATTTTGTACTGTATTATATAATAATACAAGTGAGTGTACAAAATGTGTATATTTCCAACAATTCTCTTCTCATACGTCCATACTTGCTTCCTTATTATTTCTTGTGTGTATCTTCTTGCATTGTTTCTATTGTGTTCATATCAATTGGTGTTAGAGCCTTAAGATTAGGGTCTCTCATGAGCTTCACCATTCTGATCTCTTTTAGGATTTTCTTCCTACACTAAATCTTTCTTCAAACTCTCTAGGCCATGGGACTATGGCTATAGCCTGTAAGTCGAATTCTCCTCTAGAGGAGGGTGTAGGGGGTGGAGCTCCTAAAAAATTGCTGAGTGGTAAAGTACAACTTTTTACCATTTTTGGTCCTTGATTTTTTAATTTCCTTCTTTTTTCTTGTAACTTGTGGATTCCTATTTCCAGTTGTAAAACCCTATTTGTTCCATCATCTCCTAAATCCCATGGATCCCTATAAAACTCTAGTGAATTAGGAGAGTTTAGGACTCCATCCTTGGCCAAACAAATGCAGGAGCAACGGTGCCTATTGCTGGAAACCCTCATTACTTAACAACAAGAGTTACATTCTAAAATGATGCATGGCAAAATGATTATGTCCCAACAACTCATAACGCATCATCAACAAGCCCAATGGAAATCTCAATGTCAACCCACTATTCCCAAGGTGATTCCTATTGTTTAATAGACCTTCAAGTTTGACACTAAATTGTTGGTGCCTAAATTTGATGGGGCTCTCATTGGCAACAAGCTTGATTTTTGAATCTTCATCATGGAAGCTTATTCCAAAATGTATTTGAACTCGACAAAGGCCAACAAAATTTTGTAGTTGAAGTTCACATGTAGGACGAAGTCCTAACATTGTAGCAGACCCATACCCAACATTTGGAAACCGACAACCAATTCTCAATCAGCACTCGGGAAGACTTAAAGGATGCCATCTATAAGAGGTTCTAACTTCTACCCATTAGGGTATGTTGCCACTGAAATGCACACCTAGGGGGAAACATAGCATAAATATTTCGAAGCTGCTCGGTGTGACCTTGGGGGCAAGTCTCGAGTCAGGTGCAGTCACTTGATCCTGACTCCTCCGTTTAGGCAAACTGCTAACCGAAGCCAAGGGGGGTAGATCCTGTTGGAAAAAGGTTTCTAAGGCTTTTTTAGTTTATGTTTAGTGATGGGAAAGACTCAAGAGTGTTATTTAGGAGTTTTTGAGTGAATTAATGCAAATTAAAACAAGCATGTTCACAAATTATTCTAAACACATCCACAACATAATATCATAAAGTAAACAACAATTGTAAGATAGATAAAAAGCAATATGGAAATATTGCTGCTAATGATTGAAACCAATGCTGATGGAGCTATCGATTGTTGGAGTGCTGTAATTAAAAAATGTTGTACAATTGTTCTTTGTTTATTTTATTTGTGATTTTAAGAAGATGAGTTGATTTATAGGGAAAAGGGAATTCTTGATATACCTTGCGGTACGGGGAATATGTCTGGATTCGATCTAAGTGGTTTTGCACAAGAACATGTGGGCTGGAACGAAGTCTCAAGAGCGGTGTTCAACATTACACCAACAAGGATGTAGTCTAACTATGCCTTAAGGTCGCTTCCCAGTTGTTCCCTTTTCCTTAGCCAAAATTTCCCCACTTTTGATCGATTTTGAGGCAATGCCGGATTTTCGTTTGTTTATGGGGGACTTGATTTTATTAAGATGAGTGGATTAACTTAAATGTAAAATATTTAAAGAATGCAAACCACCGCTTATGATATCACAAAGCTCAGACAAGCCTGCGATGGGTAGAGCATACACGGAGCATGCGAAATGTTAATTCCAATTTTAGTACTCTCCGACAGAGAGCACTCTCGATCTGCAAAAGCGAGATTCAAGAGATTTTAATAAAAAAAGATAAACTCTCTGCTAGAGAGCACTCTTGATCCGCAAAAGCGAGATTCAAGAGATTTTAAGGAGCCTTTAAAGACTCAAAAGGAAAATGCAAATGACTTAAGAAATAAAGCAAAAAAGGGAAAGTTATCTAATTACTACCCAAGAGTTTCTTTCAGGTCAAAGACCGTACTTGGGAAGCAAGGGGTTAGTATTCAGTTTAGCATGAGGAAAATCTAAAAAAAAAGATTTAAAGCAAAACTTGAATAACTTTGAATTTGCAAAAGTAAAGCTGAGTAAAGATTAATTTTAACTTTGCAAAAAATGAAAACTAGCCTAACATGATACTATAATTATGATGTAAGTAAAAAGCAAATAGTAAAAAACAAATAGTCAATGGGGAGATACGGGCTTCCCCCAAATGGGGGAAGAGGGATGTGGGAGCCTTAAATCCCACTTGCTCTTTTATTAACTTCGGTTACAATATGCTTTTGAGGAAATGCCTTTGATCTCTTAAATGGCATTCAAATGGCTTACAATAGCTTGGAAAAATTAGAGAAAAGAAGGGACTAGGAATAGATCTTCTTGGGAGGCCTAAAGCTCCAAAAATCCCTCAAAACAACTTCTGCTTTCCTGTAACAAAAGCAAAAAACCAGCAAACTATTTTTTTTTGGATTAGTGGATTAGTCCCAAAAATACAATAAAAAATGCATGAGCTAAGGCTTGCGAAATAATGGAAAATTTAGACTTCAAGCATTAAGCAACTAGGACTAGATCTAAGCTTGAAGTAGGGATTTAAAGGACATTTAGATCTATCAATTTTGCATAACAAATCAGATATAAAATGAGGCTATGTAGATCTAACTTTGTTAAGCAAAATGAAAAAAGAATGAAGTAACCAAAGAGAGAAATTTGAGTTTTAAGAGGATGAAGAAAGAAAGGTTGCTCAAGCTTGAATCTCTTTTGAGACTTGCAGGTGCCAATGGAAACAAGAAATGTTATTCATCCAAGATTTGAAGAAGGGGGAGATGCAACTTAGCTCCACCCCTTGCTTCAAAAGAGTAACCTGAAAGCTTATTCACACTTGCAAAAAGAAGGGTCAAATTTGGTACATTTCACAAATAAAAACCAAAAGGGCATGAAATATAACTTACTAAAGCATGCTACTCTCGAATTTCTAGATGCAAAATAGTAAGTAAATAAGTTGAAGACTACAAATATTTACTCTGTGTTTTAGAACAACCCTCTAAGCCAGATTGATTACCAAACTAGACATTGCATGAAAAAACTAGAACAAGATTACCTCATTAAGCTCACACCATTCACAAGTTTGACATGCACCAATGGACCTCCAAAGCCTCAATATTATTCAGTTAAAATGCACAAAGGCATAACATTACAAAACTAGCAGAGGTTCCTTGCATACCTAAACAATGAGGAGCAAGCTGTTGGATTTTGTGCAACTTTGGAAGTTATTCTTATTATATTCTATTGTAATTATTTGTACCTCCTATGGGAGTTGATCTTGATGTAATTAATCATGTAAACCCTTGAAAGAATCAATGTAAAATTTGGGAAGAAAATTAAGTAAAGAAAATAATTATTAAATGTATTTTTATATTTTCCCAAGAGAAGTCGGCCCTGCTAGATTAGTCAAGTCGGTCCAGTGGGTAAACTGCCCCAAAACAGTGGGCAGTCTGCCCCAAACAATGGACAAAACTGCCCCAGTCAGGTTGCCCCAGCTTGGGAAAGGTTAGGTCAGCCTAGAAAGGGAAAAAGTCATTTTTGCATGTGTATAAAATTATAAATAGAGAGGTCGTATGCCTCATTTGTTCATTCACTCACACACAACAAGTTCGCATCACTTGGAGAAGAGCTCGCACCCGCAGCTAGGAGAAGCTTATTTTTGGGGTTTTTGGTTAGAGAGACTTTCTACGTTCTCTCTCTCATCTCTGTACTCTATTCTCAGAATTATTCATCTCTATACGAAGGTTGCTGGGTTTTCTCCTGATTGGGTTTCCCAGGATAAATTCTCGTGTTCTTTGTTTATGTGCTTTGTCTTTCTTCTAGTGATCCTATTGATTTTATGCAATTGAATTATTATGCTATAATTGTATGAAACACTAACATGATTTTAGAGCGGTACTAGAAGAAGCCATTGCCAAAACTAGGGTTTCATCTTTCAAGCCCTCCACTCAACATTTTGGCAGAAAAAGAGCCTTGGGAATTTCTCTCTAAGGAGGGCACATATTTTGGTGAAGGCAGAATTCAATTTTGAGAATTTTCAATTTTTGACCTAATTCTGTAGCTGCAGCAGAAATTAGGGTTTCAGTTATTGACCTACTTCGCAGAAATTAGGGTTTCAGTTTTTGACCTACTTCCTCCATAGTTTTGGCTCGGCCCACCTTTTCTCAACTCGCCTTGCTAGGGCGCATCTCCCTGTGGAGTTAGTTTTTCAAGAATCCAACTTTCATTTTTGACCTAGCTCCTACCAGGGTTTCTGCTTCAGCTATGCAGTCAGGATGATTGGAATGAAGGTTGAAGATTGTCTGGAAGGGGCTTTCAACTTTATCTCTTGGAAGTCTAGGGTTCTTCTCTTACTAGAAGAAAATGATCTCTTGTAGTTTATCAATGAGAAGGTCTTAGAAGTAGAAGCCGAAGAAGACAAATCTTGCTGGAGGAAGAATGATGCCAGGGCAAGAAGG
The DNA here is from genome assembly GCA_027924585.1 of Larix kaempferi. Taxonomy (NCBI): domain Eukaryota; kingdom Viridiplantae; phylum Streptophyta; class Pinopsida; order Pinales; family Pinaceae; genus Larix; species Larix kaempferi. The sequence goes on along the minus strand of BSBM01000234.1, from coordinate 1,600,778 downwards.
ATTTTTGTGGACTCAGTTAGAGACCACTTGGTTCCTCAAATCTCAGGAAAGAAGACTGCTAGAAAGATGTTCAAAATCATAAAGAAGCTATTTGAGCGTAGTAGTATCAATGTGGCACTCACATTGAGGAACCGACTATCGGATATGAAGATCCAGACTGCCAGAACAAAGGTCTCTCATGGTTCCCACAAGAAGGAAGTGGGAGCCTACACACAAAAGCAATAAGAGATAAGTATTTATTTTTATTGCTCACATAGATCTGTTTTGTCTTATACATATCAAATTATATGCAGATCTATCAGGAAGTGTATTGAGCATTTGATATACTTTACTTAGGCTCTTGTTGTATTTGTTATGCATTTCATGAACACGAGATGGAGCTAGACTAGATGATATCTCCTTCCTGCATGCTTAGAGTACTGAACACTCTTGATGGCATGTTCTTGTGGAGATAGCAAACATCTAGATAGTTCCCAGATGTGTTTGGTAGACATGCTTATGATTGTTGTGCTAAAGTATTAGCCAAGATGCCTATGTAAACTATTGTCATTGCATTGAAATAGATGTTGGTTAATTTGATTATGCAATGTCACTGATCATCAGTCAGGATTTGACCTGTAGGGAAAAGACCATGTGATATGGCCTACAAGAGAAGGATGATGAGACTTGTTTCGATGAACAAGTGATGGACACATGAATTCCGTTGATGTTCAGCAGGAAGCTTCTAGGAGTATGACCCTCAGACTAGAAGGATGACCTTGGAAGAAGCCTTCACAGGAGTGAAATCGGAAGCGGGCCACCTCCGGATCTTTGGCTGTCCAGTCTACATACATGTGCCCAAGGAGAAAAGGATGAAGTTAGAACCTTCAGGAAATAGGGGAACTTTCGTGGGATACAGTGAGTCTTCAAAGGCATACAAAATCTACAACCCAAGATCTAGACATATTGAAATCAACAAGGATGTTTCCTTTGAAGTAGAAATGGCTGCCAGGAAAGGCAGAGGATCAAACATGGAGATCGATGATGAGGAAATGCTAGAACCAAAGGAGATGAGATCACCTCCCCCTTTAGTTCAGAGGGAGTTAGCAGAAGAGGATGAACCCATCGATTCCATTGATCTAGTTGAGCCAGTTGAGCCAGTTGATGTTCCCAGAGATATTGTAGTAGGCTGAAAGAGGCCTAGATAGGCACAACAAACTTTGCATGGAGTAGATGGGAGTGTTGAAAAACACAAGGCTAGATTTGTTTCCAGAGGGTTCTCTCAGAAAGAGGGAGTCAATTATGATGAGACATTTGCTCCGATGGCTCGATAGACTTCCATCAGATCGATCATTGCTATTGCTTCAGCGATGGGGTGGAAGTTGCATCAGAGTGATGCAGACCCCAACCTTTACTACAAGGTTGTGAATGACGAGCCACTGATTTTGGTTCTTTATGTTGATGACCCGTTTCTCATTGGAAATGAGAAACTTATCGTATGGTGTAAGAAGAAACTTGCCTCTGAGTTCGAAATGAAGGATCTTTTATTGATGCATTACTTCTTGAGATTAGAAGTATGGTAGAGGTAGAAGGAGATTTTCCTAGGTCAAGGAAAATACACCATAGATATTCTGAAGAGATTCGGGATGTTGGACTGCAAGTCCATGGCCACTCCGATGGATGCAAATTTGAAGAAGCTGAGGGATTCTGCTTCAGATTCAAATTTAGTTGATCCCACTATGTATCGCTAGCTGATTGGGTCCTTGATGTATCTGACTAACACCACACCAGATATATGTTTTGCTGTGAATGCTCTCAGTCAGTTAATGTGTAAACCGATGCAGATTCATTGGATTGTTGCAAAACATGTGCTTAGATACTTGCGTGGCACTGTGGGATATGGCTTGAGATATGCTTCAGAGTGTGACTTGAGATTGCAGGGGTTTACAGACTCAGATTGGGCCGGATGTGCTGTAGATAGGAAGAGTACTTCTGGATGTTGCATCAGTTTGGGTTCTGCAGTGATTTCTTGGTGCAACAGGAAGTAGAACTCAATAGCACTCAGTACTGCAGAGGTTGAGTATATGGCTACTAGTACAGCAGCCCGAGAAGCAGTATGGCTTCGTAAACTCCTTGTAGGATTGTTTGGCCAAATTCCAGAGCCAATCGTGATTCATTGTGATAACCAGAGTTGTGTGCAGATGTCAGTGAATCCTGTATTCCACGACAGGTCGAAGCATATAGGGATTCAATATCACTTCATACGTGATATGGTGCAGAAAGGTGCGGTCGAGTTACATTATGTTCCGATAGATGCTTAGATTGCAGATATTCTCACCAAGCCTTTTCCCAGGATGAAGTTCGAATACTTTCGCGGAAGACTTGGAGTAGAAGAGAACGTGTCCCTCCTTGAGAGGGGGAGATGGCATAGAGATGTTTACCCTACTTTCACCTTGGTGCCTCTACTTGTCCAGGTTCTCAGCCAGGTATGGGAGAAATCCCATCGGCAGATGAGACTGACAGGTAGTAGATGGTCGGGTTACACACAGGTGCCTCTGCTCGTCCAGGTTCTCAGCCAAATATGGGAGAAATCCCATTGGCAGATGAGACAGACAGGTAGTACATGGTCATTTGATGATTGCACAGGTACCTTTACTCGTTCAGGTTCTCAGCCAGGTATGGGAGTACCCCATCGGCAGATGAGACAAACAGGTAGTAGATGGTCGTGCACCTCTGCTCGTCCAGGTTCTCAGCCAGGTATGGGAGGATCCCATCAACAGATGAGACAGACAAGTAGCCGATGGTAAAGCCTATCTCTCGGACATCCAGGTAGGATGGAGAGACTCTCTTGGACTCACCGAAGGATTGGTGGAGTTGATGCATAATGACACTTCTCGAAGGACTGAGACTGTGTTGACAACCTTCAGTATGTATAGAGATGATTGAGACAGTACATATGTACAGATGAAACCCAGATGATCGTGATGCTGATGAAGATCGAAGAATACCTTCCTTGTTGAGAGGGAGTGTTGGATTTTGTGCAACTTTAGAAGTTATTCTTATTATATTCTATTGTAATTATTTGTACCTCCTATGGGAGTTGACTTGATGTAATTAATCATGTAAACCTTGGGGAGAAAATTAAGTAAAGAAAATAATTATTAAATGTATTTTTATATTCCCCCAAGACAAGTCGGCCCAGTCAGATTAGACAAGTCAGCCCAGTGGGTAAACTGCCCCAAAATAGTGGGCAGTCTGCCCCAAACAATGGGCAGAATTGCCCTAGTCAGGTTGGCCCAGTTTGGGAAAAGTTAGGTGGGCCTAGAAAGGGAAAAAGTCATTTTTGCATGTGTATAAATAGAGAGGTCGTATGCCTCATTTGTTCATTTACTCACACACAACAAGTTCACATCACTTGGAGAGGAGCTCGCACCTGCAGCTAGGAGAAGCTTATTTTTGGGGTTTTTGGTTAGAGAGACTTTCTACTTTCTCTCTCTCATCTCTGTACTCTGTTCTCAGAATTATTCATCTCTATACGAAGGTTGCTAGGTTTTCTCCTGATTGGGTTTCCCAGGATAAATTCTCGTGTTCTTTGTTTATGTGCTTTGTCTTTCTTCTAATGATCCTATTGATTTTATGCAATTGAATTATTATGCTATAATTGTATGAAACACTAACACAAGCCTTGCTTTTATAGCAAAAGAAGAAGTGAGGGCGCGTTTATGAAGAGATCCAGGGTTTAGGAGGGAGTATCCATAGATTGAGGCTTGACTTAGCCTTGAACTAGAACATGGAAGGTGGGATTAGATGAGGTGGCTGCCATCTCAAGAGAGGGGCGCCCCTCTTAACTTTGTAACTATCTCCCAACCAATCGAATGCCTCCAAATAGGAAAGTCACCCATGCATGGAAGGAGGACGCATTTCTCAAGGAACAATAACTTGATGTGATCAAATCCTTAACTGAATGTCTTAACTCTTGATTGAAATCACCTCCGATATTGATTGCCATGTCAACTGGCCCTTTATTTGACTCAAATCCTTCTTTTCTAGAGAATTTGATTTTTCTCCATTCTTTATTATTTTAATTAAATACTATCTTTTATTATTTTGGAGAGATTTTTTATTAAAGTGATAAATAATCACTTAAGACTTAGGAAAAATGGGTTTAGGGGTTAAATGGGTGCTCCGGGTTAGAAAACGAGCACCTCCATGGAAAATCCCACCTCCTAACCACACCTTTATCATATTTTTGATTTTTTTTAATTAAAATCATTAAAAAACCCCGTAAAACGAGAAAAATTAAAATTGTCCGAACTGACTCAAAATCCTAGGGGACCTAGTACATGTTCATAATGACTCAATTATATGTCTAGCAAGCTCATAAACATTTGACACATGAACTTTAATAACGTCCTAAGGCTCAAAAATCAGGATGACCATTCCAACTTTGGAGGAGTGGGTGAAAAACTCGTCGATTATACAACGCTTATTCAACATTGCATAATTGACAAGGAAAAAACACCATGGAATGATCACCGTTGATAAAACAGTCCTAGAAGGCCAAGTTCTTTACATAATAAAGTCTTGCTAGCACATTTTTACAATATCCCCAAGGGGTATGAACATATAATTATTACAAAGGGGCCAAAATGGCCCTGAAAAAATCTTCTGAACTTCTGAACACTGATAATGAACATTGAACATGTTCACAACACTGGCGGCTCACAAGAAATCCAACTATGGTACAAAATAGTTGGTAACATTCAACTCCAATTGCGGGACGTGCACTCGTTTGATTTTCAATCAAAAAGAGTGTGCGAGAATCCCAGACTCTCTGGTTCCTTAAAAAAACTTAAGTGCATCAGTCCCACATATACATGATAAATATGCCAAATGAAATCCAAAAAATAAACTACAAGGTTAGTATACAACATTTAATATAAAACAACTATGAGATATGAGATACAAAAACAATATATAAAATAATGTTCAAAATAATATACAAAATAATGTACAAAACAGAAAAGACTAAAATACAAGAGGAAAGGGTTTAGAGAAGCCTTGAAATGCCCCCATGGGAATTTATGTGTCACCGCTGTAGAACAGCTTCAGATGCAACCCATTTACTGGTAGGTTCAACCTTTCTCCTTCCATGTTGTTGAGTAGAAAGGAATTTGTGCCGGCAAAATCGTGAATGATAAATGGCCCCTTCCAAAGGCTATCGAATTTCCCTTGTTTGCTCGACTTGTCTCTTCTATTATCCCACAAGAGAATTGTGTCCCCAATCTGGAAAGATCTCGACTTGGCTGACTTATCAAAGGTACTCTTCATGCTCTCCTGATGCCGAAAACTCTGATCCAATGCTGCCCTTTTGCTCTCATCTAGTTAAATAATCTGATTCACCCTCTGCTCCACGTCCTCCTTTTCTGAACCATAATCAATGATCATTTGAAACACAGGTATTTACATGGTGATGGGTAATTCAACTGTGAAACCATATACCAACTCGAAGGGAGATTTCCCAGTAGCACTTTTCTTGGTTATCTAGTCAGCCCAAAGTGCATACTTGATCTTACTATCCCATGCCTTCTTATTGTTCCCCACCGTTTTCTTGATAATATTCATTAAATTCTTGTTTGTGGATTCAGCAAGTCCATTTCCCGAGGGGTAATAATTGGATGAATGGGATAGGGTAATGCCATACTTAAAGCAAAAAAAAGTAATATCAATAGAATTGAAAGCTTTGGCATTATCCATTGTTATTTTAAGAGGGATGCCAAATCTTGTGATGATTTTATCCTCCAGGAAATCGATAACAACTTTCTTAGTGTCTGATTTGGTGGGCATGGCCTCCACCCACTTGGTGAAATAATCGGTAGCTGTTAGAATCCAAGTAAACCCGTTACTTGAATTATATTTGAGCTGACTGATGAAGTCAAGCCCCCACTGTTGAAAGGGGGCAAGGACCACCACTAACTTGAGGGGAAGAGCTGCCAATTTATGCTTCTTGGTAAAGAGTCGACATTGTTGACAACACTTAACAAATTTATCCACATCTGTGAAGAGGGTGGGCCAGTAGTAACTTGCTCAGAGGATTTGTGGGCAGTTGTATTTGCTGTGAAGTGGCCTCCACAAAATCCTGAATGAAACTCTATCAATTGGAATCTTGCTCATTCACACATCTAAGTATTATCCCGTCTGGATTCCTCCAACCCAAACCTTCATGAGTGAGACAATACCTAGCTGTTTTCAACCTTAAACCCCGTCTTTTATGACCCTTGAGGTGATCTGGGCAAGTAAGGTGAAGAAGGAAATAGATGATGTCTGGATACCAGTGGTTATCAAGATTATGTGATGATGGGGTCATGACTGGCTCAGATCGATTGTTTTCACAAACCATTCCTATGGATTCCTCATTCTTTTGAGTCAACATCTTGGCAAGACCTTGTCCTTTGATGAGCTTGGTGGGTTTTATTTCTAAGTCATATTACTGAATCTTTGATGCCCTTGTGCCCCTTATTCCTAAACAATCTTGTTGGGACAAGATGTCTTTTACTGAAGCATGGGGAACATAACCTATGACTTTAGAATACCCAATACAGGTCTTGGAATGTTTCAATGATTTAACCAAGGCATAAGCCTGCTTCTCCATGATGGTTTATTTTAATTCTAAATTCTGTAAAGCATGTCTCATGAAAGCAATGGGTTGCTCAAATCCTTCGTTGTTCTTTTGGAGCAGAACTCTTGCTATGGTATCTTCGAATGCAAAGGAAAATATCATGAAGTCCTTGGTGTAGTCTGGGCTGACTAGGACAGGCGATCCTGTGATTGCATCTTTTATACATGAGAAAGCCTCCCTTCCCTCATCCGTCCACACAAACTTGGAATCTTTCTTTAATAATTTTTGCATGGGTTTCATTAACTTAGCCAAGTTAGGGATGAATCTTCAAATGAAGTTGATGTGTCCATTAAAAGATTGGAGGGCTTTAACATTCTTAGGCAAAGGTATCTTTTTAATTGCCTCTATTCTCTTGGGATCAACCTTGACCTCGTCCTTGGATATGATATGTCCTAGGGGCTTTCCTTCATCGATACCGAGGACTGACTTCGCTGGATTTAAGGAAATACCATACTTTCTACACGTTTCGAATACTTGTTTTAAATGACTTATGTGGATAGATCTTTCTTTGGAGAAAACAGTTAAGTCATCTTGATAAATCTCTATGATTTTGCCAATTAGCTCCTTGAATGCATAGGCCATAACTCTTTGGAAAGTGGCCCAGCGTTCAATAAACCAAAAGGCATTCTTAAGTATTCGAAAGTGCCCCAAGGAGTTGTGAAAGTGGTCTTATGTCTGTCTTCTTTCTGGATGACCACTTGGTTGTACCCTGAAAAACCATCTAGCATGGACATCATGCTAGCACCTGTGACCCTTTGGAGAAGGGTTTCCATATTCAGAAGCGGATAGTTGTCCTTCTGACAAGCCACATTTAGATTCCTAAAGTCGATGCATATCCTTATGCTTCCGTTCTTTTTCCTAACAACCACTAAGTTAGAGCACCAAGGTGAATGTCTTGTAGGTGCAATAATCCCTGCTGCTAACATTTTCTCAAGCTCTTTTTTAACAATGGGAGCTAACTTAGGGTTAATCTGTCTCAATTTTTGTCTGAAAGGTTTGACTTCCTTGATCTCTTGCTTTAAAGGTATAGTGTGCTGGAACACATCTTCACGATATGCTTTTAATTCATCATAAGTAAAAGCAAACACATCTCTATACTCTTTAACTAAACTGATTAAGTCATTCCTTTCTTTTTCTGAGCTACCTTTTCCAATTTTTATCATTTTAGGTTCTTTATTTGACCCAATGTTTATTTCCACATAGTCCCCAGGTTTTATTGAATCAATATTGTTCTTCCTCCAGTCCTGCCTGTCAAAGATGCTTTCAAATGCTACTAAGCCACGCGGAACAGGATTGTTGAACTGATCGCCCTCACCCTGATACTCTTTACCCTCTTCTTGAAAATTGGCATTAAAGTACAAGAATTCTTCAACATTATGGATAAACTTTAAGATTTGTTCATCATCTTGGAAAACTTGCCAATGTTCCATGTTATCGGGCACTGATGGTCTGAAATTGATTTCTAAAGTACAGTCACCATTTAATATTTCATTTTAAGGATGAAGGGTTGATGCCAAAACTGCTAACTTATCCACTACGCTGTTCTGATCTCTAGGATTCGTTTTTATATTTAAGGCATCAAAGAATTCCATGGTGTCCCAAATTGCATTTCTATACTTTTTTAGTCTTTGACACTTACATGCAAATTGGTTCTTTACTTGTTGAACTATCAAGTCAGAGTCACCTTTTATACTTAACATCTTTATCCCCATATCTTTTGCTAGTTCAATCCCAAGTAAGAGTGCCTCATATTCTGCTACGTTCTTTGTTGCTTCAAATTCCAGTCTATATGCAAAGTTGAACATCTGCCCTCCCGGTGAAGTGATGACAATCCCAGCCCCTTTTCCTGCTCTTGAATGAGCACCATCAAAGTTCATTTTCCAAATTTCATCTACCTTTTCATTCTTAATTTGTTCTTGAATGGGCTAAAATGGTAGAATTAATTGCATAATTCCCAAGATCATCAGTATTATAGACATATTGATTTGAGGGTCTCTTGGGATTTTCCACATGATTTTTCTTTTCCTTCTGCAATTTCACTAACGAGTCCTCTGATGCAGGTGCAGTGGCATAGGTTCAGTCCATTTGGATCCAACCTCCTAAAGTAACAGCCCACTTTCTGGAAAGTAACATCCCCCACTTATCAGGTACATCTATCACAAGGATATCCATAGTCACATGAATGTCTGGATACTTGGTCAATCTAACCAGCTGATTCTCAATAATGCCCACAACATCAACTTGTCTAGAATCCATGGCACAAACATTTTGATATGGTCTAGTTGTTCTAAGATTTAGTTGATTCATGACCTTCCTTGTCATTATGTTGGATGAAGATCCTGAATCTAACATACAATTGTGTAGAAGAAGATCACCTATCATCAATGATAAATAAAAAGGCGGATGATCTTCTTTTCTCGGGTCCATGGTATGTAGAATTACTAAGGGATCTTCCATGACATTGTTGTTGCTCATGGAGGGTTGCTCTAAATTTTCAGCAAAGGTAATTTTCTTCGGGGTGGGAGGATTTAAGACTCTCATTAGCTTTTCTCTTTGTTCAGGAATCTTGAAGATTTCGGTAGCAGGCATAGGTATTTTTACTTTTTTAAACCAATTACCTAAATCAATATTCATATCATCAGAATTATAAAGATCTGTTACCTGGTGGATATTGAATATTCTTTCCAGCGTTTTCTCTTCTCTAGTATGTGAAGGATTTGAACTTCGACATCTCTCGGATTTGGTCAGGTGAAGGTATCTCTCCATAAGTTTTGGTAAGGTTGTCTTTCTCCTGGCTGTATTGTCTAGCATGTTTCCAACTTTCTTTGGGAATGGTATGGACATCATTTACATAATCAGGCTCGCTTGAAAACTGCTCACTATTGCTCACTTCAGGAAAACTATTCTCGAGGACATAGCATGCAAAGTAACAAGTGGATTACCATGTTAGTAGCCTCTAATTGATTCGGAGGCCTCTTTTCATGGGTTGGTCCCTTCTTCTGCCAATTTCCCTTGGGAGGAAAATTTCGTTGAATAGGTTGGGACCGAGATCCTTCCATAACTATGACTCGATTCTGCATTTCCTTAAGCTGGGAAACATACTTCATTTCCATAGCTTCCATCTTCTCATTCATTTCTTTAATTTTTCTATCATGATTATCCTGATGAGAAGTGGATGCTTTATCTTTAGGCTCAGTTTGTTTCATGGTAACTAGTGCTCTTGTATATCCAGGAATGTTAGACTTGCAAGAAGATTGCATGTTTCTATCAAGTTTCACAGCCATATCTTGAGCCATCAAAAGTGTGGTAGGATCCTTTTCTCTAAGTTGATATTGCATCTCACCACTTAAAGCTTCGATGTAATAAACCAAGATAGATTGTGCTGTTGGTTTAAAGTTTGCATGCATGTTGTTCACTAAGTCCTGGAATTTCTTATTGAATTCATCCATAGTCTCATTCTCACTTTTCTTAATGGTATAAAAGCAAGGCTTGCTCCTCATTGTTGAGGGATGCAAGGAACCTCTGCTAGTTTTGTAATGTTATGCCTTTGTTCATTTTAACTGAATATTATTGAGGCTTTGGAGGTCCATTGGTGCATGTCAAACTTGTGAATGGTGTGAGCTTAATGAGGTAATCTTGTTCTAGTTTTTTCATGCATTGTCTAATTTGGTAATCAATCTGGCTTAGAGGGTTGTTCTAAAACACATAGAGTAAATATTTGTAGTCTTCAACTTATTTACTTACTATTTTGCACCTAGAAATTTGAGAGTAGCATGCTTTAGTAAGTTATATTTCATGATCTTTTGGTTTTTATTTGTGAAATGTACCAGATTTGACCCTTCTTTTTGCAAGTGTGAATAAGCTTTCAGGTTACCCTTTTGGAGCAAGGGGTGGAGCTAAGTTGCATCTCCCCCTGCTTCAAATCTTGGATGAATAACATTTCTTGTTTCCATTGGCACCTACAAGTCTCAAAAGAGATTCAAGCTTGAGCAAGCTTTCTTTCTTCATCCTCTTACAACTCAAATTTCTCTCTTTGGTTACTTCGTTCTTTTTTCATTTTGCTTAACAAAGTTAGATCTACATAGCCTCATTTTATATCTGATTTGTTATGCAAAATTGATAGATCTAAAAGTACTTTAGATCCCTACTTCAAGCTTAGATTTGTTGGATTTTGTGCAACTTCGGAAGATATTATTTATTGTATTTCTACTGTACTTGATTGTACCTCCTAAGGGAGATGAACTTGATGTAATTAACTATGCAAACCCTTGAAAGAATCAATGTAAACCTTGGGGTGAAAAGAAGCAAAATAAAAGATAAAAATTAAATTATTAATTGCCCCCCAAGTGAAGTCGGCCCAGTCAAGTAGAGAAGTCGGCTCAGCTAGGGTAAAAGTCAGTTTTGACACTTGTATAAATAGAGGTAAAGTTCACCTCATTATCTCACTCACTCATTCACTTAAGTTCGCATCACTTGGGAGAGAGAAGTTCGCATCTGCTGGAGAAGAAGACTATTTTGGGGTTTCTACTTTTTGGAAAGCATTTCCATCTTTTCTCTTTTATGATTGTACTCTGATCTCGGAATTATCATCTCTATACGAAGGTTGTTGGGTTTTCTCCCATTTGGGTTTCCCAGGATAAACTCTGCTGTTATTGTTTTGTGCTTTGTCTTTCTTCTAGTGATCCTGTTTATGCAATTGAATTATTATGCTATGAATGTTTGAAATCTAACATGATATCAGAGCAGTTCTAGAAGAAGCCATTGCCAAAACTAGGGTTTCATCTTCTGAAATCTTCACCCAACATTTTGGAGAAAAAGAGCCTTGGGAATTTCGCTTTTAGGGAGGTGCATCTTTTGGTGAAGACGGAATTCAATTCTGAAAATTTTCAGTTTTTGACCTAATTCTGCAACTGCAACATAAATTAGGGTTTCAGTTTTGACCCACTTTTCTCCACAGATTTGGATCAGCCCTACCATCTCTCAACTCGCCTTGCTAAGGCACATCTACTTGTGGAATCGGTGTTTCAAATTTCCAACTTTCATTTTTGACCTAGCTCCTGCTAGGGTTTCTGGACCAGATTTGTTGGATTTTGTGCAACTTCGGAAGATATTATTTATTGTATTTCTACTGTACTTGATTGTACCTCCTAAGGGAGATGAACTTGATGTAATTAACTATGCAAACCCTTGAAAGAATCAATGTAAACCTTGGGGTGAAAAGAAGCAAAATAAAAGATAAAAATTAAATTATTAATTGCCCCCCAAGTGAAGTCGGCCCAGTCAAGTAGAGAAGTCGGCTCAGCTAGGGTAAAAGTCAGTTTTGACACTTGTATAAATAGAGGTAAAGTTCACCTCATTATCTCACTCACTCATTCACTTAAGTTCGCATCACTTGGGAGAGAGAAGTTCGCATCTGCTGGAGAAGAAGACTATTTTGGGGTTTCTACTTTTTGGAAAGCATTTCCATCTTTTCTCTTTTATGATTGTACTCTGATCTCGGAATTATCATCTCTATACGAAGGTTGTTGGGTTTTCTCCCATTTGGGTTTCCCAGGATAAACTCTGCTGTTATTGTTTTGTGCTTTGTCTTTCTTCTAGTGATCCTGTTTATGCAATTGAATTATTATGCTATGAATGTTTGAAATCTAACATGATATCAGAGCAGTTCTAGAAGAAGCCATTGCCAAAACTAGGGTTTCATCTTCTGAAATCTTCACCCAACATTTTGGAGAAAAAGAGCCTTGGGAATTTCGCTTTTAGGGAGGTGCATCTTTTGGTGAAGACGGAATTCAATTCTGAAAATTTTCAGTTTTTGACCTAATTCTGCAACTGCAACATAAATTAGGGTTTCAGTTTTGACCCACTTTTCTCCACAGATTTGGATCAGCCCTACCATCTCTCAACTCGCCTTGCTAAGGCACATCTACTTGTGGAATCGGTGTTTCAAATTTCCAACTTTCATTTTTGACCTAGCTCCTGCTAGGGTTTCTGGACCAGATTTGCAGACAAGATGATTGTTATGAAGGTTGAAGATCGTCTAGAAGGAGCTTCCAACTTTATCTCTTGGAAGTCTAGGGTTCTTCTACTTCTAGAAGAAAATGACCTATTACAATATGTAAATGAGAAGGTCCCTGAACCAAAAGCCGAAGAAGACAAATCCCGATGGAGGAAGAATGATGCCAGAGCAAGAAGGATTCTAGTGGACTTAGTAAGAGATCATTTGGTTCCACAAATCTCAGGGAAGAAGACTGCTAGGAAAATGCTCAAGACCATAAAGAAGTTGTTTGAACACACTAGCATCAATGTATCCATCACATTGAGAAACCAACTTTCAAATATGAAGGTATCCAAATCAGAATCCATTGCCTCATACTTCATGAGGATCACAGAACTAAGGGACAAGCTTAGCACCAGTGGAGATCCCATTGATGATAAGGATCTTGTTATCACCACTCTAAATGGTCTTCCACCATCTTGGGAGTCCTTTATTCAAAGCATAAGTGGTAGATCTAAACTACCCAAGTTTGATAAGCTATGGGCATATTGCACTCAAGAGGAGACAAGGATTGCAGCACGACAAGGACTCCATGGTACTCAACCTGAGGAGAATCAAGCATTTGTATCCCATGCCAAGAAAGGTAAGGGAAAAGGAAGGAAGTTCCATAAACACAAGCACCAAGATAGGAGATCTAGTCCTCCTCTAGATCGGAAGAAGGAAAAGAAGGATTTGTCTCAGATACAATGCTACAGATGCAAAGCATATGGTCATTATGCCAATAATTGTTGAAGTCCAAACAAAAGAAAGCATGAAGCCTCAACTGCTGATGTTGAAGAAGATACTCCTCACAAGAAGTCAAGGAATGACGATCGTTCGGAGTTCTTCTTCTAGGAGATATGAAGATCCAGACTGCAAGAACAAAGATCTCTCATGGTTCCCACAAGAAGGAAGTGGGAGTCCACACACAAAAACAATAAGAGATAAGTATTTGGTTTTCTTGCTTACATAGATCTGTTTTGTCTTATCTATCTTCATTATATGCAGCTCTATCTGGAAGTGTATTGAGCAGTTGATATAGTTTACCTTGTTATGCATATGAGCTACACAACACTTCATTAACACATAATGGAGCTAGTCTAGATGATATCTCCTTCATGCATGCTTAGAGTAGTACACACTCTTGACATGTTCTAGTGGAGATAGCAGACATCTAGATAGTTCCCAAATGTATTTAGAAGACATGTTTATGATTGTTGTGCTCAAGTATTAGCTAAGATGCCTGTGTAAACTATTGTCATTGCATTGAAATAGAAATTGGTCAAATTTGATTATGCAATGTCACTAATCATTAGACGGGATTTGACTTGTAGGGAAAAGACCATGTGATATGGCCTACAAGAGAAGGATGATGAGACTTGTTCCGATGGACACATGAATCCCGTTGATGTTCAGCAAGAAGCTTCCAGGAATATGACTCAGCCTAGAAGGATGACCTCGGAGGAAGCTTTCACAGAAGTAAAACCAAAAGTGGGCCACCTTTAGATATTTGGCTGTCCAATCTACATACATGTTCCCAAGAAGAAAAGGACAAAGTTAGAACCTTCAGGCAAGAAGGGAACTTTCGTGGGATACAGTGAATCTTCAAAGGCTTATAAAATTTACATTCCAAGATCCAGACAGATTGAAGTCAGTAGGGATGTTGACCTTTGAAGAAGAAATGGCTGTCAGGAAAGGTAGAGGATCAGACACGGAGATCGATGATGAAGAAATGTTACAACCAAAGGAGATGAGATCATCTCCCCCTCCAGTTCAAAGGGAGTTAGCAAAAAAGGATGGGCCCATCGATCCTATTGATCCAGTTGATATCCCTAGAGATGTTGCAGCAGGTCGGAAAAGACCTAGATGGGCACAACAGACTTTGCAGGATGCAGAGGGGCATGAAGCTCCACATGGTGTTTTCAAAGAAAGCAAAAGACCTCAGAGGTTCTCCAGTTATGTAGCACTGATGAGTAACATCATTGATTCAAAACCAACCACTTATGAAGAAGCATCCAAACATCAAGTTTGGAAGGATGCCATGATGGAAGAATATCAATCCATCATGAAGAATGATGTGTGGGAAGTTGTGCCGAAACCTGAGGAGAAGTCATAAGTGACTTCCAAGTGGCTATACAAAATCAAGCATGGAGCAGATGGGAGTGTTGAAAAGTACAAGGCCAGATTTGTTGCCAGAGGATTCCCTTAGAAAGAGGGAGTCGACTATGATGAAACATTTGGTCCTGTAGCTCGATATACTTTCATCAGATCGATCATTGCTATTGCTTCAGCTCTGGTATGGAAGTTGCATCAGATGGATGTTAAGACAACCTTTCTCAATGGTGTTATTGAGGAAGAAGTATACATTGAGCAGCCAGACGGGTTCATCGTCCATGGAAAGGAGTCTCATGTATGCAAATTGAAAAAGGCACTGTATGGACTCAAGCAAGCACCTCGTGCTTGGTATGGATGGATAGATGGATTCCTGGTGAGCTTGGGATTTACCAAGAGTGATACAGACCCCAACCTTTACTACAAGGTTGTAGATGATGAGCCACTGATTTTTGGTACTATATGTTGATGACATGTTTCTCGCAGGAAGTGAGAAACTTATCGTATGGTGTAAGAAGAATCTCGCCTCTGAGTTTGAAATGAAGGATCTTGGATTGATGCACTACTTCTTGAGATTAGAAGTATGGCAGAGGCAGAAAGAGATTTTCCTAGGACAAGGAAAGTACACCATAGATATATTGAAGAGATTCAGCATGTTGGACTGCAAGTCCATGGCCACTCCGGTGGATGCGAATTGGAAGAAGCTAAGAGATTCTGCTTCAGACGCAGATTTGATTGATCCCACCGTGTATCGCCAGCTGATTGGGTCATTAATGTATCTGACAAACACCAGACCAAATATATGTTTTGTTGTGAATGCCCTCAGTCAGTTCATGTGTGAACCGAGGCAGATTCATTGGATTGCTGCAAAACATGTGCTCAGATACTTGCGTGGCACTGTGGGATATGGTTTGAAATATGCTTCAGACTGTGACCTGAGATTGCAGGGGTTTATAGACTCAGATTGGGCCGGATGCGTTGCAAATAGGAAGAGTACTTTCGGATGTTGCTTCAGTTTGGGTTCTGCAATTATTTCCTGATGCAACAAGAAGCATAACTCGGTAGCACTCAGTACTGCAGAGGCCGAGTACATGGTTGCTAGTACAACAACTCGAGAACCGGTTTGGTTTCGTAAACTCCAGGCAGGATTGTTTGGCGAGATTCTAGAGCTGATCGTGATTCACTGTGATAATCAGAGCTGTGTGCAGATGTCAGTGAATCCTGTATTTCACGACAGGTCGAAGCATATAGAGATTCGGTATCACTTCATATGTGATATGGTGTAGAAAGGTGCAGTCGAGTTACAGTACGTGCCAACAGCAACTCGAGAACCAGTGAGTACATGGCTGCTAGTACAACAACTCAAGAACCAGTTTGGATTCGTAAACTCCGGGCAGGATTGTTTGGCCAGATTCTAGAACCGATCGTGATTCACTGTGATAATCAGAGCTGTGTGCAAATGTCAGTGAATCCTGTATTTCACGACAGGTTGAAGCATATAGAGATTCGGTATCACTTCATATGTGATATGGTACAGAAAGGTGCGGTCGAGTTACAGTACGTGCCAACAGACGACCAGACTATAGATGTTCTCACCAAGGCTCTTCCCAGGGTGAAGCTCGAATACTTTCGTGGAAGACTTGGAGTAGAATAGAATGTGTCCCTCCTTGAGAGGGAAAGATGGCATCGAGATGCTTGCCCTGCTTTCGCCCAGGTGCCTCTATAGTCTAGGTACTTAGTTAGGTATGGGAGAAATCCCATCGGCAAATGAGTCGGACAGCCAGTAGATGGTCGGGTTCACCCAAGTACTTTCACTCGTCCAGGTACTTAGCTAAGTATGGGAGAAATCCCATCGTCAGATGAGTCGGACAGGTAGTGGATGGTCGGGTTCACACAGGTGCCTCTGCTCAGCCAGTTTCTCAGCCAGGTATGGGAGAAATCCCATCGGCAGATGAGACGGACAGGTAGTAGATGGCCATGTGATTGCACAGGTACCTCTACTCGTTCAGGTTCTCAGCCAGGTATGGGAGGACCCCATTGGCAGCTGAGACGAATGGGTAGTAGATGGTTGTGCCCATTTGCTCGTCTGGGATCTCAGCCAGGTATGGGAGCAATCCCATCGGCAGATGAGACAGACAGGTAGCAAATGGTATAGCAGAGATGGTATAGCTGATATCTCAGATATATAGGATTGAGTGATTCTCCTGGACCCACTGAAGGACTGGTGAAGATGATGCATAAAGACACTTCTCGAAGGACTGAGATTGTGCTAACAACCTTCAGTATGTATAGAGATGATGGAGACAGTATAGATGTACAGATGAAACCCAGATGACCGTGATGCTGATGAATATTGAAGAATACCTTCCTCGTTGAGAGGGAGTGTTGGATTTTGTGCAACTTCGGAAGATATTATTTATTGTATTTCTATTATACTTGATTGTACCTCCTAAGGGAGATGAACTTGATGTAATTAACTATGCAAACCCCTGAAAGAATCAATGCAAACCTTGGGGTGAAAAGAAGCAAAAGAAAAGATAAAAATTAAATTATTAATTGCCCCCCAAGTGAAGTCGACCCAGTCAATTAGAGAAGTCTGCTCAGCTAGGGTAAAAGTCAGTTTTGACACTTGTATAAATAGAGGTAAAGTTCACCTCATTATCTCACTCACTCATTCACTCAAGTTCGTATCACTCGGGAGAGAGAAGTTTGCATCTGTTGGAGAAGAAGACTATTTTGGGGTTTCTACTTTTTGGAAAGCATTTCCATCTTTTCTCTTTTATGATTGTCTTCTGATCTCAGAATTATCATCTCTATACAAAGGTTGCTGTGTTTTCTCCCGTTTGGGTTTCCCAGGATAAACTCTGTTGTTATTGTTTTGTGCTTTGTCTTTCTTCTAGTGATCCTATTTATGCAATTGAATTATTATGCTCTGAATGTTTGAAATCTAACAAGATCTAGTCCTAGTTGCTTAATGTTTGAAGTCTAAATTTTCCATTATTTTGCAAGCATTAGCTCATGTATTTTTGGGACTAATCCACTCATCCAAAAAAGTTTTAGTTTGCTGGTTTTTTGCTTTTGTTACAGGAAAGAGGAAGTTTTTTTTGAGGGATTTTTGGAGCTTTAGGCCTCCCAAGAAGATCTATTCCTAGTCCCTTCTTTTCTCTAATATTTCCAAGCTATTGTAAGCCATTTGAATCCCATTTTAAGGGATCAAAGGCATTTCCTCAAAAGCATATTGTAACCGAAGTTAATAAAAGAGCAAGTGGGATTTAAGGCTCCCACATCCTTCTCCCCCCATTTGGGGGAAGCCCGTATCTCCCCATTGACCATTTGTTTTTTACTTACATCATAATTAGATTGGTATCATGTTAGGTTAGTTTTCATTTTTTGCAAAGTTAAAATTAATCTTTACTCAAAGCTTTACTTTTGCAAATTCAAAGTTGTTCAAGTTTTGCTTTAAATCTTTTTTTGTAGATTTTTCTCATGTTAATCTGAATACTAACCCCCTTGCTTTCTCGAGTATGGTCTTTGACCTGAAAGAGACTCTTGGGTAATAATTAGATAACTTTCCATTTTTTGCTTTATTTCTTAAGTCATTTGCATTTTCCTTTTGAGTCTTTAAAGTCTCCTTAAATTCTCTTGAATCTCGCTTTTGCGGATTAAGTGTGCTCTGTATTGGAGAGTTTATCTTTTTTATTATTAAAATCTCTTGAATCTCGCTTTTGCGGATCAAGAGTGCTCTCTGTCGGAGAGTCCTAAAATTGGAATTAACATTTCTCATGCTCCACGTATGCTCTACCCATCGCAGGCTTGTCTGAGCTTTGGGATATCAAAAGGGGTAGCTTGCATTCTTTAAATTTTTTACATTTAAGTTAATCCACTCATCTTAATAAAATCAAGTTCCCCATAAACAAACGAAAATCCAGCGTTGCCTCGAAATCGATGAAAAGTGGAGAAATTTTGGCTAAGGAAGTGGGAACAATTGGGAAGCGACCTCAGGGCACAGTTAATCGAGACACTCTTCACTTTAGAGCAAGCTAATGCAAGACCAAGGGGGAGACCCTAGCTAGCTAATGAAGGCTAGCAAACCTACTCTAGACACTTTAGGGAGATGTGAAGTTGAAGAAAGAGAGAGATCAAGAGTAAGTAGATCTAGATCTAGGGAAGATGGGTGGAAAATAGAGTTAGGGCTTGATTGAGGAGGCTTATGCAAGAGGTTAATGCTCAACCAAGAAATGATTATGCCACTAAAGGAGTTAAATGAGTAGATCTAGCTAGATCTAATGCCAATCTAGAAGACCCAAGTGGGGTCCACCTTTGATTTAGTCAAAATGGAGGGAGGTGGGGCCCACTTAGTGAAATTAGGATAGGAAAGGCACTAGAAGGTTTGCCAAAGGGTAGATCTGAAGTTTAGAAGACAAAATGGAAATACCCAAATGATAGATCAGTGAAATTGACTAAGAACCACAAGTGCGTCCTCCCCTAGAGATGGCCAGTGCTTGGATCAAAGGGAAAATGGAGTTGGAATTCCATCAAACTTGGTCTCTGAGGTTTATTAATTATTTAACAAGTGGGTTTTAGTTATTAAGCCCAAATTATCGCCAGATCTATCAGATCTATAAAACGAGGGTTTTAACGATGAGGGTTTTGAGTGACCAATGGGTAAAAACACATGAAAACCAATACGTACCTTGTAGATCTTACCTCAAATGCTTGCGGCCGCCAAGTATGTTGATGATCCTTTCAATTAGTTACAATTCCAAGCAAGATCTAGTTGATTTCAAGCCAAAACGTCCTAGTCCAAGGAGTAAGTGTGTCTTCTTTACCTGCAAATTCAAACAACCCAAGTTAGATTTGATCCAAAAATGAAAGAAGAAATATGCATGACATATCTAAGAGAATAAATCAATGGACAAAATCACAATTGAAAAACTCCCCGAGAGATGAAACGTCTTGCCCAAGAAGAGACGGGGAACCCCCACAATCGCCCCTCCAAGCTAGTCGCACCCTGCAAAAGATGAATTCGGCCTCCCCAAGAAGATGTTGAAATCACGTAAAAATCACTCCGATGTCTAAAAGAGAAGCATTCCAATCACATACAAGAACATTCATCAAAGCATGAGAAGTAGATCTGCAAAATAATATTTTATTCCAAGAGTTCCAGAGCCCAAAGGTGCATTACAATGAGGGGGGCCTCTTCCTTAAATAGGAATAGGAGAGACCAAACCCTAACCACTTTTTAAATGAGTGGTGGAGATCAAAATATATACAATAATAATCAACGACTATGATGAGCTAGAAATGCAATACAAGGATCAACTCATGAATAAAGGGGGTGCGCACTCACTAAGTGGCCCTAGGGGGTTGCACCGCATGACAAGTGACTAGGACAACTGAAATAAGCCATGGTGGGGCTAGGAGGTGTTTATATCCTTCCCTAGCATGACCCCATGGCACAATGATAAATAATATGACTCTATAACATCACAAAGTGACCAAGTGACCAAATCGTAGCCCCCTCAAAAGCATAATAAAATATCCAAATAATAGCCCGGAGTGTGTGTGGACCCCACTGAATGCTGTAAGCTGTGCTAGAAGGTGTGGGATGCATCACAAAAATCCTCTGATCAAACCTCATGCCAATTCCTTGCCTCAATTGCCCAAATCGATTTCCTCAGTGACCATTTTATTCCATTTTTAATCTTCATAAAATCTCTTGTAAAGTAACAAAATGTCTGTAGCTCTCTGCCTGGTGCCCCAGGCACAAATATGACTGTACCAAAATGTCTGGGAGTATGGTAATATGGTAATAACAAGTGGCTGGACCCCGTTCTCCCTCTGTAGCGCCCTAGGAGAACCAAATAAATATCCAATTGTGCTGTCAGGCCATTTTATAATGGCAATTCTGCAATAAAGTGACAATTTGACTGTAATCTCATCCAGAAGTGCCTGTAAGTGATATCTGAGTGTATGGACTCAGAAGGTCCAAATGTAGTAGAGATGAGTACTCATATACCCTGTGACCACCTGGATAATCATCTGTAGGCTCAACCATGCCCGGACCAATAAAAATCATGGTCTGTAAATAATAATAATAATAAAAAATCCATCAAACCATCATATGAAACCTGTGTCTGCTGCATGGAACCATCAAGTGGACATCATAAAACATCATTGGTCCCACTCATCTCAGATCCTGCGGTTGACTTGGTCAAACTGGGTTGACCAGGTCAAGATTGATCAAAATAATGACCCAGGTTCAATCCGACTGATGCTGCAAGTGCAAATGGATAAGATATGCTTCTTTGATTATTCTAATAGCAATCCTAAAGTATAAAGTGGTATTTCACTGGCGATTAAGCAATTAACACATCAAATATAAGTCCAGTATTAAACAATCAATTACTCAGAACAAACCTTCAAGAATATACTCATTTCATGGACATGACCGCTTTGCTAGGAATGGGTGAGGGTGAAAAATGCAAGGCTAGTATAAGGGGACGACTTTACAACCTTTACACTGTGATACTTCGGATAGAAGGGGAAAAGGGATACTCACTTAAGCATATGTTGGATAGAAAACACACAAGGAATGGCAGTGTCTCACAAATTGAATGAGTTGATTTGAGGAGTGTTTATTCAACCTTTAGCAAATGTCTACAACTCACATCCAAGTTGGAACCAACTCTGTGAGGATCTTTTATAGAACCACCGTGATTGGGTGCACACCTAACCGTAATCTGACAATATAGGGGACACTTAGAATTAGCTGTCCCTTACTCCATCCCACATCACAACCCGTAGGCTTCGTGAGGAATTAATCATTACATTTAATCTTGGCCAACAGTTCTTTAGATTTAGCATATATTTAACCACTGCTTTTTAGGCCTTATGACCTGTTATCACCAATCTTGTAGTTGCCCCGACAGATGGATCCAAGGTGGATGGTAGAGGGGACAGGCAACTGAAGTGGTGAACCAAGAGAGCCCTAGTTCCCAAAAGAATGGTTGTCACGCCAACCAAGGCACTCTTCACTTTTGCTACCAAAGCCAAGATAGCAAGGGGGAGACCTAGATCTACTCCCGACATGAGAGATCAACCCAATCACCAGATCAAATCAACCAAGTGAAGTACGTAGGGTCACAGGTATGGAACCCTAGAATTAAGGAATTAGGACCACTATGGAGGCTTAAGAAAGATGTGAAATGATAGGGATAGGTAACATGCAATGATTCTATGATTAAGTATGATTCCAAGATTTAAGTGCTAGTGTAAAATGATCAAATTCAACTGCCTTGGGAAACGTGACCCTTAAAACAGGGAAAGTGACCCAGAGAGAGAATTTGAGGTTAGGGCTTTCTAGCATAGCTTGCGAGATAGATCTGATAGTGTTAAAACCAACAAGCTCAGGAAAATGACCCAACAGACAAGTAAACCAAACAGTCTAGTAAAGTCGTGAGGGTTTGAGAGGATCAGTGCCTTGGGGTTTGGGCCTATGGAGTCACCCAAGTAAGATGTTTTCAAGAACCCACTTTGCAATATGCTTGATACCAAAAACCCATAAATGGTTTGCCAGTAAACCAAGTCTGTTGACCCAGGGAATTTTCAGAAGATTTTGATTTAGGGTTTTAAATTAAAATGACAAATGGATAAACTAATGGAATGAGAAACTTACCTTGAGATCATACCTGAGTGATGGAAGTACTTGCCATGTTGTTGAGGAATGCTCCCGCAGAGATCAAATGAGAAATCTTTGATTTTTCTTGCTACAATGAGATGCGTTAGCTCCACACGTGCGCCCTCCTCTTCCTGTCAAACCAAGGAAATCGATTCAATTACAATGATCAAGAATGGAGGAAATACAAGCAAATAGCAAATGATAACATGAAGTAGAAGGTACTATGACAATAATACTCCCTGTTACCGACGAAGAAACCCAAAGAAGAGGCGGGGAGAGTCTTCCCCTACCAATGCGTCCTCCTTGAACCAATTCGGCCTCCACCTGTAGATGAGAAAAACATGGAAGAAAATGATAGCAAGATAATCTCCAATAACCTAGTGCAAAGGAAGAACAAACAATCGAACTCCAAAAGCTTTCGCCACCACAAAAAAATAGATGCAATAATAATTTTCTATTCCAATAATCCAGAGCCAAAAGTTCCTTTACAATGAGAAGCTCTCTCCTTTAAATAGGATGGAGAGATACCAAAACCCTAACCACCTTTTGAATGGATGGCTAAGATTAAAAGATCAAAATGTTCTAATCTACGGTTGAGATGAGCTCAACATAAAGTACATGGATCAATATAACAATATAATACATCAATGGACCAAGTCACCCTAGGAGAGGGGGTCCCACCAAATGTCAATAATAAAACATAACAACTAGCTCATGGTGGGTCTAGGGGGTCATATCTAGCCTCCCTAGTGTGTCCCCATGTCATAATATCAATAAATGACTATCACAAGCACCAAATCATGTCTCTCTGGGAAAGTCGTGAGCCTTAGGAGGCTCCAGAAAACCATAAAAAGTGCCGGAGAGATGGGTGTGGACACCACTGAGAGCTGAAACTGCTGGAGAAGGGGTGGAAGACATCACACTCATCATCAAACATCATCCCATGCCATTTCCTTGCCTTAGTAACCCAAATCGAATTCCTCTGTAGCCATTTTTTAATCTGCCTCGGGAAATGTGAACATGCCAAAACTGCCTCCCGGAGTGCCTGCGCTGTCAAGGTGAGCCCACCAGGCTTTCTGGGAGGGGGGTAATATGGTAAAAACAAGTGGCTGGACCACCCCCTCCAGATACAGCGCCCTAGGTGAACCAATCAAATCCACACTCTGCTCTGATAGGCCATCTGATATGGAAAAACTGCACCCAGATGGCTAAATGAGGTCAATCATCACTGTAACTTCCCGAAACTGAAAACAGACTATCTCATTGGACTTAGAGAGCCCAAAAACATCTAAGATGTGTACTCATACACCCTATGGATCTCTACAAGATCATATAAAATGTCCAATATGCTTGGACAAACCACATAATAATAATCTATAATAGTGCTGAAAAGCACAAATCATCATCATAAGCCTGAAATCACTGCATAGAACCATCTGGTGACCTGTACTAGACCATATATCATGTCTCTACATCATCTGAGGTCTATCCACCTTATGTCCTGTAGTTGACTTTGGTCAAACTAGGTTTGACCAAGTCAACATGACCAATAGAATGACTCAAGCTATCATCAAACTGCTGCAAGTGTCAAAGGTTAACACATGCTCTACGATTCATTCAAGTAACAATTATAACAAGTAGTAATCATTTACTGGAGATCTAAGACCAAATATATAGAGTTTTAAATATTACTTAAGACTCAGAACCGGCTTTCAAGACCATACTCACTTCATAGTTGTGATCAATTTGCTAGTGAAGGGTGAAGGTTGAAACTAAATGGGCTAGGCTAAAGGATGACTACTAACTTGACATTGTGACACTTTGGATATGGAGAGGGGATACACACTCTAGCGTATGCTGGACAAGCAATAACACAGGGGATGGCAGTGTCTCACAAATGGATAAGTTACTTCAGAAGTGCTTATTCACCTTGACAAATGCTCACAATCCATATCAAATACAAATGAGGCCAGCAATCTTTTTGATATAACATTTAAGAACCATTGCTTTTTGGGCCTTTACAATTTCCATAGTCTTGATCCACGTGTGTTCAAAAACACTTGTTACATGGATTAGACTTTATGCTCCACGTGTGTTCAAAAACACTTGTTACATGGGCTTTACATTTCACATTTATACTTTAAATCCAAGTTCACTAGGCTTGCCTTGCATTCACGTGTGTTCAGAAACACTTGTTACATGAATGGGCTTATTTCACAAGATATACATTTCATTTCCAAATACATTGTATTGATGGCAGCGCTATTTGTTTCAGGTTTAGCCAACACAACTTAGGGCAACTCAGAGCCGAGACACAAAGAACAAGGGGGGGCTCATCCAACAAAGATGCTAAAGTGGGGGAAAGTCCTCCATACCACTAGTCAAGTAGTAAGTCGGGACAAACAACAAACTAGAAGGTAATGGATGGGTGGAGAGAGTGAATAATGAGACCAACACTAGCAAGCCAAAGTATGGTGGGAATGATCACCTCTATTCTCCCTACGGAGGGTAAAACCAATGAGTATGAGTCAAGAACTTCTAAGTCTTAGTGGGGACAAAATATATATATAAAGATACAACTAGGTCCACATATCTATATGATCGCCAGATCATGATACTAAATGCTAAGACATGTCACGAGGATGAATATAAAAGCAATATAACCATAACACAAGAATATACTTGTTGAGTCATATACCTGAATGCACACAATTTGAACCATCATCTGTCCACTGAGAACCTGCTGCTGCAACTTTGGGAAATACTGACTGCTCTGTAAATGGCTAAATGGCTACATCAGTCCTCTCTCTGAGTATGGGTCAAGAACTTCTATGTCTGAGTGGGGACAAAATATATATATAAAGATACAACCAGGTCCACATATCTATATGATTGCCAGATCATGATACTAAATGCTAAGACATGTCACAAGGATGAATATAAAAGCAATATAACCATAACACAAGAATATACCTGTTGAGTCATATACTTGAATGCCCACAATCTGAACCATCATCTGCCCACTGAGAACCTGCTACTGCAACTCTGGGCAATACTGACTGCTCTGTAAATGGCTAAATGGCTACATCAGTCCTCTCTCTGAGTGTCCTGAAACTCAATCATGGCATGGGGAATAAAACTGCTATCCATAATATAATAGTGATCCATAATAGATGCTCATCTCGGCATCTCAATGTAAGGGAACTGGCTGAAAAGTGTACTGGAATCTGAAAAATAGAGTATGGTAGCTCGGCTACTATATTTGTGATAACATGCCCCTTTTGGATTTTGTATGTGCTTAGAAGCACAACTAATCGCAACTTTCATCCAGGGTGCTTTTCCATTTCATTTCATAGCCCTCTTTCATTGTGTTGAAAAGCACAATTTTAGTTTATTTTCATGGGCTTGCACATAAGATATAATAATAGTTCACACATGCATGTAATGATGGTAGTACATTTTGCTTAAAGTCTAGCCAACACAACTCAGGCAACTAGGGGGATCATCCACAATCGGGACCAAACATTGGGGGCAAGTGACCAGAGAGGTCAAGGCTTCAAATCCAACTCACCTAAGCTTAGGAACCAACACCAGCGGGTTATCCTGGCCCAAAAGGATCAAGGCTTCGACAAGTTCTGCCGCACAACTCAGAGCCAAAACACAAAACAATAGGGAAACCATCCAACATAGAGGCAAAAGTGGGGAGGTCCTCCACATCATAGGCTAAGGTGTAAGTCAAGGTGAAACCAATATGGAAGAGAACGGATGGATGGGGAAAGTGATAGGTGATGCCATAACCAGCAAGTCATAAATGGTGGGAATGACCATGTCCATACTACTTAAGAGGGTGAAACCAACGAGTATAAACACAAATTTCTTATTCTGAGTGATTAGATCACTTAGATTCTAGACAGTCAACAAAATAACCATGTCCATACCTATATATATCGCCAGATCATAACCACTAAATACCTAGTCAAGCTACTAAGATAAGCAAAAGAGCAAGGCCAACATATCCAATGCACAACCATATACCTGCTGGGTCATATATCTGTACCTGTCATCTGGATCATCAATTGTCACTGGGACACTGCTGCTGTCAAACTCTGGGCACTATCACACTGATCTGTATGGAAGAAGAATGGTCACCTCAGTCATCAAATCTGAGGTCATGAGGCTCAGTCATGGCATAAGGTTCATCATATCTGATCTGGGGCTGCTTTGATACATGAGTGATCATCAAAAGTGCTGCTCATCATAGGCTGATCTCATAAAAAATGTGTAAAGGCCTGGCTCAAAAATATACAAGAAACTGCTCTGCAATCATGGTAGCCCGGCTACTATGGATGTGATAACAGTCCCTTTGTCAGAGAGCTCAATATCTCTTATGAAGTTCCCTATAATTTGATATGTGCTTCTATGCATCCCTAGATGCATTTCCCCACTACTGCATCCTAGAAACTTGGTGGAAAATTGGTAATCACACTGTTCCTTTTGTGCAGGCAATGTGCTCCTAGCACTCCTAGAACATTCCAAATCTTTGAAGCTCCAAAGCATTAACATGTTGACAGTTCCAATTCACATTTTTCCATTTGTTAGTCGCTCCATTATCTCTCCTTGTCTTTGTTCAAAGGAAAGCTATCAAACTAGAAGTTACTTGCCATTTTATGTTTTTGTTTCAAGGACTCGAAGCAATGGCATTCCCCTTTTCTTTTAATTGCGTAGATCAGGTATTTAGTTTTTAATGACATTATCTGGTCCAAACCCTGCTGGAAGAAGTAATACTCCTAATGTAACATGCATGATCTAGCTAGATAGTAACCACCCAAAGAATATGACCCTAGCTTTTTAGGACTCACCATGAAGAATTTTCAAGCTTCCAGACTCAATATGCCCTTCATGATTTGAACCTTGTCGATTCAATGGAAGTCTTATGCCAGCACTATGAAATAAAAATGAAAACTATTTAGTCATTATTCTTATTCTTCTTATGGGAAGTATGGGTTTAGAAAGTTTTTTTTTACTAGTGGACATTAATATAATTCCTCTGTACATTGAGTCCCATTTACCTATATTTGATCAGTAGTGGATAGTAATACAATTTCTTTCCTTTTTTCCTTATTTAATTAAATTGACATTATATTGAAACCAATGTCATCATTTTTACAAAAGTACAGACTAGAAGAATCTCTTTCTTAAAAAATTATTATAATTGACAGTATTATGAAAGATATTGATACATTTCTTTTTTTTAATGTATGATGTAGGCCGGTGCTCTGGATAAACTTGAGGCATTCACAAGTTTCAATGGACCTGATTTCTATGGCCTTCCACGAAATACATCTAAGATTACCTTGCGGAATATTTCTTGGCAAGTACCAGATGCATATAATTTCAGTTTTGGTACGATTGTTCCAATGTTTAGTGGTCAGACATTGGACTGGCATGTATCTTGATTAATCAGGTAGCATAATCAAGGCAGTTATATGTCTTGCATTCCATTTGTTTCATGGAAATAAATATTTTTCGAGATCAACCTGTTTCCGGAACACACTGTAACTGTCATGTTCATTTCAAATCTCCGTTCATACAAATTCTCATTCAGGCCAATGTCCAATAAAATGACTGGTTTTTTGTTAAGATAAAGAGGCCAGACGTAGAGTTACTCGTAATCAGGTACCACAATCAAGGCAGTTATGTCTTGCATTCCATTTGTTTCATGGAAATAAATATTTTTCAAGATCAACAGCCTGTTTCCGGAACACACTGTAACTGTCATGTTCATTTCAAATCTCCGTTCATACAAATTCTCATTCAGGCCAATGTCCAAGAAAATGACTGGTTTTTTATTAAGATAAAGAGGCCAGACATGGAGTTACTCGTAAGAAATATTTGGGAACAATTTTTTTTTTTTTTTAAATGAAGAATTCTTATAGGTTTTTTTATAATATTTTTTGGGCTTCGTGCTGTTTTTTTTTAATGGGTGGATGGGTATCAAGGACATGACATATATTGTCAAAAGCTATTAAAAGTAAGTTGACTGTATGGTATCCATACTGCACGGAAAGTTTGCTGAAATTCGTACTATTGCTGAATTTGCATGTGGATATTTTAGGTATAATAAATACTCTCAACTGGACTTGTTACTTCGCAAACTCTCACTTCTTGGGATAAAGTCCTAAAACTCAAGTGAGATCTTCGAGGAGCTAAGAGGGATAGCCATGTCACTCACAAGCATACTTCACACTTTAGGCTGGCTCTCCTCCAGCTCAAGGGGGCTTCCCTATAGTAGGATTACTAGCGCTTATGCTATAAAGTCCATGGTGAAAATGGGGAGATTGCTCTAGTAAAACGAGTCGATACGTTTTATGAAATGAGATGGACGAGTGGATTGGAGACTAGTGTTTATCATTAGGCAAATGGGGTCAAATCAAGGTTAAATGGGAGGCTATTCTCATGAGGAATAATGGCAATTGAGGCTGAAATGTACAAGCTAAAACAGACCATTTCCTTGCTCTCCCAAACTGCAGAGATATAGCTAGGGAAATTACTAGTGCAGATAAACTCCAATAATTATGAAGATTATGGTTGTCAGGAATAAAATGTATGTCCACCCATCCAAGAGTAGAGAAGCATGCAATAATAAACAATATTCCATTGATAACATAAAAGAACAAGGAAGGGCATTACCACATTCATTGCTCCATAAGCATATGTCAAGATAATTCCAGCAAGAAGGATAACATTAAGGTTTAGAAGATTTTCTTATTCATAAAGAACTGTAGTCAATCCTCCGCAAACATTCAACACATATTCTACTAAGCTCCAAGGGGGTCTAGCCCCAAATCCAACCAAGTGTGAATAGTATCAAAATTGGCAAGGGTGTTCAAGCAATAGGCCTTCTAGTAGTTAAACAAAGATCAAAACCATAATAAAGTGTTGCAATCATCCTCCACATGTGCCAAGGGTGAGCGCTCAATCAAAAAGGTGTCTTCATGTAATGATAAAGCAATGTAGGTGCTAGGAGCACTTCACTAGACTAGAGCGCTCCCACTAGAAAGCCCAAACAACACCAAATCACCCATATAGATCAATGTATTATGCCGGAATCATGTGAAAAAGTATCATTGTGCTAGGCATTACATAAGTGGCTATGATGTATGTCATAACATGGTGTAACGTGTATCAAATATCCGTTGATGGATTAGGGCACTACAACCAAACCATAACCAATGAACACTTGGAATGCTTGCAAGGTCAAATATGCTAAGTGTCCCACCTTCATGTGACATTAATCCAATTTGAAGTGTGATCCATAATACACCATCATGTCTTAGGCCAACAACCACCAAGCAAAACCTCAACATATCTATGCACTAGGATCATTGCAAATCATCATCAACTATCCCCTAATATGCTGATCGATCAATCAAAGATATGTAACAAACAAGAGAGAACCAAGTCATGACAATCCATAAAAAAGAAAGCTGAATCTCCTCCCATCCAAGGTAGTCAAACAACCCCATGGAAGTACCACCTTGCAAATCCCTGAAGTTTGTGGTGAAAACCACATCTAATCCTCATGCTATAGGAGGGGTAACAAGACTTGTAGACAAAGAAGTAGTTAATCAAATATTATCAAAGACCACATTTAGCATATTGGAAAGTTAACTGCATAAAAATTGGGCTGATATTGTCTTATAGGAACTTGTCTTGCTTTGCATAGATAAATGTGCTTTATATTTATGAACATTTATTGGAAAAACACAAAGTGAAATTCTTGAGTAAATGGCCTTGTACCTCTATTTGGTGAATTAGAGGACTGACTTTTCTCTCACTTGTAAATTGTAATACTGAGATATTGGAACATTTTGTTTATGCTAGCTTGAAATGCAAACCTTCTAAATCAACTAAGGGAATTCACTATCAAGTTAACACTATGCTTGTGTAGTGGACATTTCATTTATAAGGAAAGTTGGTGATGTGCCAAACCTCCCCATGCATACCTTAACACCATGGATTAAGACCATGTTTCAATGAGTACTTCTCTATAGGAAGTAGCTCAACATGAATCCAAACCCCACCATAAGAAACAAGCACATATGTGGCTATCTTTATTTCCTTGGACATGTTATGCCACATTTTGCAGACATACGTCTTCAGACTTATTTTTTGCTTCAGAGCATTATGCATTCCAGAGTATTGAGGCCCATCTTTGCTGCTCTTGGGCCTCCTTGATTAGATGATGTGATGATAATGTGATATATGCCATTCTTCTATTGCTATGCCATGTCATGATGATATATTATGTGATATTGTACTTCATATTACCGTTGCTACAGTTGATGTATTGATTATTTGATGAGTATAGTTAGAGTATCATCCATAGGTTGACAATGGTAGTAGATTCTCGATTTACTTATGTACCATTGAACCAGAATAATTCTTGGTCTTTGCAAGGACTTTTTCCCCCTTCTTCAGGTCCATCTTTGACAACCTGCACATAATCCATTATCACTTCATACTTTGGTTTGCATCATTTGGTTGAAGATTGATAGATTGACTCTTGACCTCCCCTCTGTGACCCCTTCACCAAGAAGGCCTCCTTGTTTTTCCTTGTGTCTCGGGCATGCTTGTGTTGCAACAATTGTTGACGGTTCAGGAGGATTCCTTGTAA
Organism: Larix kaempferi; assembly: GCA_027924585.1. Taxonomy (NCBI): domain Eukaryota; kingdom Viridiplantae; phylum Streptophyta; class Pinopsida; order Pinales; family Pinaceae; genus Larix; species Larix kaempferi. The sequence continues at coordinate 1,569,616 of BSBM01000234.1, read as the reverse complement.
ATCCCCGGGGTTAATTGCTTATCAAGCGCAAAGAGTTTCCATGGAGCAATGCTTTTCTCTAGACCTAAAACATGAAAGGCCCTTCCCCCTTCAATGCCTCAAAAAGGGCATTTGATGAAAGCTCCCACTCCAATACTCTTGTACTAGAAGTTGTCGTAAAAGAAAAATCCTCATCAGATCAAAAAGAAAAAGAAGACCAAGTCAAATTGCAAATCAAGCAATCCAAAGAAGCCTTGTAAATCCCCGGGGTTAATTGCTTATCAAGCGCAAAGAGTTTCCATGGAGCAATGCTTTTCTCTAGACCTAAAACATGAAAGGCCCTTCCCCCTTCAATGCCTCCTTCCCCCTTCAATGCCTCAAAAAGGGCATTTGATGAAAGCTCCCACTCCAATACTCTTGTACTAGAAGTTGTCGTAAAAGAAAAATCCTCATCAGATCAAAAAGAAAAAGAAGACCAAGTCAAATTGCAAATCAAGCAATCCAAAGAAGCAAGTCTTACTTGCATGTGCTTCTAAATAAAATAAAGGCTAAGGTTTCCAAAAGATAGAAGTACAAGAAGGAGTCCAAGAAATCAAAGAAGACAAGTCCAAGAAGGAGCTAGCAAAGCAAACATAAAAGGGGTGAAGTCTGATTGCCAAGGTTAAATGAGTAGTACCTCCTTACACAACACCCACTTTTTAGAAACTATCCCTATTGTTTTCCCTATTGGTGAAGATCACTGAGTTTTCCCTTTTCCTACATCTTAAGTCAATTAGTCACCTTTGACCAAATATTCACTTGTCTAACTTGGTTTGATCCATCTCTAATCCATCCCGAAGAAGAAAATTGTCTTTGTGAATGCTTATATGTTGTTATGGTACTAGTTAATTTGTAAATCATCTTTCTCAAAAACCCGTTTGAAGATATTTGTGGTGTTGGTATATTATCATGTTTATCATGACTAACTATATGATGACTCACCTTGATGATCATTTGCATCTAATATGTACTTGTTCACGTGGACACCCATTGCTACTAGTACACCAGGGACACTTATGATCATAGTACAACTTCAATTCATTGCCATTGAGACATCATCATGCCTTCTTCAGAGCTATTGTATTCAATGCCAATATATCAATGCTTTGTAGTGGCGAAGAGGGGGCTATTGCATATCTTTGGTTGTACATGGGATCTAGTGATTCTGAGCACATACGTGGATACCCATTTGGCCACTTACTCAGATGTATGACATCAGATTGATCATTACTACCTCAGACCAGTCTCTTCCAAAAAGGTGGTGGACCTTTCTTTAGCGTTGTGCAATCCTAATTTTCATGATCATGCATGAGATTGATATACTCAGTCTTTTCTAGATCTGATGATGGATTTGGATACCCATTTGGCTCCACTTTCATTTCCCATGCTTGCATGTCAGAACACTCTCTCAATTTAGTTAGATTTATAGGGGTCATTCAGTGTAGTGTCAACAAGCAAGCTGAAAACTTCATCAATGTGCATGGGAACAATCCACCCATTGTCTCCCCAACAACTTGGCATTTTGGGCACCCATTTGCCGCTTCTATCCAACCCAACTCCGAGATGGTTAAGCGTTGTCCTCTTTTAGGGTTTTCCAGGAATAGTGGGGTTTTACAAGCTTCTTTTAGTGAAATGGAAGATTAATACATCGCACCACTAAGGTTTTTATTTAAAAAATCCTAAGTTGGTTCTAATTTGTCATTGAGAAGGAAAACATGCACTTTATGTTCTATTTCTTCATTGAGATTGCACCTTACTATTTTTATGTGGGAAATACTACATTTCCACAAGGAGGTCGATTTGCCTAAGTGGCACTTGGGCACACATGTGGATGCATTTTTGGTGATGTGGCACATTGGCACATATGTTGAGGCTTCTTGGGATCATTTAGCTTCTTTTTCACGCCTGTATTAGATGCCAACCATCCATTTTCTCTTTTTTCACATGGATCGACCCTATCTTAGATCGTGTGGCTCAACGATTTGCTCATTAATGGCTAGTTTGACCAACGCTTTGCTCAAGGAGGGCAACCCATGGTATTGGCACATTGTTTCAGCTCCTGTGGTTTTTGCTCATGGTTTTGGAGAAGACCCATGGTATTTGGATATTTTTACTATTATTGACAAGTAAAGAGGAAATTCACCCCACTAAGGCAAAATGACTTGGCTCGATGGCATAAGTAGCTTTTGTAAAGGAGTGATTTAGACCATTGATTTAGCATCTTATTTTTGAGATCATCACTAATTTGTAACTACTTTTGGATCACCTCTTGAGCTAATTCACTTAGGCTATAAAAGAGAGGTTTGAACTCATTGTTAGGGGTCAGAATTTTTGGAAAGAAATAACACTCTGTTGGAATATTTGCTCTAGTTGTCTTAGGCTCTCTTGTTGGTGCATGTCTTGTTAGCTCATCTCTTTGGTGGAAGGAGGCTCTTCACAAGGGTCTAAGGTAACTATTAGTATCTTATTTTGCACTTAGTAAAGTAGGTAAATAATTGCTGCAACCTTATTACTTATGATTGAAACTTCTATTTGTTTGACTAGATTGCTGCAACCCCTTTTCAATTTATAACATTTCAATCACTAAGTGCATTTACTAATCCTTTTGATGGTTATTGTTAAGGAATAGATTGCTTTTCCCCTTGATCTTTACAGGAATCCATCATAGGTTGGAGTAGGAAATCAATTTTATCCTTGGCTAGCAAAGGAGAGGGGCTGCTTGCCTCCACTCTCCCTTGAAGACTACTCATCTATCTTTTGAGATTGCTAATGACTCCATTGCCAAATAATTGTTTCCCTTTAAGGCACTAGATCTTTTTTTTTCCTTGTAAGAAGTCGTGGGGAAACCCTCAGGTACTTCCCCTCATTTCGAGGATGGTATCCAAGGTAAACCACCGGCCCTGATTACGGGGCCTAACCCGGTGGAGACATCAAGTGCGACCCTTATATATCAATGCATAACCACCCGGGGATTTGATCCCGATACCTTTTGCTTACAACTCACAGCTCTCAACCACTTGAGCTAACCCACCAGGCTTTAAGGCACTAGATCTATATTTGGTAGTTTTATTAATTTTCTATTCCAAGTTTTCTTCCAATATTTTATCTCTTCTAATCAATTTTCTGAATTTTCAGCTGCTTGGATCTACCATTTCAAAAGACTCCTAGGGAAACTATTCGCTCCCCCTCCTTGGCTCATCATCTCACAAATTAAGGAATACTAAGGATTTAAACCATTCAACACACCATAATAAATAAATAAACCCCAACAATATCTAATAAGTTCTCATGGTGCTTTAAGTTTAAAGTCTCGATCTTAACTAAGTGATTCAAGTACCTTACTAATAGCTTGCTCTAGATCTTGTTGATTCCAATTCTTGTTGGTTTTATTTGCTATTATAATAGTCAATTTTCAGATTTGAAAGTTATAACAAAACTCAAATTGTTGATTAGCTCTTGATTTACATACTCACATTGTGTATTTATGTGGATTGATACTTAGATACATGCTCACTATTGTTAATCATCTTATAAGATAGTTAACATTTTGATTTTTGTGATTAGATTAACTTAGTGCCTTATTTCATCATTCATATTTTGCAAGTTGATCTAATTAATAGCATAGCAATTGATTATTTCCCACAATTTTACTCTCATTGGCTATTCGCTCGACTTGGCAAATATAGACAATGGTTAATGTGTACATGATGAATATGCTATGGTTAATGAAGTTCATATGTAGTTAATCTCATTCACTTCACCTTCTAATGATCGAAAAGACTAATGACAATTTGCTACCTTTGGGACTTTGAAAGATTAATCTCGAGTTTTACATGTGACTGCTCTCCTGATCCACGTGAATTTGCTTTATTTATGCAATTGTGATACATTGGCTTAGTGGCAATTTGCTTGCCTTCATTTCTTGAGTTGTTGCACTGAGAGACGCTCTACAACCCATTATGAGGGAGATCTTGTAACATGGGTCGAGTGTTTGTCGAGTAACAAAATAATAACCAAATAATAAAAATAAAATATTGTAACGTCGACCATTAATAAAAATAAAAAGACGTGTATTTTCGAAATGAAATCAATGACTATATAATACACCGAAGATAATATACATAACATAAAACCCCTCCACGCCAACCTCCCAGCTCCTCCCCTCCTCCCTCCACGCCGCCCTCCTCCCTGTGCAACCCTCCTCCCTGTGCGAGCTCCCCTCCTCCCAGGTCCTCCCTCCACGCTGCCCTCCCTGTGCAACCCTACTCCCTGCTCCCTCCACGCTGCCCTCCCTGGGCACCCTCCTCCCTCCCTGGGTAGCCGTCCTCCCTCCATGCTGCACAACCCTCCCTCCACGCTGTGCAACCCTCCCACGTTGCGCAAGCTCCCCTCCTCCCAGCTCCTCCCAGCTCCTCCCCTCCACGCTGCGCACCCTCCTCCCTCCCTGCGCAACTGTCCTCCCTCCACGCTGCGTAGCCCTCCTCCCATAATTATATTTTAATTTACTTTTAAATTTTATAATATTTAACATTTTAAATTATATTTTAATTTAATTTTAAATTTAAATTTTAATTGAAACTTAAAATTTTAAATATTATAAAATTTATAATATAAATTTTAAATTTTAAATATTATAAAGTTTATATTATATTTTAATTTTAATTGAAATTGAAATATAATATTTATATTAACTTTCAATTTAATATTTATATTAAATTTAAATTTCATATTTATATTAAATTTAAATATCTTTTAACTTCCTTGCATTCGTTTAACTTCCTTGCATAGATTTCAGTGTATTATATCGTCTAAATTTATATTTATATCGTTGCATAGATTTTAGTATTATATCGTTTAACTTCCAAACAAGTGGGTGTATCCAAATCCTAGGCTTTATCAAGCGCCGAGAGGGATCAAATCTCTTGAGGTGCAAACCTCTCCTTGAATATCTCCTTGAGTGCAATACTAGAGCCAAGGTTGCACCTCGGGAGATTTGATCCCTCTCAGTGCTTGATAGAGCCTAGGATTTGGATGTAGGCTGGTTACTACATTTTATCATCTGGATGGTATTTCATTAACATAATGGTTCATGGTTGATGGTATATTTCCAATTGGATCTTATTGAAATTGTCATATTTTGTTCATTCCATCATTGCCATGGATTTTTGTTAACTTTTACATGATACTTGCTTAAGTTTTGATTTGGAGCATTATATTTTGATAAATTGTCATTAAGATAAATAACATATATGGCTATGAAGATTATGGCAAAGATAACTTTTGGGTAGAAGACGTGATCTGACATCTATAAATAACACCAAGGAGCTGTCGTTGGACTTGTAAATATGTGGTTGGGGAACCATATTGGTTGTAAAAATAGTAGGTACTTAAGCATAAACTAAGGGGTTGTGTTGACCACCGTTGTTACTCCTGCCAATACCCCATGCAAGTGGTACTGTATTAGAAAACACTTGAACACGAAATTGGACCCCACATACCTTGCATATATCAGGGACCCCCTTAGGTATCATGAAACCATCCTATCGGTTGTCTTGTCATTGTTGTGCACCAAAACTATCATTCGGGAAGATTAATCTTCACATACCTGGGTAGTCGGGTGGCATGGTCAAGGGTATGGTCTGTCCTCCTTGGTTGGTGGTTCGAGAGATTGGGGCGAGCGTCACTCTTGGACCCCACACATAGATCGAAGAGCTATGGTGACTTGACACACCTTGTGACTTGAAGCCATTTTGGAGTTAGGGGTTTTACTATTCAAGAATAGTCATTGTTCATTGTAAATGTAATGATCATGCTTCATTTTCTTTAACGTATCATGCATTTTCCTTTTCATGGTAATTGCTTTATTTGAATCTTTAATGTTTCCTTGAATCATTTTGACTGGCTAGTGTAAAATTCATTTTTATAATAATTCTACTCCACCTTTTAGTCTAGAGTGCATCTTAAACTTAATCAATTACCTTTAGCTAGCCACCTCTTCGTAAAAATAATAGCTATATCATTATCTTAACCCTTGCAATTTTCGTCAGAGAAATTTTGGCTAGGGTCTCTCCCTTGGTTAGTCTAGGCTTGTTCACTTGTAAGTATAGGATACCTAAAAGAGGAGTTTCCTCCGTTAGTGACATGTTGGGGGGAAAGTCCATAGTTGTGCTAGGTTAGTGGTTGGTTTCTTGCCAATCGGTTAGCCCGCCCTAGGTTGTGCATAAACTGGACATATTGATTATTATTCCTCCAATAACAATCTATGTAGGTATTGGGGATGAGATCCTTTGTTCCAATCCAACTAGATTTTGTTACCCCTTTGTACTAATATGGGTAACAAAGTTTGTGTTGCAGTTGCAACCACCTTCCCCATTATTCCTTTTGACAAATGATGGGGCCCCTCCTTGAATTTTCTTGCCTTGAGCAAATTTTGGTTGCCCCCCTCAAGCTTAGCTAGTATTGTTTCAAAACTTGATCCCACTAAAAAGGAAACACTTAGAATTTTTTCAAAACCTTTGCGTTTCAATGTCTTTTCTTAAGTTTTCACATTTCAATGAGTTGAGCCCAGTCTGGCACAATGTCGGTGCACTTCTTCCATTTCACCGCAATGGTGTCTTATTTTTTACTTGTTCGCTGTTGTTTTAGCAGACTCGCTCTAAGTCACCTTAATGTTGCTTGCCTAAAAAATGTTTGTCGCCTCGATGGGTCACTTACTCCAAGTTGCCGCTACGTCAAGTTTCTTACTTGAATGTCCTAATTATGTCAGAAGTCTCTCGTGATCTCACTGAAACAACGAGAAAACTTACAAATGTTGGTCGCAACGATGGAAGGGTGTGAACTTTTGGTAACATCAGCGTGACTAGTCTAATTCTACCGCAGCGCTGCGACACACTTAGCCTAATGTGCCGCATCACTCAAGTAAATTCGATGCAAACGTGGAAAGGAGGTTTTTGATGAATCTCGCTCAAGTGCGTAGATGCATTGTGGCAAGACTTGTCCAGAGTCGCCGCGACGCACCGACGCAATTCATCCTAAATTGCAACCAAATTTGTGTTGATCTGTAACAGAAAAACTAGGACACGAAATCCATATTGAATAAAAAGATATATTATTGAATTGATAAGATGCTTAACGTTTTACAAGAGCTCTCCTTTTATAAGGTTTGAGCATTCTTAAGAAGGGTTACGTCCCTTCAATTAAACTAATTAATAATTTACTGATTAATTTAATACAATATTTAATATTCATAGCATTGCCACTCCCTTTTAAAGAGCTTTGTCCTCAAAGCAATGGTAATGAGGGATGTAACTGTCGAAATTGTTCTGATTCCCATGTTGCATCTTCTTCGGGAAGATTTTTCCATTTTATGAGGCATTCTTTAATGACTCGCGTTCTTAATCTCTTCTCTCTAGTAGCAATGATAGATTCTGGCTCGAATATGATTCTTCCTTCTTCATCTAACAAGGGAAGTATTGTTTGTGCCTTCTGGTGTTGACCTATCATCTTTTTCAAACATGAAACATGAAAGACATTGTGGATGCGACTTGTAGTTGGCAATTCCAACGCATATGCCACCTGACTAATCTTCTTATTGATTTGATATGGGACATAAAAACGTGGAGCCAATTTATTTTTTCCACCTTGTTTAAGTGATAATTGTTTATAGGGTTGTAGTCTTACATATACCCAATCTCCAATTTCAAATTCTCGTTCTGTTCGGTGTCGATCTTCTTGTTGTCTCATTCTATTCCTGGCAGTATTCAAATTCTCTTTAAGTACTTGGACAACCTTTTGGTTTTATTCTAAATGGTCATTTACTGATGCAACCCTTGCTTGGTTGGTGATGAAATCCTTCCATTTTGGGGGTTCATATCCATATAGGGCTTGAAATGGTGTCATTCTTGCAGATGTATGATAAGTAGAATTATAACACCATTCCGCAAGATGTAGCCATTGGAACCATTTATTTTGCTTATCAGTTACAAAACAACGGAGGTAGGTTTCTAAGCATTTATTGACAACTTCTGTCTGTCCATCTGTTTGGGGATGATAAGCTGAGCTCATGTTAAGAGACGTTCCAATTTGCTTGCAAAACTCTCTCCAAAAGTTCCCTTTAAACTTGGCATCCCTATCACTTACTATAATCTTCGGAAAACCATGTAATTTGTAGACATTTTTACAAAAAGATTCGGCTGTTTCTTTTGCCGAATCAGTTTTCTTCACTCCAACAAAATGTGCATATTTGGTTAGCCTGTCTACCACAACTAGTATTTTGTCTTTTCCATCTGATATGGGTAGACCTTCAATGAAATCCATTGAAATTTCCTCCCATTTCTTATTTGGAATATGTAACGGATGGAGTAACCCCGGACTTGAGATATTCTCAGTTGTATTCCGCTGACAAATGTCACAATCTGCAACATACTTGTGAATGTCGGCAATCATTCTTATACCCTTCCAAAAGAATGATTGCCTTGCATTATAGTAGGTTTTAAAAATTCCTACATGACCAGTGGCTGGGCAGTCATGTGACTCTTTTAAGCGCCTTGGTCTTAAAACTGGAATTGGAACTTAAGTAAATATGTCCTTTGTACCATAAGAGATCATTCTTTCATTCAAACTTCGGATACTGATTTATGTTGTTAATTATGGAGCAAACCTCTGAATTCTTGGCATATTCCTTACGAATTTCGTCCAAAAATTCTAGGATCGCCATGGATACGGCGTAGACTTGTATCTCTTCATCTTTCCTTGATAAAGCATCAGCTACTACATTGTCCTTCCCCCTTTTATGTAGGATCTCCATATCGAAGGTAGAGATTTTCTCTATCCACTTTTGTTGTTCGGTTGTTAATGTCTTCTGCTGTAACAAGTGTTGTAGACTATTATGATCTGTTCGGATTAGGAATTTACTTCCCAAAAGGTATTGTCGCCATTTAGTTAATGCATGCATGATGGCAAGCATTTCCTTGTTGTATGTAGACTGTAGGTATTCTCTTTTGTTCAACTTCCTGCTTTCAAAAGCGATTGGATGACCTTCTTGCATTAGCACAGCTCCTATCCCGAACCCTAAAGCATCACATTCGATTACGAATGGTTTTGCAAAATCAGGTGTTGCCAAAACGGGAGTTGAAGACATAATTTGTTTCAACGTTTCAAAGCATCTTCTTGCTTCATCATCCCATTGAAAAGAATTTCTTTTTAGGAGATTTGTTAGTGGGGCAGTGACATGTGCATAGTTCCTGATGAACCTTCGATAGCAACCTGTTAATCCCAAAAATCCTCGCAATTTTGAAACATTCTTTGGTTCGGGCCACTCCTTCATCGCCTGGATCTTTTTTGGGTCCACCTTAACTCCTTCCTTTGAGATTATATGACCGAGATACTCCACTTCTTGCTTCCCAAATGTGCATTTTGACTTTTTTGCATAGAATTGGTTTTCCTTCAGAAGAGATAGAACCTCTTCCAGATGCGTCAAATGTTTTTTCCATGTCTTGCTATATATAAGGATGTCATCGAAGAATACTAACACAAATTTCCTTAGGTATGGCTGAAATAGTTCATTCATAGTTGCCTGGAATGTGGCAGGGGCATTAGTTAACCCAAAAGGCATTACTTTGAATTCATAATGTCCTTCATGAGTTTGGAAAGCAGTCTTTGCGATATCCTCTAATCTGACCTTGATTTGATAGTACCCTGACCTTAAATCGAGTTTCGAAAAATATTTTGCGTCATGAAGTTCATCCAGCATGTCATCGATGAAAGGGATTGGACACTTGTTCTTAATTGTTATTTTGTTTAATCCTCTATAATCTATACATAATCTAAACGATCCATCCTTTTTCTGTACTAGTACGACTGGAGATGCATAAGGGCTTCTACTCTTGGTGATGACACCACAATTGAGTAGATCTTGAACCAACCTTTCTATTTCTATTTTGTGGTGGTGGGGATACCTATATGGTTTAACCTTGACAGGATTTGACCCCGGTTTAATTTCGTTTATGTGTTCTATACTCCTTTCTGGTGGTAGCTGCATGGGTAAGTCTTGAAATATGTGTTCATGTTTCTGGAGTAATTTTTGGATTTCCTTTTTGAACTCATTTGGTTCCTCCTCTTTTCCTTCCAGTTGATGACATTGTATTACGTATGCTGATGCCCCTTTTCGAATGAGTTTTTCCATATGCTGAGATGAAACTACTTGTGTGTTTGGTGGATGAAAACCATATAGCTTAAAATTTTTCCCTTGCCACTTAAACTTGATAAAGTGCTTTTGATGATTGGCAGAATATGTTCCCAATGTTTGTAACCATTGGACTCCCAAAACGATGTCTACTCCTCCCAACGGTAAGGTGTAGAGTTCTGATTCCAGTTCGAAGTCTTGTATTTGAAGTCTCACCTTGTGGCATTTTCCAACTTTTTCGATCTTCTTGCCATCTGCAACCATCACCTTCATGTCTGGAACTGGATGTACGAACAACTTGAGTTTTTGTGCCACTCTTATATCAAGAAAGTTGTGAGTGCTTCCAGTGTCTACTAGCACTGTAACATTCTCATTTTTTATATGCCCTTTTAACTTGAGAGTCTGTGGTTGACTAATGCCTGTCATGGCTGCTAGGGAGATTTTGGGGGTCTCGTCGTTTCCGACTGCCATATTTGCGGTTTCCTCCTCTTCATCTTCTGGCTCTTCTTCTTCTTCTTCTTCTTCTTCTGATTCACTATTCTCCTCTGCTTCACAAGTATATAATTTCTTTGAGCTGTCCTCGGGGCGACACCTGTGTTTAGGATTCCATTTGTCTCCACATCGTCGACATTTTCCTTCCCTCATACGTTGATTCTCGAGGCTCTTCCTATCGTCCCTTCTAGGCGGAGGGATGTATTTGTTTGTATCATCCTCTGGAGTCGACTGGATGTTTCTTTGTGAGTATGACTTCCCTTTATTTGATTGGAAACTGTCAAATTTGGCCTCGGCTGCTTTTGCTTTTTGTCTTGCTACCTCGACATTCGTTATGTCATGCATTTTTAACTCTTTTTGTATGTATGGTTTTAGTCCTCCCAAGTAGGTTTCCAACCGTTGTTTGTCAGATAGCCCAAAGACTCTGGTAGTGAGGGATTCCCATTGATGCGTGAATTCTTCGACGCTTCCTGCTTTGTTGTAATCTGGTAAGTTTTGAGAAGAATTCATCTTCTGTGATTCCTTGAAACCTTTTTAAGAAATCATTCTTGAATAGTTCCAAGTGTATGCGAAGTTGTCTCCCTTCTACCACATATACCATTTGTAGGCATATCCTTCAAGGTGCATTGAAGCATACTTGACCTTTTCTTCGTCCATTGTAATGTTATATATGTCGAAATACTCTTCTGCTTTATTCAACCAAGCGACGCATTGGTCTTCCCCTCCGTTATATTTCGTCATTTCTATTTTTTCTCTCGGCGGGTACATTATGAATGGTTGGTATTGAGTACCTTTCGTCCTGTTGCGTTCTGGTGACTCAGAATTGGAAGATGGGGTAACCGACATATCCGAGCCATGTTGTTTATGATTTTTTTCCTTATCATCCATTTTTTGTAATATCACCTGGATACCTTTTTGGCTCTCAGTCGCTTTTTGGTCTAACATTTTTTGTTCCTTGCTCATAATGTCGAACTTGTCGTCTATTTTATGCTCCATTACCTGAATGACTTCATCCTTAATTTCTTTCTTAAGCGCTTCCTGGATCTTGGTGATCATTTCCTTGAAAGTTTGGTAATCCTTCTCTATTTTCGTAATTTGAGCTTTTAACTCCGTCGTCATGCTTCTTAAGTGTGGTGGTGAATAATTAGACCCAATTTTGGCTTATGGGATAGTGAGAACAATTAAAAGGTCTTGGAAAATGGTGACTTAATAATAATTATTATAGCAATAATAATTACTATAATAAAATAATAAATATTATATTTAAATATTTATTATAGAGTGGAAATTTTTAATAAAATTAAAATATTATATTATTATAATAATATTTGTTTTATTAATTTTGGTTTTTTTTTTGTAGACGGGATTTACATGGAGGAGAGGCGTTGGAGTGAAAGATGGGGACGCAGCTGGGATGGTGGCACGTATGGAGTTGGTGCGCAGGAGGTGGTGCAAGAGGGCGCGGGTGGATGGGACAGGCGTAGGTATGGGGGCGGTCGTGGTGGCGGCTGGAGGGAGCTGCGGTAGGAGAAACGAAGGGGGGCAAGGTTGGAGGGAGTTGGGGAGCGCGGGGGAGGAGATTGCGGAGGTAGGGCGCCGCAGGTGGAAGGGCGTGGAGGATGCAGTGATGAGGCATGAAGGGAGATGGGAGATGCATGGATGAGGGTTGCGGTCGTGCAGACAGGGTTACGGAACGGTGGCTGGAGCGGGGGAAGGGGATGCGGTCGTGCAGGCAGGAATGCGGAATGGTGGCTGGAGAGGAAACAAATGCAGAGTGAACGTCCTGGCGTGAGAAGAGAGCTGGGCGTTGTAGTGAGTTGAGAATGGACGAGGGAATGACGAGGATATGAGCTGGAGCCTTGAGTGCAGAAGCTGATGTCGAACCTCGCTCTGATACCAAATGTAACAGAAAAACTAGGACACGAAATCCATATTGAATAAAAAGATATATTATTGAATTGATAAGATGCTTAACATTTTACAAGAGCTCGCCTTTTATAAGGTTTGAGCATTCTTAAGAAGGGTTACGTCCCTTCAAATAAACTAATTAATAATTTACTGATTAATTTAATACAATATTTAATATTCATAGCATGATCGTCGACTTTTGTTCCACCTCACCTTTCTTAAACCCGTGGTCAATCAAAGGTTAGAGAGGGGCTAAAGGCTTGGGTTGCTATAAATAACATATTACCCCATTCAAACTCATCATTACTCTTCTTCCATTACACATTTGACCTCACGACCAAAGCCTCCTGCAGGAAGTGAGGTAGGAAGCACTTACTGACCACCAGCTACCTTACACATGTTGTCCATCGTACTAGGTAAGCACAGGTCCCCTACTTAGTTCGTCTGTCATTCCACGTATTGGTTGTTTTATCTCTTTTTAGTGGGGGGTGGTTCTAAATCCCTAATTGGTGCCCTAGCGCATTGGTCATTGGGAAACTGAGGATTTTCCCTTTTAATCCATAGATGGAACCCATAGAAGTCTTGCGACCTATAGGGCACGCCCTCTTCTCCATGATGCATGGTCAACCCGACATGGGAGTGGAACCCTAGTTTCCAACCACAGTTCTACATTCCTTGAGTTGATTTAAGCCTCACAAAAATTCCATAATTTTCCTCTAAAAATTTTGGAACCCCATCCCGTTCAAATGATAGTCGCATCTACAAAGTTTTACTGGACACTGTTTCCCTAAACCTACCGCCTGCTTACACAATGGAAACAAATCTAATGGAGGCATTTTTGTTTGGTTTTGACGATTGGGTCATTGATTGTGGCCCCATAAATCCATATGAGCTCCTCTGCTATCTCGGTCATAATTTTATTGGGGAATTCCTTCCCCCCCCTTGGACGACTAGGAGCATTGTTGGGATATAATGTTCTTTCTTTTGATATGTGTGTTGCGCGGTGGGAAGCCTAGGGTTTAAACTTTGAAATGCATGTTTGGCGCTAGATTTTGAGGATCTAACTGCCTTGTAGAATCCCATAGTTGGAAAAACCTATTTTTGGGGTCCAAGGTACTTGGGAATCATCATCAACAAGACCTCAGACATGAAGGGAGCTTTAAATTGAGATTGTTTTGGTTTTGTTTGCATTATTGATCATAGGTTGGTTTATATGCATATATTGATAGTGTGTATCCCATGGAAAATGATACTATGGTTAATGGTGTGCAGTATTCCACTATGTCGTGAGGAAACATGAAGCAACACTCCAAAGTTGTGCAAGAGATACCATCAGATGTGAGCAAGCTGAAGAGGCTCCTCTCCATATATGATGACACTCAGATCACTACTGCAGCTGAGCGAGAGTACAAATGGGGAGAAATATATCAATTTTTCATAAATGAAGAGTTTCAAACTGCTAGCCTAGAAGAACTCCCGATATACCAGAATATCAAGTGGCCAAGAATCCATGAAGTAGTAACAAGAGCTGAGGTCTTCCCCTGCGCAAAATTAATAAGTTGGCTCATACCCCATGTTTGATGCCACAACTTGCATCTTGAAAGACGCCTCGGGAAAGGGTATCACTTCCTTTCACCCAGTCCATTTAGAGAAGGATTACAAGCTTCCAGTGGCAGGAGTCAACATGACGCTTGAATGGGTTGAAGGTTTGCAACTTAACTACATTGATTTCATTAAGCAAATATGGTTTCCCAAGAAATAGTTTCGCCAAAGAGAAAGCGGGGAGTATGAGACCAAAATGTTGAAGTAGCGTTATCGGGTAGCCGTACCTCTCTTATGCAGACTATATGGGATGGCTAGTGCATCACACTTTAGGCTCCATTGGACTCCGTTACTATACTATGTAACAGTGTACGACACAAGGTTTAACTGGGCGACTATTATTTCTACCAATATGGAATATGCAATTAAAAGAGCACAATATTGTTTTCTTGCAAATAAATCGGAGTTCCATATGTCCTCATACCCACTGAATACCATATGCATCTTCCACAACTTCCTAGGCATGGAGTGGTAATGGAACTTTGACGAAGTACCAATACATGTGTGGTACCAAGATGATTATGGGTGCAAAGGCATGCCAACTACTACAAGCAAGTCTGTGAAGAATTCATCATGTCGTATAAAATCATCTATGGGAAGGAACCTAATTTCATGTCGGACAACGCTATTAAAATGGTAACCCAATTAGGATACTGTTACCTGACGGACGAGGTGACTTATTTACACATCTATGGAGGGTCCAAGGATCCATATGTTTTCCCAAATATGTCACGGACTACATGGTCATTAAAGAAATTGTGAGGCAAACTTTTATCGACGACATAGGGAATAGCCTGAACAATGCTAAGAAAGCATCATGGCTGCCCTTTCCCAAAACAATTGGAGCATACAAAATGACCATAGTAAAGGAATCTACAGAATTAACCAAGAACCTTGAAGCCTTCCACTTTGGGGAAATGACCTTTTACAGAAATGACAGTCATGGAAAAGTAGCAAATCATTGTGCAACCGTCAAGTATTACTATCCCTACATGGATTAGTTTTGTGCAGAGGAAGAGATTTACTGAAAAGCCCACAATTTTGAAGAATTAGACAAGATGAGAAAGTGTGGGAAAAGATCTAAAGAGGTTGGCACTAGCAAGCAGGCTGAAGAAACACTTGAAGAGGTACAACAAAGACTATTAAGAGAAATTTCCCTAAAAAGGGATGAGCTAAAGGCTTTATTGGTAGAGACAAACAAGAATTTATAGGAGGAAGAGCAAGCACATAAAGCTAAAGAAGAAAAATGAAAGTAGGAAGAGTTGCTCATAGAGCATGAAGAAGCTTAAAAAAGAGAAGAACAAACTCTACAAGAAGAGCTTCAAAAGAAGAGGGAAGAAGAATCCCAAAGGGATACTATAGAGCAAGGACAAGAAAAAAATGAGGAATAGGACAATGGGCCTCAAGACATGGACATTGAAGCATCCACTACAATTTACGAAGTCCCACCAACCAAGGTCACCTCCCCTTTAGAGAACTGGGAATCACTCCATACACACCATCCTAGGAGCATGTTGTAGCTCAACTGGAGATTATAATATTCGATCCTAAGAAGAAGTAGATTACCAAGAGGACGAAGAAAAGACTTAAGATTTCGTCACAACCAGATATTGTTACTACGCAGGAAATAATGGTGTTCAAAGGGATTGACAAGGCACCAGACTTCATAGATTCTTTGAATGTGGTTGCTGCCATGTCCAACCAAGACAACATTCAAAATATGGTCTAGGACCTTAAATAAACAAATAAAAGGAATTGCACTCTGGAGGACCTCCTCTTGGAAGCTAGGAGAGAGAGGATGGAACTTGTACATGCTCATGAAGCCTTAAAGGTGGAGAAGAGAACCACAAAATTTTTATCCGAAGAGCTCCAAACTAAGAAGGACACACTAACCTCTCAGGTTGGAACTCTTGAAACAAAAAATCTAGCTGTGACTATGTTAGGATATTTAGACACTTAGGAGTTAGTTAAGATCAACTTGTGTAATATATCCATTAGGAAAATTGTGTTTCTTTAGTATGCATTAGTATGCATTTGTAAATATTTAATCCGATGGTCAGGATATGTTCTAGACATATAGTGATCCGACGACTCAACTTCTCTTAGATCATACCTAACCTTAATCCATGGCTTAACACTCGATTGGTCCATGATCTCTATTTAAAGAGCATGGAGGGTCATTGTCTAGTTGAACGATTATGAGAAGCTCATTTGTAACTTTCTTTCTTTGCATAGTAAATTGCTTCGTAGAAGCTATTTGGTCGGGGCCGTGCAGTGTTTCTCTCTCGAGGGTTTAAACCACGTCAAAACATCGGTGTATCGATCTGTGATCTGTTTGTGTGAAGTGGTTTCTCTTGGTGTTCGATCTTTTGGGAGTACCCTGTGTACCCGAACATGGTATTAGAGCTTTTATGAAGAGCCGCTTCCGGATATGATCTAGATCTTGAACTGTTGTTGCTGAAACTTGAAATGGTTTCTGGTTTTGGTATTTTTGTGTATTTCTGGGATGTGGGAGGTGTTCCATTGCGTCTGGAGCGTCGTTTCCATTGGGAAATAGTTTTTGTTTGATCGAAAATGGTTCTCAATTGCTTCAGAAACGCGTATTTCATCAGATCTGAAGATATAATGTTACAGTGACGTTTATTTATTTATTTCTGTTTAAAAGAAAAATGATATCATATTTTATCAGTTTTTATTATTATATTTTTTTAGTTTCGGATTGTTACTTTCCTTGTCTACGTATGCTCTTTGTTGTGCACCTTGTGTGATCTCGGCGAATTAGAAACATAAAGGGAAAGGGTTTTTCTTGGCTATGTATGCTCTTTGCCGTGCACTTGGTGCGATCTCGGCAAATCAGAAACAGAGAGAAAACGCAGACTTTCCGGGCAAACTAACGAGATCTAACCCCACAAGTGTGGAAAAGTTTTTTTTTGTTTTGGTTTATGGTGTGATTTGCAGGAAAAAAGACAAGCACAAAAACTGAGCCAGAAGAGTAAAAAAAAAAAAAATGCCCCCTTCTTCCTTCCCATAGTTTACATACCTTTTAATCTAGCTTACTTGGTTCAAAGTTGCTTTATTCCTTAATAGGTCTTGAGTTCAAGTCTTAGGAATTTACTTTTAAAAGAAAAAGTGCATGCAATTTCTATTTTCAAGTTACTTTATTGTAAAAGTGCATCTCACTTAAATAATAAAAAATAAAAATAAAAAGTGAGTCACTTAAGTTCCTTTTATTGCTGCACTATTTAAAGTAACATTATTGTAAAAGTGAAATCACTTATTTTACAAAAGTGATTAACTTAAAACAACTTTCTTGTAAAGTGATTGTCAAAGGTTCATCTTGGGAAGATGGGGGTCCTTTTTTTTTCGCTGGTCATTCTTTATCTGCCATGTCACTATTGGGGATATCTTCAACATTTTCTTTGATCAAGCATAACTTCATCATACAGAGTCAGTTTTCAGTGCCATTTTTTTTAAACCGCCTATTTTTTCGAGCTCTTCGCATCTAGACTATTGGTTTCTACTTTTACATCCATTAATTTACAAATATGGCCGCCCCTTGTGATATTCTACTTACCAGTTCCAACTATTTCTCATGGAAATCTCGTATGGAAGATGTTCTACGAAGTAGAGGACTTTTCAGAATTACCTCAGGGAAAGAAACAAAACTCACTGATGATGATAAGAAAATAAAATGGACAAATAGATGTGACGAAGCTCATGGATTGATTGGGATGTCAATCTCTACTGGTTTGCGATTCCACATATCTGGAATTGATGAACTTGATGCTGCTTGAGACAAGTTGGAATCTGTGTTTGGTAAACACAATGAAATTCGAGGTTACTAAATCTAAAATGAGTTGATTCCTTTAAATCCAAGTGATTTTTCATGCATACAATATTATTTATCTAAGTACAAAACTCTTAAACTCTTATGTGAAGAATGAAAGATTAAGAGGGAAGACAAATGATGCATTTATCATATTCTTTCCAAACTTGGACCTGCATATTCTGTTTTTGTATCTACATTTTACTCCATGAAAGAATCCTTGAATGCAGCTAGCTATCAAGAACCTAGTCTTGAATCATTTTGTGATTCCTTGATTAGAGAGCAAGATAAGCTCATCCATCTTGGAATAATTAACAATGCAGATACATTTGAGAAAGCCTTGTTGTCCCAACAGAAAGAAAAGTTCAAGCCTCCCAAGAAACACAATTTTCGCAATAATAAGTCAAACAAGGGTCCCAAACCCTCTTAGGCAACTCCTTCTTTAAAAAATGACAAAGGATCCAAGCCAAAAGGCAAGAAGATTGAGCGTCATTGCAACTATTGCGGGAAAGATAATCATGATGAATCTAAGTGTTTCAAGAAGATGGAAGCCTTGGAAGCAGCAATGAAGAAGCACCACATCAGCCTAGATTCACCTTCAGAATCTACCTCTCATGGACATGCACTTTGTGCTTCTGGTTATTCTTATAATGCATCTTCTTCTTCTACTTCAAATGAATGGCTCATTGATTCTGGAGCATCTTATCATATGGCTAAGGGTCAAGACATCTTTTCTATTATGCATGAATGTAACACCAAACAAATATTTGTTGGTGATGATAGATCTCTAAGTGTTGTAGGAGCTGGAATAGTTCCAGTAGATAATGGTCATTTCAGTGATGTACTATGTGTTCCAAGAATTTTCTGCAATTTGTTATCAGTCTATCAAATCACTCATTCCGGTGAAGGTATAATTGTGATGTTTACACCTCACCAAGTTGTAATCAAGGATTTTAAAGATCGTCAACAGGTCCTAGGTACCAAAATTGTTGATCATATTACCAGGTTGTAAAAATTTAACAGCTTTGGGTCATCACCTTTTCCTTCAGTTTTTGTTGCTCATAGTGATAACTTGAGCAAACTTTGGCATGAACGATTTGGTCACTTAAATTATCGCTCATTGCAACAACTATGTAAATACAATATGGTGACAGGTCTTCCGATGGTATCTTGCAGGGATGGTGTCTGTTCCAGTTGTGTACTCAGAAAACATCATCGTGCCTCTTGGCATGCCTCGGTTCCCTTGGAGCTTGTGCATAATGACTTGTGTGGTCCTCTTCCATCTGCTTCCTTTTCTGGTTTCAAATATTTCTTAACTTTCATTGATGATTACACCAGACACACTTGGGTTTATTTCCTAAAACTTAAGAGCGAAGTATTTAACATGTTCTTGGCCTACAAGGCCCTTGTTGAAAAACAATCTGGTCATCAAATTATTAAGTTAAGATCTGACAATGGAGGAGAATATGTTAATAAAAAGTTCACTACTTTTTGCACTGAACAAGGAATCCAACAACAACACACTGTTCCATTTACACCACAACAAAATGGTGTAGCTGAACGAAAGAACCGCACTTTAAAAGAAATGGCTAATTGTATGATCCAATCTAAAGGACTAAGTCTTCAATTTTGGGCTGAAGCCATAAATTGTGCAAATTACATAGTTAATCGCACCCCCACTAAAGCTTTACAAGGTATCACACCGGAAGAAGCATGGAGTAAAATTAAACCAGATGTAAGTCACTTCCGTGTGTTTGGTAGTGCATGGGCTCACATTCCGGATGAAAAACATAAAGCATTGCAGCCTAAAAGTGAAAAGTGCATATTTGTTGGATATTCTGAAGATGTAAAAGGTTATAGACTTCTTCAAAAACATTCTCATGATGTAATCATTAGAAGAGATGTTAAATTTGATGAAAATCTCTTAGCCTGCGAGCCTAACTCGGCGATTGTGCCATCTTTGGCCTGTGAGCCTGATTCGGCGATTGTGCCTTCTTCTTCTTCCAACTTCCTTGACATGTTTCCAACTCCAG
The DNA here is from genome assembly GCA_027924585.1 of Larix kaempferi. Classification (NCBI taxonomy): domain Eukaryota; kingdom Viridiplantae; phylum Streptophyta; class Pinopsida; order Pinales; family Pinaceae; genus Larix; species Larix kaempferi. The sequence continues at coordinate 1,549,554 of BSBM01000234.1, read as the reverse complement.
TTTTTGATGATTACAGTGAGGATGAAAATCCACCTCTGCCTGCTCATGTTCCTCCAGTTGCACCAGCACAAGTGCTTCCTCGATGGGTCCGTTCAACATGTGAAGCAGCTGGTGATCTTGCCGGTGATCCTAGAGATCAATGTCGAACACGTTCTCAGTTTCAGTGAACCTCTTCTCTTTTGGCTCAAGTTTCCGAGAATCATGATCCAGAAACCTTTGCAGAAGCTTCAGGAAATCCAGATTGGGATGCAGCTATGGATGAAGAATATTGTTCCTTAATGGCGAACGATACTTGGGATCTTGTACCTCTTCCAAAAGGAAGAAAACTTGTTAGATGTAAATGGGTCTACAGAACTAAGTATGCATCAGATGGAAGTGTTGAAAGACTTAAGGCAAGGTTAGTTGCCAAAGGTTTTTCCCAAGTTGAAGGGATTGACTACAATGAAACCTTTGCTCCTATCGCAAAAATGAACTCCATTCGCCTTGTTCTTTCCCTTGCAGCCTTACATAACTGGGAAGTCCATCAAATGGATGTCAAGTATTCCTTCTTACATGGCGATTTACAGGAGGAAATTTGCATGGAACAAACTCCTGGATATGTTCAGAATAAATCTAGCCTTATCTGTCACCCTAAGAAATCCTTCTATGGCCTTAAGCAAGCTCCTAGACCTTGGTATGCCAAAATGGATAGATTTCTCCTTGACACTGGTTTTTCTAGATGCCATTCTGATCCCAATGTCTATACCAAGAAAGTAAGAAACCATCTCATCATACTTGTTCTATATGTTGATGACCTTATTCTTACTGGTAGTGACCCTAAGCTTATAACCCATGTGAAATCTAGTCTTAAGCAAAATTTTGAAATGTCAGACTTAGGACATTTGCATTATTTTCTTGGTCTCCAAGTCCTGCAAACCAAAGAAGGAATCTTTCTTTCTCAGTCTAATTATTCTTGTGACCTTCTTCATCACTTTCACATGGAAGATTGTACACCGGCCCCTTCTCCCTTCCAGTCTGGAGTCAAACTTTCTGCCACTTGTACTTCACTTGAAGTAGATGCCACCTTGTATCGTCATCTTGTTCATAGTCTCTTATACTTGACTCATTCATGTCTTGACCTTTCCTTTTCCGTTGGTTGTGTTGCCCGTTATATGCAAACACCTCATGAAAGTCATTGTAAAGCGGCTAAAAGAATACTTCGATATATTCGAGGTACAATTCAGTTTGGGATTCATTACAGTACAGGGGGGAAACCTTTGTTGGTTGGTTTCACTGACTTAGATTGGGCCGGTGATCCTGATGATCGAAAGTCTATAGCAGGTTATGTTTTTAGTCTAGGATCTAGACCTGTCACTTGGGTTTGTAAGAAACAACAAGCTCTTGCTCTTTCTTCAACAGAGGCAGAATATCGAGCCGCAGTTCATGCCAGTCAGGAAGCTTTATGGCTTCGACAGTTCCTTTCAGAGTTTGGATTCGAGCAACAGCAGCCTACTCCACTTTGATGCGACAATCAAAGTGCCATCAAGCTTGCCAAAGATCCAGTCCTACATCAACGCATCAAACACATTGAGCTACATATGCACTTCATTAGAAATCTTGTTCATGATCGTGTTCTTGAAGTGCTCTTTTGTCCTACAGATGATCAAGTTGCAGACATCTTCACCAAGTCTCTTACAAAAGCGAAGTTTTCTAAACTTCGATCTATGTTAGGAGTTCAGGAATTTGTCATTAAGGGGAGATAGGCTCTAATGCCTCCTTCCTTCTCCTAATAGTGTCACTTTTGTAAATCCTTCAATCCTATCCCAAGTTGTTCTTAAGGGGGTATGTTAGGATATTTAGACACTTAGGAGTTAGTTAAAATCAACTTGTGTAATATATCCATTAGGAAAAGTGTGTTTCTTCAGTATGCATTAGTACACATTTGTAAATATTTAATCCGACGGTCACGATATGTTCTAGACATAGAGTGATCCGATGGCTTAAATTTTCTTAGATCATACCTAACCTTGATCCATGGCTTAACACCCGATTGGTCCACGATCTCTATTTAAAGAGCATGGAGGGTCATTGTCTAGTTGATCGATTATGAGAAGCTCATCTGTAACCTTCTTTCTTTGCATAATAAATTGCTCCGTAGAAGCTATTTGGCTGGGGCCGTGAAGTGTTTCCCTCTTGAGGGTTTAAACCACGTCAAAACATCGGTGTATCGATCTGTGATCTATTTGTGTGAAGTGGTTTCTCTTGGTGTTTAGTCTTTTGGGAGTACCCTATGTACCCAAACAGACTACACAAATAAGAGATTTATAAGACGAAAGGGATGAGCTGGCAGGACGGGTCAGTATCTTGGTGACGTGAAATTTAGTTTTGGAAAATTAGATAGAATCTCTATGATGAGAAAAGGACTCACTGATAGAAGAAGTGAGCACCTCCAGGGAAGAAAGGAAAATCTTGGATCATTTCCAAACCTGTACAATGACATTGCAGGAATAATTATTTCATTCGCATGAGATAATTATAGAACAATTATATGAAGTCCAAAAGATCACAACCAAGTTGAAGTGACCTTAGGATTTTTGATGCAAAGGGAAAACTGAAAAGTGCGGTAGCATGTCATAAACAAAACACAATAGTTCCACCAAATTTTCCCAATAGGACAATAGAGGAAATGCAACTTGATTATGCTACCCTAGACAATTGTCAAAATGCAGGAGAAAAATTGCAGAAGGAGGTCACAACGGAAAAATGTCAAAATGTACACCAAACCATAACAAGGGAATTTGAGAGATGCCACTTACCCCCTCCAGGAACGTTTGAAGATCCTATCCCAAAAGAACAGTGCCTAGCGTAACTAAGGTCGATCATGGAAGAAGACTTGGGGGCAATCAAGAGCACTAGTCAAGTCATCTCACAGGCTCTGAAGGAATAGATTGGGACACCCACTCTAAATATTCAATTCATGTCCACAGGACACAACTTAGTCACTAAAGGAATAACCACGTTAGCTAATGAGGTTGTTCTTCATGATGTTTTGCTACGTCTATTGGAATCCCAACAATTAAATGTTATAGTTTATGGTTGTGAACTTTGGGATGAGTTTATTAGAGCTTAAGGGAATATTGATCCTTAAAATTGTAATTTAAATTTTATTCTCTTTTTGGAGCGAATGTAAGTGACTAAGTGACATGTGTATTGAGATCTCAAAAGTTGTAATTGTCTTTGATGAAGTTGAATAGTCATTTAGGTGTTACTTTTGTAGATTATAAAAGAAATTTAGGAGGGAAGAAGGACTTTTAGGGGCATGGGATTTTTGTTGCTCATTTTGTGTAAGAACTATTTCTGAAGATGAATAGAAGACTTATGGACTCAAGTTTGGCATTAGAAGCTGTGTTTGTTACGTGGATGAATGTCATGGAACTAATTTCCCGTTCTCTTGTAGCTCATATGCAGTAAGATTGTTTTGTTTACTTATTGGATTACTCTTATGGTTCATTACTGCTTATTGTGTATGCAATCTTCTTTTTCTTTCTACGAGCTACAAATGCAAATTATGTTCATGCTGTAACTATTTTAGTATTTAATCTCACTTTGTAACTGTGATATATTTCATGTTGAGTGGTTATTTGCTGATGGAATGTATCTCACTTCATTTGCTACTCGTTCTATTTACTTTCACTCCTTGCAAGGATACATTAAGATAGTTTAGGACTGCATCATAGATTAGAGCACTCTACATTTCATTTATTAATAAAATCCCCAACTAGTGAATAGTATCCGGGCCAGAATCTAGACGGGTTCCCCATCTCAAACGGTTCGAAATATAATTGGGATTTTCCACCGGGGAGAATCTCTACTATCGACGCAAGGATTTTTTCGGGAGTGAAAAACTTGCACATGAACTTTTTAAGTGTTTTCCTAGTGTGATTCTAGTCAAACACCATCGAGTAGGAATTGATATATTTCCACTAGCCAAGTTGTCCATGTGATTAGCCTAGATTCCAAGAGCTCTGAATATATTTCACATTTAATCAATGCTAAGACATTTCATTTATGGGTGATGATATTGTACATGCACTAAAATAAGTATGTTACCTAACTTGTTTGCATAGATCTTGATTCAAAGTTGTCAAGACTAGAATTGGATTGGATCAGATTTGGAATACGTCAAATTTACGAATTGGATCAGAACTGATTGAAAAATTGGTCAAGTAAAAATACATAAAATTTTCAACTTTTAACCAAAAAGCTATATATTCATTTACATTAGTGTAAAATCAAACCATAATACAACAAATATACAAAGTTTGTTCATGTATATAGCATGTAAAGGTGAAATAGAAAAATGACATCAAGATTAACATTACGTTTTTTGATACATATAATTGAATCTCTAAAAGAAAATACATGAACATTAAAGCTCTAAATTGCCTATAGAGTCCAAAAAATAACCACACACATAGTACATGCTTTCCCCTAGGTTGTTCCCACTCTTACATGGACAATTTGTTGGTTGTTACTAGCTAATATCAAATTTTTAGAGGATTGGTTAAGCTATTAGGGTAACCTTTTTCTCAAGGTTGTAAAATTAGGGGGTAAGATGATGAGGGGTAACACAAAATGGTTACCTTTCTATTTTCGCTCTTTTCTTGACCTGAAAGTGCTTCCCTTTGAGGGTTAAGTGAGTGGTCCCATATGATTTGAGAATTGTTGCGTGTGAGATGAAGGAAAATGAGGTGGGATTGATTTCCATGGAAGAGCTTGCGAAAATGGGAGTATACTTTGCAGTTCTTCCTGCTATGGGTCCTTTCTCACATATATACATAAACATCAGTTGACACACGTCATCATTGGTTGACTTCCCTCCCTTTAAGAACTTGAATGAATTATCTAAATCTGTCTTTCTTGAATGGTTGACAGGGGGTAGGGAACACATCAACAACTAAGAATGGTCCATTTAGTGAATGGGGGTTGAATTTGTCTTCAAATCTTTGTGGTCGAGGGTATGACCTCTTTGCCCTCGGTGTTGAAGCATGAGTTTTGGCCACCCTTAACATTTCAACATACTTCTCTTGAGGGTACAAGATGAACTTATCATCCCAAGGAGAAGGGATACCATGGGATGCCATCCAGGTTATGTCATCTATGATGATTTGATGGTGGTGCACATAGTTTTAACATTGTAATTGGTGGTGGTCCAATTGTGGAATTTTCTATTGCGATTGTTGACGTCCATGGAAACAAAAAACTTTATCTTTAATTTCCATCGACTTGAGCTCTTGAGAAGGAATCTTGTTAATCACCTTTGTACAATAGTATCTACCAGTGCCTTATGTTTCATGTATTCTTGGACACCGTCTATATATTTCTCAATTTGCAATAGAGGCCCCCAAACTCCACGTAAATGTGTAGGTGATCCCTAATATTTGGTGCATATTCAACAATATAGGACCCCACATAGTACTTTTGATAGCTTTTATCTTTGTAATCATCCTATAATGTTCTAAGACTTCCTCATTTTTTACCTACCAAGCGTGTTTGTGTTCCCTATCAAGGGCCAACTCCACTTTTACCCATGCCAGGGTCTTTAGAGCCTCACCCAATTTCTTCCCTTACTTCTTGAAATCTTATTTTCTTTTGTCTACTAGGGATTGTGATGGATATTCCCGATGAATGATCTCTTGCTACTCAGTCTTCCAACCTTCAACTTCCACCAATATCTCATCATTTTTTGTTGGAGCATGGAAATGTTAGAACCCCATACATTAGATATTACAATGGGGATATGGGATGTTTGAGCTTTCTCTGATTTGAAGCTTTGGATTTCATGGTTCTAGTTTCATCTCGAGCCTCAAATAGGATAAGATATCGATTTCTTTGAGTCTCTAGGCATAGTGCAGTAGTGTCCAACATGGAAGAAATGGACTCAATGGCTATAGAGAAAATTACCCTGCTCTACCCTATTGACATAACAAAAGAGGTCACATGGTCAAAAATTTGTACGCACAATCTTATAAACTCAAAAAAAGGTTAAGTTTGAGGGATGACGTCTTGAGATAGCTAGAGGACCAGTAAGGAGTCCTCTTAGTATTTGCATGAAATAGTAGAGGGAAACCCTTATTAGTTTTTGAGGCGAGGAAAATTGCAAAATGGGGTTGGTTATTTTGGAAAACAATTCCATGGAAGGAGGGAGTTGAGACGAGGGTGTATCTCTCAAATTAGAGCAACGACTTGTTGACCGAGGAGAGGTTTCTTCAAAATAGGTTTTCTTGGCTCTAGGCATGTTTTCAACTCTTTCTTAGATTGCAAAATTGAAAAAGAGGAAACTGTGATGACTTACTTGATCTTTCATGAGGACCCAAATGGTGGCTTTGGATGTTAGTGTGAATGGCTCTAGAGGCATCAAATTTTGATGGTCGAGTTGTTGGTTGCTAGAGATATTAAGCTTTTCATTAGAGCTCTTGGCTTCCTCAAGAATTCATAGAAATGAGTTAAGGAAGCTTGATTATTGTGCTTTAATTTTGAAAATCCCTCATATGTGCAACCATTAACTTTTGATATCCTCATTAATTGACAACTAGTGAAAAAAAAACATGAATAGCTAAGTGGGATAGGACTTGTGGAACCTTCTCATTTGGTCGAGGGATTCCAATATTTGGAATCTTGGATGAATCTTCATTTTTATTGGATGCCTCGTATTCCTTGGGTGTCACATCCTTTATGAAGGGGAGGGATTCCTCACTGATGCAACTTGGACCACTAATTTGACCTAGTGAGGTTATCCTTGACCATCTACCTTAGCTTGCGGGAGCTGCAATTTTTAACATTGAAGAAAGTACCCCTCACCAATGGGATCTAGATCATTGATCTTCATTAGTGGGTGAAATATATATTGTTGGTGGTGCATTTGGTATGTTACTACTTCATCCTTGAATCCTTGTAGGTTGATGTGAGTTGTTGATCTTGATAGGTGGGAGAAATCCCCATCATCGATCGTGCCAAAATATTTTACACCAAACGTAGACCCCCCTTGATAAATTTATGGTTGTCAATTAGATAAGGAAGGTGAGATCATGGTTGTTAGCAACATCCTTAACATTTGGGCCTCCTTTTTCTCCTATATGCAAACAATCCTAGGTTGTCGATCTACATTTGTGGGAGAATTATTGGTCATTCGCTAGTGTACCATGCTACCTTTCCAAATAAATGATTGTGGATGATTATTGGCCATGGATCAGATTCAATGGGGATGATCGCGACCGTTTATGGTGTTTTCATTAATCCCCCTCCCCTCCTCCTCTTCCTCTTGATGTTTTGTGAATACATCTAGACCGTTGAGTAGGATTAGTGGGAGTGATCCTTACCATTCATGGCAACTTTAGTAGGCCTCCACTGCTAATGTTTCTAATCCCTATAGATGAATATCGTCTATTGATATGCACTCATTGGAAAGATATTTGTTGTTTGCAGTACATAGGGAGAATTCACACCACCGCTCCCCTTGACCCCTATGGATAAATGCAGACAATTGATTTACTTTAGTGGGGAAGATCCTAGCTATTTGTTGGGTTACACCAATCTCTAAGAAGTGTTCAATTGTGTGCCACAAGCCATTCCTTGTTTTTTCAATCTACCTTAAGTGCTACAGTTTGATCTATCCTCAATGAAAATATTGTTCATTGTTTTATTGAAACCTTTGAAAATGATTTTCTCTTAGGATTCCTGTAGAGATTCCAAAATCACTTAAGGATATTGCACCATTGGTGGGGATCACAATTCCTAGTGGCATTTGGTGGGGTTTTCTTAGAGGATTTTGGACTAGAAAAACAAGATTTCAATTGTGAAGAGGATTTGTAGAACTCATCACAAAAGGGAAAGGAGAGTGCTCATGTGTAGATTTCTCATAGGAGCCCCAGAGGATAGAAATTTTGGGGTGTGTGTCCCCATGGGACAATATACAAACAAATCACTACATAATCTCATAATCATCATGTAGATTGATATCCTCTTCAAAATTTTCTACATGGGTATCATTGTTCTCTCAACTCGATGCTTCAATCGCAGTGCTAGTGTTTAGAAACTCCAATGGTAGAATTGGTTCCAAGTCCATTCAATTGAAGTCATCCTTTGCAAACGTTGTTGGATGAATCTCCACAATCGAAATTGAGGGACCAATATCCTCCAAGATTATGGGATCTAAATTAGGTTTGGTGTTTAGCAATTGGATGCATCTCAATTGAGGGCCATACTGCACAAAGACTAAATAATTCAATGATTCTTTCTCCAAATGGTTTCTCTTCTTCATGTCTATCCTCTCAAATACACTCTAGTTGTGCTCATATGTATAAGTGCTACATGTATAGCTTAAGATCCAAATTGCAAAGCTTTGCAATTCAAGGCATTGGAAACAAAGCTACCTTCACTAATAAGCGATGATAATTCAAAGACAAAGTTTGAAAGTTTGAAAAATGTGTTTGAGCCTTTGACTAGAATATTTCAATGTCTAGAATAATGAATAATCTATCTTAAAAATTTGAAATTTCTTACTTGGTGGGTCCTTGAATTCAATTCAAATAGTCAAGGTGTTTCCAATTACTTTTATTGTAATCCAAGAGCTTATTGCATATAACATATTGGCCTTTTATATTGGGTACCATGTACTTTATGAAATTGTAGAATCCATCTTTCACTTCTCCATCCACATCAAAGTCTTTTGTGTAATGGTACCTTGGGTCTAGGTAATACCCATCTGCAAGTATAGGTTGATGGAGTTTCTTGTGCCACATCTCATCCCCGAGTTGCCAAATAGGCACATACTTTTGGTTTTTTATCTTTGTATGTTGAGTTTATTTTCTCTTTGGCCTGATTCATGGCCTTATAAATATGAGTCATGGAAGGTTAATCCACATCCACCTTCCACAACACTTAACAAAGGGCATCATAGTGGGTTATCCCCATTCACTTTCCACAACACTTAATAGGGGAACCACAGTAGGTTTATCCCCATCCACTGTCCACGACACTTGCACCATGGTAGGTTTATCTCCATACACCTTCCACGCCACTTAATAAGGAGCTCAATGATTTTGATAATCTTTTCTACTTTATTCCAAAAAGAGGTCTCGTAAACTTTGCAACAAATGTCTCCCCCTTCAGGCTTGCGACTCCATTGAGATAAATTCCATTCATCACAAAAAACATCTTTTTGGTTAATGAGAGATTGCGATGTCAGTATGTTTGTTGCAAATTGAATGATGGTTGGCCTTGGCAAGCTATCTAGCCCTTGTATTTTTTCTCATAAGGTGCAAAACCCATGTGTTGTTGTAGATGCATTTGGTTATACCCATATCCTCAAGTATGAGGTCTACACAATGCTTTGCACATGGGGACCAAAAAATGGTGGGGTATTTCTTCTCCAATGAAATACCAACAATAACATACCTAGATGCATTATTAGTGATTACATGTACAACATTTTCCACCTTCACCTTGAAAACTTCTTCACTTGAAATATGAAATAATATTCGTGGGTTATTCACATGATCAGATGAATCTACTGATTTGAGAAACATAGCTCCTCATGGGAAATGAACATTGAAATTAATTATAGGTTGGGACTTTCGATCAATCCATCCATTGGACATGATGGCACATCTCGTTCTTGTCCCCGATTCTTTAAAAATTTTGACTTTGTTTTATATAACTATCCCCCTCAATTCATGAAAAGTAGGGCCTTTAAAGACCAAACCACATGTAACTATGGTATCTAATATAGGATAATAATACGGGGGGTAGGAAGCATTGAAAGGAATATCTACATCATACCACCATTGAGCAATGTATTGGAAAGAAACGTTCAAGTATTGCTTTTTCCATTGGCTATCAATGGTGGGATGAAAACTAGGGGTGATGCATGGTGTAAAGAATGTGTAAATATTCTTTGAATTTCCACTAGGTGTTTTATCATGTTGAGTTGGAAGGAGAATCTAAAGGGATCTCTGGAAGGTTCAGTGGAGGAGGCTTCATAACTAGCATTTTCACTTTCACAATCATGTCCAAAAATCTCTCCACTTCTTTGTATCTCATCTTCTATCTCTTTTGCCTTGGTTTTCTCTGCATGAAAGGCTTCAACAACAAGTTTCATTTGGTCTCTATATTGGTCATGACACGTAGGTAAGGTTTAACTTGCCCTTGAATATGTGATAAGTGGTATTTCAACCTTTGTATGCCCCTTTTCCCCACTGATTTTATTCTTACATTGGTGGCATACTATCTTCCCATCAACCACTTGGAAATGGTTCCATTTAGGGTCTTTATAGTTTTTTTGAGCCATGAAGATGTATCTAACAATAAAAATAGATCATACAACAAATTTACATTATAAGGATTAAAGGGTTATACTTTTTTACATACCCTCAAATAGGTACAAGAATTCACTGTCAAATCCACTCCAAGCTTGTAGATAATTGTAGACTGCCGATGTTGATAAATTCTCCACCAAAATCAGCTCCAGCTTTGCTATGGACCAATGTTCTTTCCTACAACTCCAAATTCTTCATATTCTCACAAATGTTCAATGGGAAGGGTATGAGGAAATTACCGGGTGTTGTCGTAAAATATCAAGTGTTTAGGGTTTAAGAAGGGTCTAGACCCTTTTTTTTGTTGTGGCGTAAGTGGAACATGGTTGGGCCATATTGAGTCGGTCCATTGAAAGGTCAGCCTAGGCCAATTTTTGGCCAAAATATCCCACTTTGGTTGGTTCAAATAATTTTCCCCATATCACAGTGATTATCATGTGCATAACCACACACGAGGTTGAAATAGGCCATCAAGATTGAACCATAATAATATATCATATCCATCTCTCTTTGAATAAGAAGTATAGAAGTGACAACAAATCAAATTTACTAGTTTATAAAAAGGGTGAAAAATGTTGAAACACAATAATAATTACAAAGTTATTGCTTTGGCCTTGAAGTATTCTTCTTGATGTTGGCTAAAGATTAGAATGTGTAGGGGGTTGTTGAAAGTCAAATAAGAATTGCATAACTAGGCACCACAAATTGGTTATTAGGCCACTAGGAAGGAAATGAAGAGGCTAGAATTTGATTGATCCAAGTAGTTCATTTACCCAAATTGTTGATTAAACCAATGTTGTTGCGCAAAATATGCAAGTGGCCCCTCATAATTTTGAGATTTTATTGTTACAAGGTCATTGTGCAAAATATGCAAGCGACCTCTCATAATCATGATATTTTATGTTTACAAGATTGATGCAGCAAAAATGGGGGCTAGTTCACTTCTCTTGCGAAATATAGATAAGGAAATGACTAAAAATGATAAAGTTATACCTTAACATGGTTGTACTCTTGTTCCAAGTTACCTTTCTTGATGTTCATACTCTTCATTAATGTGCAATAAATGCGAGTACAAAATACAAGTTGGTGAAATTATGCTAAAATAGGGAATACATTGGGGTATTTGTACTCTTTAAAAAAAAATATACCCATCCCCAGATGCCCTCCTAATCAACTTACCCTATTTAAGAATAACTTCCCTATTGTGGACATTGCTTACATGAATTATTGCTATTGCACGATTTAGTTGGGGGCTTAAGATGTCAAGTAAAATATGTTGTATGGAAGAGCGGTTCCTCCTTACCATAATCAATTTTCTTTCATTCTCATTAAAAATTTCGTTTGGGACCCTAGAAACAAGTTATTTTCCCAACATAAAAGGCATATGTTTGGACCTTCAATTGTCCCATGTTGAATGGCATCCCATATCAAAAAATTTGGTTCATTTCCAACCAAGAGAATATTTTCTCTTTTAAGGGAGCCTTTATCCCCCAAATCAACGCCACCATATTTTTTTATCTTGTCCAAAGCAAGACTGAATGGGCATTCTATATCCTAGCTTGAATATATATGATCCATCCATAGTATTTTCTCCCCATTGTTAAACATTTTTTTCTCATTTAAGTTTATCCCAGACTGGAAAAGTTGTTGTAAAAAAAATACCCAACAAGAAGGAGTTCTTCGAGAATTTAAAAATCCTTAGATTTTTTCCAAGAAACATGTCAATTGTGATTTCTCATATCCCTATGATGTCATACTAGAAAAAATATGCCTTTTGATTGAAGGAAAGTCTTTAATCCTTCTGTCATTATGAAGTCTTTTGTCTTGATCTATTAATGAGTCACTTCGAATGATAACAAACCTCCCATCACTAACCTGCCAGATGAGAGAACTCCCAAACTATGGAAAGGCTTTGTCCAAGGATCTCCAAAACAAAGAGGCATTATTTGTTGGATTTTGGAACATTGAGTCCAATACAACAAAATGCAATGCTCTAACCCTCATATGATTTTGGTGGGAAAATTATGGTTTATCTCACTACAAGGATTGAATATAATGTTTCAACCCGACCATGGAAATCTTCATTAGATTTTGGTAATCCTATAAATTACCCACTTTGGTAGAATTGCTAAAATGGTCCAAAAACGTGGTGTTGTTGCAATGACATTTTTATGAGAATAAACCTTCCTCCAATTGATAGCTAATGGTGACACCATAAGTAGATTTGAGAATGAATATTTCAATCAACCAAGCCCAATCTTGTCGTGTGTGATCATTGGATTTGAGGAACATGCCCAAATATTTTAGCTTTTTGTCAAAGGAGTGGATTCAAAATGGCAAGAATCTCAAGATACCCAGATTTGAGAAATTAGGTGAAAACGTATCAAAGGTTTTTTATTGTTGATTTCCTTATTTATTGGGGAGAAGAAAAGGCTAAGCATATTTGAATGTATTTTAGCTTAGTTTTACCATACATGTGCCAAAGATTGGTATATTGTCTACAAAAAGTGAATGTGTTATTTATATGCTTGAGAACCTTTATACCTTTGATGTTCCTAGCTTCTCTTTCATGGACGTATATCTATTGATGCGTTTAACGATTAATAGGAAGCATAGTGGAAACAAAGGAAAGATTCGCCTTAGACCTCTGGAAGGATTGAAAAAGTGAGTTACATAGCCACCAATTAAGAAAGTGAAGTCCATAGTGGAGAATAATTCCTTAATCCACGAGATCAAATGGTGATGTAAGCCAATCTAGTTCAAGCACAGTGTAAGAAATAACCGGTTAGCTTTATCAAAGGATTTGGTGTGATAAATGCATATGACAAGCTCGATTCTTTTAGGATTTATAAGTACAGGGTTTCTTGGGTTGAACCAATCATGTCTTGAGCTTGGCTTTCATTAAGGAAGCCAAATTATTCTTGTGAGATGAAGGTGGAAAAGAGAGGTTTCATCCTTCAAGTGATCATTTTGGATATTATTTTGCAAACGACACTGTATGGAAATATAGGTTGAAAGGACTCAAAATAGGTAGGACCCTTGGTCTTTGGAATGGATGGAATAAAAGTAGAAAGCATAGCCTTTAGTATTCTACTTAATCTCTTGGATTCTTCAACTATTTTCAATATATTTTCATCCATTAAGTAAAAAATCCTTTATAAAAGTCTATAGTGCATCTGTCTCGCATTGAATATTTGTGATAGTTTCAAATAATTTTTGGTTGTCCTCATCAGACATCATTTAGTCAAAAAAAGAGGAAATAGCTAGTAAATCTTATATTTTTTCCCTTACTGTTTCCTAGTCTTGATAGACCCAACTATAATAATTTACGATTGAAGAATAAATTCCCTCAGATATGCATTCATGTCCTTTTGAGTCATAAACCTTCCAAATTGTATTTTGATATTTTCTTTGAATAAACTATCGATGAAAGAAGTTTGTGTTCGCTTCTCCTTTGGACAACAGTCGTAACCATCATGGATGAATTTTTTGGTGCCACTTGGCATCCTCTGATGCCATCATAAACTCTCTCTTTCCCTAGAGTATCAACTCATCCAAAACCGAGGCATTATCCTCCATGGAGTGTAGAGAACTAGGGAGGACTTCATTTCACTAATCTACTTAAGATGATTAATATTTTGTATTCTCAAAGGTGGATTTAACCCATTCACAAACTATATTTTTAGTTTGGGTTAAATTGTATTGAAGTTGCTTCATATGACTATCTTCTTGATAAGGATCATAAAGCATCCATGTTGCCCCTACCAGGTTTTGAAATTCTTCATAGAGATGCTAATGTGCATTAAATTTGAAGGGTGCAAGATTTATTTTACCATTATCCTCCAAATCCTGAAAATTTGGTAGATGGTCTTATTTTTTCAACTTGAATATTGAAGATCAAAACTTGTCTATACTTATTAGTATATTGTCCTTAATTAGCCACATGTCTAGTCTTTTGAGATTGCATCACAATTTCTTCTATTTTTTTTCCAAGTTTCTTCGAATGTTAATAATTCAATATCCATCAATTTCTAGTTTTCATTAAATTATTGTAGTTGGCTATGGGATCTACTCTTGTTGCATTACCTCATACCTTTGTTGTGGATACTATGAAGTTTATATCACCACCCACTATAACATTGTCTTGTGAAAATGTTCCCATCTATGCAAATAATCCTAATATTCTTTCTTATATAGTGTTAGTCTATAAATGCTGATGATATCCAATACCTTGTTCCTTGAACATATAATTGTGAGTTCCGAGTTGTAAAAAGGCTTCTCGATTGGCCTTCCAAAGAAAGGATGTTGTAAGACCATCGAGGAGGTTGTTGAGGAATTTGCTATAGGTATCCTTGTCCATTATTGTCTTTGGAAACATTAGAATGTCTAGCTTGAATTTGTTGATAATCTCCTCGGTGAACATTTTTTCATGGGAGATATAAACCTACTTGAGTTATAAAAGAGAAACTTCATTTATCAACCTTTTGGAGGGATTTGATGGCTTTAAGTTCCCTATGGATTCTATGTTGTTTACACAATTGAACTTCTCGGTTTGCTTGCTATGTTTATTTGGATTTATTAGATCTTCGCCCCATCACAAGTTTGAATAGGTCCTCCTGATTTTGTTCAATACCTCCAAGAAGAAGGGATACATGCCTTCTTGATTCTCCTTTGGATACAAAATAAGTGTAGTAACATATTGCATTCGACGGGATATAAACTCTTTATCCATCACTCGAGGGATATAATTTTTTATGGATACACCCTTTTTATTTCTTTTTCCCAGATAAAGGGAAGAATATGTATCATTGACATTTTATGGAGTGGAATCAACATCAATAGGTTTAATTTTGTCTTACCTCTGATAGGAGTCAGTTAGATCCCGAATTGTTTAATGGTCTCCTCTAATTCAACACGGTGATCATTTATTTGGAATCTGATACTAATATCCTCCATTTTCTTCTGTAGAGATAGGTTTGAGTTAAAAGATCCTTAAGTAGCTTCCTCATTGACCATGTTTCTTTTCCCCTTGGAATTTGGAGAGGTAGGTTCCAAAAATACTCGACTAGATTCCATCTACCGTACCCAATTTTATTCGAGGGCGTAAGAGCTTTAAATGACCATATTGGCGACAATATATTCATCAGAATGGTATATTGGTATAATCTAGTAATGGTCAAAATTCCTTCCATTGTACCAACATAACAATATCTTCATGAATCCTATGGGAGAGCTCCATCTTTGCACATATTTGAGCGATTGTGATATTCTGACTTCTAACAATGCCAACACCAATTTTAAGAAAGGTACCCAGTTTGTTACCTATTCGCTAAAAAATTTCCTCATGCTAGTATTTTGTTGAAGGATTAGGCATTTTAACCCATATGGAAATACATGATGCTCATTATTTAATGGGATCGAAGGAAACAAGCCATAATATGAGTTATAGATTGGATGAACCCCAAAATTAGGTCCCTCCCATATTTGTTGGTGATATAACCTCTAGGGCCCATTTTGAATTCCTAGTTGTATTTAAGAAGTTTTCCCCATTGATGGTCTATCCACTTATGAAGAGCGGTTTTAGAGACATTTTTGGTGTGAAACCACTTGATGCGGGATTTATCATAATAATCAAGCATTTGTATTTTATGTAGAGCATTTTAAGAGACATTTTTGGTGTTAAACCACTTAATGGGAGATTTCTCATAATAATCAAGCATTTTTTTTGGGACTAGTGTTGGATCCACTTCAAGTTTCATTTCACCTACCCTCTTCTTGACATGTAATATTTCCTATGATTCCTTCTACAAATTATTTCTTTGTTTACCTCACAATGTGGATTTGAATGACTATATTTTGCACCTTGTTGCCTCACGGATTAGCACCCTTTGGATTAGGTTACTTGATGTGGTGCTAAGATCAATAAATTTTCAGGAGATGCACCCATGATCACCTCATTGCACTCTCCTCTCTCTTTAGGCCTGATCCTTGGGCTGTGGGAGGTTTTCCAAAAAAGATAGAAATAGACCCGTACAATATGCAAGGAGAATAACCCTATCTATACAAGACCTTCCCACTGTATTGGTAGACTAGTGCCTTATTGGAGTCAATAAGATATGCAATAAATATCAAATGACTGAGAAGATTTAGGAGCAATAAAACTTAATGTTGGTCAGTTAACAATGTTAACCAATTTTCTACAGTAAAACAAACAACATAAAATTGGAAGAAAACCCAAAACTAACCGTGGAAATACCGCGAAAAATACCTCCCAGTGATCAACAACTCAAGGAGACTCAGTTCTCCCTAGTGCGTACTTATTTTGATGGACGAATGTTGTGTTTTGGGCTGATTTCACCTTCAAGTCTGTAATTTTCTGCAATAATGACTGAGAAACTTGATTTGGTGCTTCAAAACCCCCTAGGTCAACCCTAGAGACTTGGAGATGAATTAGGAACTTTGTACAACCATTATGGCTTGATATTCATACCAAAATTAACCTGAAAAACACCTAAACCAAACCTACAAAAATGTTGTAGCAGCCTTGTGAGAGCGATGTCACTCTCCCTAGGGTTGACGTCACCTTTTTTTAGGGCCTTTTTAGCTACAAAAACAACTTTTTATGGATTTTCCAGCAATATAATCACTTCAAAAAATAATATCAGTAAATATTGTAGAATTAAACAAGTAAGTTAATTTCAATGGAAAGAAATAAATATTTTTGGTTTTTTCCGAAGTATTTGATTTTTAGGTTTTTTTTTTTCTTTCTATTTTTTCTATTTTTTCCAATATATAATATAAGGAATTTTATATAAAGAGAGGTAGGTGAAGATGATATAATAATACCTAGGTCTCGTTCCTTCAAAGCACCGAGAAACCGAGGTTAATGTTTCTCCTAAGAATTGACAATTCAATATTTGCATGAACTAAAGAAAAGCTAAGAAACCCTAGGTTGTGTTAGCTTTGACCTAGTTAGGGAAAAGAAAGATGTGAAGGCCCAACACAAGAGAGACCCTTCAAGAGGGATGTCTCACTTACAAGACTATTATGCATAAAACCCCTAGGTTACTCTTACTGGTAGTGCAAGGAAAGAGACTTAGAGATCTTACGAGGAAGAAAAGAGAAGAGATTAACGTCCCAAGAATCTTTTCACCTTAGACAAGACTTGAAAGATAGTAAAGAGACCTCATGCATCAACTTTATGCTTGAAAAACCCTATAAATTTCCAATAAAGGAGGTGCGCACCACTTGATTAGCTCATGCACTCAAGAATAAATAGAAAAAGTATCTTATTTGATCCCATGATCTTGATTACAAATGAGGAGGATGTGCCTTATTTATAGTACAAAAGGATAAATTAATCCTCTTTTAAGATGACGAACCTAATTTGTCTTTAAAATGACTTATAATAATTTTTTAGGGTTTGTGACCCATAATCCAGGACTAGACCTCATGAGACATAAAATAATGATAAAAAATGACGAAATTCTTCAACTTGATGACAAGTTGAGCTTGGAAAGAGGACATCATTCCCCATCTAAACCCCAAAATTGTATTTTTCCATCAACACCCTCCTTAGGTTTCTATGACCTCTTCTTGCTTGCTTGGAAGGTGGACTATTTTCTCATGAATACCAAGATAACCAAGTGGGAAGGGTGATACAAAAAAATAGGTCCAAGGGGGTATCCTTGAGGTGTGATGAGGAAAGTATGACAACCCTTACAAATTCAATCACCTTTACAAAACATAAAACATAAGTGTGGCTAGGATCCCCAAGCCATGTCTCCTAATGGATTCATCCTAAGGTGCATCGGAACACCCACCTAGGGCATACATGTTGAACATGATGATGGACTTACACCCATCAAAGGGTAGTCAGCAAATCCATTAAGCCAACACTCCTTTAAATGAGAACCAAGTGGGCCTACCATGACTAGACCAAGGATCACGAGCCCCGTTATACTAACACTTTTACATAAAAAATCCCCTACTTGGCCTTTTGAAATGGAAAAAATACCCCCTTCTTTGGAAAATATAGTATGGTGCACTACAAAGGATGCAAAGGGTAACAAATGGCTCCAACACTGGGACATGCACTTTTGTTGGAAGTGTTTGAGAATCTAAAAATATTTTGGGACCTGTAGACCTACATACTTCAAACAACCACTTCATCAAATGTATCGGGGGTAGACACTTTCATATTGCATTGTTCAAATCAAACCATGAAATGTATACAAATAACACAACAAATGCAATGTATGAATAAAACAAATGAAACATCAAAATGCTTATACAAGAGATTATGCAACCTACCTACCTACTCTAAACATGGTAACAAAAGAAATTCAAGTGAAATCATACCACTAGTGAAGCCACCTTAGCATATCATTCATGCTAGGAATTCTTCCCTTGTTTTTGGCAATAGTGTTGTTGTCAATGTAACTTCAGAAGATATTCATTATATATTATTATTTCATTTTTATTGTACCTTAGTCGAAGATGTTTTTCCTCCATTAAGGGATGTCATTATTCTATTTGGTCATGCATGAATATCGAGGAAATACCTCCATTGTAAGTCAGGGCAATAGTTCCCCAAAGGTCAAATGTAAAATGTATTTTTGAGTCTCCCTAAGACATGTCGACCCAGTCAAGTTAGAGAGTTAGGCCCCATTAGGAAAAAGGTCACCCTCACATAAAGTATAAATAGAGAGGATCACTCTCTCATTTGGTATCACACTCACTCAAGCAAGTTCGCACCAAGTGAGAGAGAAGACAAGTTCGCTGGAGGAGAAAGAGAGAGAGCTGCAGAAGACATCTTATATTTTTGGTTTTCCATCTTGATTGATATTGTACTAGTGACAAATCTATTTCTGAGGAAGTTGCGGGGTTTTCTCCTTTATGGTTTACCCGAGGAAAATTCTTATGTCTTTTGTGTTTTGTTGTGCTTGTTTTTCTTTCAATTTAAATATCTAACAAAATTGAATTAAAGTGCAAACTCTAACATGGTACCAGAGCCAATATGAAAAGAAGGCATTGTGCAGTAGCAGGAAACTAGGGCTTCCTAGTTCAAGATCTTCTATCCACAGATCATCATAAAAAGAGGGCTAGGATAACTCACCCTAGTAGGCCACATCGTTTGGAGGAAGCATAATTCAATTTGAAGAATTCTCATTTTTGACCCACTCACTTGTGCCGGGAGAAAAATAGTGCATCAAAATTTTGAGGTTTTCCTCCATCAATTCAGACAAAGGAATACAATGGACAAATCACCTTGAGGAGGCACATCTTCCTGTCCATTCAGAAGTTCAAAATTCCAAGTTTGGAAAATTAGGGTTTCTCTAACAAACCCTAGACCATCCAGCTCCAAAAACCAGGTTGGGCATCTCAAATTGGTAAGATATAAATATTTTCTATTTCCATTTGAGGTTCTCATTTCAAAATGAAAAATCACACCAAGCTTGAGGATAAGATTGAAGGAGATGACAAATTCCGAGCATGGAATTATAGAATCTCTCTTGTCCTAGAAGAAAATGATTTGGACAAGTATGTCAATGTGGAGGTTCCAAAACCAAAGGGATAAGAGGAAAAAGCAATCCATAAGAATAACTTGGTTAAGGCCAAGAGGATTATTGCAGACACCATCAAAGATCATCTCATCCCTCATGTGTCATCCCTGAAGACTCCCAAGGAGATGTTCGATTCCTTGAAAAATATATTCAAAGGGAAGAGCATCAATCAAATGATGACACTAAGGTACAAGCTCAAGAATGTAAAGATCCAAAACTCAGTGACCATGCAATCCTACTTCACAAGGGTATTTCAAATCAAGGAGCAACTTGAAGTGATAGAAGACAAAGTAGATGAAGGAGAGATTGTTATGACCACCTTGAATGGTCTCCCAATATCATGGGAATCATTCATTCAAGGAATATGTTCCAGGAATAAGTTGATCACCTTCAACAGACTATGGGAAGAATGCACCCAAGAAGAAGCTAGGATAGTAGCAAGAGAAGAGAAGATGGGAGCTAATGATGATTAAGCTCTAATAGCTCACACTAAAATAAATCACAATAATAAGTAGGACCACCATCATAGAATATCCATAAGGCATAATGGATCCAGAAGGGATCTCTCCAGTATCAGATGTTACACATGTGATGCGAAGGGACATTACTCAAGAAACTGTCACAAAAATCAAAGAAAACAAACAAGAAGATGCATCATGCTCACACTGCTGAAGATGATGAACCAATAAGGAAAAGAACAAGAGAAGAAAGGGATGATTCTTCAAGTGATGAAGAATATGTCTTAATATCAGCACTCACAGGCACTATTACACATGGGAGAAATGATTGGCTTGTAGATAGTGGATCATCCAAGCATATGACAAGATACAAAGAATCCTTCATCAATCTATCTGAACATGAGTCACCTCACAAGGTGAAACTTGGGGATGATTATCAATATCCCATCAAAGTAAGTGGAGAATATTCCTACAAGCTAGACTTCGACAAATCATTGAAGATGAAATATGTTCTCTATGTACCAGGATTGAAGAAGAATCTTCTCTCAACCTCAGCATTAGATGCTAAGGGAATGAGGGTTGCATTTGTTGATGGCCAAGTTCTAATGTGGCCAAAAGGAAAGACAATAGATGATTCAATAGTAAATGGAGAGAAAGAGGGAGGCTTGTACAAGTTGAAAGGACAACATGAACAAGCATTGGTTCATGACTCCATGGAACCAAGTGAACTATGGCACGGAAGGCTTGCACATGTGCATTATAGAGCACTACCTATTGCAAGCAAAGCAGTCTTAGGACTACCAAAAATCTAGACAAAACATGAAGGCATTTGCAAGGGATGTGTGCAAGGAAAGAATGTAAAGAAGGCATTTACCAACAGTAAAAGCAAGGCAAAAGGAATATTGGATATAGTCCACTCAAATGTATGTGGTCCCATGTCTTCTAGTTCATTAAGCGAGTATGTATATGTAATATCCCAAACTGATATTTTGTCTATTTATGGATTTCTGTTGCTTGCTAGTAGTCTTTAGGGCTCAATTCTTGAAGTGAATATGAATGCATGTACTGGACTATGCTTGCATGAGCATGCATGCAGATGCATGCGTTTTCCAACCCCTAAATAACCCAAATAATCATATATATTATAAAATAGGGATAGAAAAGATGCATGTACGTACCAACATATGACGTATTGGATGTATGGCAATATGAGATCAACATGAAAGAATTGTGCTTTGAATCATACGAGATATGAAAGAGTCTCTCTCCAACAATGTGCCCTTGTCATGAATGCGCCCTATTCAGAGTGAGAAGTGATAAACAATGGCTCCAATGGTGCTAGAATGCTGCAAGAAGTTGGGATTAGGGTTATATTTCCCTTCTGACGGAGATGGAGTAAGCATGCAGACCATGCATGAATCCTAAACCCTAATGCGAATTGCCTCCTTTAGGAAAGTCACCCATGCAGTGTAAGACGTCCTTTGAAAGATGAAGATGATGATAACTTGCTCCAAATTCCGAATAAGATACCCTTGTTCTAGGAATAGGGTAATAGTGGTGTTAGTTTTTCATCATTTAATTCAATATGATCTAGGATCTTAACTGAGAGAACAACATGTACAACATATCAAACACAAGAGACAAGAGACACAAAGCATTTCACCGGGGAAAACCAAGAAGGTGAAAAACCCCGCAACTTCCTCAGAGATAGAATGAGCACCAATACAAATATCACAAAGATCAAACCCCAAAACAAGAGATAGTCTCCTAGCAGCTCCTCCTCCTCCACTTGTGCGCACTCCAATCTCTCACTAATGTGAAGTGAGTGAGTGAGTGAGTGAATGAATAGAATGAGAGAGACACACTCTTTATTTATACAATGACTTGACTTGACTTTTACTCTAACTGGGCCGACCTCCCTTAGGAGAGTCTAATAACCCATTACCACTGGTCACTGGGCTGACCCCACTATGGTGGTCTAATAACCCTTTGACCCATACTAGGCCGACCCCTCTAAGGTGGTCTAATAACCCATCAAATATAAGTTATGACACTTACAATATAACTTGTGACACTTGCAAATACAAATGACGACACTTCCAACCAGAGGAATAATACATTTCCATTGGGGATACAATAAAGTACAAATGTAATATGCATACAATATACAAGTGAATATCTTCCGAAGTTACAAATACATCAACACTCCCTCTTAACTAGGAAAATATTCTCTCGAAATAGGCATGAATACATATAGGCACAAGTATTCAATACTGGAACTGGATCATCATCACTGGATCACTAGAGTATCATTGTCACTGCTGCTGTACTGGTCATCTCTATCACTGGTGCTATCTCTCAATTCTTCTCGTCATAGGAAGTTCTACATAGCCAACCATTTTTCATGCTGGATGTAGGCCTAGCCTCCTATAGGTCTTCATCATCTCTGCAAGCTGGCCATCCTGTGGAATCCTCAGGACTGATTACGTGCGTCAACAAAACCTCGAAAGAGCATCCCAGGACTGATTATGAGCTTACTGATCAACCTATCGGATCTCCCAGGACTTTTACATGTGACCTTCACAAAACATTAAAAGAGTGTCTTGCCTAGCAAGATCTCTAAAGAGCATCCGAGGAATTTTACATGCCTAGCACAACCTGTCAGAATCTCCAGGACTGATTACATGTGATCTCCACAAAACCTTAAAAGAGTGTCTTTCCCAACAATATCTCTAAAGAGCATCCGAGGACTTTTACGTGCCTAGCACAACCTGTCCGGATCTCCAGGACTTATTACATGTGGTCCCCACAAAACCTTAAAAGAGTGTCTTTCCCAGCAAGATCTCTAAAGAGCATCCGAGGAATTTTACGTGCCTAGCACAACCTGTCCGGATCTCTAGGACTTATTACATGTGGTCTAGCAAAACCTTAAAAGAGTGTCTTTCCCAACAAGATCTCTAAAGAGCAACATCCGGAGCATCGTCCTGATGCTCATCACACATGATCATCCTGATCATCATCTGGAGCATCGTCCTGATGCTCATCACACATCACTTACATCCACAGCCATGGGAAGGATCCTCCTACCACCATGCTTGGAATGGATCCTACAAATGTGTCCCATCACTTCCTCCTCGAAGTATCTTCTATCTGAAGAACACCAATCCTCTCTCTGAATTACTCAAACTTCACTCTGGCTAGTGGTTTGGTCAACACATCTGCAATCTGCTCATCCATTGCAACATATTGGAGCTTCACTGCTCCTCTCTGCACCATATCCCCGATATAGTGATATTTTATCTTGATGTGCTTTGACCTGTCATGGAACACTGGGTTCTCAGACAACTTCACACAACTCTGGTTGTCACAGAAGATACAGGTAGCATCCAATTGGAGATCAAACAAATAAGACAGTAGCTTCCTTATCCATACTGCCTCACAACTAGCTGAACAAGCTGCGACATACTCTGCTTTGGCTGTACTCAGTGCTACGCAAGATTGCTTCCTGCTAAACCAAGAGATCACACTTGATCCCATACTGAAGCAGCACCCCGAAGTGCTCTTCCTATTTGCAGCACTGCCTGCCAAATCTGAATCAACATAACCTTCTAGGTTAAACTTTTGATTCGCATTATACTTGAGCCCATAATCAACCGTACCCTTTAGGTACCTCAGAATATGCTTTACAGTAATCAGGTGAACATGTCTAGGATCCGTCAAGAACTGGTTCAAGGTGTTCACCACAAAGAAAATATCTGGTCTCGTGTTCGTCAGGTACATCAAGGACCCAATCATCTGACGATACATCATGGCATCAACTGATTCTGATGAAGCATCACTCAATAGCTTCAGGTTCAATGCCATAGGTGTGGCCATGGCCTTGCAATCCATCATACTGAACCACTTTAGGATCTCTACTGCATACTTCCCTTGTCCAAGGAAGATTCCATTTGCACTCTGCCACACCTCCATACCTAGAAAGTAATGCATCATACCCAAGTCCTTCATCTCGAACTCAGCAACAAGCTTCCTCTTCGTGTCGGCAATCAACCTATCCTCACCTGTCACAAATAGGTCATCCACATACAATAGGAGTATCACTGGATTTCCTTCCTCAACCTTGTAGTAAAGGTTGGAATCCACTTTACTCTTGGTAAAGCCCAAACTAGATAGGAAGCTGTCTATCCTGTCGTACCATGTCTTGGGTGCTTGCTTCAAGCCATACAAGGCTTTCTTCAATCTGCACATATATGAATCCCTGTCATGTGTCTCAAAACCAAGTGGCTGCTCCACATACACTTCCTCTTCAACTACACCATTCAAGAAAGCTGTCTTGACATCCATCTGTTGTATCTTCCACTTCATCATTGTAGCCAGAGCAAGTATTGTTCTGATGGAAGTGTATCTAGCTACAGGTGCAAAAGTCTCTTCATAATCTATCCCCTCTTTCTCAGAGAAGCCACGAGCCACAAACCTTGCCTTGTATTTCTCTATGCTGCCATCTGCAGCATGCTTGATCTTGTAGATCCACTTGGAAGTCACAACAGACTTCCCTTCTAGTCTCGGGACCACATCCCAGACATCATTCTTCATGATCGATTGGTACTCCTCGATCATGTCATCCTTCCATTATTGCATCCCAGATCCTAGGAACTTCAAATTCTTCAATATCTTTAATAGGTAGTTTTCTTGAACTTCGTTGCTGGAACAAATGTCGTTGTTGAGTCTTCGTCGCTTGTTCTTCGAAACAAGTCTCTCTTGTAGGTGATGGTACACGGTCTTTCCTACAAGACAAGTTCAATTGCATGATTAGAAACATCTCATAGATTTCAGAACAAATTCTTATACATAAAGATATATGTCATATAGTCATGCAATTATCTTAGCCAGTGCTTCAATACAACATTTATCCATATCCCATAACTTTCTAGATGCCTTCCATATCTAACAGAACATTGTTAAGAGTGTGCACAACTCCCAACATGTCAGCAAAGAGGTTTCATTCTAGATAAGTAGCAATGGAATGTTGTACAGTACCATAGGCCACTTACCCATTACTATATTAGTAGTATCTTTTTCATTAATGCAACTTTTCTAAAATGCATAATATGCATCCTAAATCTAGGAACACAAGTATGTACATGACTGAACAACATCATTTAAGTAATCATATATACAAGAAATGATAATTCAAATACTTATCTTTGTTTAGTTGTTGGGTGGACTCTCTCTCAATCTTTGCTTCCTTGCAGGAACTACTGGAGTGTGCTCCCTCTTGATCTTTGCTTCCTTGCAGGAACTACTGGAATGTGCTCCCTCTTGATCTTTGCTTCCTTACAGGAACTACTGGAGTGTGGTCCCTCTTGATCTTTGCTTCCTTGATTATCTGTCCTTGAACTTATATCTATCCTGGACCACTATGCATGCTTAAGTGTTCACTAGTGTCACCATTGTGTCATCCTCAAGATCTCATACATAATCATACATTCATTAGTATAATCTCAATACTATCAAAACATTATGATTCCAAATAATCTTAAACATGTATGGTCATGGTCATTTCAGACACAGGCAATTTATCACAAGCGTTAGTATTTCAAGGTTTCAGGGAGTACTTCTTTTACTCATGCATATTCTTATTTGACCATAGGACTCTTCTAGTTTGTCATATGATTAATCAAACTAAGAAGCATAATATGCATAAACCCATGATTACTCAAACTTATAACTTCATGAATAATCATTATCAATCATACAAAAGTATACTTATCTAAGATCCTAACACAAGGTAGGATTCTAACTTGATACAAAAAAATACCTGGATTGTCATGTTTGCGAGTTATGTCTAACATACCCAAAAAATGTCTTCTTTGTTCTCTTCAATGATTTAGAGACCTTGTGCTAGTAACCTGCATATCTCATAAGTGAAGCATTGTAGAACCAAATTATACATACCTCGTAAGTAGAGCTTCTATGTGATCAATGGCTATGGATGAGTCTTTGTCTTCATGTCACCATGGTCATATGTTCTCGATCTAGAACTTGGTTTGTCTTTCTTGATGTACCTTTCATGTTAGCGGACAACATTGTCCTCATACAACACCACAGTACATTAGTACAATCATAAGTGTCATAACCCTAATCAATGAATGTCTTCTATCATTCACATGCATTCATAGTTTTACTAAGCTGATAGGACAAGTCTAAAATTGATCAAGATTGTACTAACCTCAATAATATGAAGACAAACATATCATGAACTTAATCATTAGATAAATGAAACAAATTCTGACACATACCTGTATCTCCTCAAGTCATACCTGATTTATGTTATTTCCTTCAAACAACTTGGTCAATGAATCAAACATCTCCTTGGGTGTCTTTAGAGAAGACGCATGAGGTATGAGATGGCCTTTGATAGAATCTGCAATGATTCTATTGGCCTTGACCAAGTCCTTCTTATGTAAGTCCTTAGCCTCATCTCCCTATGGAACTGGAACTTCTTCACTTATGTAAGTGTCCAATTCATTCTCTTCTAGGATTAACCCAATCCACTTTGAATTGTTGAATCTGGATCTGGAGCTGGCTAGGGTTTGATAGAGAAACCCTAAAAATCCAAACTTGGAATTTCAAACTTCTATCTGGATAGGGAGATGTAGATGACTGAGGCGAGCAAGATGGTGTGCTCATATTTTGAAAACTCCAAGAATTGACTCCTCAAAATTGACCTGAAAGTTTCAGATCTGCAGCTTTTGTCAAATTCTGGTTTTCTGGTCAAAAGCCCGAACTAGGGTTTGACAAAGACCGGGGTTCTACCCAACCAAAAACTTCGATCTTGGTCTCTAAATTTTGATTTTGATGAGGAGCATCCAGCCGTGGTCTCAGATTCCAAAAATTCCAACTTTTGCAGAAACCCTAATTTCCCGTAGTAGTGACAAACCAAAAATGAAAGTGCTTAGAATCCAATTCTGTTTGGAAAGAAATATATGCCATATTGTTTCTAATGTATCTTTGAAATTTCGGATCCTCGGGGTCTGAAAGTTCAGCCTATGGTAGCTTGACCTGTCATCTTTCCAACCCCACATATCTGAGCTTTAATGGATTCTATGAGCAAGAGATATGCCAAGTGTCGCAACGTGACCTGTTTATGGAATGAAACAGTATAGATAACTTGTATGGAGTTCCACGTATCACTGTTTCAACTTTGGCCTCTGAAACCTAGAGCTGTGAAACTAGAGTTCGTGCCCTAATTGTCACTTTTTATGGAATTCCATTTGGAGCTTCCTATCCCGAGATATGACCTTTTTTCCTAGGTCACTTGTTTAGGATTGCATTCTGGAAGAGGTAGAAACCCTAACTTGTACGGATCATATCTTACAAAGTACAATGGATATGAGGCTTTCCTTCGTACATAAGGTACATGGACATTTCATATTAGACCTGTAAAAGTTTCACATCATGAACCTTCGCCAAAACTGATTTATAACGAAAGTGCCACGATGACTGGTTTTTACAATACCAAGCCCTAGCTTCCAATTTGTCACAAGTGCAACAAGTGTCGTAAATGCCAAACAATGACTTCCTTCGGGCTAGCTCTGATACCATGTTAGTTTTTAATCATTTAATTCATTATGATCTAGGATCTTAACTGAGAGAACAACATGTACAACATATCAAACACAAGAGACAAGAGACACAAAGCATTTCACCGAGGAAACAAAGAAGGTGAAAAACCCCCCGCAACTTCCTCAGAGATAGAATGAGCACTAATACAAAGATCACAAAGATCAAACCCCAAAACAAGAGATAGTATCCTAGCAGCTTCTCCTCCTCCTCTCTCTCACTAATGCGAAGTGAGTGAGTGAGTGAATGAATAGAATGAGAGAGACACACTCTCTATTTATACAATGACTTGACTTGCCTTTTACTCTAACTGGGCCAAACTCCCTTAGGAGAGTCTAATAACCCATTACCACTTGTCACTGGGCCGACCCCACTAGGGTGGTCTAATAACTCTTTGACCCACACTGGGCCGACCCCTCTAAGGTGGTCTAATAACCCATCAAATATAAGTTACGACACTTACAATATAACTTGCGACACTTGCAAATACAAATGACGACACTTCCAACCAAAGGAATAATACATCTCCATTGGGGATACAATAAAGTACAAATGTAATATACATACAATATACAATTGAATATCTTTCGAAGTTACAAATACATCAACAAGTGGTTCTCTCAGAAGAATTAAGACAACATGCAAATGAAAGGGTCCCTGTGTGTTGAGATATGAAGATATCTCACTTGTACAATGCGCCCCTACAAAGATAGCGCATTCCCTTGATCTGTATATCTCTTGGAACCTGTATAATGCTGAAGACTGGTACCGAATGATAGTAGTACTGCTGAACCTGGATGATCCAGCCATGATAGTGACTAGGGAAGATATATTTCGCTACCAAAATACACTAAATGGTTGAGTGGTGTGCCCTCAACCCTAAATGGCTCACTGAGCTCTCCAAATCGACTTCTCAATTCAATAATCATATAAGGAGGCCTTAATCACTCACTTTACCTTTGTTTTATAACTTTCACTTGTCCTAACCTAACTTTTGCATGACTAGGTCACTTTCTCTTCTAATTTCCAGTTGATTTGCATGCAATGCTTTTTGTGTGCATGGGATCTCAATAATGGTGTTTCAGTGCATACAACATGAAATATATACCCCATGCCATGCATGCAAGTGTCCCCTAGTCCCTGTGGCCCTTATTTATATACCAATGATCTAATAACCATGATTGATATATTCCTATGGTGTAAATGACATCAATCCTCAATTAATTCCCTGAATGCCAGTGCCCACTTGAACCTATGCGAATTAGATAGGTTAGTTGGATAATCCTCAGTGTTAAAGCATAAGAGGACATTACAGTCCTCCCCACTCGAAATTGCTTGTCCTCAAGAAATTGTAATGCTGGGTGCTGTAATACATGTTCTCCTTCCCAAGTGGCCTCTTCTATAGGTAATTATGTCCATTGAACCAAGTATTCTCTAATGAGCATGTTCCTCATTTTTCTTTCTCGAACCACTAGGATTCGTTCTGGAACCAAAATCAGTTGCCCCTCATCATCAAGGGGGGGGATTTCGGATGAAGTAACAATATGTTGACCTACTTCCTTCTTGAGGTTAGACACATGGAACATGTTATGAATCTTGCTTTCTTGTGGTAATTCGAGCTCATATTCTACCTCTCCCACTTTCCATATTATCTTGGGACCATAGAAGCAAGTCTTAATTTTCTTTGCTCCTTTCTTCTTAAGGGACGATCATCTGTAAGGCTGTAGACGTAAGTATACCATATCCCCTACCTCAAAACTACGCTTGATCCTGTGTCTATCTGCATATACCCTTTGTTGATTCTGAGCAACCTGCATGTTTTCCTTGAGTATCTTGAGAATATATTGACTTTCCTGAATCCACTCCTTGGATTTTGGAGCCTTGCTGTCGCCAAATATCAAATCTACAAAATATAAGGAATCATAATCGTATAATTATCTGAAAGGAGTCATACCGATGGTCATATTGTGTGTAGTATTGTAGCATTGTTCTGCTAGGTGCATCCATTTAATCCATGTCCTCCACTGGACTGATACATAGTTACTCAAGTATCCCTTAATCCACTTGTTAACTGTATTTGTCTGTCCGTCTCTCTATGGATGATAACTTGTGCTCATAGCCAATTCTGTCCTAACCAATCTGAAAATATATTTCCAAAAGGATCCGCTGAACTTGCTGTTGCTATCACTAACAATGGTCTTAGGTAACCTGTACAATCTGAATACCTATCTGAAAAACAACTCGGCTACCTGTGTGGATGAATAGTCGGAATGAATGGAAAAGAAGTGAGTGAACTTGTTCAACCTATCCACCACTACGTACAGACAGTCTCTACCCTGTACCTTGGGAAACCCTGTAATAAAATCCATTGAAATGCTCTCCCATTTTTGCTCGGGGATGGGTAATGGTTGTAGTAAACCGGCTGGGTGAGTGTGATCTATCTTATTCCGTTGGCACAAAATTCACTCCCTCACATGCTGCATCACATCGTTCTAGAGTCCCTTCCATGAGAACCTCTCTCTAATATTCCTATAAGTCTTAAGAAACCCCTGGTGTCTTGCTGAAGGTGAGTCATGAGAAGCTTGTATAATATTCTTCTTAAGTGCGAACTCGATGACTAAGTAGATTCTATTTTTATATTATATAATGTCATCTATTACTCTGTACCCTTCATTCTGAATCTCTCCATCTAATATTTCACAAGCAAATTTATCTTTGGAGTATTCGACCAAAAGATGAGATCTTCAATCTGATGAAATGCTCATAAGAGATAAAGTGGTTGGTTGCCCAGAAAGTGCATATGCTATCACATTGTTTTTTCCCTTAATGTATTCAATATCGAAGTCATGGGATTGAATCTTACTCACCCATTTATGTTGCCTCTCATTCAATTCTTTATGTTCCAAGAAGTACTTTAGGCTGTTGTGATCTATCTTAATCTTGAATCTGCCACCCACTAAGTATTGTCTGAACTTGGTTAGCGCATGGAGAATGGATAACATTTCCTTGTCATATATTGAATAGTGGCACTCATACTCCTTGAGTTTTCTACTCTCGAATGCAATAGGGTGATTATTATGCATCAATATTTCTCCTATACCCTCTCCCGAAACATCACATTCTAATACGAATGGCTGAGTAAAATCTGGTAGTTCTAGTACAGGGCATGAACTCATTACCTTTTTCATTTCGTCGAATGTCCACTATGCTGCCTCTGACCAACTAAATGCCCATTTATTAGTAAGATCTATGAGTGGTGCTGTCATCTACGAGAAACCGCTGACATACCTCCTGTAGTAGGTGAAAAGGCACAAAAATCCTCTCAACTCTGTCACATTTTTAGGTGTCGGCCAATCCAGTATGGATCTAATATTTTCCAAGTGTACCTATACCCCATTTGATCCTATCACATGTCCCGAATATAACGTCTCTTGCATACCGAACTCACATTTGGACATCTTGGCATATAGTGACCGTTCTTTTAGAATTCCAAGTACTTCATCAAGGTGCTTCAAATGATCTTCCCATGTCCGACTGTAAATGAATATATCATCGAAGAATACCAGAAGATGTTTGCGTAACTGAGCCTTGAATATGTTGTTCATACATGACTAGAAAGTAGCTGGTGCGTTAGTGAGCCCAAATGGTATAACTAGAAACTCATAGTGTCCGTAGTGACAATAGAAAGCAGTCTTTGGAGCATCTTGTTCCCTAACTCGTATCTGATGGTAACCTGACTGAAGATAAATTTTGGAGAAGTGTTTTGCCCCATGTAGTTCATCCATCAATTCATCAATCATAGGGATTGGATACCCATTTTTAATTGTTTTCTTGTTAAGCTCCATGTAATCGATGCACATGCGTAAGGTTCCATCCTTCTTCTTCACCAACACCACTGAGGATGAAAACATACTGGAGCTAGGTTTTATGTAACCTAATTTGAGCAATTCCTTGATCGTACTTTCAATTTCAAACTTATATCTTTTGGGGTGTCGATAAGGGGTAGTGATGACTGCTTGAGTCCCCTCCTCTACCTCAATAATGTGTTCAAATCCCCGATCTGGAGGCCTACCTGATGGAATATCTCTGAATACCTTTTTATGCTTCTGGAATAGTGCCTGTATGTCTGCTGGATGTTGTGTGTCTCTATCTGGTGGCTTCGTGAAAGTAACCAAGTACTCTGCTTCCCACTCTATGTCTCCCTATTTGAGCACAACCTACATCGAATGTGATGATACTGATATGGGAGGGTAGGTATTCATCCCTCTCAAAACCACTCTCTGTCCTTTTGTTCCCTGAAATTCCATCTCCATGGTATGGTAGTTCGTAGAATACTTTCCAATGGAATAAAGCCACTAAACTCCCAATACCACATTCATATCTGGTACATCAACCACATAAAATGTCTCATTCACTTTATATTTCCCTAGAGTCATGTTCAATTTTGGAATCCTTTGATTACACACCATGGTGTTGTTTCCTGCTACGGATACTGTAAATCCATCAAATCTCTCAGTTGGAATACCTTTTCTTTTTATCCAGGAAACACCAATAAAGTTGTGGGATGCCCCACCATCTATCAACACTCCAACCTTGTTTCCTTGTATGACACCTTTGATACGAGGAGTGTGAAATCTAGGAACTCCATATAATGTAGCAATGAAACCTCCCCATGTCCCCTCAGGAGACTGCTCCTCTTTTGCTGCATAAAGTGCCTCTCCCTGTTCCTGGTCCTGATCACACTGATCCTCTCCACTATCGAAGTATACCTCTATGTAGTGAGCCTTTCCCTTACCTGAACACCTATGACCCGGTACCCATGGTTCTTGACAATTGAAACATAGTTTTTTTTCTTCTAAGGTCATGGAAGCTATCATTATCCATCCACTCTTTCTTGGGCAATTCCTTTTGGAAGGGTCTCCTTTCCTTATATTTTATAGGAAAATTAGTTATGGGAGGAAAATTACTTTTGGGAACAGAATCCTGTAAATCTATGGTACGAATTATGGTATCTGACATGGTGGTGGGTCTATAAGCCTTAACCTTTCCACGCAAGGGTTCAGTGAGAGCCTCGGTGAATAACATAATTAACCTTCTCTCTGAAATATATGTCACCATGACTGCTACCCTTTGGAACTCAGATATGAATGATTCTGGACTGCCTGTCTACTTGAGCTGTGCTAGCTCTCTAAAATGCACCTCGGGGTCTTTCTTGTCAAAGCGCTTGATGAGCCTTTGTGTAAAATCTATATAAGAGGTGATGGTATTGTGAAACAATGCCACTATCCCATGGTACCACCACTCATGGGCTTCCCCGTCCAAATGCAAGGTAGCCAACTTAATGGAATATGTCTCCATCATGGGGTTGAGTTGGAATTAAGTGTCCAACTTATGTACCCAATTCTGCGCTGGGCCACTCTGAGTCCCATCAAAGGTAGGAATGGTCAGTTTCCCTATTGTGCGTTGTAACTCATAGTTCTGGTTGAAAGGCCTATTATAAGATCTTGTCCTGCTCTTACTTTTTAAATGACAAAAATATGTAAAGGTCATGGCTGATTGGAATTCATCTCCCAGTTCTCTGTACTCACATAGATATGCCCCCATGGGATCTTCTGGCTCTACTTGTACTATTGGAACTATTGTCGGGCTATCCAACAATTGTGGCATGGTAGGTCTGTAGGACCTATTATAGAGATGAGGGTGACTCTACATATTATTATGTAACTATTCCCCATTGCTACTTGTGGATACCCGATCACTGTTGGGGAATAGAGGACTGTGTGGGGTGGGCCCTGATTTATCCTCCAATTTGTTGATGGAAGTTAACATTTCTTTATGTCCTGAAGTTAGTTCTTTTAAAGTGGAAAGGAGGCTAGTGAAAGCCATTTTATCATCATCTTCCATTGTTTCTTTACCTTTACCTTTTCCAAACCAAGTCCTTGTATCTCCTAGTTCTATATCCTCTAATTCCTCTTCTTCTCTTATTCGACTGTTCCTAAACCTCTTCCTCCTGTAAGTAATATTGTGTGGCTCCTCTGTATTCATTTACTGTTCACAACTGCATGATCCCACAGCTGGCGAAGAACATGCTATGATACAACTGTAATATCCGAAACTAATATTTTGTCTGTTTATGGAGTTTCGTTGCTTGCTAGTAGTATTTAGGGATCTATACTTGAAGTAAATATGAATGCATGTATTGGACTATGCTTGCATGAGAATGCATGCAGATGCATGGATTTTCCAACCCCTAAATAACCCAAATAATCAGAAATGCTATAAAATAGGGATAAAAAAGATGCATGTACGTACCAACAGATGAAGTAGTGGATGTATGGAAATATGAGATCAACATGCAAGAATTGTGCTTTGAATCATACGAGATATGAAAGAGTCTCTCTACAACAATGCGTCCTTGTCAGGAATACGCCCTCTTCAGACCGAGAAGTGATAAACAATGGTTCCAATGGTGTTAGAATGGTGCAAGATTACGATATTCTGCTTGGTCGTAATTGGTTTTACGCCCTGAATGCGGTCGCATCATCTGTCTTTCGCATAATACAATTCCCCCATCAAGGCCGAATTGTCACAGTCGACCAATTGGACTTCTGCACACCTGACACCGCTACTCACCCAGGCGATAACGTTGCATCAATTGGACAATATTCGTAGAAGTATGAGAGCATGGGGGTCGGCCTCCCTAAGGACTCATCCCTTATGGGTGTCTTTCCTACATCGGATCGCCCAATCCATGTTACCACGATGAACATGATCTCCTCTCAGTCTTCATCTATCCCCAACTCCACCGATTCATGGCTTTGTTGCTGCTACAACATCCTCTCCCAAAAACCTTTTTTGGGGCCCCTCCTTCTAACACTTTTGTACCAATTTTGTTCCTTGTCTTTCAAAGTTATTTCTTTCTCTAACTTGGCATTTTTTTTTATCACTTGCTTCCAAAAGGGGTTTTCTCGTTTTAGTGTTCTAAGGAAAAGTCATTTTTCTTCAGTGCAACTTCTAGCCTTAACTCTCCCGCCTTTGGCGCAAGGTGTAACCATTTCTCGGC
The DNA here is from genome assembly GCA_027924585.1 of Larix kaempferi. Lineage (NCBI taxonomy): Eukaryota > Viridiplantae > Streptophyta > Pinopsida > Pinales > Pinaceae > Larix > Larix kaempferi. The sequence goes on along the minus strand of BSBM01000234.1, from coordinate 1,514,492 downwards.
TAGTGTCAACAAGAATTACCCTTTTATTAAGCTTCAGCGAGATTTCCTCTTAATCCTTTTTAAACAACTCCTTGGCGCAGATCGCATTCAAGCACATCATTTAAGAGTAGCACTTGCACCAAAGGCACAGTTCCTACCTTTAACTCTACCACCTTTGGAGCTGTGCTTCGCCTTCCTAGAAAAGTTATTTGGCACATCTCTCTCAGCGCAAATCGTAATGATAGAATTGGCGCCAACGGCGCCGTTCCTATACTTATCCCTCCAACTTGCAAGTCTGTGCTTTGTCTTTCTCAATAGCCCAAGTTTTGGTGCGGTTTTATGAGCGCAACTGTAATGGCAGAATCACCGCTTGAGCGCAAGATTTATTTTTGTAAACATGTGCTTAGCGCAAAAGTTAAATTTGTACTCGGCACCTGGCGCAAAAAATCTTCTCGATCCTTGTGCACCGACAGAGTTGGTGGAGTCTTTAATAAAGCCATGTACCGTTTTTAATGGTAGGAGTTCTCGAGCCCCGTGCTCATAACTCCGCCAGCCTTTGGACGTACGTAACATTAATTGCCACCCTTATTTAACGTATCCAAGGGGTGCTTGAAACTCATCGTATCATTTGCAATCGTTGATCAGCGCTCACATTTCGAAAGAAAAGATTCCATTCGCTGGACGCCTGTGGAAGCCATAACCTGTCTCGGAATAGTCGCTAGCCTTCGGAGAACCCTGCCAGTCTGACAGGTAGGCACTTTTCCCCTTTCCTCTCGTTGTTTCCGAGATTTCTTCCCGGTTAAATAGATTGTTTACCATCTTTCATACTTTGTGAGGAGCTTCTGAAAGCATAGGATATCCATTCTTCTGCCATGAGGATACGAGGTCGCTGCATACAGACCAGGGCATGGATGGCCCTGTCTCACGGGCGTGTGAGGTTGTTTTCCTTTGTTGCGTTTTTGGCATTCCAGGTTTATTGCACACATCTAGCAAAGTTTTCGTTCCAAGCTCAAACCTATAGAAGCCACTTTCCCACACACCCCTGAAAAGCAATTTCATTGCCAAGCAAAGCCCACGTCTTCCCATAGCTACAACTAAAAGTTTTTCTATGATATTTGGATGCACGATAGCTTGTTTTTGCTTAGATATTTTTGTGGGTAGGGTCCTATTTTTTCTAAAGTATGAGTTGTTTGTCCTGCCCTAGCCGTAAGGTTTGTAGTCTGAACTAAAGCTAATGGCTGAGTCCCTTGGTCATTCATCTAATGTTGCGCCTTAGGACACCGAAGATAAGAAAGCGGAAATAATTTTTCCTTTAGCGCCCAAGGTGCATAAAACCCATGCTAGGTCAAAACCAACTCGAGACGTGTTAAAACAACCTGTCGGGCCAACATGGAAACTTGATAACCAAGCCCTGAGTTTAACTCATGGAGGCCAGCAACTATGTGGATTTTTCCATCTTTGCGCAAATTCCACTATCAAAGCGCTGGCGCATAAAATTAATTTAAGCATTGGCGCACGTAATTACCACATATAAATGTTTGGGGACTGGCGCAGAAATAATGTTAGGCTGGTGCATGTGACTTTTTAAGCATTAGCGCATAAGATATTTTTGGCTGGCGCATGTTGAGAATTTAGGCCTTGGCGCATGAATAATTTTAGGCAAGAGCGCAGAAATTTTATTTGGGCTCGCGCATCCTTGTAATCACCTTGGCACCATTATTGTTCTGTTTCCTTTCTTCCCAATAAGTCTGTGTGGAGATTTACCTGTGCATTGTAAAAGGAGTGGCGCAAATAAAAGATTATCTTGCCACCCCTCCACCATGCTGATGTCCTGCTTGTTGTTATAAACTAGCCTAACTGTGACAAGCCTTATAAACATAAAGTCAAAGTGACTGTGATCCTAAGCTATGTTTCAATTTGTCTGATATATGAAACAATAGTAGCTTGTGTAGCTTATTGATATTTGCTTCCAATATTTCTCATGTTCTTCAACTGTGAATTGATAGCTGAGATTGTGATATAATTGATTATTTTTGAAGCAACCTCCATGATGTGAGAGTAGTATATTCTGAATCTTGCCATGACTGTTGCACATGCTTAAAAAATCATCTCACTAAAGACAGCTCTGTCAAATTTTCTGTCACTTTGCATTTTAATAGTTGGCTGAACGTATGCATACTCCCTATTGACATTACCTTGCTCACCACAGGATTATCATGCATAGAAGGTCAGCAAAGAAGAAGGCCGCGCAGAAAATAAACTCAGACTCAGATGTGGAAATCCTATTAGATACTTATCTCGAGACGATGTTTGCTGACACACAAGCTACCACTGGTGTCCCCCCTGGGAGCTCTGCCCTTGAATTTCAATGGGGCGATTTGTACAGTTTCATTATGGGTCAGGATAGTACAACAGCCTCCATAGAAGATGGCCTGGTGTATGCCAACATCCGAAGGTCTTGTTTGCATAACGAAACAACTCGTCTTGAATTGTTCCCTTGTTCCGAAGTTATTGGATGGCTAATTCCCCACATCTAGACCGACACGAGGCTCATGAATGATAAAAATGGGTTGAACCTGGCATCTTTCGCTCCTGAGCATATCGCTGCTGCCTACAGATTGCCTTCACCTGCAGCTTGTTTGGATGATGATTGGATAGTAAGACATCCAATGGACCCACTAGAATCTGCCTAGAAGATGATGATAAACGACAGGCAGGTTAGGAAGAGGCAGAACAATGAATATGAAAGCAGCCTCCTAAAGACCCCTTACCGACTCATTGTGTTGATGTTGATTCGATTCTTCGGCATGCCGAATGGAAATATGTCTAAGATCGGATGGGTGCCAGTGATGTTTCATATCGCCATGAATGGCACCATATTTAACTGGGCTGACATAATTTCAGACAGTTTGGCCTCGCTGCTGACAGCAGCCCAGGGAGGACTAACCCAAAACAAGGCAGAGTTTTTCATGTCTTCATACTTAATTGACTGTTTGTTACGCAAGCATACGTTCCTAGACTTGGGTTGCTCATGGAAGTCAAAATAAACTTCTCTCTTCATGGCTTATCAATGTACATGGGCAAGTAAATACGCAAACCACTACAAAATGATTTGCGAGATATTTATCATGCCATTCTACTAGCTTAATTTTATAGAAGAACTAGATTGTATGTCGGAGAATGAAATGCCTATCATTGAAACATTCGGGGACTATTATCACACTGCTAAAGGCACATACATCAGGATGAGTGGAGGAGCTCAAGCTCCATTTATGTTCCCTCTGTATGTTACAGATTTTGTAATTCACAAGGAGGCCGTAAGACAACTCTTCGGCACCGGCGCAATAAGTAAGATCTTAACAGACCGAAAGAAGAGCATGTATCCTCCCATGCCATTTACCATCGGAGCTTACAGCTTTTGAGAGAAAGAGACGGGGAAAACTACGCTCAAGGATTATAATTTTTCCATTTTGGCACGGTCCCTTTCAGAAGGCATGACCCCTGCAGTACGGCCAATCAGCATTGTATAGACCTCAATATTTATTTTGAATATGCTCATGCTATGGACCTAAATGAGCAATTATTCAGGAGCACCCACAACCTAACTTTGTTGGGGAAACGTTACAAGAAGAAAAGCGTGAAGAATCCGAGCCCCAAACTCGTTGGTTGTATCCAAAGGGAGCGCGAGGCCTCAGCCTTGAAATCGTGGGATCCAACGGGATTAGAGCAGGAGGAGCGGGACAGAGTGCTCCAAGAGAAAGCCCTCAAGCAGTAGCAGGATCAAGAGGAAGCAAGAATTCAAAATGAGCTCACTGCCAAGCTTCAGCAAGAAGAAGAAACAAGAATTCAAAATGAGCTGACTGCCAAGCTTCAGTAAGAAGAAGCTGCAAGGATGCAACAAGAACAAGCCTTTCAGTCGCAACAGCAGGAAGAGGCTGCTAGAGTCCGAAGAGAAGAAGAGATCAGGAACCTCCAAGAACAACCTTCCAAGCTGCAACATGAAGAAGAACAAAGGCTCCTGACGGAAGAAGCAGCTAGATTACGGGCACAACAGGAAGAACTAGCAAAAGGGCAGGAGAGGGAGCAGACTGAAAAGTCTCCCGAGCTGGAACCATCTACTCCGAAAGACATGGATTTGGACCCACCATTGATGTACTCTCCAGGGATAACTCAAGAAGGGATGGATTCTACAGGAGGATTAGCACTAACCCCATATAACCACAGGAAGTAGCGCAAAGTAGCAGACCTAGATACTGTATATTTCCATGAGTGGAAAAGGGCCATTATTGATAGGAGGGTAACGAAAATGGAAATCAGGGCTGACAAATATGAATTCAGGATATCAGATACCACATTGGTCCAGGGAACTGATGTCGATCCCTCGTTCCAAGCCAAATGCACTGTAGCATCGGCCGAGGCAAGTAAAGCCAATATTGATCTTTTGTTGGGTGAAGTAAAGCATTACAGGGATCAATGTTTTAAGATTAGAGATGATAGGAAGAGGGAGGTGTTGGAAGCAAATAAATTGAAAGAGAAATACAATGAGTTGGTAGAAGAGCAATCAATGCTAAATTCAGGAGTTCTCCAGCTTAAGAATGAAAAAAACTCATTAGAAATGCAGTTGGCCATCTCGGAAGATGAGCAAAAGAATTTAAAAGCTCGCATAACAGAATTAGAAGAACTTGAAGCCAGCAGAGCTAAACAAGTTCACCTCCATGAGCATGAGTATGAAGGGCTGGTTAAAGAAAAGGAGCAATTATTGGGTCAACTCAAAGATGCAGCAGAAAACAAGCAAGATCTGCTCACCTTTCACAAACAAGCATGTGATATGCGGATAAAAGCCCATCAGCTGCTAGTACAGATCTCACGTGAGGTTTGCAGCGTGAAATAAGCGATTAATAAAATGTTGGTCATCGAAGGTGGAGCTTTGAGGAACAGGGACAAATTTTCCAAACATGTGGAGGAATTAAAACAATAGTTTGAATGGAGAAAAGGAAAGTCGGGATTCCCCTCAAACTTGCGCGCCTCCACTGAAGATGAATATGACCTAGATGCGGGAATTCTGGATTTCAGTCAAGATTGTGGCACCAGCCTAAGCATGGAGATTAAAAAAACTGTCCATAAGTGTCACTCTTTCTACTCTAAAATTAAAGAATCTTTCGGCAAGTGCCACATGATCCTGCCGGAGACTATCTATGAATTCTGAACACAAGAACAACGGCTAACTGAATTGCAAGGTGAGTTGGACCAAGATTTGGAGTACATTAGAAAGGTAGAAGTGATGAACCAAGTTGAGCTTCAGTAGTTCGTTGCTTAGCTTGCTGTGCATATTTACTTTCTAGAAGCAATCACCCAAGAGGCTACAACAGGGGCAGCACAGGTCAAATCAGATTTGTGCAAACATGAAATTGCGGCAACGGAGACAGTATCTGTTCGGGGCAAGATTATAGTGAAAGATATTAATATATGGGCCACTCATATACAAAGCATAGATGGCCAAACATCTGCAAGCGATCCCATTGATGGGGATAGATCAGCAAGTCAGCATAAAGAAGCCAGCTGAAATAAGGAATTTGTTTGTTTTAATAACTCCTTTATTTTGTAAATACTTTAAAGGGACAGTTGGCTATCATTTTTGTCTCATGTGAAAAGGCATCCCCGAATCTGGAAAAGGTGAATTATGCAATAAAATCCAAATTATATGATTCTAGAGTTAGGGCACACCTGTCAGCCCAAGGGGCATTTTGTAAAGCTATAAATAGAAGATTAGAAGAAGAATAGAGGGACTTTTTGCAGGGGAAAGGAATTTTCTAAGCTTGCACAAACTACTTTGCACTTGCTCCAAGAAAGTGAATTTTGCCTAATAAGAGCCTGGAGAGGACGTCTTTTTGCCTGGAAATGTGTATTGGATGCCTGCTGGATTATTCTTGTGACATTCATATATTACAGTGAGACCTTTCTTTGCTATTCTGAATTATTTCTGTGCAATGAATGATTTTACTATTTTTTGTACAAGGATGTTTCTCCTAAATGAGTAATTGAATGTATTAATGTGAATTAAAGCTATCTTTAATATCTTTAACCAGCTACTGAAAATGATTCTTTATGAATCAAATGGCTATCTATGTAATATTTAGAGGTTTCTTTCAGTACATTGCTCATATTTACAATTTGTTCCTTGCAAGGATAGATTAGATTTGCTTATACTGTTTTAGATTAATTTAGATTAGTTACCTGCATTTAGGTTAAGGCACTTGCATATCATGTAAAATAAAAATGCATAAACGGTGGATCGAGCCGCAACCGGTAGAAAGATTAAGAATCTTTAAATCTTACAGTAGCCGGAACCGTTAACCAGACGGATTCCCCAACACCAAACGGTGAGCAATCTAATTGAGCTTGCTGACCGGGGAGAATCCCTTTCTGATTGATGCTGCGATTTCCGAGGCATCAACAGTTTTTGGCGCTAGAAGGAGGGCTACCAATGCATGGATGATAAAGGAGATTCCTCCATTGAAAGAAATATCACTGAAAACCCGCTTGAAACAGTAATTTCAGACAATCCAAATCTAGAAGAAACAAATCAAGAAAACTTAAATTCTGATCCTGAACAACAGGAAGCACTCTATGCTGTACCTTTTGTAGAAGTAGAAGATCTAAGGAGGCACACACGAGCTTATGTTAAGCAACTAAGTGGTTTAAATGCAGTAACTTTTCTCCCTAGAAGAAGAACGCCTAGAAGAGAAAGATTGTATACACGAGACTCGATTCTTGTGCAGAACTTTGAAGAATTGGTAGATATATCTTTGGAAGAGATCACAAAACCTTTGAAAGAAGTTGATCTTGAAAACCCATATAATTTTGAAGATCCAGAAAATCTTGGAGAACTTTGTATTCCAAAGAACACTCCACCTAATTCACCCAACGATTCTCCACCTAACTTGCCCAACAATTCTCCACCTAACTCTCCACATAGAGCCATGGCTGTTCCTGCATGGAGAGCAAGAGGGGCATTAAATCTAGTCGGGCCAGTTCACAATCTGCCTAAAAATTCAGAGAAAGTTTTACCCAAATACGACCTCGGTAAAGGCATTTCTGCTGAAGATCATCTCAAGATTTTTTATTTAGCTTTGAATCTTTTAAATGTACAACATGAAGATGTAGTCTGTAGGTTGTTCCCATACACATTTGAAGCAAAAGTTTCCTCCTGGTACTTTAGCTTACAAGCTAGCTCAATTTCCAATTGGGAGGAGTTCGAAAATTGTTTTTTAAAGAAGTATGGAAATCAGAAAACTGTAGCTACACTCATGAAAGAATTTCTCTCCATGAGAATGGAAAAGAAAGAGAAGGTCCAAGACTTCAACCAAAGGTTCAATACGCTCTTAAATAATTTTAGCAAAGCAACTAAACCAGCGGAAGAATCTTTAATTGAATATTATACAACAGCGCTTGATGGCCCTATAGTAATGTTCGTTAAAAGAACTAAGAAAACCACCCTAACGGAAAATTTCGAAGAAGCTAGGAACGTGGAAGAAGAAGCAGATAGCATTGCTAAACATGCCTTAGATGCATAAGCAAAGCCAACAACTAATAGAAAACCTTTTCTGCTTACTAGGAATAAAGAAGAGTCATCAACATACATGGAAAACGTAGTTAAGATGATGCAGAAATTGTCCAATAAAATTGTAGATCTCGAGAAAGATAAGGCAGCTAGTACATCTAGGAGTCCTTTCAAACCATTCTACAAGAAAAGGGAAGACAATTATCAGCCTCATCCACCTATGAACACTTCCCCTTTTTAAAATATAAATAAAATAGGAATGGAACACTTTTGTACCTTTCATCAAGAGTCGCACTTTGAAAAGAGCTGCCCACAATGGATTAACTCTATGAGTTTAGTCATGAACCAAATGTTGGATTCACAGATTCCAAATCAAGGTGATCCTCCAGAGGAACAAAACCTTGAAGTAGAGGAACCTTCCCCAGACACTACTATGGTGCTTTGGGATTGGGTACCTTTAGCTGAATTAATAGAAGACGACCTTGTGGAGAGCCCAGTCTCTGCTGTAAACATTAATACTCGCAGTAAAGGTCCCATTGCAGATCTAGTTCCAAGCTCAACTATGCCCAAACCTAAAATTTCCAAAGAGATACCTAAAAGACACATTACAGTCATACCATCTCAACCTAAAGCTAATCCGACAGCTGTCAAATAGTCGAATATTGACACAACAGTCCAACAACCAAAAGCTACCCTGAGCAAGACGGACAATCAAACGAAAATTGTAAAAGAATGTGATATAGGATATGACATCATTGAAGACATAAAGAAGGTAAAAGAAAATGTTTCGATATTCGATATGTGTAGTTTGCCTCAACAATGAAAGAAGTTGTTGCAAGCTCTTCAATCCCATCCTAGCACTCCGTCAACCAACACTCAAGAAGATCCTGAAATTAATGAAGCTAGTATCGACGGGAAATCTAAATCCCAAACATTGCCTTTTCTTTTGACTTTTGAAATCTTCAATCACAATGTGCACAATTGTCTGGTAGATTCTGGAGCATCTTCGAATGTCATGCCACTGTCAATCTGTAAGAAGATTAACGGTCAACCAATTCCATCTCCCGCTCAAATCATTCAGTTAGATAGGACTGCTATTAAAGTTATTGGGGAAATGAAGGATGTGCTCATTAGGTTGTCGACGGATTCTAGGGTATGCCAGTTCATTGATATAATGGTAGTTGATATTCCTGAAGCCTACAGTTTAATCTTAAGCAGGGACTGGTCCAAAAAACTAAATGGTTACTTTGCGATTGATTGGTCCCATTTATGGTTACCATATCAGAATAGGAAGAATCAAATCAAGGTTTTGAGAGAACCACACATGAAACATAATGTAACTCAGCTAGAAGAAAAGAATGACGCTGTAACCTTCTCATCTTCCGTATTGGGAAATTATTTCTTAGAAATTGATCCAGGTAATTATCAGTGTGAAACTATTAGCCATGAATCAGATAAACAGTCCGATCTCCTTCATTTTTCTTGGACTGATGGTATTGATTGTAACATAGTTATCTTAGTCACTAACTTAGATCATAAAGATACTAACTTAGTTAAACCAAACAATCTTTTTTGGACTCTGTACTTTGATGGTTCTAAAACTTCGGAAGGATCCGTATCTGGTTGTGTTCTTATGGATCCAGAAAGGAATAAGTACTTCTTGTCCTATAGATTAGAATTTGATTGTACTAATAACACTGCTGAATATAAATCTTTAGTCCACGGATTGAAGAAAGCCATCGGTTTGAATGCTAAGTACCTGAAAGTTTTTGGTGACTCAGAAATAGTTGTGAGGCAGGTAAGAGATACCATTCACTGTCTTTCACCTCATTTGAAAGGTTACCAGGCTAAGGTATGGGATTTAACTACACATTTTGATGCTTTCAATATAAAATATGTTCCTAGATTGCAGAATGCTGCTGCTGATTTATTAGCAACATCCGGTTCCAGATTGGTGCCAACTAATAACAAATGCTCAATTGAATTGGTTTTCAGGCCCTTTGTCCCTGAAAATATCACAAACTTTAGAGTTTTTGATGATGACGATCAGATTATCAGTTTTCTAACAAATGAAGACATGTTCCAAGAAGCTGTGATAGACGAAGAAGAGCATGATGCAGATTTACAAAAGAAAGATGGAGCTAAAGGGAATTTCATCCCCAAAGGGGTGAGGTCACTTGAAATGTTGTTCGATCTGCAGAGTAAATTCAAAAGGCCAGCAAATACCAAGACCAATAACTCATCGATGCAGCACGAATTAGTAAATCTGGGTACCGAAGCTGAACCAAAATTTGTTAACCTTGGAAAATGTTGTTCACCAGGAGAAATAGATAAGTTCATCAAGATTTTTCGTCAATATAAGGACGTTTTCGCATGGACTTATGAAGATCTGAAAACATATGACAACCGCATTATTCAGCATGTCATACCAATGAAGGTAGGCGTTAAGCCATTTCAACAGCAATTAAGGAGAATGCACCCCACTCTCGAACCTCTGATTCAAAAGGAATTGAAGAAGCTACTTGATGCTAAAATAATCTTTAAGGTCCGACATTCCGAATGGGTTGCTAACCTAGTTCCCGTAAGAAAGAAGTCAGGAGAGATAAGACTATGTGTTGACTTCAGAAATCTGAACAAAGCTTCAGATAAAGACAACTATCCAGTCCCTTCAATGGAACAAATTCTCCAGATGGTATCAGGATCGAAACTTTTCTCCCTTCTTGATGGTTTCTTTGGTTACAATCAAGTATTAGTAGCTGAAGAAGACAGGCTTAAGACTACTTTCCGCACCAAGTGGGGAACTTTCGCATACCGAAGAATGCCATTCGGCCTAATAAACGCAGGAGCCACATTCCAACGAGCAATGGACATCGCCTTCCGAGGATTGGGAGGCCACTGTGTTGTGGTCTATCTAGATGATGTGACAGTTTTTTCAAAGAAAAGAGAATATCATGTTGTTCACTTGAAACATATTTTTGATCGTTGCCGAAAATATGGTATCTCTTTAAACCCCAAGAAGAGTGTGTTTGTTGTTCTTGAAGGTAAGCTACTGGGTCATATCATTTCAAAAAGGGGAGTTTCAATAGATCAAGGGAGAGTACAAGCCATCAATAAAATCCCCATGCCTCATAACAAGAAATCCATGCAGTCATTTATGGGCACTATCAATTTTGTCCGAAGATTTGTCCCCGATTTCGCTCAAACTGTTAAACCTTTGCAACAAATGGTCAAGCAAAGCATACAATTCAACTGGACAGACTTAGAAAAGGATGCATTCAGAGACATTAAGGAAGCCATAGCTAAGGCTCCTTCCTTAAGAAGCCCATATTTTGACAAAGATTTTATCTTGTATACTTTTGCTTCACATGACTCTCTCGCAGCTGTACTCATGCAAAAGGTAGAATTAGGAGACGAGTACCCAATCTTGTTTATGAGCACTGGTCTACAAGGTGCTAAACTAAACTATCTCGTTGTCGACAAACAGGCGTATGCCGTGTTCAAAGCAGTAAAACAGTTCAGACCATATATTCTTAAGAATAGAACTAAGTTATAGTTCCCCACCCAGCTGTTAGATCCCTTTTCGTTTAAAAGGAATTGGGAGAAAGAAGGGGAAATTGGGTCACATCCCTTCAAGAGTATGATTTAGAATTTAAACCGGCCACCATCATCAAAGGACAAGGTCTGTGTAAATTGCTTGCAAAACATCCGATTGATGAAGAGCAACATTGGAAGAATGAAGCTGAGCTGAATTCAGTCGAAGTATGTCCCATTTTCACAGCTCCTGAATCATGGTATAGGGATCTAGCACATTATTTGCAGTAAGGATACCTACTTGAGCACTGGAGTTCTAAGCAAAGAAGGGAACTTTGTTTGAAATCAACAGCTTATTAGATCATTGACGGAATACTTTTCAGAAAAAATTACGATGGAATTTTTCTTAGATGTCTAGAGAAAGAGGATGCAAGTAAGGTTGTCAAAGAATTACACGATGGCCCTGCTGGTGGACATTATTCAGGGGAGACAATAGCTCACAAAATACTTAGAGATGGATATTATTGGCCCACTTTATTTCGAGATGCCCATGCTTATGCACAGAACTGTGATGTATGCCAAAGAAGTGCTGGGAAATTACTTAAGGCAACAGGGCCCTTACAGCCGGTTATTATCTCAGAACTTTTCGAACAATGGGTTATAAATGCCATTGGAGAGATAAACCCAAATTATTCTCTACAATATTGATACATCCTGACGGCCACCGACTACTTCACCAGATGGACGGAGGCTATCCCATTGCGCAAGATTAATGAAGATGCAGTCATCAGCTTCTTGAAAGAGAACATCATAACCAGGTTTGGGGTTCCAATTTCCCAAGTTTTTTATAATGCTACTTATTTCTCGTCTTTTAAGATAAATGAATTTGTTTACGAAAGGGGAATTAAATTTCATTATTCAGCCAATTACTACCCCCAGGGAAATGGATTAGCTAAATCTTCAAACAAAAACCTCATCCGAATTCTCAAGAAAACTGTGATTGAAAATCAACGTAGCTGGCATATAGCCCTCCCAAATGCCTTATGGGAAGATAGGGTGACTCCAAAGAATGCATTAGGGGTTTCCCCTTACACTCTTGTCTATAGAAAGGAAGCCATCCTTCCTCCCAACATCTTACTTCCATCCTTGCCATTGTCCCAAGCCTCCCGAGGGTCTGGTAGTCAGGTTTTGCAATCCAGGATTGACACCCTGCTTCAACTTGAAGAAGCCCGACAGAAAGCCAAAGACCAATTTCACCAACACCAAGACATCATCAAAAGGTGGTTCGATAAAATGAAGTTTGGTAAAAGAAGTTTTGAAGTAGGAGATTTAGTTCTGAAATGGGACCATCATCACGAAGGCAAGGGAATGCACACGAAATTCCAACACTTATGGGTAGGCCTCTACCAAATTTCTGCGAAGCTCAGCCCATCCACTTATAAGCTAATAGACCTCCAGGGAGAGGAAGTAACTCTTCCCCTCAACGGCCTCTCCTTGAAACAATACTTTGCATAGTCTCGTTGAGGTTTGTGTACATAAATAAATTGTTTCTTTGATTCTTTTGCTTTCTTTGTTGATTTTTTGTTTTGTTTTGTTTTGTAGTTAGGTCTGTTAATACCAGTTACTTTGTTTGGACTTTTCATCTTTCTAGGGTAATAAAACCCAGCACAACCCTTGGCTTAGCTACAATACAGGACTCTCGACAAAAAATTGAAATCTTGATTACAGATTCTCATTTGATAAGAAAAGGAGGCTTTGTGACTTTGCTTCCACTAGTCAGCTTTTGAAAATGGGGAGATCCTTTTTTGTTTGGTCAAAATAACCCCAGTTAAATGACTAATGATCCAATGTTTCTCTCTCACTATCTTAAGGCTCCACTCATTGTAACATTAATTCATGTCTCAAGGTTTCCTCGCTATTATGGAACCACGGAAAGGAAACATGCTTCATGGAAATATGGTATTTAAAATGATCCCATGCTACAAATAAAAGCCTAAAGGCATATATCAAAGGGTCTGATTTCCAGAAATTCTCGCCTCAATCAAAGCATGGCTGAGATAAATGCAAAATGTTCAAATCTAGACAGTTGTTCAAAAGACTCAGCTCAAGCAAGGTTCTTCTCCATCCGTGAAGCTTGATAAATCAAATAAAATTCTTGCTCACACAAAAGGACATTATGGATTGAAGAACCCAAAATAAAAGATTGGAATGTTAAGGAAACTACTTCTAGAAGGCTTGAACAGCTAAAGCTGCCAAATACATGAACATCCAAAAGGATGAAAATAGCATGGGAATGAGGAACAAACGAATATTTCTGTGAAGTACTGCTATGATCCTGTGGAGTCCTCTTTTAGTTAAGGCACTATAAAGACAGTCCTAAAAGAATTAACTCCATTTTTGGCCTTGAGAGAGTTTGGAAGAAATGTAAATCTTAGCCCCATTTTTTTTTCCCAAAAGACTAGTATGACTGAGAAATCACCCCATTCTTTAAAGTTGTACTGTGAAACATTTTGTCGCACATAAAGCTATCAATTCAGTTGTTTTCTAAGGTCATGATGGGATATTTTGTTTCAGAGATCTGTGTTCTCCAGCGTATCGCCAATTTTTGTTACTGCAATATCCTCCCCCAAAAATGTTTTTTGGGGCCCCTCCTTCTAACATTTTTGTACCAATTTTGTTCCTTGTCTTTCAGAGTTATTTCTTTCTCTAACTTGGAATTTTTTTTTATCACTTGCTTCCAAAAGGGGTTTTCTCGTTTTAGTGTTCTAAGGCAAAGTCATTTTTCTTTAGCGCAACTTCTAGCCTTAACTCTCCCACCTTTGGCACAAGGTGTAACCATTTCTCGGCTGTCGTCAGCAAGAATTACCCTTTTATTGAGCTTCGACGAGATTTCCTCTTAAGCCTTTTAAACGACTCCTTGGCACGGATCATGTTCAAGTGCATCATTTAAGAGTAGCACTTGCGCCAAAGGCGCCGTTCCTACCTTTAACTCTCCCGCCTTTGGAGCTGCACTTCGCCTTCCTAGAAAATTTAAGGCTGGCGCATCTCTCTCAGCGCAAATCGTAATGATAGAACTGGTGCCAATGGATCAGTTCCTATACTTATCCCTCCTGCTTGCAAGTCTGTGCTTTGTCTTTCTCGATAGCCCAAGTTTTGGCGCGGTTTTATGAGTGCAGCCGTGATGGCAGAATCGCCACTTGAGCGCAAGATTTATTTTTGTAAACGTGCGCTTAGGGCAATAGTTAAATCGGTACTCACCACCTAGCGCGAAAAATCTTCTCAATCCTTGTGCACCGACGGAGTTGGTGGAGTATTTAATAAAGCCATGTGCCATTTTTAATGGCAGGAGTTCTCGAGCCCCGTGCTCATAACTCCGCCAGCCTTTTGACGTACATAACATTAATTGCCACCCTTATTTAACGTATCCAAGGGGTGTTTGAAACTCATTGTCGCATTTGCAATCGTTGACCAGCGCTCATGTTTTGAAAGCCAAGCTGCCATTCGCTGGATTCCTGTGGAAGCCATAGCCTGTCTCGGAATAGTTGCCAGCCTTCGAAGAACCCTGCTAGTCTGATAGGCACGCACTTTTCCCCTTTCCTCTCGTTGTTTCCAAGATTTATGCCTGGTTAAATAGATTGTTTATCGTCTTTCATACTCTGTGAGCAGCTTCTGAAAGCATAGGATAGCCATTCTTCTGCCATGAGGATACGAGGTTGCTGCATATAGACCAGGGCATGGATAGCCATGTCTCACGGGCACGTGAGGTTTTTTCCTTTGTCGCATTTTCGGCATTCCAGGTTTATTGCACACATCTCGCAAAGTTTTCGTTCCAAGCTCAAACCTATAGAAGCCACTTTCCCACACACCCCTGAAAAGAAATTTCATTGCCAAGCGAAGCCCGCGTCTTCCCATAGCTGCAAATAAAAGTTTTTCTATGATATTTGGATGCACGATAGCTTGTTTTCACTTAGATATTTTCGTGGGTAGGGTCCTGTTTTTTCTAAAGTATGAGTTGTTTGTCCTGCCCTAGACGTAAGGTTTGTAGTATGAACTAAAGCTAATGGCTGAGTCCCTTGGTCATTTGTCTAATGCTGCTCCTTAGGACACTGAAGCTAAGAAAGTGGAAAGAATTTGTCCTTTCACGCCCAAGGTGCATAAAAACCGCGCTCGCCCAAAACCAACTCGGGCTGTGTTAAAACAACCTATCGGGCCAACATGGAAACTTGATAACCAAGCCCTGAGTTTAACTCATGGAGGCCAGCAGCTATGTGGATTTTCCCATCTTTGCGCAAATTCCACTATCAAAGCGCTGGTGCATAAAATTAATTTAAGCATTGGCGCACGTAATTACCACATATAAATGTTTGGGCACTGGCACAGAAATAATGTTAGGCTGGCGCATGTGACTTTTTAAGCATTAGCGCATAAGATATTTTTGGCTGGCGCATGTTGAGAATTTAGGCCTTGGCGCATGAATAATTTTAGGCGCTAGCGCAAAAATTTCATTTGGGCTTGCGCATCCTTGTAATCACCTTGGCACCATTATTGTTCTGTTTCCTTTCTTCCTAGTAAGTCTGTGTGGAGATTTAAAAGACACCTGTGCATTGTAAAAGGAGTGGCGCAAATAAAAGATTATCTTGCCACCCCTCCACCATGCTGATGTCTTGCTTGTTGTTATAAACTAGCCTAATTGTGACAAGCCTTATAAACATAAAGTCAAAGTGACTGTGATCCTAATCTATGTTTCAATTTGTCTGATATATGAAACAACAGTAGCTTATGTAGCTTATTGATATTTTCTTCCAATATTTCTCATGTTCTTCAACTGTGAATTGATAGCTAAGATTGTGATATAATTGATTATTTTTGAAGCAACCTCCGTGATGTGAGAGTAGTATATTCTGAATCTTGCCATGACTGTTGCACATGCTTAAAAAATCATCTCACTAAAGCCAGCTCTGTCAAATTTTCTGTCACTTTTCATTTTAATAGTTGGCTGAACGTATGCATACTCCCTATTGACATTACCTTGCTCACCACAGGATTATCATGCATAGGAGGTCAGCAAAGAAGAAGGCCACGCATAAAATAAACTCAGAGTCAGAGGTGAAAATCCTATTAGATACTTCTCTCGAGACGATGTTTGCTGACACACAGGCTACCATTGGTGTCCCCCCTGGGAGTTCTGCCCCTGAATTTCAATGGAGCAATCTGTACAAGTTCATTATGGGTCAGGATACTACAATAGCCTCCATAGAAGATGCTCTGGTGTATGCCAACATCCGAAGGTCTTGTTTGCATAAGGCAACAACTCGTCCCGAATTGTTCCCTTGTTCCGAAGTTATTGGATGGCTAATTCCCCACATCCAAACCGACACGAGGCTCATGAATGATAAAAATGGGTTGAACCTGGAATATTTCTCTCCCGAGCATGTCGCTGCTGCCTATAGATTTCCTTCACCAAGAGCTTGTTTGGATGATGATTGGATAGCAAGACATCCAATGGACCCATTAGAATCTGCCCGTAAGATGATGATAAACGACAGGCAGGATAGGAAGAGGCAAAACAATGAATATGAAAGTAGCCTTCTAAAGACCCCTTACCGACTCATCGTGCTGATGTTGAGTTGACTCTTTGGCTTGCCTAATGGCAATATGTCTAAGATCGTATGGGTGCCAGTGATGTTTCATATAGCCATGAATGGAAACATCTTTAACTAGGCTGACATAATTTCAGACAGTTTGGCGTCGCAACTGACAGCAGCCCAGGGAGGACTAACCCAAAAGAAGGTAGAGTTTTTCATGTCTTCATACTTGATTGACTGTTTGTTAAGCAAGCATACGTTCCCGGACTTGGGTTGCTCGTGGAAGCTAAAAGAAACTGCTCTCTTCATGGCTTATCAATGTACATGGGCAAGTAAATACGCAAACCACTACAAAATGATTTGCGAGAGATTTATCATGCCATTCTACCAGCTTATTTTTATAGAAGAACCAGATTGTATGTCGGATATTGCAATGCCTATCATTGAAACATTCGGGGACTATTATCACACTGCTGAAGGCACATACATCAGGATGAGTAGAGGAACTCAAGCTCCATTTATGTTCCCTCGGTATGTTACAGATTTTGTAATTCACAAGGAGGCCGTAAGACAACTCTTCGTCATCGGCGCAATAAGTAAGATCTTAACAGACCGAAAGAAGAGCATGTATCCTCCCATGCCATTTACCATCGGAGCTTATAGCCTTCTGAGAGCAAGAGATGGGGAAAACTATGCTCAAGGCTTAGAAGTTTTCCATTTTGGCACGGTCCCTTTCAGAAGGCATGACCCCTGCGGTACAACCAATCAGCATTGTATAGACCTCAAGATTTCTTTTGCTCATGCTATGGACCTAAACGAGGAATTATTCAGGAGCACCCACAACCTAACTACATTGGGGAAACGTTACAAGAAGAAAAGCATGAAGAATCCGAGCCCCAAACCCGTTGGTTTGATCCAAAGGGAGCGCGAGGCCTCAGCCTCGCAATCGGGGGATCCGACGGGATTAGAGTAGGAGGAGCGGGACAAAGTGCTCCAGGATAAATCCCTCAAGCAGCAGCAGGATCAAGAGGAAGCAAGAATTCAAAATGAGTTGTCTGCTAAGCTTCACCAAGAAGAAGAAACAAGAATTCAAAATGAGCTGACTACCAAGCTTCAGCAAGAAGAAGTTGCAAGGATGCAACAAGAACAAGCCTTTCAGTCGCAACAGTAGGAAGAGGCTGCTAGAGTCTGAAGAGAAGAAGAGATCAGGAACCTCCAAGAACAACTTGCCAAGTTTCAACATGAAGAAGAAGAAAGGCTCCTAATGGAAGAAGTAGCTCGATTACGGGCACAACAGGAAGAACTAGAAAAAGGGCAGGAGAGGGAGCAGACCGAAAAGTCTCTCGAGCCAGAACCATCTACTGCGAAAGACATGGATTTGGACCCACCATTGATGTATTCTCCAGGGACATCTCAAGAAGGGATGGCTTCTACAGGAGGATTAGCACTGACCCCATATAACCCCAGGAAGTAGTGCAAAGTAGCAGACCTAGATACTGTATATTTCCATGAGCGGAAAAGGGCCATTATTGATAGGAGGGTAAAGAAAATGGAAATCGAGGTTGACAAATACGAATTCAGGATATCAGAGACCACATTGGTCCAGGGAATTGATGCCAATCCCTCTTTCCAAGCCAAATGCACTGTAGCATCGGTCGAGGCAAGTAAAGCCAATATTGATATTTTGTTGGGTGAAGTAAAGCATTACAGGGATCAATGTCTTAAGATCAGAGATGATAGGAAGAGGGAGGTGTTGGAAGAAAATAAATTGAAAGAGAAATACAATGAGTTGGTATAAGAGCAGTCAATGCTAAATTCAGGAGTTCTCTAGCTTGAGAATGAAAAAAACTCATTAGAAATGCAGTTGGCCACCTCGGAAGATGAGCAAAAGAATTTAAAAGCTCGCATAACAGAATTAGAAGAACTCAAAGCCAACAAAGCTAAACAAGTTCACCTCCACGAGCATGAGTATGAAGGGCTGGTTAAAGAAAGGAGCAATTATTGGGTCAACTCAAAGATGCAGCAGAAAACAAGCAAGATCTGCTCACCTTTCACAAACATGCATGTGATATGCGGATAAAAGCCCATTAGCTGCTAGTATAGATATCACATGAGGTTTGCAGCGTGAAAGAAGCGATTAATAAAATGTTGGTCATCGAAGGTGGAGCTTTGAGGAACAGGGACAAATTTTCCAAACATGTGGAGGAATTAAAACAACAGTTTGAATGGAGAAAAGGAAAGTCGGGATTCCCCTCAAACTTGTGCACCTCCATTGAAGATGAATATGACCTAGATGCGGGAATTCTGGATTTTAGTAAAGATTGTGGTACTAGGCTAAGCATGGAGATTAAAAAAATTGTCCGTAAGTGTCACTCTTTCTACTCTAAAATTAAAGAATCTTTCAGCAAGTGCCACTTGATCCTGTAGGAGACTATCTATGAATTCACAACACAAGAACAACGGCTAACTGAATTGCAAGGTGAGTTGGACCAAGATTTGGAGTACATTAGAAAGGTAGAAGTGATGACCCAAGTTGAGCTTCAGCAGTTCATTGCTCAGCCTGCTGTGCATATTTACTTTCTAGAAGCAATCGCCCAAGAGGCTACAACAGGGGCAGCACAGGTCAAATCAGATCTGCGCAAACATGAAATTGTGGCAAAGGTGACAATATCTGTTCGGGGCAAGATTATAGTGAAAGAGATTAATCTATGGGCCAGTCATATACAAAGCATAGATGGCCAAACATCTGCAAGCGAGCCTATTGATGGGGACGGATCAACAAGTCAGCATAAAGAAGCCAACTGAAATCAGGAATTTGTTTGTTTTAATAACTCCTTTATTTTGTAAATACTTTAAATACTTTTGTACGAACTACTTTGCACTTGCTCCAAGAAATCGAATTTTTCCTAATAAGAGCCTGGAGAGGACGTCTTTTTGCCTGGAAATGTGTATTGGATGCCTGCTGGATTATTCTTGTGACATTCATATATTACAGTGAGATCTTTCTTTGTTGTTTTGAATTATTTCTGTGCAATGAATGATTTTACTATTTTTTGTACAAGGATGATTCTCCTAAATGAGTAATTGAATGTATTAACGTGAATTAAATCTATCTTTAATATCTTTAACCTGCTGCTGAAAATGCTTCTTTATGAATCAAATGGCTATCTATGTAATCTTTAGAGGTTTCTTTCAGTACATTGCTCATATTTACAATTTGCTCCTTGCAAGGATAGATTAGATTTGCTTATACTGTTTTAGATTAATTTAGATTAGTTACCTGCATTTAGCTTAAGGCACTTGCATATAATATAAAATAAAAATACATAAATGGTGGATCGGGCCACAACCGGTAGAAAGATTAAGAATCTTTAAATCTTATGGTAGCCGGAACCGTTAACCGGACAGATTCCCCAACACCAAACGGTGAGCAATCTAATTGGGACTTCTTACTGAGGAGAATCCCTTTCTGATTGATGCTGTGATTTGCGAGGCATCAACAGGCTTGTACCTGATGAAGCCACCACACACCTGATTGGAGACATCATGCCTCTGTCACCCGCTGAACTTATGTACGAGGCTATCCAGTTAGCACCGGAGGACCACTTAGCTGTGGCCTCCACCTCCTATTCTCTACAACATACATAATATGATCCTCTGATACGGACTTTTCATTCTGACGAGTCCATTATGGAAATCATGAGTGCAGATGGTCCTCTGTGGGAAGACCTCCATCATCGTTTGTCTTTCGTTCCCTTTTTGGATATTGCGGAGAACAACATTAACTCCATCTTCACACTGGATGTCTACTTTGGGTCTCAGTCCTCGATACTTACGTGTCAAATGGACTTCGAAGGCAAGTTAGCCAACATAGAACCCACCACATCGATAGACATTTCAGTTACTCCTGGTGTGGTGGAACACATTCATTTAGGCCAGAAGTGTTCCCCTGAAGAATTTATTGCTTGTACGACCTTATTCAAGCAATTCCAAGACGTCTTTGCTTGTACCTATGAGGAGATGCCTGGGATAGACCCCACCATTGTCTTACAAAAAATTAAAACCTATCCCGACGTCAAACCTGTCCGCCAAATATTGCAACCGGTACACCCTTAGAAGACTGCGACAATCAAGGCAGAGATTGAGAAACTCTTGAAGGCCGGCTTCATCTATCCTGTCCCATTGCCAGAATGAGTCTCAACGTCGTCCCTGTTACCAAAAAACAAGGTACGATTCGTGTCTGTGTTGACTATCGAGATCTCAACAAAGCTTGTCCCAAGGACAACTACCCGACTCCCTTTATTGACCATATTATCAACAATTGTGCCGGAAGTGTCATTTTTTCATTTATGGATGGCTTTTCCGGATACAACCAGATTGAGATCCACCCCGCCAACCAACACAAGACTGCATTCATCTTCCCTTGGGGAACATTTGCGTATCGTAAACTTCCGTTTGGTCTTAAAAACGCTGGTGGCACATTCCAGCGGGCGATGTCGTATGTCTTCCATGATGTGAAGGACTTTGTGGAACCCTACTTGGACGATCTCCCAGCCCATTCAAAGCAGCGCGATTTCCACATAGATCATCTAACGGTTGTTTTCCTCAGATCCAGACGGTACAATATCCGTCTGAATCCTCATAAGTGTATTTTTTGTGTCAAGTCTGGACACCTCTTAGGGTTTATCATCTCGAAAGATGGGATCCACATTGATCCCTTGAAGGTGGAAGCCATTGTCTCTCTTCCGCATCCAACCAATATTGCGGAACTTCAGAGTCTACAGGGAAGAGCAACTTATTTACGGTGTTTTGTTTGTAATTTCGCACAAAAGACGCAGGGCTACATGAGATTGATGAAGAAGGACGTCCCTTTCACCTGGGACAACCAAGCTCAACAATCTTTTGATAGTTTGAAATATGCCATCACGCACGCCCTTGTGCTCCAACCCCCGAATTACTATCGAGATTACATTTTATATCTCGCCACTTCCAACACCACTATCGCCATGGTTTTGGTACAGGAATACCAAAACGCCCAAGAACATGTGATATATTATGCCAGTAAAGGTCTCATTAACATTGAAACTCGCTATTCACATGTTGAAAAGCTCGCTCTCGCGGCGGTCATCACCGTGCAAAAGTTCTGACATTACATCTTGCTCCACACCACCACCATCATCGCCGATTCGAACCCCATGTACCACATTCTGACTTGTTAGGTGCTTGGGGGAAAGTATTCACGCTGGATCGTGATACTGCAAGAATTTGATCTTCTTTTTGAAAAGGCTAAGTCTAAAAAGTCTTTGGTGTTTGCTGAGCTCATCTACGACCTCCCCCGTGCTGATGTAGAATCTGATCCCAATGACTCTTTTCCGGATGAGTCGTTGTTTCTTATTAGTACGTCTGATCCGTGGTATGGAGATATCACATTGTATCTTCAAACCCAATGTTTCAGCCCTCAATTGTCTCGCGACGACCATCGTCGAATACGCCACCATGCGAAGTATTATCTGATTATCAGTGATACTTTGTACCACCGTGGTATCGATTCTATTCTTCGACGTTGTCTGACTCATGATGAGGCTGAACACGTCCTAAATGACTGTCACGCTGGGGCTTATGGTGGTCATCTCTCTACGATGGCTACAACCCAGAAGATTTTGCGTGTAGGATATTATTGGTCGTCTATCTTCAAAGATTGTATCGAGGCTGAAAAAAATGTCCTCCAAGTCAACATTTTCATACGAAAAAGCGCACCCATCCCGCCCCGTTATACTCGGTTATTGTTGTTGGCCCCTTCGCTAAATGGGGCATTGATTTCATGCATTGTAAGCCTACCTCGGTCGGGGGGCATAGTTATGTCATTGTAGTTTTGGACTACTTTACAAAGTGGGCCGAGGCAATGCCTACATACACGAACGATGGCAAGACCACCGCACTCTTCATGTTTAATCATGTTATAACACGGTTTGGAGTTCCTCAAGCGATAGTTACTGACCATGGTTCTCACTTTATGAACCATATGGTTGACGAGTTGAGTGATAGATTGGGTTTTCGTCATGAAAACTCAACACCATACTACCCACAGTCAAACGGACAGGTCGATGCCATAAACAAGGTCTTGAAAACCATGGTCCAACGTATGGTGGGTACACACAAGTCCAACTCGCATAATATGCTCTTCTCCGCACTATGGGCTTATCGAACCTCCATTAAAACCACCACTGGATTTACTCCCTTCCAACTAGTGTATGGATTGGAGGCAGTCCTTCCTATTGAGTGCGAGATCCCGTCCCCTAAGCTCGCCATCAAAATTCTCCCCAACACTACTGCTGAGGAAGAATGCTTCCTCTACCTAGCTAAGCTCGAGAAGACTCGTCGAGATTCCGCTCTGCCAACGAGGCTCATAAGAGATGCATCAAATCACAGTACGACAAGTCGGTAGAACCTCATGCCTACAGCGAAGGAGATTTGGTCCTCACATATGACCAAAAATAGGATAAGCTGGGGGTAGGAAAGTTTGAGTCCATGTGGCATGGAACTTACGTAGTGAAACACATCTTAGAGAAGGGAGCTTATGAGCTTGAAGACTACGATGGGATATATTTAGGTGAACCTCACAATGGGATCTACCTGAAGAGGTACTATGCCTGAGTCTTTCATGCATGAGTACTTTTGTATATACTGTACATGGTGTGTGTGTGTTTTTTTGTGGTGTGACGCTTTGATTTTTTGCATGCTTAGGTCTTGTTTCGTTTCTTATACCATGTTATGTCTGCGTGTGCAGATGGCAACGTGCTATGGATTTGTAGACGGCGCCAACCGACATACCCGCAGCCTTGCTTCGGCAGCCTAGGTACTCTATTCACCTATTGGCGAGATCATCAACTTGGGGGGAATGTGTCTAGGTTTCGCGACCAACAATGCTGTAGAATATCAAGCAATCATTGGAACCCTAACTGACGCCATTTCTTTGGGTATGGACCATGTTGTCATCCACTTGGATTCTCAACTAGTGGTCTCTCATCTTAACCGAGTCTACGTTATCCACGATCCCACTTTACTCCATCTTTATAAACGAGTCCGTCTTCTGGAAAGGTCCTTCGAGTCCATTCAGTACACGCACATTCCACGAGATGTGAACACAGTTGCCGACTCTATGGCCAACTTCATCTTAGATTGGTACATTGCACACACATAAGCATATTCATGAATTGTTAAAAGTAGACATAACATCTAAATAACTCATTTTATAAGAAAACACATAAACAAGACCACACCATTCATCCATTTTAAAACACATAATGTATAAAACTGCTAGAATGTCTATATATATATCATCATAAAAAGTAGTGCTAGTACAAAATCTGAAGCACGACGGCTTTCAGTGAGTCTATACAAAATCTGAAGCCCCGTAGATTTCAATAGTACAAAATATGAGGCCTCTAAGCTCTCAGTACATACGCAATAACAACATAAGGCCTAACGCCTGGCCCGTACACCCCTAGGTCTAGCATCTCTAGCCTGCTTAGTATGGAAGCAGTCAACTGCTCTCTCGACCCTGCGAAGCAGCGCATTGAAGCACACAGTTGCTCCTACCGTATATCCCTGCATAGGCCGTGGTAACTCATCTACCATCGGCTCTGGAATGTCTAACATCAACCCACTCAGGTTCACGTAGACATCCTCCATCTCTGCGATGGTAGCATGTACGGATGGAGCCATGACTGCTCCCTCTCCTCACTCTCTCCTCGCAAGAAGAGAGACTCCCACTGGTCGTACGTGGCCCACATCTTCACACACATGTTATTAACTCGTCAGCACTATAACAAAAAAATCATAAATATACAAAACTAAAAGTACAAGGGTTTTTGTTCTTACCTATATCTCCCCATACTGCTCCCTCGGGCAGTACCAAGTCTGGGTCATCTCTTTAATCCGTACCACTGTACAGATAATCCTCCACCATGAGAAACTGGCCTTCTAGCCAGGTGAAGAACTCAGGACCATATCCGATGATGGGGCCCCCACCGTGGTGGGCCATCACCTCTGTGCATCTAATCATGTGAGGATCCCTAGGATCCCTGTCATCCGGACACAAGAGGGGGACCCACTCCTATAGGAACGAGATCACTATCGAACCGTAGCCGAATTGTTTGAGCTCTCCCCGCCGATGCTTGGTCAGCTGAGCTCGAATGTTCGCGAGGAGTCCCTCGCACCAGTTGAAGACCTTCGGAGACATGCAGTCCTCCGCATATAGCATCTGAGATCTGGTAGATAAGTGAGGAGCTTGACTCCCCGCCATCCTCATAAGGGTAAAAAGTATGGCATGCAGCGGACGTTCCCATACTTCTTTGATGGGAATCTTCCCACTAGAAGCATGGGTCTGAGGAGTACAATGCTGTAGGATCATGTCACCCACAGTCCGATCACTTCCTCGTGATCCAGTAAGAAGCACATTGTCCCCCCTCTGGGACAATCCAGTCAGGAAATAGATGTCCTTGACATCTATGGTAAGTATGTGCTCACCGATCATAAAATACTGTTGAGCCGCATCCCAACATCTAAGCATATGCGTCTGTAGGGGGATTTGGGCCCTCATGCCCTGGATCTGGAAGAACTTTAAGAGACTGCAGTTCCTCAGCGCCGTCACACATAATGGATCATTTGCAATTTGCATGTCATCTATCTCATGCTCTCGTTCACGCCACTCCAAGACCATTTTGGTTGCTATCAACCTGCCAAAAGGAGCGTTTAAACATTGTTAGGACTCACTTCAAATATTAAAAGTTCATATTTTGGGCTAGGTTTGATGGTTGGGTTGGACGTTTCTGCCATCGCACCCCGTCAACGCTGATAGTGCGACATCGTCGCAATCCACCTTTGCGAGATTTGCGACAACCCGGGTTCATCGCAGATCCCTAAAGGGTGACCTGCGACGACCCGAGGACACAATAGCCCTCCAAAAATCCACTCAAAACCCAAAAAATAAACTAAAAATAAAAAATGTAAACCACTACATATATGCTGGATGAAGTTTAGAGTTACTTGGTCTGAACGGTTGGGGAAATAGTTGCCCGAAGCTCCCAGAATTGACAAGTGAAGTTTTGGCTCCAAATGGCACTTCTTCTCCCCAGATTGGCAAATGAACAATGGTGACTATATTTGGTTTTTGTTTCTATTTATAAACAAGAGGCATATTCCTTTTCAAATATTTTGATGCTTTTTAGGTCATTTGCTATAGTTTGGATTATTTTTATGACATTTGAATACTCGGTTGACTTTTTGACCTAAGTTTTCAAGTGTGCAGGAGTTGTTAAGTGGTCTTTGTACGCCATTCTCGCATTATAACAGTCATCTCAGGTATGAACAACCCCTTGAATGTTTTGTCATTATTTTATAGCCATTAGGTTGTAATTATTTTATGATGATGAGCTTACTCTTTGTTCTTTCTCGTGCTCTTGAAACTATGAGAATAAGTTATCGAGTTACGATTTATCACTTTTTCGGGCTCGTTAAACTCCTACAGAAAAGGACCCCCCCCAGAGTCTATCTTTAAGCTCTTTTCAGGCTCTCGAAATATGAAAAGATTGCCAAGCGAACTTGTCACGTTCATGCTTGTTAAAGAATATGAATGGTCGTCTTCCTGGTGATAGTTTACCCCTTTTTTGGACCAGGGGGCACTACTTATGAAAAAGGTATACTCCATCCAATTATGACTAGAAGAGTCCTCTCCCGTGTTGTTTTACCCTTTTTTGGGCAATGAGGCTAACTTTACGAAAAAGGACCGTTGGAGTCTTCTTTAGATCTTTTCAGATTCTCTAAACATGAAATGACCACTGAGTTTACCTTCTATGGACTCGTTAAACTTTTACATTGAAGGGCCTATCATGGGACGAACCCCTCCTATCCCAGGTTTGGAAAATATTTGGGATTGGACTCATCTATGAGATGAGCTATATTGAGCATCTGGTTACCCTCATCAAGCTCGTAAAAAACACATGAGGCACTCATCGTTCATGATGGGGAAAAAGGAGAGCTTTTATGTTACACCCTTTATCAGTGGCAGTACCTAGTCATTTCTTGAACATGGCACTCATTTTCATTTGCATACTGCACTTGGATCATCTGTTTGTCCTCGAGTTTCACCTATTTCTTGAGTCTTGTTACTCCTTTGAGTCATTCAAAGAACGCTTCCATCATCTGTTGCATTAGGAGTTGGTACCATAACTCGTTAAGTCAATATTGCCAAGGCATACCATGCCCATGTTCAAGAATACTCTCACCATTCATTATCTGGAGTCAATACACCTTCCATCATGTCAGTCTACTCTGAGTCAGTCTTGCATGTTACTGTACTGTCCGATCTGCTCTACACATCCTTTATCGTGTTTTGTGTCGATGATGGGGGATTCATCATGGCCCTCCTTCGACAGATTCATCCTTGTCGACTTCAACACCTCATATGAGGATTGAATCAAGAAACCAACCAAGTACCTTGGCCCTGCATGCCTCAATGGTAGGTTACCTTGCTTTCAACATGAGTTTACATCATTGACTCTTGTTCGAAATATTTCATCTCGCGTTTGAATTCAACTCATTTATTCACGCTTGATTATATGTACTGTGATACCTTGGGAATCATTGACATCAATGGTGATTTCCATCGCACTTGTTAATGGTATACATCAATGATCGGTAATCAATACATCAATGATTGGTAATCAAGTGGTTTCTACCATGTTCGACGTCAAGACATTTGTAATCACATGGATAGATTCGTATCATTGCGGGTTCAGCTTGAAGACCCTGGGGAGTCATGTTTTACCTAGGTTGCGATGGAGATTGTATTGAGTCATATTACATGGATCCACTTTTGTATTGGTCGTGGTTGTGTTATCATCTCATCATGGATCTATGCTTGTGTCTAGTAGCCATGATTGTGTTCAGTTGGTTATTACTACCATGGATCTGCATTGTATTGGTCGGTAGCCATGTTGTACGTCATATGAGACAGTGTACTCAGAATCAGTTGTACTGCAGCAGTATCCTTCATCCGACAAGCCATTACCATTCCTTCTATCAAAGCATTTCACCTGTCCAATTTTCAACAGCTTCATGCTTTGGGGGGCATTCTATTACACCTAAAATCCTACCATCCTGAGATTTAGTGTATACATCCATAAAGTTTCATTGGCTAATTCATCAACCTGGAAGAGATGTGAACTCATTTACACTAGGTTTTGAGAGGTCGTCGCAGGCTGCACTCATGCAACCTGTGACGTCGCATCTTGATCTCTTGCAGGGTGTGACGATGTTAGTTAATAGACAAAAATAGCTCCTTTGAGCCCATTCTCGAAGCCAACTGACATGGATCCTTATCCCTGACCTTTTGGGATAGATGGCACTCGGTTCCTAACCTCTTGGAAGGATCCCTATCTCTCTCCTACCATATATCAACCTACCCTAACCATACCCTATCCACTTAGTCCTATATAAATGAAGCTCTATCCCTCTCCAAAGAGAGGAAGTCTATAGTGTCTACATGCTGGTGAAATCATCTTAGAGAGATGTCTACTCATCCATTGAGAGACTCACACTTCCTTTGGAGGATATGGCATTGGCTTGGATGGAGAAGGGTTACTTCGTTAAGCTCTGGTTGTAGTCTTTCTCTTCTATGTACTTTCCCTATATTTACAGTAATATAAATGCTTTCCACCAATATTGTTGTGTTGATGATATTGTGTAGTTTACCTGCTTAACTGTTTACTTAGATCTGTTATCGTTTGGACATTTTTACTTGTTTGTCTTGTTTTGTGTATCTTGGCAGGTCTTGCATCTTAGATCTGATGACCGCAAGGTGTGGAACACCATCTAGGAAAAATGGACTACAAACTTAAGATAATACATCCGATGACTTGATCCTTAACTAGATCTAGGAAAGTGGTTTATAGTCTGTACTATTTGTTCTAGACTCACATTGAGCTAGGGAGATCCGGCTCGCGTCTGCTCGAGTGGATTGTCTGTCAAATAGTGGACCCTAGTCCCTATGGCCTTTATTTATCTATTGATGATCTACTAACCATGGTTAATATTTCCATATGGTGTAAGTGTCATCAATCCTTAGTCAATTCCCTGAATGTGAGTGCCTAGTCGAACCTATGGGAATCAGATAGGTTAGTGGGATGGTCCTCGATGTTTAAGAAGAAGAGGACATTACAATATACTATGTTTATTTTATAGATGATTTTTCCTGTAAGACATGGATTTATTTCTTAAAAGGAAAATATGAAGTATTCAATAAATTTAAGGAATTCAAAGCCTTGGTTGAAAATAAAACTGAGAAGAAGATCAAGACCTTACGATCAGATAATGACAGAGAATTTACTTTAGAAGAATTCAAAGAAATTTGTATAGAATATAGGATTAAGAGGGAGTTGAGCACTCCTTACAATCCTCAACAAAATGGCGTTGCAGAACGAAAGAACGGAACAATAATGGAAGCATTGAAGGCAATGCTACATGATCAAGATATTCCGATGCCCTTATGGGCAGAAGCAACAAGGACAACTTTGTATGTACAAAACAGTACACCTCATCGAGTATTGAACAACAAGAATCCCGAACAATATTTCCATTAGGGGAGTTTTGAGGTAAAAAATGGGCCTCAAAACAAATAATGTACCATAAAAATTCACTTTATAAGAACCAATAGGATTCAAGATGATAATGTCAACCATAAGGGTAAAATTTGTAAGACAAATTGGAGGGAAAAAGAAAAAAAACTACTTTTTTCGTATCATATTTATGATATATCTCCTTAACGGTTCACCCAAATTTCAAGTTGGTCACTCGTTGGATGCGGATTTTAATGCCACATCCAACCCACACCCACACTACATACTTTTGAGGCACCATAAAATACAATTTTTTATTATTGAAATTTTCATTTTTTCATGTCGTGGGTGCCTCAGAAGTATGAAGTGTGGGTGTGGTTTGGATGTGGCATTAAAATACGCATCCAACGAGTGCCCAAACCTGAAATTTGGGTGAACCGTTAAGGAGATATGTCAAAAATACGATAAGAAAAAGTAGTTTTTGTTTTTCCTCTCTAAAATTTAGAACTCTTATTTTATTATTTCCCTTAGGAGGCCCATTTTAGACCATAAAACTACCCTAATGCTCAGGATAGAAACCTGAAGTCAGTCATCTCAGAATATTTGGCTTTCCAGTGTACATACATATCCCGAAGGAAAAGAGAACCAAGCTAGATCGTTCAGGAAAGAAGGGAATATTCGTGGGATACAACGATACATCAAATCCTACCAAATATACTTCCCAGGATTCAAGAAGATCGAGATAAGAAGAGATACAAATTTCGATGAAGATTCAACATACAACAAATAAAGAAAATTAACTATTGAAGAAACTGAATAACCTGAAGTTCCCAGAACCAGAGACACAGTCATGGAAGAAGCAATTTAAGAAGAACATGAAGATCGTGACATGGCAGAACCACAAGAACCTGTAGATCCACCTCATGAGAATAACTCCCACAAGAGAAGACCAACATGGGAATGTGAAGCAATGCAATATGCAGAGAAGTATGGTGCTCCAGATGGGATGCATAGAGAAAGCAAGAGACCCAGACCATGTGGCCTTGCTATGTGACATCATTGATAAAGAACCTTTCAACTACGAAGAAGCAACATAGAAGAAGGAATGGAAGGATTCCATGATTGAGGAGTACCCGTTGATTATGAAGAATGATGTCTGGGAGATAGTTCCAAGACCAGTAGGGAAGTTTGTTGTGACTTAAAAATGGATCTACAAGATAAATCATGCTGTAGATGGTAGCATAGAAAAACACAAGGCAAGATTTGTGGCACGTGGCTTCTTCGAGAAAGAAGGCATAGCCTACGATGAGACATTTGAACCTATAGCAAGATACACTTCCATCATATATATAATTGCATTGGATGCAATAATGAAATGGAAGGTACACCAGATGGACATCAAGACAACATTCTTGAATGGTGTAGTTGAAGAGGAAGTGTATGTGGAGCAGTCATTAGGATTCAAGACACATGACAGACAAACTCATGTGTGCAAGTTGAAGAAATACTTGTATGGATTGAAGCAGGCACCTAGGACATGGCACGACGGGATGGAAAAATTTATGATGAGCTTAGGATTTGCCAAGAGTAAAGAATATTCCAACCTTTACTTCAAGGTTGAGGGTGGAAGAACAGTGATACTACTGCTATGTGTAGATGACCTATTTGTGACAGGTCTAGATGAGCTCATTGTAGATACAAAGAGAAGGCGTGCTGCATATTTCGAGATTAAGGACCTGGGGATGTTGCACTACTTCTTAGGCATGGAGGTGTGGCAAAGTATAGATGGAATTTTCCTTGGTCAAGGAAAGTATGCAGTGGATATTCTGAAGAGGTTCGGAATGATGGAATGCAAGGAAATGGCCACACCAATGGCATCGAACTTGAAGCTAATGTGTGATGCTTCATCATATATAGTTGATGCCATGATGTACCGACATATGATTGGTTTGTTGATGTACTTGACGAACACGATACCATACATATGTTTTGATGTGAACACCCTGAGCCAGTTCCTGATAGATCCGAGGCATGTTCACCTGATGACTGCAAAACATATATTGAGGTACCTGAAGGTTAGAATTAAGTATGGAATCAAGTATGCGTTGAATCAAATAATTAACATGCATGGTTATGTTGATTCGGATTGGGAAGGAAGTGCCACAGATAGGAAGAGCACTTTGGGATGTTGCTTCAGTTTGGATCCGGTATGATCTCCTGGTTTAGCAGGAAGCAGTCATGCGTGGCACTGAGTACAGCCGAAGCAGTGTATGTTGCAACTTGTTCGGCCAGGTTTTAGGTAGTATGGCTTCTGAAGCTACTATCAGATTTGTTTGATCTCAAGGTCAAGGCGTCTTGTATCTTCTATGACAACCAGAGTTGCGTGAATTTGTCTGAGAACCTAGTGTTCTATGACAAGTCGAAGCATATTGAGATCAAGTATCACTATATCCAGGATATGGTGCAGAGAGGAGCATTGAATCTACAGTACGTGGCAACATATGAGCAGATAGCTGATGTTTTGACCAAGCCATTAGAGAGAGTGAATTTCGAGTACTTTAGAGAGAGGCTTGGTGTTATCCAAATCGATGTTCCTCGAAAGAGGGAGTGATGAGATCAGAATACATAGGTGCACTAGGGATGTATCTCACATGGCGGAACACGCAAGTGGTCCATAGGGATGTAATGCACCTAGGGTTCTCCTGGGATGTATCCACATGTTTGGAGACATTGGTAGGTCCACCAGTCACAAATACACCTGGGGTGGACCTGGGATGTATCTCACATTGTGGAAGATGCAGGTGGTCCATAGGGACATGATGCACTTGGGGTGATCCTAGGCTGTATCGACATGTTTGAAGACGTAGGCTTAGTGTGAGAGACGTAATGCACCTAGGGTGCTCATGGGATGTACCCACTGGGTGGGAGACATAGGTGGTATGTTGGAAATGAGGTGTGCACCAGGGATGATCTCCGTGTGTGATGATGAGAGGATATGGATATGATGAGATGATAGTAGGAGACGCAGGTGATTGCGGTGGCAATGTAATGTGTGGTCCTGGGATGTACCTACTTGATGGATTTCTCGTGGATATGATGAAGACCTAGATGAAAGCTAGGAATACATCCAACATGAAAAAGGGCTGGGTCTGTAGAAATTCTCATGATGGATAGATTCGAGAGATGTCACTAGTCAATGATCAACGAGATGAGGATTACTGCAGCAACGACGATGATGATCCAGCGTTGATGATGTTCCAACGATGATGATGATCCAACAATAATGATGTTGTCCAGAGTTTGTGTCCACAGTGATGATGACTATGGAAAGAGAATACCTTCCTATTTAAGAGGGAGTGTTGTTGTAAATGTAACTTCAGAAGATATTCATTGTATATTATTATTATATTATTATTGTATTTTATTGTACCTCTTTCGGAGATGTTTTCCCTCCATTCGGGGATGCCATTATTGTATTTGGTCATGCATGAATATCGAGGTAAAACATCCATTGTAAGTCGGGGAAATAGTTCCCCAAAGGTCAAATGTAAAATGTATTTTCGAGTCTCCATAGGACAGGTCGGCCCCATTAGGAAAAATTCCACCCTCACATAAAGTACAAATAGAGAGGATCACTCTCTCATTTGGTATCACACTCACTCAAGCAAGTTTGCACCAAGTGAGAGAGAAGGCAAGTTCGTTGGAGGAGAAAGAGATAGAGCTGCATAAGAAATCTTATATTTTGGGTTTTCCATCTTGATTGATATTGTACTAGTGACAAATCTATTCCTAAGGAAGTTGCTGGGTTTTCTCCTTTATGTTTTCCCCAATGAAAATTCTTGTGTCTTTTTTGTTTTGCTGTGCTTGTTTGTCTTTCAGTTTAAATATCTAACTAAATTGAATTAAAGTGAAAACTCTAACAAATAGTCCAAGAAAAAATCACGTCAATGATAAGTTGAATAGATGTCATTACCTTCATCAGAATGGGGCTCAAATAATAGAAGAGATTGTGGAATTGAATGCCTTCAAACCCTTTCCACATAGAAGGGCCCTTTTGCAAGCCCCCTCTATCTAGTCTTGGACAAGGCTCAAGTACACATTTCATTTATCGTGAACCCACTCTTTGAACCCTATTTGCTGCCCCAAATGACCTTCAAAACTAGCAAGAAGATCTGAAATATATGGTTGGAAGAGAGGCCTCAAATCTGCCCTGTAAGAGGGCATACTTTTCTACTCTAACCCTGCAATGAAATCACGTTTTTGTTGTCCAAAACTTGCATTAACCCTAATAAATATGGCTAAAAAAGAGTCTAAGATCTACCTTAGGAGAGGGTAAACCTTCCTGCTCAACATCCGCACTAGAATACTGTTGAGCCAAATATTGAGAGGCCTCACCAAACACTAAGTTTTTTTGACCCGGAATCTGACGGCGAAAAAGTCGAATTTGCTACAACCTATGGTCGCCTATCCAAAAATTCCAGTCTTTTTTTATCGTTGGTGGGATATTAGCTAAAATCCGACATAGTTGAAGACATCGGATATTCGACTACCCTACCTCGTCGGTTAACCGACTTCCTCTAGCTTCATAGGTAGTCGGATAAGCGACATCGTTAACTTCCAATATTGGTCGGATACCATCCTTTTGCCATCGAATATGCGTTGGTTCAGTTGTCGGTTAAGCGATGTGTATTCCATACAAAAAAAGGTAGATCCAACGTTTCGAGCCATCGGAAGTATGGCACAAGCGTCAGATATTACCCTACGATCGTCGGATAGGTCGTCAGTTAAGCGATGTGTATGCCATACTAAAAAAGTCAGATCCAATGTTCCGAGCCGTCGGAAGTATGGAAAAACCGTCAGATATTTCCCTGTGTTCATCGGATAGGTCATTGGTTAAGCGACGTGTATGCCATACAAAAAAAAGGTGGATCCGACGTTCCGAGCCGTCGGAAGTATGGCAAAACCGTCGGATATTACCCTACGGTCGTTGGAATTAGGTCATCGGTTAAGCGACTACCCAATACGTTTTTGAAATAGAACTTTTCATATTGAATACATGTTCTCTAATCCCTATGCTTATGTAACATTGTGGCATATTCGTCACAAAGAGATGGTTGGTAGTGTGCTTCCATTGTGTCAAGGTACTCTTACCTAACTTCTCTAATTTGGTATACTGAGGAGTTTGTATATTCATGTATGAGATCATATTCTTTGAATAAGGCTCATTAGATAGTTAATGGGTAGTTACTTAATGTAAAAGGCTCATTTTTATTAAATAAGAACTAGTAGCTGGTTGGTAGTCATTAATTTTGAGATTGCATGTAGTTAGGGTTTTGGTAGTTATTAAGAAACTATTTATAGCGCTAGAAGGATGCCTATTGTTTTGTCAAAGATTGGTATTGTATTGAAGCTTTGCTCAAAGGATCTCATCCTCTTGAAGAGGCCCATGAACATTACTCTCTCTTTTTTAATTTATTAATACAAGTGTTATATTTTGCAAGTTTAATCTATTTCTTTCATTTTCTTTTGTTCACTTATATTTATTTGAGTTTAAGTTGGATATTGATTCCAAGGAAATTAAAGAGAAGGTTAAGGATATTGATTCCAGTGCATCATTTACTCAACCTTTGAAGTTATGGAAACTCGAAATTGGTTATGAGGAGCAACCAAAAATCACAACAAGCTCCAAGAAATTGTCAAAATTTAAACGACACGCGAGTGGGTTGTAGAAAGCCAACATCGTAGCCATTCATTGAGATCCTCTCTATTTTGGGAATAATTTCATATTCTCTACTGAATAGGGCCAACCACGTGAAGGTGGAAGCTCTTATGGCCCCTCGCCCCCCTCACATCACTCTCAATTCCCCATACCCAATGCATGCACTTGAAAAAAACAAATATGTGCAAATTCATCCATATTTTATCATGAACTTTCATCCATTATTCATTCAATAAATGCTAACATTCACTAAACCATTGTTTCTGTCGATCCACACATTCATTCAATAAAAGATAACATTCAATAAACCATTCATTAATCATTCAGTCAACACATTCATTCAATAAATGCTGAAATTCAATAAAGGTAACAGTTTACTACACTGAATCATTAAAACATTAGAAAATTCATTAAACCATTCATTCATTAATTAGGCCAAAAATCGTGGACGATATATTGTTATCAAAAATATTTAGACGAGATTTGAACCTGCAACCTATGTCTAGTCCCAAGGATACCACCTTCAAGCTTGACCTTATCAATCAATTCCCATCACCATTTCCTCTCATACGACATCCCAAAACCATTTCTCTCGACACCCACTCTTCATTTATTCTGCATGCATTTCACTATGCAACCGTCTCAAATTCCCATTGCATTTTCTATCAATTAGTTTATCAATTCAGTATGACCCACGTCCTCCGTCCAATGAGTGTTTCAGGGATCTTCAGCTTCAGCCTGGCAACGGTTGACGATTCATGGTATTACGTTTCCCTTCGGCTGCAAATGACAAAATCATAGTTCACTATGAAGGTTTGTCTGACAAATGTACCAGAGAAATCTTGATAGTGAACTATGAGTTTGCCATATTGCAGCTTATGGGAAACGTAAATATAGAATCAATCGTCACTGTTTTCAAGTTGGAACTCAAGACCGCGGAAACACTCCTCGGATGGCAGGCGTGGGTTATACTGAATTGATAAACTAATAGAGGGAAAACTCAACGAGAATCTGAGACGATTGCATAGTGAAATGCATATAGAATGAATCAAGGTTGAATGTGCTAGCCCGCCATCTCCCATTGTGAAATGCATGTAGAATGAATCGAGCTTGAAGGTGGTCGCCCTTGGGACTAGACATTGGTTGCAGGTTCAAATCTCATCAGTTCAGTTCGTACCCTGTTATTTTTTCGATGCAGACTATATGTTTTCTTTAATTTGTTGTTGACTTTAATTCCCTAGTGTAGGAGGATCCATTATGGTCAAGTTTCATTCCTAAATAAAAGATGAGCATTGAAAACAAGCAGCATGTCTCTAATTGTTGTCGGTGTATGCTAGCTTAGTTGCAAATATCATGCTTCAGAAGAAGCCAGCCTTGAATGGTAAATATACCAATTTGGAAGGGTTTAATGTGAGGTTAAGGATATTGATTCCAAGGAAATTAAAGAGAAGGTTAAGGATATTGATTCTAGTGCATCATTTACTCAACCTTTGAAGTTGTGGAAACTGGAAATTGGTTATGAGGAGCAACCAAAAATCACAACAAGCTCCAAGAAATTGTCAAAATTTAGACAACACGCGAGTGGGTTGTAGAAAGCCATCATCGTAGCCATTCATTGATCTCCTCTCCGTTTCGAGAATAATTTCATATTCTCTACTGAACAGGGCCAACCACGTGAAGTTAAAATCTCTTATGGCCCCTCCCCCCCCTCACATCACTCTCAATTCCCCATACCCAATGCATGCACTTGAAAAAAACAAATATGTGCAAATTCATCCATATTTCATCATGAACTTTCATCCATATATGTGCAAATTCATCCATATTTCATCATGTGGAAACTTGAAATTGGTTTGAGGAGCAACCAAAAATCACAACAAGCTCCAAGAAATTGACAAATTTTAGACGACACGCGAGTGGGTTGTAGAAAGACGGCATCGTAGCCATTCATTGAGATCCTCTCTGTTTCAAGAATAATTTCATATTATCTACTGAACAGGGCCAACCACATGAAGGTGGAAGCTCTTATGCCCCCCCCCCTCACATCACTCTCAATTCCCCATACCCAATGCATGTACTTGAAAGAAACAAATATGTGCAAATTCATCCATATTTCATCATGAACTTCATCCATTATTCATTCAATAAATGCTAACATTCACTAAACCATCATTTCATTCGATCAACACATTCATTCAATAAAAGATAACATTCAATAAACCATTCATTAATCATTCAGTCAACACATTCATTCAATAAAAGTTGAAATTCAATGAAGGTAACAGTTTACTACACTGAATCATTAAAACATTAGAACATTGATTAAACCATTCATTCATTCATTAGACCAAAAATCGTGGACGATATATTGTTATCAAAAATATTTAGACGATGTTTTTCCCGTCCTTTTTATAAGTTTTTCTTCTCTTCAGTGGTACATAATCTATAAGAGGACCATCTACATCATCTGGACTTTCTCTTCCAGTTCTTGGTTCTTTAGCAGGCGCTTTTGGTGATGTTTGCAATATCCTAGCTGATTGTTGTTCTAGACGTGGATTTTGCGGCAAGGGGTTCGAATTTGCTGTAACGATGTGAAAATGTTACATCGTTATATTTTGCTATTGTAATGACAAGTTTTTCATTTAAAAAAATTCTTTACGAAGGTGTTTTTTTACCTGGTGTGACCAAATCATGTTGTTGATGTTCTTGTCCAGTCTCAACTTGTACAGTTTCACCCTCTACATGCTCTGCAGTTGAAATACAGTGAACTACAATTAATAGTCACCATTTGCAATGCTATACATGAAATTGTAGCATATGAATAAATTCATTACCAGGATTCGAAGCTTGATCATCGATTTGTTGTTGTCCCTCCTCGACGCTAATGGGATCATTGCTTTCCTGTTAAAAACAGAGTCAATATTTTACATCAAGTATTTGTAACGAAAATATTCCACAAGCGACGAATCTTCATTAAACTATATAGATTCTATATACCCGTGCACTGGATGGATTGGTACCACAAGACAGTGTTTGCCTAGATAAGCTTCTTCGACGTTCAACAACAGCTCCAAAGCCTTCCTGGAAGCCAAGCTTCATGTCTTCCTCTGTGGGTACTTCATTGAATCGATCGGCCTGCATATTTGCTTATTGTCGTTAATTAACATTTTACGGTGCAATAAAACGAAAAATAATTTTCAATTTATTATTTGTATTCATTGTTGGTTTCTCGAAACTTACAATCCGTGCCGCCAAATTCGAATAACCACTAGGGCCAAGCTTGTGCTGACCTATTTTTTCTAGTCTTGCCTTTGTGGCCTTTGATGTGTCTGATAGCCTATGCAAGTGTTGAAATACGTTAGATGTTCCAAGTTCGATATAGAAATCAAGGATAATAAAGTTTAGAATTACATTGTGGAAAGTATTGCATACCTCCCTGTGCCTGGTGTTAGCTTGCCTTCTCTTCTCAGAGCTTTCTCCTTTCCATCTTCCATTAGAGCTCTCCACTCCATTGTTGGAATCATTGGTGGGCGCTCATACCTCTGGTTTTTTTCGAGGTGTGTCCTATATTGGTCTCGGACAACCTTCACATTTTGACAAGCCTTTTTCAAGACATTGACATGACTGAAGGTTTTCTCCCTGAACAGACCAACCAACCTATTAGTGAGTTCATCTTTTAAATGTTTCGGTTGTCTATCCCACCTTGTTCGGATGGTGGGCCCGAAGATCTCCAAGCAAAAGTCATTCATATGTTTATAGAAAACATTGTTTCCTGCACAACGATCATGCCATGATCATAATTAGTTGATAAAAAATGTTTTATCGGTATATTACAATGAAATTATAAACACTAATTAACCTGATCAACTATGATTAATTACCTGGGATCATCGATATATTTATTGGGACGAGATCTTCGTCCACCAAAAATGTTGTCTCCAGTGCTCCCGTGCTACTGTGCTCACAGCGGGGGTCTGTGGTGTTTCAGAACGTGTTGCCGATTGTTCAGTCGACAACAATGGTGAAGGATTCGAACTACGTGGAGTCATTTGGTCATGATGTGAAGTCTCTCCACGAGCCTCGCTGGGGCCAACACCACCTTGACCACTATTGTGTGGTCCCTTATAATTCTGTAAATACACACCACGTCTTATACGTTCAATAATATCATATAAAAGAGAACATTATAAAGATTTAAACGAATTATTCTATGATTCAAGATTCCTCAACTTACTCGCAAGTTATTAGATCTATGTTCCAACAATGAAATCC
Source organism: Larix kaempferi (assembly GCA_027924585.1). NCBI lineage: Eukaryota > Viridiplantae > Streptophyta > Pinopsida > Pinales > Pinaceae > Larix > Larix kaempferi. The sequence continues at coordinate 1,475,228 of BSBM01000234.1, read as the reverse complement.
TTTCTGTAATTGCGCTTGTCTATGGAACCTAGATTAGTAGAGAAAGGATTTCCGCAGTATATCTATTCAACAATTTCTCTGCTATCTTTAGCGGGTGTGTGGCTTCACCAATTTTTTCGCAATCGTGAAGCACCTCTGCCACTTCAGGTTCTAACAAAAAATCTTGCGATGCTGATTCATACTGCGATTCACTAGTGCGATGCAACAAACATATATAAAGCACTACTGAGTTCTCTATTGATAGATTCCAAATTTTATATTAACGTAACATATCTATCATGATAGATTCGTAAAATTACACTGTTTACATTATCATAATGAAACCAGTATACACACGAAAAATACATAACAAAATTAACATTATGCTACGTATTATATTGGTACAATTGAAATGAATTATACCTGTGACCTCGAGGATCGTGATCCACTCATTGGATCAATGGTCATAGGTGACTTGCCCCGATCTGCTAATATCTGGGAGTTGCCCCTAACAACACCCTAATAAAAAAACATAGTGAAAGTCACCTAAACAATTCCAAAACTATTCATGAGAAAACACATCAAAAAAATTATTATTCATATTATATTTTTAATATTACAAAGATGTATACCCGTTGCGCAGACCCTGGTGTAGCCAACCTTACGGAACCGGCCTGCATCAAAAACATAGACTAGAAAATTATGTAAACGAAACCAAAATATTCATTGAAACATTAATATAATGCTAAAACATTTTGACATATTTTAATTGTACAATTCAAATCAGGTCTACCTGTTGCCCCGAGGGTGTTGTCGTCTAATCAACATTCGACGGGTGTATTTCCCGATCAACGTTCTGCATCAAATATAAATAACATTATATAAAACAAACCAAGCTATTAATAATGGAAAAACAAAGCAAATAAAAACTCTTTTTTCTTATTATATTTGTACTATTAGAAAGATGTATACCTACTCCGTCGAGGAAGAAGTACTCTTCCGACCATTTGTTGGCAGGGATTTATCCTGATGACTGGCCTGCAAAGTAAATATGGGAAATTTAAGCAAAATAAACTAACAAAAAATCCTTATGATGTTTAATTTATTACTAAAAGGTTGGGTAAAATGTTTTATAGTAACCTTGTTTGTATCTACTCGGTTCACATGGTAATTAATAAGCAACTCGTCCCCTACAGATATTGTTTTAATAACAACTACAAAACACGGTTTCCTTTACGCCCCTCAAATTCACAGTTTGGTTGCTTAATTGTAGACCCTGGTTATGAACTGTTTATAAACCCCGCAATATTCCCTGTGGCCTTTGGCCTTCTGTCCATGTACAACGTTCCTCCTTTATTTTAATTTTTGTCTTTCAATTGTAAATAGTTTGTTGACAATCCATAGGTACGCATACTTTTTGTATATCGTACAAGGCGCATCCAATCATTGTAGTTGTATATGGGTCCAACATACTCCATCAATTCTGTACATGTCCCGTAACTGACCAAGATGCAATCCACGGAAAACAACCCGAAACCATGTATTGACGACGGTGCAATTCGATATCTCCTCTCGTTCACACAAAAATCAGTGTTCGGTGGAGGAAGATCCTTCGGTACCCATTGTTTCACTAAATGTCTGTAGCTCAAGGGCACCTCTTCGTCATCTTTTGTCTCATCACCATAAGAACATGCCCCCCTTGACTGTGAAAAAATTCATTGCGTCTATGGAATCTTCTTTTGGTTTTTTGACATCTAGTTGATACAATTCTTCTAGACCTACTAGATGTCTCACTTTCCTCTAGCCTTCTTAAACTCCCCTCGCTCGAGGAAGACAGATTAGACAAATACCTATTTGGTTCTACCTGCACCATTGGAAAAAAGTTTAGATTCGACCGTAAGGCATAGCGCCTCTTAAAAGTTGACGTGTATCGCCTTTTATAATTTTACTTGATCCTCATTCCCTTTGTCAACATGTAGGCATTCAAGTGATGATCGGAAGACGACCAATTTATCTTTCTTAAGAGTAGAAATTCATGCAATATTTATGAGTTGTTTTTTACTATTTGATTTAACGCTACATCACACATGAAACACTACACATACACGTTATAGGATCTCCTCTAATGCTACAAGTCTTGGCTACTTAATGAAAACTGTTTACCACATATTTGATTACATTAGTGTAGACGTTTCTTGTAATATACTCAGAAGAGTTACTTTCAGAAATGAATGTGCCTCTTAGAGGCCAGTCAACTCTAGGAACCAAGTGACCCTATGATAGGGCTAGTACAAACTAGAGAGAGAGAGATGACTGGGCTATGGTATGGTCAATCAAAGAAATTCAGTGACAGTAAAAAGGCTCAGTACAAAGACCAACCAGTGAGGTACAAGTAAAAAAAAAAAGAATGGGTATAAAGACTCTTAACCCTTGGGACTAAGGGGGTGTACACTACCTCAAACGTGGACAAACTACCATAGTTATAACCACAAGACCAAAAACATAAAAGGCGGTACAAATCAATATATGCAATATATCCTTGTAACTATCTCATATATGCAATATCTCCTTGTAACTACCTCATATATGCAATAGCTCCTTGTAACTACCTCTTGTAACTCAAATAGTACTACCAAAAGGTATGATAGCATGCAATCTTCCTAACTAAGGTCAGGAGGGTGGTACGGAGTGGGTATAAAGACTCATAACAATTTGGAGAAAGTGGGTGTACCTCAAATGTGGACAAACTACCATAGTACCCACAAGACCTAAAACATAAAAGGTGGTACAAATCACAAGATATCCCAATATCAGTAAAACACCCAAAAGGTAAAAGGCAACGTACCACAAAAATATTATCGACAAAATGAAAGGACCATAAGACAATCGACCAAGGTGGGGTACAACCATTAATCTCTCTCTCAAATGTACCATTGTTCTATATAACTTGAAAGACCATCATCACAGTAAACGGAAAAGTCCACACGGGTGATGTGATCACGTGGTCCTCTAGACTACTCCTACGGTCAAGTGTTAGTGGCTCCATGAAGGGGTGTTCAGTCGCTTCAGAAGACCATCTAACTCAACCATCTCGAAGACCTAGAAGAAGAGGACATCACACATCATCAAATAAGTATTGGTAACTACCGTGTACGAACTCAAAAACCCTAAAGCAACCGAGCGTGTAGAAGGGGATCTATGAAAAGACAAGGCTCGCAGGCCAAAAAAAAAGCTCAAAAAACTGTACTGGGACCGATGTCACAGTAAGCAAGCTGAAACAAAAGTGGCCAGAATGCCAACAAGTAGCACTAAAAAGAAAAAGACCCTCTAAAAAGGTGAAAATGCAAGCAAACTTCCTAAATAAGAGCTGGAGACCTCGACAAATCGTATCCTTCGCAAGGTGATGAAATCCAAGTCGAACAATACGAAGTGAGAGACCGAATTTGAAGGATATCCCTCTACCGAAAGGGATCCTGGGTAAAAGAGCCCTAGTAGAAAAGTCACTAAGCTACCTCGTTCATGACACGTCGGAAAAGGTTTTCAGCGCTTCTACCTTATCACCCTTGTATCACCAGTATGGTGGCCGGAGAATACAAGGAAGACAATGATCGATGTTTCCTTAGGGCTAAGTGGAGTGCGGCATTCCACATAGTTCGTCCGATTCTTGATCTCGCGGCGGTTTAACCCATGAAACAACAGGAGGCCCCTCCACAAACTGGTGTATGACCGTGTCAACAAATAATAGAGGATTTTGGTACCCTAGAGGACAACAACTATGTCTCAGATGATAATGACAAGGGGGAATTATTTGGATTCCTATCCCCGGTGTCCTACCTAACTAGCAAATTCTTTTTCTCCTCAAGTGAGGTTATGGTGTGTTTAGTTAGGGGGTGTAAATTTTAGTGGTTGTATTACTCAATCGGGTGATGGAAGTGAAACTCGTGGTATGATGACTGACTCAAACCATGCAAATGCATATGAATAAAATAATCCTTTCCTTTCAATGAATGCTAGCTAAGGTGAGGAGAGAGTTCTTTCAAACTATAACTACACTTTCAAATTAAATGAATCCATTAACAATAAATTTCTTCTACTTCTAATGACTAATATGCATGACAATGTTTAAATCTAATTAGCAAGCATAAGCATGACATTGTGATATTGTGAATAATTGTGTATGGTAGGACACATTATTTCAATTTAAAACCCATTTAATGTACGCTAAGAGACTTAAATTACAGAATGATCTCATAAGTATAAGCCCAAGAATATTTGTCACAATCCAAAATCTATTCACCAAATTCAAATCACTTCTACCATAGCTCAAGTTATGTGGTGTAGTCATCATACTTGAACTCATTAAAAATTCATTTGCTAGGGTCCACAGTCAAACATGCATCTGCGAAACAGAAAATTCAAAGCTGGAAGGTAAGATAAGTTAATTACAAAATTAAGTCAATGGGACCCCTAAGTACAAAGGTGTTGATACAATGTGGGAGTGCAAAAGCGGCTCCTTTAAAAGGAATATTCTATTGAAAGAAAAGGAAACCTGCCTTTGCAAGATAAATGGATCTCCCAAGTCCCAGTACACATTCAAGCAACAATTTTTCCATCTACAATAGAAACTGGGGACAATTTCTTCTTAAGAAGGGAGGAAATGATGAGCACTATGGGCTTAAAGTGCTTATCATATGTTGCAAATTCAGAATTTCACTGGCAAGATATCCCACCAATCAATTTGGAAGTTCACTAGTTGTTTCTCAAATTCTAGTTTTATCTTGGCTACACATTAGGCTTATAATTGTTAGCAACTACATGTATTGGATTAAAATTAAGATAAAGGGCTTGAAATCGTCTCCCCAACTTGCAAACATTTGTAGGAATTGCATGTTTTTCCATCAGACCTAATGATTAGGGCATTGTAATAGAGGAAGGCCTTATGGATACTTCAAGATCTTATCCTAGGATCACCTCTGTACTATGTTTTTTTATTGTGAAACAACAAATGCAACATTAGTCACTATTGCAAGAAAAAAAAATGCTTACTTATCACTCAGTTTTGTTTGTCTTTGAGTGGTATGCATAAAAATAAGGACTTTTGGTCGTATGGTACTTATGTAAAGTGTTTGGAGAGGCTTAGTGTTGCTTTTGCTGGTGATAGTGACATTCGGATGCAATGTGTTCTATCAAGTTGTATAAACATATGTAAGCTTGAGATAAGGGATAGACCATTTAGTGATTTGGCTCTTTTATGAATCAAATTCATCCCTTTGTTTCTGAAATGGCCTATCATTTCCTATTCACTCATATGCACACCTGGAATCTGTCCAATTATTCTTTTGTCATTTTGCAAACTTCACACATTACACACACACTCCTAACAAGAATGGTATTCAATTCCTTTCCCATTTATTGGCTCGGCTAATAACATGGAGAAACATACCATCCTTAGATAGTAAGGTTAGGATACATGGGTTAAAAACTCAAAGTTGCACATATGGAAACAAACTAAGAACAATTCTCTGCAGTTTGGATACAAAGGACGTGATACTTCATCAAGGTTCAAGCCAACAGGCACTAATATTGTTCCCTTGGACAGAAAATACCTCTATACCAACCTGTATCTAGAGCATTAGTTAAATTGGATAGGGAAATCGATGTGTGGAATATAGATTGTCCAGCATCAAACAAAAATTCAGGCTAGGGTAGTGATTGCAACAAGGAGCAATGTATCACTATGGAGGATAAGCCTTGCACTCCCCAACCTTCATGGGAACCTACACAAAAAAGCATGGAATTGCAGCTACAGGAACAACACACAGAGAAAATATTATGTGCAGCAACATCACATGGAGATGGAAGAAATGATAGAAAATAGATATTGATGCACTTTCCTTTATTATGCACTAAGAATACACACTTAAAATTTCAGAATAACTAAAACTTTCAGCTTCCCACCTTGACACATGTGGGGTGAACTACTAGAGTTAGTTACTTGGAGAAGCATGCTTGGCACAAGTTTTCATGTCACCACATACCTTAGCCCATGTGAGGCGCATGAGTTGGTTATGTTAACCGTTAAAATGTACCTTGTCAAGGTGGAGTGATCCACTTGTGGACCCATTCTCTTTTGTGGACCTAGTATAATGTTTTTACCTGTAACTCCCCTCTTTGTTGTTCCATAAAAGAGAAGGAGGTGCACATGACTTCTAAGCATGAGATCTAGAGTGAAGAGTGGTGTGATGTGATACCTAGGGTATTCTATTTAAAGCGTATTTCTTTATGAGGTTGTGATAAGGTGGTTGATTTTGTATAGTAAGCTTGGGAGACTCTGATTTTGGATTATGTAATTATCTGTTCTACTATAATGGAAAGACAAGTGATTGTTGGTGCATATTCTGTATGCTAATTTGATTTTTCTAAAGCTTATTTCTATTTAAAATGTAACTTGTAACTCTCCTATCTTTTGTTCTACAAAAGTGAAGGAGGTGCACATGAATTCTAAGCATGAGAGCTAGAGTGAAGAGTGAAGAGTGGTGTGATGTGATAGCTATGAGGTTCT